>OU975449.1:3037373-4237373 GCA_918857605.2 Philereme vetulata | reverse complement strand
CCTCGCATTGTGCATTGGCTATTCGTAGAATGAGAGGTCAGCTTATACTGGAAATGTATAGCTTGATGTGTAGCCGTGTGTACAACAAATAGATAATTTAGCGTAGAATGTAGAAACATTGTTACGCCGTAAAAAAAGTTTCTACTCTACGATTTTTCAGTACTGTTAAGCTTTCTAGTATGGTCTCGGTAACCCGGGTGCATCGCGTTTTTCGGTTTGCGGTTACCTTGACAACATCTTATTTTAAAATCTCAATAAAAACTAGAGGTGAAAATACTACCTAATGTCCTTGAACGTATTTATCTGAATCTACGTCTAACGTCTAAAAGTACCTTGTGCGTGGGTACATTGATACTTGGTACAGTACATAAACTATTATGAATCTTCGGAGTATACCCAGAAATACTCAGTAGATGTACTCATAAGAGCGTCATTAAAGGAATATTTTTAGAGCAGAAGCCATTCCAACTTTAATGCTCTTTACTGATATGTTGAATGATAGTTTATTTAAATGAGGCATGTGGATAAACAATGCATTAACATTTATCGGGGTTAGCGTAGACCCGCCTGTTTAGACTGTGATTGATGTATACGGAATCGTTAAACACATTTAAACTTCTTTTTTATAGAGCGGGTGGACAGTAGTCTGTAGATTCTTTCTTTTACCTAATGTTATAAATACTGATCGACATAGGTAGTGCTATTCACGGGAATCAGTAACCGTTAACTTAACATGGATATGCCTTCTAAATCCCGGGAAATATATTTTTATTTTATTTAACAGGGTAAATAACCTGTTAAACAAACTATTCAGCTTAATGCAAATACATGTTGTATTGGTCACTAAAGTCATCCCTTTCTCTCTCACGCTTTTGTAGCTTATCGCGGGTGAGGCGAGGACTCGGTTTCACTATACGCACACATTTACATCGACATTTCAACTTCATTTATATCGATATTTAGAAAAATATAACCGGGAATCGGGGAATAAATTCCGGGGCATATCCATATTAACTTATTATTCAGGTTCATTGACCCAAAATAGCACTACCTACGCCGACCCCTAGTTATAAAGTATCAGGAAGAATAATACATGGGATGAAAATATAGGATACTTACAAAAATCGTAGTCGTTGAGTTACTCGTATTTTTTATTTTTAAACTTTTTTTGCTAAACATCACCAAACGGATTTATTAATTTTACTTGTAGGGTAGAATAATTGCTATTTCTACTTATGATGGCACTTAACTCAAAAACAGATTATATATTCTTCTAAAAATTGCTTACACAAGTTTTGAACTATGCGAAAAGCAACTTTGCTCTTACTTATGAGAATTAAATTCGGTGATAAAAGAATTGGCTCCAATGCAGGTAATAATACGGTTTTATTTATACAGTACGGGTTAGAAGGTATGTTATCAATCCACCACCAGCATTTTTATCCCGATATAGCGATCGCAGGAAACAAGAGGATTAATTTTAATACCTTCCTACTTTACTTGTTATACCGACTTTGTTATTTGTATTCTTATACTTTGCTATATAAATTTTATTTGTACGTTTGAAATTTGTATTTGATTTAAATCTAAACTAGTGGTTCGCCCCGAACTGAGATCTCGCGAGTCTTCTAAAACAAAAAAAATATTCTTAGGGCGACTCGCGCAACGATGCCTAAACGTATTTAATGGCTAAATATGATTTAATGAGTTGTCAAATCATACAAATACGTAAAATTTAAACATGTTTAGTCGCTAAATATGTTTGGGGATCGTTGTGCAAGCCGAACTTAATCTTTGACTAATAAAATAGTGCCCCGAAATTAACCAAAATACTTGAACTACAGTTTAATTCAAATTACAGGTAACGGGTGTTCATATAGAGTGGTTCAAGTTTTTTGGGTACAAATTGCAGTTATTTTGGATTTCAGACTTTTGTCTATATTTGTATTACTAAAGCTACACGCATACCAAATTTCAGCACTGTGGGGCTGGTGTACCCACTGTAGGGTTGTGAATTTGGTCAAAATTCAGTTTTTGTTATGGCTAATAACTTAAAAAGTACACAGGTTAAACTAAAAATAAAAATGGGGTCAAAATGTACTCACAAAGACCTTTTAGTAGACATGCTATTTGACCGGATAGTCTCATTTTGGCTGTTTTTTACCCCTCTTGAACTCCAATACCTCAACAACCCCTCCACATTTTTAGCTCATTTTGTCACACTAAAATTGTGCCCTTACTACCTACCTACTAAATTTCACGATGATCGGATAACCGCTTCGAAAGTTATCCTCGGACAAACAAATATACATACATACAACGCCGCTTTACCTCAGTTGACTTAAGGCGGGCTCCCATATCCGTCGGTAACCAGCTACGACTCGTTTCTCCTTGAAAACCTGTCAAAAGTTTGACACTAGTTTGACACTTTTTCAAGGAGATACGAGGCGTAGTCAGTTACCGACGGATATAGGAACCCGCCATGAGAGATCTCGATAGTTACATAGTCATTGCGATTTCCTGTGAGCAACATCACTATCTACTGTCCAACACCAATCAAGAAGAGTACCACGTGATAGCATCTAGACTTGAAACAAATCATCTATCAATTACAGACCATTTATAGAGCACCTGTTGCAGTTGCAGCATTATAGTATACGCCACAAAACTCGTGGCAGAAAGGGCTTTCAATCTAATACATAAAATCCAAATTTTAAACTCTTATATTGTTGGACAAAATACACAGAGTAGAGTTATTATTTTAAATACCTACACCTGATAAGACACTGCAGTGCATTTGTTTTCTGAAAGTTAAGATGTACATAAAATGTTTTTTAAATTGCATGGATTTTTGTTAACGTTAAAATGCTGTTTGGGACGCGTTTTTTGTCATAAAAAGGTTCTTTGTCAGATGGACTTTGGAACTCTAAAAATGAGGAAACAACCAGAGCCTTTGTGGTAGAACGGGTAATATTCTACCGCTTGTATTTTTGTACTTATATCAAGAATGTAGAGAAAGATACCACTTATTTTTATGAAGAAATAAATAGTTAATATTTGATCATGTCAAAGCTATATTACACATGCCTAATGAAAAAAATATTTATAAAAACTAAATAAAAGTTTCCAAAAAGGAAAGGTGCTGATTGTTGGATGTGCTGCCGAAGCGTGGTGTCCTATCTTTGTCCAAGAGTAGATGAGTAGGTCTGCCTTGGAAATAATGTAGTCCGCATGATATTGTCGATGATAATCCTTTTTATTTAGCACTTCACAAGCAAGTCAATCAGCAAGCATATAATGTTAGATAGAGCACAAGCCCAATATATCGAAAGTCAGAAGGTATGAAGACGAGCACATTGTTACTCATATCGAGTTACAATTTCACAGGAGAAAGATTCGTAAAGCGAAGGGAACAGAGGCAAGAGCGCGAGCTAGTGTCACCGTCGGAAAGTTAAAGTCAGGCCATTTTAATAGGTAACATTTGACAGTTCATCAAAATTCAACAACGTAACCTTGTAACGGCGGGCATAAAATAATATATTGTTTCGTTTTGTTATAACTGCGCAATTGCGTAACTTTTTCAATTACGATTACATATTTATTGTAATAATGACCGATACGAGTACGAGTTCGGTACGAGTTGTACCGAACTGACAAACTGTCAACAGACGTCAAATGTTACCTAATAAAATGGCCTGACTTAAGCTCCGACAGCAAGTTAGGCAGTCTTTAGATTGGCTGACCTGATCTCCATCACACATAGCTAAGAACCACCCCAATTAAACTAGCTTCTGTTAAAAAAATAACCTCCGAATCGGTCCATCCGTTTTTGTACTACAATGCCACACACATACACATGGACAGACATAGTCATCAAACTTATATTTTATTTTCAAAAAGATAACTTATAACTTACATGAGAATGAGAAGTTGATATACGAACGTAGAACCAAAACGCTGTGTGCGAATCACTCATTCGCACGCAGCGTTTTTGTTCTACGTTCTTGATGCGTACAGCTAAGGCACGCTACGGTAAGGAAAATTATGCCGTCGTCTGTTCTCTAAAGAATACAATCTGGGCCTCTTTAAAGTAAGAGTAAATAGGTTTCTTCTAGATCTTCGTGCTTCAGCTTAGACCACATCATCGCTTACCATCAGGTGAGATTGTGGTCAAACAAAGATCTATGCAGTTAAAAAAAAGAAAAGTAGGCATAGAAAAGATATTGTAGTTCGATCGATTTATGGTAGGTAGGTACCTACTCAATTAGAGGATTCAGGTAGATCATTCGTTAGTATATATTTATGTACTTTATTTAGTAAACTTTAGATTGATATTGAGCCGGTTTAGTTTCAAATGCGTTAAATGAGTTTATATATTTTATATGAACGTTAAAAATATTAAACAGTAAAAGCTACATATACCTATAACCTGATGGTTTATAACATAGTGGTCTCATTCTTATTGATTTTTATCCTCCAACTCAAAAATAGGGATGTTATTATGTATGTCTATCTGTCTGTAACATCGCATATAACTTATAGCTCGTGCAGCTTGTTGGCAAAGTATACGCAGGCGACATACAGCGCACTCCACGTTACAGTATAACAATGCACTCAGAGTGATGCTGGGGCTGCCTTGCCACTGCAGTGCATCAGGGATGTTCGCGGCAGCGCGGGTCGACTGCTTCTATACTGTTGTGCGCAAGCGAGCCGCGTCCCTGGTGTGCAGGCTGCGGGCAAGCGCCAACACCGTCTTGGCAATGATAGCCGGCAGAGTAGACTGCCCGTACACCAGACATTGCTGTCACAGGCATGCTCTCAAAAACCCTGTTTAGTACTAACCTTAGCATACCTTTTGTGTTGTGCCCTTCCCTATATGTTGACGACCTCCGTGGTGCAGTGGGCGAATAGCCGGCTGAGACGTAGGAGGTAGCGGGTTTGATTCCCGCCGCGGAACAAATGTTTGCATGATCTACAGATATTTGTTCTGGGTCTTATTGTTTCTTATATTATAAGTATGTATTTTATCATCATCACCATCATCCACAGCCCGACTTCACCCACTGCTGGGTATAGGCCTCCCCAAGTTTGTGCTATCCGCAACGATCCTGCGCTAGTCTCACCCATTGACGGCCCGCGACTCTAACGATGTCGTCCACCCATCTCGCTGCCGGACGTCCAACCCTCCTACAGCCACGCCACCATTCAGTTGCTACCCTGCTCCACCTGTCATCACCACGTCTTGCCAAGTGTCCCGCCCAAGACCATTTGAGCTCCATAGCTAGATTCCCAACATCATGAATCTTCGTTCTTCTACGGAGTATGTATTTACAAAAAAAAAATGTATATAAGTGTTCTATCAGTTATCTGGTTCCCATAGTACAAGCGCTGCTTAGTTTGGGGCTAGATAGCGCTGTGTGATAATGACAAGCAATATTTATTTATTTTATATGAGCTACATAATTGTTTAAAATATATGTATTTTATTTTATTTATTTATAAAATAAATAAACCCTTCTTTTTGCGTCGGAGCTTAAAAATCAATATGTAGGTACAAAGGGGTTCGAGCAATAATGCAACAGCTGATACAACAGAACTGTATCCAATATTCTGCTGTCTACAACGCTTTCCTTCACCTTCACTTTACGGTTCCGAATTATTTTATGGGTACTGGCCATGAATAATTCATGATTAAGGATCCCAATAAGTGTCACAGTGTCAGCAATGGTCGTTGAAAAATCAAAGGAGGTGTAAGTCAAATTTGTTTTTGAGTTTGGTACTTTTCACTTTGTAGTGAACGAAAGCTAGCAAGGGTTTAATATTGATATCGATTCCAGACGCTATTTTGCTGTGTTTTGCTATTGAACTAGCGACCGCACGCTACTTATCCCACTTTCTTCTGCTGGGGGAACTAAACTATAACAATCCCAGTTTTTAATCCATCAGGATTTAGTTTAATAATTGCTATTATGTTTCTGTAAAAAACAGTTGGAAATTGAAGGGCCACAAAACAGTATTTTTTATAGATTGCTTTATTATTTTCGTTTTTACTTCTTGTATAGAATTCCATTTCATAAAGTTACTTTAAGTTCGTAAATGGTATTTACACGAAGCATTTATCTGCCGGAAGACGCTTCCTATTCAACTAAACACAATAACATCTCGAAAACATGACTATTTCAACACGGGTCCAAGGTCCTATCAAAGATGAAAAAATTCTCCAAGAAGTGTGTCACCTTGAACAGTGTTTTCCACACGTCAAAGGTTCTGAGTGAAGCATCCGTATCTTATCTAAGAGATGTCCGATAGAGTCATCATTGTGAATGTACCCATTGTAGTGCGTCAGTTGTGTTTCAATCGCAAACGACAGCGAGGACTGCGAAACTACTGGGTTGACTATTGTACCTTCGGAATACTAAGATATTATGTAGTGTGAAAAAGCTTTTTGTATTCTTGGTTCAACAGATTTTTGCTACATTTTCAAGTGCAGTTTTTATTATTTTCATCCGCTAAACGAAACAAACGAGGTTTACAAAGTCTATTAAATTGCACTCTCTTTTGTTAGGAGCTCACTCCATTTTCTCTTTACTTAAACCTTTTGTGAAAGTTCACGTCAAATCATTTATTTTAAATAGGTAATACAAATATATTTTGGTATTCAATGTTCGCATTTAACTTACTTAGGAATGAGACCAAGGTTAATTTAGATTCCGATGAGAGATAGACATTAACCTGGATTGACATAATAATACTATCTCAGTGATAAACAAGCAACGCAGCTGGCTGTTCCTAGTTTATATTATATACATTAACATCTCAAGTCGCTAGCAAGTAGTTGGCAAAAATGACGTAATGACGACGGTGTGATGAGCACAACGCCATACATTGTATAGCCTAGGCATTCTCCAGTCCTGCCTATTGAATAGTGTCGATGTAGCGGCCTCGCGACAACTTCTCTACTATCTGTTTCGTTTCCCGCCGAGACAATTTAACTTGACAACGTGGAGTCCACAACAAAAGCTGCTCGCTCTATTTAGCGCCAGCCTATGCCATTGGAACAACAATTGATATTTTAATGTTCTGTTACGTCATTTTCGGTTTATGTATTTGGGTTTTAGTGATGTTAAGTAAGGTCAAAGTATATGATTGTATATAATTCGTAAAAAAACTTATCAATTAAAAAAAAACTTCTATTATTTTATTATAAGCTTATCAATATATAGTTTTTTCTAAGGATTGACCCAACCCATTTGCATAATAGAATTTTCTTTCCGTCTTCGAAATCGGAAATCCAGCAATTCGAAACGATTGAATAAACATTTACTCCAAGTTGGGCGTTAAAAGGGATGCCCAAACTCCCTTAATCGCGCAAATACGGACCCGGCGGCGACGACGGGACGTTCAAAATGCGAGACATCCCGTTACCTCGCCTTGCCTTGCAATGTGGAGGAATATAGGTATTTGTAAGCGTTCTTTGTGCGATCGGGGATGAGTGTAAACACGGCGCGCGGCTCGCTGGCGAGTCGCGAGTCGCGGGGAGGGATCCGTCACTCGGGCGGCCGCCGCCGCGCGCTCCGCCCGCACGATGTCGGTGCGCGTAGACCACCGCGACCGCGAGAGGTTCTCTCGACACTCTTCCCGCGCTTCCGTCGACTTGCCTTTCCCGAGCACCTCGGCGCGGGACCACTCCTTCCGGTCGGTACACTCGGCGCGCGTGCCCCGCACCTCCAGCGATGACCTGATGCTGCCGGCGCGCGCCCTGCGTTCGGCGTCGTGCCGCGTGACGCCGGGCGCGCCGCATCGCCTGCGCCGGCACCACTCGTCAGCGGCGGACTGCGAGCGCGCGCGCCGCTCCCGCCGGCACACGCTGGAGCTGCCGCACAGCCGGGGGCCCAGCGTGCGCAGCCGGTCCCCGGAGCAACCGCCTTCTGCGCCCCCGGAGCCGGAGCTGCCGCCAGAGGACGCCGGCAAGGAGGCGCGCCGCCGCCGCGTGGTGGCTGCCGTCGCCGCTTCATTCTTCGCGCTGGCGCTGGCATCGGTCCTCGTGGTGGTGGTGACGCTGACTCACAGCTCTGTGCTCCGAGCACACAATCAAACGGCCAAGTACTACACGTTCTCCGTGCCGCCGCACCATCCTCTCAGTGAGCCCCGTTCATGTTGCCCCACCGTCGCCCCTCCCGCTTCGCATGCGACTGTCTCCGACCCTGAGTGCCAGGGGCTGCGAACGTCGCCGCGCCAAGTCTGCTCACCACCGCCACCACAAGCGGTACTTGATTATTGTGTACTTTCTACACACTGAAACAATATTCTTCTCGGGGACCGTCTTGACAAATGCAGGGCAATCCCAGTATCATCCTTCTCTTTATCGGCTGTCGACGATGAACAGGCAATATCTATTATCCAGTTCACTTGTTGACGAATATGAGTACCGGCCACATAACGTGGAGGTGGGGAGATAATAATGGATAGTAACGAGAGGGTTGATGGTGGCTAGGGTATTGCCAGGCCTTTGTCAAATTACGCCCCAGTACATATGTACCAGGCCACACATGCTACGCACGTTCGCAACCCCCTATCTGCATGATTAGTTACGTACTTAGAGATGTCACGTGTTTGTGATGGTTCATGTTAATTAGTTACCGTTATATTAATGGTTCTTTGTAGCAATTTAGCTTGTAAGTTATTTAATTTGAATGTGTTTCTTTGGTCTCCCACTTGCAGCACTTACTAACCGAAATCTGCTCTAACTTGTGACAGCAGGGGTTGAACAAGCGACGATGTTTTGAAAATTCTTCAACGGGAGTGAACTGGTAGTCCAAGAGCAATTTCAATAATTTTATGCAAGAGACATTTTCCGTAAAGGCAATGTATTGAGTTATTCATGACTTGATTTCGATACAAAGTAGCTAAATAACTTTTTAGCACATGGAACATAAACAACATAGACCATTCCTAATTATATTTGGACACCTTAATCATAGGGGAGACCGGTTCAGAGCCGTATAACTAAGGATAGGCCTGTAGGGCGTTGGAATATAAACACAAATGTATCAAATCAACATTTTTAATTAGTATATATGTATATCTAGGTACACAACTACGTACACATATTACTAAAACTATGGCATTAAAAAATACAGAAAAATAGCAAACTTCTACTATTTACGATTTTGCCCCAACACCTGGGTAAAACTGTATACCTACTATATACGATATTGCCCCGAAAGTTATCTACATTCTGCAATACATCCTTTGCATATGAAATCATCCAGCTACTTTGAACTGTAGCCTGCACAGCCATCATGCGACTGTCTCCAACCCTTGCAAGTCATACATTGGGCCCAACCTTCATCTATGCGACTTGTACCATATTTTTCAAGGCCGTTTAAGCATATAGTTATCATCATTGGTAACTTGATTGGTTTTCTTGATTTTTTTAGTTTTATCTTGTTTTTAAGGTTTCCGGCTTTATAAGATATTAGTTAGCTCATTTTGATATGAAGGAATGTAAGGAACTTAAAGTTTCATCAAATGCGTTCAAAATCGTATAGCCAGTTTTACGACGTACGGTTTTCACCCATTGTTATGTTTGTCAACACTTCGCTCACACTATTACATATGCAAGGTATATTATAAATTACGTGTAAATACACATCCTTCAGTATAAATCAAATCAAAATCAAATCAAAATATTTATTTGGTTTAAAAACACATAGGAATCTAGAACAAATAGTGAACGTTGAAAGATGCAAAAAGTTAGTGCAAACTGTGTAGCAGTGTAAGCGCCCGTCTCCTAAACCAGTGCAATTGTTGTTCCTTACTTACTATTTTAATACAAAATAAAACATTTTGAAAAGTAACAATGGCAAAAGAAAAAATTAAGTTAGGTTATAGATAGCTAAAATGAGATACTATAGGTTTAGACTACTGACTGTACATGATTGTAAGGGTATGTGTTTGTGCGAGAGTGTGTGAATACATGTGTAAGGGTTATGAGTATTTATTACCTGAGGGTGGTCAACAGTTCCTCTGTTTCTGCATATGAGAGAATTTGGAGCCATTCAGTGATTTTTTCTTACATTTGTAAAGTGGGAGTGGAGACGTCTATAACTCGGTTTGTATTATTATAAAGTGAGCAACTTAGGTGGTAAAATTGTCTAGAAGCTGCCACTGTTCTACGCGACTCAATCGGACATACTTTATCTGAGCGTCGCTTTGTGGAGCTTAGGTTTGGATCGTAAGTCAGTTGTGAGTGTTTGCGCAGGACCAAAACTAAAGTAAGCAGGTGTCTTAATATTACAACATCACAAACTATCAGTGGGAAAGCGTCTTGGTTTTGAGGACATAACCTTCAGGACTGCTCTTTGTGCACGCTCGACCCTGAAGATTTGAGTCTTGGTAGCTCCTCCCCAAGCGGTGATACAGTAACATAAATAATGAGTGACTTACCTGCAGTTTATCTAAACTTAACAAGAATTGCTTGAATTTTCAAAAAAAATACTTCAGGACCACCAAAAAACAGTAAAATCCAATATTTTCGTAACGCGCATACCTGCCGCGACAAGTGTTTGTTGACATAACGCTCTGATTATTAGACGCCAGTGAGCAGCTTGGGCGCGGGAAATGTGAATGATTAACGAGAATAGACCTACTGTATGGTTTTACCCCGGTATACGGTTTGTGCGGGTCTCCTCTTCCTACAAAACCAATTATTTGTTCGTATGTATGATCTGTAGTTTTTGGGTTTATAAACTAAAACATATGCAAAAATGTTCTCTATGATAAATACGAGAAAAAATATCAATTTGTTTTTTAAAAAATCACCCCGTGGGGGTTTAAATTACATAAATCAACTTAAAACTTTGCAAAAATACTTTTCTAGGTACATAATGGAACATTTATCACGGTATGACCAGGGACTGACGTTGGAGCCAGGAGGGAATCTACAGTACCTACTCCTTAATGGATTTGTGTTTTGGTTCTCTTTAATTGTTTTTGCACGATTAACAAGATAATTGACTATCAAGATAGTTGTGTACACAGTGAGGATTGAGATAACCAACAGGTCTTAACGGATAACAGTGGCAGGGTAGTATTTTTGTTATTCGGTAACACACACTAAAATATTAGGTCTTACATATAAAATTGGCGTTTTGTACGGGAGGAATATAAGGTATTTTTTTTTTGTAAAATATATTTTTAATTAATCAAATTATGAACCGTTGTTATCTATGCACTTTTGCCATTACATAGGTAGTTCATTGATCCCTTTACTAATAAATCATGGGGGCGAGAATCAATAAACTCTTTGAAGGCGGTTTAGACTGCCGCATCGGAGTTGAATTTTTTTCCTAGTAACAAGTTGTCCAAATTCCGGAAAAAATGGTAATCTGTTGGAGCAAGGTCCGGGGAGTACGGTTGATGTCGCAGACATTGCAATTGTAGCTCATCTAACTTAGTAGTTGTGTGTTGTGCAGTGTGTGGTCTTGCGTTGTCGTGAAGCAGCAGTGGCTTAGAGCGATTGACCAATCTCAGTTGTTTAGCAGCTAGTTCTTCCATCATGGTTTGCAGTTGCTGATAATAAATATCTGCCGTAATCGTTTGGCCAGATTTTAGAATCTGTAGTGGACGACACCGGCGCTAGTCCACCAAACACTCACAGGTAACTTTTTCTGACTCAATTTTCATTTAAGGCAGGTTTTGGCTGGGTCTCCAGGGTTCAGCCATTGCCACGAGCGCTTCCGATTATCGTACAGTATCCAGTTTTCATCACAAGTAATGATTCGATTTAAAATCCCTTCATTATTGTGTCGGTTAAACAAAATAACACAGCAGTCGTCGCAAGTTCAATTGCAAGTTCGATTCACTCAATTCATGAGGTAACCATCATTCATGTTTTTTTACTTTCCCGATTTGCTTCAAGTGGATTAATACAGTTTAATCACTTACCTCGAAGCCTGCAGCTATCTCTGAAGTGCTTTGTGATGGATCCGCTTCCACAATAGCCTTTAATTCTTCATTTTCCACTTTGGTCTCTGGCCGTCCACGGGGTTGGTTCTGAAGGTCGAAATTTCCAGAACGAAAACGTTGAAACCAAAAACGTACCGTGCTTTCTTTTGTGATACTAGCGCCGTACACATCATTAATCCTTCGAGCTGTTTCTGCAGCACTGGTGCCACGGTAGAACTCGTACTCGTAAATATACCGATATTTCATGTTTTACATTGTGCTGTAATAAGCGACGCCAAAGAAAAAAGTAACGAGGAAAAAGCAAATGAATGACTGTTTTCAAACCTCAAATGTACCAGCTAAATGAATTTATAAATTTGAATTTGGAATTCTTAACCAAAGAGGTGATATTTCAGATCAAAGTGACAAAACGAATCAGTACGACAAAACGCTAATTTCATATTATACGTTCGATGTTCAAAATGTAGAAAGCTACACAACACAGGGGAACAATTTTTACCAATTGCTTAAACACTTCGTCTACTATACGTACACGTTTAGTAGCTTTTTTATTCTTCCTGGAGATGGAACAAGCATATAGCCCACCTGACGTTAAGTGGTAACCATCGCTTATATTATAACAATAGATACATCTAGTGATAAAATATTGTTGAAAAAACACAGACTTCAAAGTAACCCTGAACAATAACACTGAGAGCTCATAAATTAAGAACATGTGTTAATAATACACACATATTTTTTTCAAAAAGAATACTCCTATAGATAGTGCACCTGATCTGGCACCCGATTGTAAGTTAGGTACTTTCAAAGCTTATGGTCTGATCAACTGACAAGTATACAGCTATTATTGCTTGTGATGTGTACCCAATACCCTCATTGTGAAACATGAGCTGTTTGATGTTGATGTGTTGAGTTCTGTAGGGTATCTTCAACGTTCATTTTTTTTTATTTATTCGTTACAGAATCAACAGCTCTTGTTAACAATGTAAGCAATCCTTATATTATAACTAATGCTTAATGCCAATAACAGATGTTCAATTTATAGACTTAACTTTTAAGAAATTAGTCACCTAGAGAAAATGATTAAAAGACATAGTATATTAATTAAATTTTCAAGGAATTTAGTAGGTACACATCTATCACGTCCATGATCAGAGCAGTTGGCCGCTTATACAAGCTTTTATTAATTAGGGTGTACCTCTAGTTATTATTAGTATGGAAGTTCTCATTTAAATATGGTGAGGATCTAATGATAGAGTACACGATAAACACTAGAAACTCTTTAACGGATGAGACTCATGAACTAAATCGCGATGTGTTTGCTGTCATCCGTTGAGGAGTTTCCAGTGTTTATCATGTACTCTGTCATCAGATCCTCATCAAATTTAAATGAGAACATCCATACTAATAATTAATATAGGTACACTCTAAAAATAAAAGAATTAGTGGCATCGCTTAACAATTGGCAGAGAATATCATATTACATAGATATAAAAATACAGATGAATTGAGAACCTCTCCTTTTTTGAATCGGTTAAAAATATCTGGACGGAAGTGAGTCTGGTAATTAAAGGTCATTTGTGTCATCATTTCATCACACACAGCTTTTGTCACAGCTCACAATGTCGTTCGTGATAAAAATGGACTGAATTTTATAAATTTTATTTTATTATAATACCGAAAACAATTTAGATTTGGAGCACGCATAATCAGCCTTTCACTCTATTAAATTCAACCAATTATATGATATTGTTTCAACGTTATGTAATAATTTAGCTTATAACAGCAAAGTCTTCCAGCGTAATCACTTTAACCAATAATACCATGGAATGTCTTCATAAGCTTTTAGATAATTCTAAGGACATTATATCATCGAAACTCGTGACACTCGTTTCAATATTACCATTTGCGTTTGATTTCTCCAGCTACTAAAAGTCTTGCGCCCCAAATACCCCATTAGCCATAAAGGGATATCGGGATTCATGATAATACAACCCCAATTTTATCCTTTTATCTGGAGATAAAAATCATGGTCTATCCAGCCAAAGTTACAGGAATAAATTTGTCCATGAGTGTTCAACGTAGAGGTTTAAACGAAAATCATCGTTCATTTATTTTTTGTCCAACATCCGATGTCTGGTAATAATGTCAAGTTACGGCACATATTTGGTTCGCACTATTTTCCCCCCGGATCCATCACTGTTGTCTTAACTTATTATTGGATAATTAGGCCAAATAGCTAGCTTTCGTTTCCTGTAAATGTTTGTTTAAATTATACCAAGATAAATAACTTCGAACCAGAAACTGTTGGTCCAATTATAAAAGCGACTATAGTGCACATTTGTTATGATTTTCTTACAATCTTCTGAATGTACTGTTTTAGTTTTCGTGAGTTCTACTCTTGTGTATATTGCTCATTAAAGTATTTAATTATTTTACTATTAGCTCAGTTGCTAACCGCCCAATTATCTGTTCCTTTTATAATATTTGCCATTGGCCACATATCTTTATCATAACATTCGTTTTGCAAAAAAATCTACCATAATAGTGAGAATTTATATTTAAAAAAAAATTAAGTGGTAATCAGGTTAAAAATAAGTGTGTTAGTTATATTACACTCAGTGCAATTTACGGGTAAGTAATGCCTTGGAATTGCACCGTAACCTATGCTAGCCAACATAGTAATACCAAAGCTATTGCATAAATTGCAGTTGACCGGCAGCCAACATGACATTGATAGGTTGAACATCGTATTTGGTTCGACATTCGATAGAGATCTCTACATAAACATCTACATTCCTATAATATGTATGCCTACATATTTCTTCCTTCAGAATCTCATTTCGATTACTTCTTACACATACCAGGGCGGCATTCGCGCAAATTTTGAACGTGTCTAACGTTGGAACTCACGTTGGTTTGACGGATGTCACGCGTGTCAGCGCGATACGAAATGTGCGTAACGTAACGTTTTTGTTTTGGTTTTACATTGGTATCATCGTTAAAAATTACGGGGTTGCCTTCTAGACACCATACAGTCATTATAATCATCATACCAGCCATAGGGACGCATTCACTGCTGAACATAGGCCGATCTTAAGAGGCGGAAGCCGTTGGGTACACCAACGTGTTCCAGCAAACTTTATCAGTTCGTCTTTCCATCTAGTGGGGGGCCGTCCTACGCAGCGCTATCCAGTTCGTGGTTACTCTAGAACATTTCTATCCCTACAGCAGTCAGTTTTTCAATCTGTCCCGCCCGTTGCTACATAAGATTGCCATTCCTCTTGGCTATGGCTGTGATGTTGGTTTGTCGACAGATCTCCTCATTTCTGTCTCGTAGAGATATGCCAAGCATAGCCCTCTCCATAGCATTCTGCGGGACCTTTGTTCGTTTTATTAGCGTGTAAAGAGTTCTACGTTTTCATTTATACTATGTTGGACAGATGTTTGGCCACAACAATAGCATTAAGTGAGGAGGTTATTAGGTCCTCCATCGTGCTCGGATACAAAGGGCACATTAGAAAGTACAGAATTGACTGCGCAGGATCACCGGAGTCGCACTGCGTTAAGTTAGGGTCCCTGAATTCCCATTTGCACATATTAAGTCTGCAGCGGCCAACCTGGCGACCTTGACCCTTCTAAAGAAGGCAAAGGTACCTTATATATATGTATATGGCTTAAATATATGTTGGTAAATTTTCAATTAAATTGATTTTCTTTGAAATCATTGTTAAAATTTTGATGGAATCCCTTCGATAAAAATAGATCGTCAGTCTGCCATATTATGCACGATAAATCATTTCATGGTTCTTTGAAAATGTTATAGCTACTGAAATTTATATGTTTATAGTTTGTGGTAAGGTGTAACGGACGTGGTCTTTGCCGTTAACAAAAAAAAAGCAATGACGCAAATCAGCTTCCATTTGTTAGCGAACAATTAAATGATTATCTGCTTTTAGATCTGTTTGAAATGAAGATAATTGTAAACATTGGAGTAGCTATGTTTATCACGCTTGGGTACTGGAAATACATTTCCAAACCTAAAACTTAAACAAATATGATTGGATTAAAATTAAAATTTAATATCTTTAAGGTATAATTGTATCAAAAGAAGCCATAAAGGCTACCTCATGATTTTAATATTGCATATTATTGCTGTACGAACCAATTGGAAATTCTCGGAACAAATAAAATTGTGTCAGAGAAATCAGCCTTACCGCGCCGAAGTGGGATGGATGGGGAAACGAATCACTGGCGTCCGCATAACTAGCAAACTACATAGTGTATTTTTATTTTGTTACCTAACTGCGGAAGGTTGTGTTCGCAATTATCAAGCGAATATAGCTTAGTAAAACACCTTCCGAGATATCTAGGCTCCATTGAAACCACATATACTTCATCTGTTCAACGGTTTCAAGGCTAAACTAAAGCAAACACCCTAGTATTCATCTCTGTTTAAAAATATCAACAAAACGTTTCTATCAAAAACAGCGGCGAAGTCCGAGTTGTACCTCTTGAAACGAGTTATTCGTACCTTATGATATTAAGAGATCTATCTTTATCTATCTATACTAATATTATAAAGAGGAAAGATTTGTACTTTTGTGTGTATGTTTGTAATGAATAAACTCAAAAACTACTTTACCGATTTCAAAAATTCTTTCACCATTAGGAAGCTACATTCATCTTGAGTGACATAGGTTATATTTATTATTAGAAAATATTAGGAATCCTTACTAAAAGTTAAGTAACGTAACCCAAGGTGTAAAAAAGTGCCCTAAAACGTCTTTCGTCGCATGTGCTGCGGAAACTATTGATGATAGAACAAAAGTATGTTCTACAATATTAAAGAACATATCAATATCTACAAAAAACTTCGTTATATTATAAAGAGGAAAGATTTGTTTGTTTGTTTGTGTTGAATAAGCTCCGAAACTTCTAGACCGATTTAAAAAATTCTTTCACTGTTGGGAAGCTACACTATCTCCAGGTGACACAGGCTACTTTTTACCCAACTGCGAAGAAGGAGGGTAATGTTTTTATTACAAAACTATGCCTGCGAAGCTGCAGGCAGGTCAGCTAGTTATTTATAAATCGGCAACCCTTCCACGTGCATGTGGTAGAATCGTTACCACGTGCAAACTCATAAAAATATTCAGTGTTTGTTTCTTCTATTTAGACTTATTGTCTATACCGTTTTATCTAAATTAGCGCGGAACAAAATTATAAGTAAGTCTAGGTAATCGTATTATTAAATAATTACCTAGATAAAATCTTAAATTATTCTGTGTTGTAGGATCTTTATTTGTGATAATTTACCTCTATCGACAGAGACCTGTAATTGGCTGTATAATTCATTAACTAGGTATTTAAGACACTTTGTATTATTAAAGCTGTTGGTCTCTTCAATAAATAAAAATCATAAATTACGTAGATCTATTTAATATTGTTTTATTACAATTTCTAGGATAAATAACAAATCTCTTCGATAGCGTTTTCTAAATATAGGAAGTTTAAAACAAACTTCGAAGGGTCTATCTATTCTATTCTAGTACTTTCAAACCTAGACTGGGAGAATACAATTCAAACCAAAATAAGAACTAGGTATCTACAAACTGCGCACTGGTATTGTCTGGCGTTTAATCAAAACTCTGGACCTCAATCTTCTCGGCCAGGGCTAAGCCTTCTCAATATTTAAGAATACGCTCAACCAACACGTAAGCTTACAGATATCGTACAAATTCTAGAAAATACGTCTGAAAGTTACATGAGATGACAATCTAAGTATTATATCAGTTTCCCTACCTTTGAAGTCGAACTGCCATGCAAACTGAAGGCGCAAATCGGCACAGTAAGTAGGTGCTATACCTGCTGAAAGCGATGAAGCCGGCACTCTACCATTCACGTACGAGTATTTATTTATAAAATGTGTGTCGAACCAACTCTAAATAAGGAACATGCTACATTTGTCGCGGCTATTCAATGGCGTTGAATGAAACTTTTGCTAGAATTTATACGCGTTGCACAAATATTTACGTTATTTGAAATTACAATTTGTCAGCTTAAAACATTTTTACATCAACATTGAAACGAGCGAGCGGCCCGAAACTATCCATAGACAAATGTTGGTTTGCGAGTTTTTTTTTCACTGACCAATATTGACAAGTTTTCCGCTTATTAATAAATACAGGTTAAAGCCTTCAGTTTATTCTCAGTTTAACGCTTTTTTTGCTTTCTTTTTTTTCTTAAAATGACAGACAAGGAGAATAAAAAGTTTATAGTAGCCACGTAAGACGAATGCACCCGGACAGATGGGCAACGATCGTCACGCAGTGAGTGCCTAAAGACGGGCTCTCGATGCTTTCGAGACAGATTGGTGGAATTTGGCGTGCGAGCGAAAGTCCTGGAAGATAGTGGGAGACACCTTTTCCCAGCAGTGAGATGACATAGGTTGATAAAAGTAGTTACCTACCGGTTGTTGTTAATGACGTCAATGTAAACGGATTCCAAGGGGTTTTGTTGATTTCCCGAAGCACTGTGTTTCTGGAAAGTTTCATTACACAATTTTCCGTGGTAAATAGGAATTTGAATCAGCGTAGTCAAAATAAGAAGTTCCTACAATAGTTCCATTGTGGCCGTTCAATCTACGTGCTGAGAGGTACGAGGAGATTCCAATAATAACTGGAGTGCTCAGTGAGACTGCATTTACGCAGAAAGATGACTGCCGGTGTCTAATACCGAGGCTGACACGAAAAAACTTGCTCAACTTCATTTTTCTACATTCGACGCTAAAATGTAATTTTACTCAATTCTTCCGTATAGATAAACTTTTCTATGTATCATGCTACTTACAGAGTATAGTGACTGAGTATCATTGTCGTATCTATAAAGTTTCGTAACAAGTATAATTTGTTTTATCAAAATAAACCATGCGTGACATCGGAGCGCTTGGCGCGTTCTATAAAGTATTATAATGGCGAATGTTCCGAAGTGCTGTTGAATTTAATCCCTGCTAGCGACTCGTTGCAGGGATTAAATTGAAGCTTGTTAGTAACGAGCTCGCTCACCCTCATTTTAGAATGCGTGGAAGCGTGGATGCGTGGTAGTCTCACACGGTTCGTTCCACCCGCTCGTTCCTTCCACGCACCTGCAAGATGAAGTTGCAAGATGACCTTCCCCTGAAGTTTTCCCTGGTGGGCTTCAACATAGCCTTCAAGAGAGGTGTAAATAACGCAGCGGGTCTGCAGTATCACAAGTGCTATGTACATGCGTTTACAGGTGACGGTGACCAATTAACAGGCTCGCCAGCTAGTTTGTTAACAAGTTTTATACAAAACAAAATAACCCATCTTGTCTTTTTATTATTCTAGATACCTATTATTTCCTTTTGGGGAAACGAACATTTTGGGAAAAATAAAATATAAATGACTATAAAAAATAAATTATTTCTTCCGTCTATGTCTCACCGCTGCCTGGGCAAAGACTAGTCTAGTGACTTCTTTCCAGCCACGTGCAAACTTTGAGTTTATTCTTTGGAATGTTGGTCGAAGACTAGGTCTGCGTACCATATGAAACGGGGACCATGCATACGTCTATCAACTTTCGCTTGAGTGAAAGAGGGAGGAGGTTATTCTTCATCAAATCTCCTATGGGCCAATAGCTCCTCTAGGCAAAAAGAGTAGATAACATATTTTATAAATATTGGATATATTTAATTAGCAAAATATCGGATTCTTACCGGTGACCTGATTTCATTGTTACTGGAGGCCTGTGATTTCAGCAGGGATTTATGAGGTTTTCGTTCGCTACGGCTGCACTCTTAGCAAAACATGTGCATTACTATGATTTAGGCATGACGTGTTATCGGACTGCTTTTGAACTCTACTTGTTCTAAAATGTCTAAAACGGTTCATGTTCTAAAACGGGAAATTTTCATATACGTGCCATCAGAATATGAATTCACCAAGTTATTTTAGTAAATATACTATAATACATATATTGTGAGACGACCTTATTACAGACGACCTCCGTGGTGCAGTAGGCGAATAGCCGGCTGAGACGCAGGAGGTAGCGGGTTCGATTCCCGCTGCGGAACGAATGTTTGCATGATCTACAGATATTTGTTCCGGGTCTGGTTGTTGCTCTATATATTATAAGTATGTATTTACAAAAAAAAAGTATATAAGTATTCTACCAGTTACTTAGTTTGGGGCTAGATAGCGCTGTGTGAAATGTCCAGAAATATTTATTTTATTTATTTATAGTTTTGTTTAATGGGACGAGCATGAGACGAACGAACGAAAGGCGTGTCATGATTATGACTCATGAGAAAACATCTTTTATTAGATACATGCCAAGATTTGGCTGTAGGGATCTCATCCAAGAGAGTATTTTTTTATTTATTTGGTACCGATGATTGTTGCAACAATTCACGCTTACCTTAAGATAGTGTCGTGATTTTGATTATTTTACTGTAAAATGTAATGGCAACAAGACAGTTTAAGCCTTGTATTTTTATAAACTGGCAACAACGCGCGTAAGTGGTTGGGATTGAAATAAAACTCGAACCAATCAAACACGCTGACGTGGGTCGAATGATTCATTTTCGCTTGCCTTGAAAGCCTCAACGAAGATGTCGCGAAGAGCCGGCAGATCTTCGCTGGCGCTCGACAAGTTAACACGTTCTTTAAATAAGTAGGAACTGTATTAAATAAGTTACAATTGTACCTGCATATTCTATCTTGCATTTTATATTTAATAAAGGAAAAGTATTCCGAAGTTTATTTGTCTGTCTCCTTCAATCTACTTCAATAGTAAGTAAGTACTGCTAATTACACAAAAATAAAAATAACGTATAATATATATTAGGTAAATACTCGTATATCACGTTCTAAATAATTATATAAACAACGAAAGAAAATTATATAAATAACTAACAACTACAATATTTTAACGATAAATGATGTAAGGATAATTTTGTTAATATCTAAGTTTGTACGTAGGTAATGGCTAAAATCAAAATTTTTTGAACCGATTTTATAAATAATTTCACTGTTTCTTTTTATATTGATAACAATCCGTGCGAAGCCGAGGCTGGTGCACAGTCCTTTATCAACAAGTCCTATAACACACTAATATCATAAATGTGTAATATAAATATTATAACATGTAAAGGTTGCCCGGAAGAGATCGCTTTTAGCGATAAGGCCGCCCATTGTACATTTGATATAATTGTGTATTCTCTTTTGTTTGTTTAATATTTAATGGTGTGCAATAAAGAAATTATCTAACCTAATGTGAAAGTTTTGATGTTCGTATATTTATTTATTTGTTTGTTTATTAGTTAATCACGTCATAACTGCTGAACCGATTTCGATGAAATTTGGTATAGGTGGTACATTATAACCTTGGTCGCCACATAGGCTACCTTTTATCCCATAAATCAATTCCCATGGGATAAAAGTTGTGTGTCAAGTCAAGTTGCAACATCGAGTTTAGCTTTATTTCTAGGTTACCTACATATTTAGTAGTGTAACGCGTACGAAGTCGCGGGCAACAGCTAGTGTAATATATGTTATTTTATTTATTTAACAAAATCCACAGCCTTTATTATATAGATACAAACTATTGCTAAATATACTGCCAAAAATGCATTTACTTTATATAAAATTCATAAATATTATTAAATAAAACCATTCATTGAGTTATCTATCTATCTATTTGTTCGGCAAGTTCTCGGATAAGAACTGGCGGGAAATATTATTTTTTTAAAATAATATATCAGTCGGTGTACAATAACATTTTATCGCTTTGCTAATCCTGGGAATGGGTGAGTTGGGAATATATTTATTTGTTTCGACGAACTAAGAAACATTACAAAGTGTTAGTTAAACCAAAAAGTTGTACAGAATTATAGGACACTAGCTGACCAATCCGCAGTTTCGCACGCGTAGTTTTTCAATAAAAACATTAACCTCCTGCGCAGTTGGGTAAAAAGTAGCCTATGTCACCAAGAGATAGTGTAGCTTCCTAAGAATGAAAGAATTTTTTAAATCGGTCCAGTTGTTTCGGAGTCTATTCAATACAAACAAACAATTAAACAAATCTTTCGTTTTTATAATATTATTAGTATAGATTTAATTAGATAGTTTTATCTAACTAAATGTTATGCAGCAAGTCTGTACATTAATCAAAGTTCTCGTTAAGAAGCTTACGCGACAATGTATAAAATTTAATTATAAACCTATTATGAGTATTAAACCGTACCAATACACTTATTAGCCTTCAAAGAGCGTTATTTACTCTCACGTGAAATTAATAAAACCATTTTGGATTAGGTACTTATAGATAGGAAAATTCACATCTATCTATATATCTATATGTCTAGTGGTTCGCTCCGAACTGAGATCTCGCGAGTCTCCGATTAAAACAAAAAAATATTATTTGTAATCTTTGACTATCAAAATAGTGCCACGAAATAAACAACAAACTAACTTGACCTACAGTTTCATTCAAATTACAGGTAACGGGAGTTGTCCGTGGTTAATCTTTTTTGGGGGTATAAATTGCAGTTATTCTGGATTTTAGACTTTGGCCTATATTGGTGTCATTTAAGCTACACTCATAACAAATTACAGCACTGTGGGGTCACTGGTGTACCCTGTGAAATTTGTTATTGTTGTTGGTTTTTGTTATTGCTAATAATTCAAAAACTAATAAGAATTTACTAAAAATAAAAACAGAATCTAAAAGTGCTAATAAAGACCTTTCATTTAACGTCCCACTTGACCTAATAGGCTAATTTTTTTTATCCCTTTTGAACCCTAATATCTCAATAATCCCCCAACATTTTTAACTCATTTAGTCACACCAAAATTGCGCCATCATTACCTACCTATGTATTAAATTTCACGATGATCGGATCAACGCTTGAAAGTTATCCTCGGACAAACAAACATACATACATACACATAGCGCCGATTTGCCCAAGTTGATTTAGAGCAATCAACCCACCCCACTAACCTTCGTGGACGCGTTCCAGATTTGTTCTCAGAATTAACTACCAAATACCCGAATTATTAGTAATCCTGTACTTACAATGGAGGGTTTACGGCTCGTCAAGAACTCCGTTAATAGGCATAATCTGCCCATGTTGTACTCACAATTGTATTTATGTAATACCCCTCAGGGTTGTTCGTAATTAATCCTTTGAGTTGAGTTTAAAACGTAATTTACTGGGT
Source organism: Philereme vetulata (assembly GCA_918857605.2). Taxonomy (NCBI): domain Eukaryota; kingdom Metazoa; phylum Arthropoda; class Insecta; order Lepidoptera; family Geometridae; genus Philereme; species Philereme vetulata. The sequence continues at coordinate 4,214,163 of OU975449.1, read as the reverse complement.
GGCAAGGTTTTCATAAAGAAATGAGTTAAGCTGAGTTCTGGTACAAACCCTGAAAAACTAATAAGCTTTCATCTATACTAGTCTATACTAATACTATAAAGAGGAAAGATTTGTATATTTGTGTGTATGTTTGTAATGAATAAACTCAGTTTACTGGTCCGATTTCAAAAATTCTTTCACCATTGAAAAGCTACATTCACCTTGAGTTATGCTATATGCTTTACGAGTCGTGCTCGAGCCGTCGTACAGTGCGGACGTCTCTGGGGCGTCGTTACGCTGCCCGTTGAATATACGAAGATTCGATCGTCGTTAGTGGTCGAGGCAACATCGCCTATAAAAGGCTCCTCAGATCGCGCGGCACGCATTCGATCGTCGTTAGTGGTCGCCGCTATAGCATGCAGCGGCCACACCTTAGGAACCTAGGCTGGTAGAGGGGGGCTCGAGTGCCGAAACACTTTGTTGTAGCAACGGCGTGTTTCGGCCCTCGAGTCGGCACGGTCACTCCCCGTGCTAGTGCTCGTTGCTTCGGCGTCAACGCAATCCACCTCAAGTGGCGAGGCAACCAGGCAACTGTAGAAGGCCTGAAGGTAGCGATAGGAGTTTTTATCGTTGCCAGATACTGCGTCCTGTTCCCTTCCAGTCGTAGCGGTTCTCCGTTCCACTGGGTCAAGGGGAGTAAGGAGGAGAGGGTGCATCTGTGTACGGCGCGCACACTTATGCAACTTAATATATCCTGCGCATCTGACTTGGCTTTGTCATTCCGAGTTTAAAAAAGTCCTGGGCTTGGTCTAATACCTGGACACGGGTGGCCTAAGGAGAGGAGAGTGGTCGCTCTAGCACTGCATCGGGGTGACAGTGTGGTTCGGCAGCACTCTTTGAGACAAAGCAGCTTTATTTAGAGAGGCACTGCTTTCCTCGCTCAGCCGGGGAGGGGGCTAGAAAAGGTGCCCCAAACAAACGCTCATTCCTCGCAATAAGAATAAATCTAAAAACATGCAGATGAATATGACTTTTGGTGCGTGGAATGTACGTACTCTTTTAGACCGACCCAACAACCTCTGCCCAGAACGTAAAACCGCCATTGTGGCTCGCGAGCTCAAACGCTATGACGTCGACATAGCCGCTCTCAGCGAAACACATCTAGCTGACGAAGGTGAGCTTGTTGAACGTGGTGGTGGGTACACTTTCTTCTGGAAAGGCACACCAGCTTCTGAGCCTAGACGGTCAGGAGTAGGCTTTGCTATTAAAACTACTTTAGCCTCCAAGTTGGAAGAACATCCAGTTGCTATCTCTGATCGTGTCATGTCCTTACGTTTCCATCTTCGAAACAATAAATACTTAAATGTTATCAGCGTATATTCGCCAACACTCGACAAAAGTGATGACGTCAAGGACAAATTTTATGAGGAAGTGTCAGAAGTGCTGACTAAAATCCGGCGCTGTGAGAAAGTTTTGCTTCTTGGCGACTTTAATGCTCGCGTCGGACGTGATTTTGAAGCTTGGCCTCGGGTGATAGGGCGACATGGCATTGGTAACATGAACAGTAATGGGCAACTGTTACTAAGCCTCTGTTCCCAATTTCATCTGGGTATTACCAATACCATGTTTAGACTCCCAAATAAATACAAAACTACCTGGATGCACCCAAGGTCCAAGCATTGGCATCTTATTGATTATGCTATAGTCCGTCAACGGGATATAGCGGATGTCAAAGTAACGAGAGTAATGAGGGGCGCAAACTGTTGGTCGGATCACCGACTTGTTGTTACAAAACTATTTTTGCGTCTTAGCCCTTGCCGTAGACCTCGCAGGGCTAAGCCTAACTGTCTCCATCTGAAAAAGCTAGAGTCTGCTGAAATATTGGCAAATTACAGGGAAGCTGTCAATACCTTTACAGCAGGCATACACCCCGAAGATGAACAGTTAGACGAGGGCTGGAAACTGTTAACTACAAATACCATCAATGCGGCTACTGAGATCTTAGGCCAAAAACCTCGTGTCTGTGAAGACTGGTTTGACGAAAATGATAATACATTGACAGTCGCCCTAGAAAAACACCGCCAGCTCCTTCGAAAGGGAAATCAGACAACTGCTTCTGAAAAAATAAAGGAGAGTACGAGCCAAATAAGGAGACTAACTCGAAACGCAAAAGATGAGTGGTGGCTGAACAAGGTTCGCTATATTCAGTGGCTTGCTGATTCGAATAGACTCGGCGATTTCTTTAACGAGATTAAAAAGTTAGTAGGAAGTCCACATCGAGTAAACGTACCACTGAAATCACTTTCAGGTACCCTCCTGGTAAGCAAAGGAGAAGTTCTTACTCGCTGGGCAGAACACTATAACAGCTTACTCAATGTGGATCGTTCTGCTGACATAAATTATTTAGCATCACTTCCTGCCTTACCACAAGCCGTAGATCTGGATCAGCCTCCTTCTCTTGAGGAAGTTATCATCGCCATCAAAGCGCAGAAAAACAATAAGGCTGTCGGCATCGATAACATACCAGGAGAACTATTAAAATATGGCGGAGATGAGTTGCACTACAAGATTTGGCAATTTTTCCAGCGCATGTGGGAAATGGAGTTCGTTCCTCCTAGTTTTGGCGTATCACTAATTTGCTCTTTGTATAAAAATAAAGGTGATCGATCTGTTTGCAACTCTTATAGGGGTATATCACTTCTGTCTACTCCAGGAAAAACTTTTGCCAGAGTACTCTTAAATCGTCTTATGGAGCTCTCTGAAAGTATATTGCCTGAAACGCAATTTGGGTTTAGACCCAATCGCGGCACATGCGAGGCCATATTCTCTCTTAGACAACTGCAAGAGAAAAGCAGGGAACAGTGTCAACCTCTGTTTCTCTGTTTTGTTGATCTGGAGAAAGCTTTTGACAGTGTACCTCGCGAAGCTTTGTGGATTGTGCTTTCGAAACTTGGTTGCACCGACAAATTTATACGCTTGATAAGACTTCTTCACGACAACATGACTTGTTGCGTAACCGTCAATGGTGAGCAGACAGAGCAATTCCCTGTCACTTGTGGTGTAAAACAAGGCTGTGTATTAGCACCCACTCTTTTTGCTCTGTACTTTTCCGTTGTCGTGAGGGAGACTTTACAAGCCAACACCGAAGGGATCCGCATACGTTTTCGCACAGATGGCAGTATCTTTAACCTGGCTAGGTTAAAAGCGCACACAAAGGTATCGTATGACCTCATTACCGAATTGATGTATGCTGATGACCTATGTTTCGTTGCGGAATCTTCTGAGGGACTCCAGGACTTGATGACTCGGCTTGACGCTGCGTGCTGTAGATTTGGCCTCAAAATTAATATTACAAAGACAGAGGTGATGGCCATGGACACTGTTAACCAAGCTCCACTGAATCTGCAAATCGATGGAAAGCCCATAAAACAGGTCGATACATTCAGATATCTGGGAAGCAGCATAACAACAAAATGCGACCTTGACTCGGAGATCAACAGCAGACTTGGCTCCGCTATGGCTGCTTTTGGTAAACTACGAGTCCAGGTATTTCGCTCCCATAACATCAAATTGAGTACCAAGATTAAAGTGTATATGGCTATTGTACTTCCTAACATCTTGTACTCGTCAGAGACATGGTGCCTGTATCGCAGACACATACGCACGTTAGACAGATTCCATCTGAAATGCCTCCGCGACATTCTTAACATCAAGTGGTCGGATCGGGTCCGTAATACCGATGTTCTACGACGGGCTAATGTCTGTGGCATAGAGGCATATTTGATGCGGCGTCAGCTGCGTTGGTGCGGGCACCTGTCTCGGATGTCTGATGAGCGAAGGGCGAAACGCATTTTCTTCTGTGAACTAGAACATGGTAAGCGGAAACGCGGAGGTCAGTTCCTACGTTTCAAAGACGTACAGAAGAGGCACATGAAGAGGTGTTGTATCGATCCGTCGCGCTGGGAGGCTCTCGCTGAAAAACGACCTGAATGGAGGCGTCATGTTCAGGACAAAGTGTACGAGTTTGAAGAAGAAAGGAGGCAAGAACTAGACTTAAAACGAGATCAGCTTAAAAGTCGACCGCCGGCTAATATCAATTACAACTACATTAATGGCGCCTTAACTTGTGTTCATTGTAACCGGACTTTTAGCGCAAAAATAGGGTACATCAGCCACATACAGGCTAAACACCTAGGCCAATAATCACAAAGTCAAGTCTCTGTAGCCGAAATCGGCTAGGAGGATTATTATTATTATGCTTTTATCCAACTACGCAAAGGAGAGTAATGTTTTTATTGAGAAAATACGCGTGCGAAGCTGCGGATTGGTCAGCTAGTTAAAAATAAAATCATGATACGGAACCTTTTATTGTACGAACAAACATGCGCTTGACCAATTTGTTTGGTATTAAATGACGCATAAAAATGTATTCCACATTTGCTGTTTGACGAGTCTAGAATTGTTCCAGTTACTATAAGGTAAACCCTCATGTATTATCATCTTTGCCAATCAATATTTTGAGTTCCGATAATACTCACCGAGTCTCAACATCAATTAAAACTACTGAAAAAAAACATTACTAATAACTAAATAAGTAGGTATTACCCGTGCGCGATAAGTTGGGACCTGAGCGCGGTGACGTCATATTGGCGTGTTTGTACCGCCCGCAAAAAAGCGAACATAACAAGCAGCCGCCCGCGGCTTCGTCTTTGTTTTTTTTAACCTAATTTATTATGTTACTCAGGGAGGACGCTGCTTTTTATCTAATCTTTTTTACACTATTTGAATAAAAAAAAAATACAATGTTTAAGTTTATACATTTATTTTATCTATTATTTACATTATCTTATCTTCGTCACTACTTAGTGGATTTATGCCTTCTAGAGGTTGTTATTCGTCCTCAGTCTCACTATAATCACTTGACGAAGAGATATCCGATAAATTTACAACATTTACTATAACAACAAAACAATGACACAAACTATAACAACAACAAAACAATAACACAAACGAAAACTAAAATAATTCCAGAGCGCGTCGTTACATGACGTAGGCCAGTACGAGACTAAAAACCCTAGTAAAAAATAGTGATGCGAACGGTACAATACGGGCGCCATCGGGGAAGTGCAGGGGAAGCGATCGGGGAGTCGCATTCCTAGCAGGTCCCAAGTTATCGCGCACGAGTAATAAATAGATTTTGTATTAGTACAATGCCGCTCTGACTTACGCTGGCTCTGGCTTACAACCTCTATTACTTGTTATTTTTAAGTAACAAACAAAATTTTGCTTTGGAAATATATTATTACAAATTAAAGGGCTCGGGCTTGTATCGGATACCTTTCTCCAGGTAGGCATCTACGTTTATTTTACATCACAAAATCTCGAATTCTTACGAAGTTGTTGGAATGTTTCGAGAGAGTTCGACATTTTTGCTCTGGGTAAAGAGAATTCTTCTTTTGTTGATGGCTATGTACCATTTCAATGAAAAGTAATTTTGAATACAACGTAAAATAAATAGGTTCTGTTTTGTCCGTCAAGATTATGTTGAAACTATACAATATTATATTTAAAGATGAAAATTTGACAACTAACCTAAGCTTATTTTTCACTTTACAATAAACTGCTGATTACTCTATAAAATAATTCAAGATAATATTAAGATTTGTACTATTTAAAAACCAGAAACATTTTAACATTTATACGAATAACTAGTTGACCCGGCGAACTTCGTACCGCTTTGACATGCATATGACGCGGGCTGTCAATATACGTCGCACATCATTATCTGCATCAATGTATGAGAAAATGATTTTTCTAAAAAGAAAATTAGAAATTAAGAAGAATTTTAGAAAATAATATCTTTGTGCGTGATTTTTTTTCGATATTTTAATAGTTATTCTGCTATTCGGGACGGAGACAAATAAAACAAATTAAAAATCATCAAAATCGGTTCAGCCGTCTCGAGTTATAATTGTTCGAACAACCCCGACTTTGTTTTATATAATCTCTATATACAGTGTACACTCTATATAACGACACTCAAGGGACTGAGCATATTTTGACGTTATAGAGAGTTGTCGTTAAATGGAGAGAAGTAAAATCTGTATTAGAAAAAGAAAACGTTTATTTCTGATTTGTCTTGTTAAATAGTACCTACAATAAAAATCTGTTTTAATTTTCTCTCCCGCCTCTATCGCGCGTATCATCAATACTTTTTCGTCAATACACTTCGCTAATTCTTTTTTTTGTAGTATTTCTTATTGTCAGGAGAAAGTTCTAATGAAAGAAAAATTTAAGAAAATTGCGCGCAAAATTAGAAAATTTAAGAATACTTAACCACCATATAAAATTATTTATTATCTAACCTTAGCGCTTTTATAATGTAACCTTATGACGTTTGACATAGAATTGACAGAAAGCGTGCTGCAAATATCGTCAAAGAGGATGTAAAAAAATGTATATCGTTTGAAACAGATGCTTCGGTCGGAGTTATCCCGAGATATTGTCTATATATATATAAATGAATTGCTGTTCGTTAGTCTTGCTAAAATTAAACCCTCCGTCGTCCGAGACACGTTCTCGCAGACCCGGATGGCGAAATCACTTCCGCTAATGCGGAAGAGTCATCCACTTTAGACAGAGCAAACACTTTACAAATACACCGACCTCGCCGGCGAGGTCGACGAGTCCCTTCAGTCGCCGCCTATACGAGGTACAAGCACGTACACGGGCGTTTCTCTCCTATCCCCGTCCCGGCAACAGCCCAAGCCGAGGTTCGTATCTAAGTGGTGCCCTTGCGCTAGTTGCCTCATCAAAAAATTACAGGGCTGAGCGCCTTCTGCGCTCGCCAAAAGCTCGGTTAAGCTGCAACGGCCTCAGAGGTCAACAGCGAGATTAGTCCATTCGAAAAAAAATAGTCTCGCTAAAATTCGAGACCGGGTGGAGCGATTTGGCTAATTTTGGTATTGAATCATTTGTAGAAGTCATTTTCTCATAATAATGATGGCCGGGGACAACAATTGTCAATTCTACCAGGGTGACGTATATTGACAGCCCGCGTTATATGCATTTCAAGGCGGTACGAAGTAAGACGGGTCCACTAGTAAGATATATAAATTATGATGAAAGTTCATAAATTGCTGTGAAACTAAATTTAAATGTTCAGTTGGTATAAAAAACTGAAAATCCTCTATTAAAAAAGATGAATCTCTGTGTAGTTGTATATAAGGAAATGTTCTCCGCGTGGGATAATCTGCGTGTAGGTTCACAAGGGGATAACGGTCAGCTTGATATGCTTGTGGGTCGCTTATGTCTACTTAACGTGATAATACTTCATTGTAACGGACAATGGTTTGTGTGTACTCTGAAACCTTTGTAGGATAATCTTAACAGGTACTTCATCTACGTACTATCTAACTTTGGTAACGAGTGGCTTCACACACTTGAAAGGAAGGGTTCAAATATCACTTAAACCGATTCGTCACAACAAAGACGCTACTCCAAAAGCACTATAAATTTACACAAAGATTTAAAAATAACACCATCTCCAAATTTTCCCTGCCTTTTATAATAACTTGGGGGTAGCGGTTTCCCTTTTTTTTTGAAAAGGAAAAAGCGAACAATAAAATATATTTTTCCTAACGCCCGTAGGACAGACTGTTATATTTGTTATATTCAGCAAAATATGAATAAAAATAATCGAATTTAAATTGAAACCAGCCATTATTGTTATTGGGTATTTATCGCGTTACTTTTTTAATTATAATCACTACGTAGCAATCATTATTACGTATCATCACTACGTATCATCACTACGTCGCATATAATACCCGTTGAATAACAATCATTATGTATAATTTTTAAAATAATTAATTAATATTGGAATTGGTGCTTGGCTCTTATTCGATTGGGATTGATTTTGTCCCAGTTTATTGGATAAGGCAGCGGGTTCTAACATGTTATATTTTTAGGGTTTCGTACCCAAAGGGTAAAATGGCCGGCACCCTATTACTGAGGCTCCGGTGTCTGTCTGTCTGTCACCAGGCTGTATCTCACAAACCGTGATAGTTAGACAGTTGATTTTCACAGATGATGTATTTCTGTTGCCGCTATAAAAACAAATACTAAAAACAGAATAAAATACATATTTAAGGGGGGCTCCCATACAACAAATATGATTTTTAGCTCGTTTTAGCTAGATATTGATAACGGCTACAAGTAGGCGCGTGAAATATTCACATAATATTTAGTTATATATTCACTTTAAAAACAAATAATTAAATGAAAATAAAACAAATATTTAAGGGGGGCGTAATCACTTTTGTTGTATGGGATACAACAAACGTGATTTTTTTGCCGTTTTTTTAGATAATGGTACGGAACCTTTCGTGCGCGAGTCCGACTCGCACTTGGCCGGTTTTATTGTTAATTTGCTAATGTATAGAATACTTGAAAGTTAGTTTGTTATCATCTCTTACTCTCAGTGTAGATAAAAATAAGTGGCGTTTAAATCTTGCCAAACTGTTACCATGGGACAAATAAAGACGATTTAGTTAGACCTTCCAAATTACCTTAAAAGTTACAACAAACATTATGTTGTTTTAGACGCTGTTAATGGGAGATCTTTACATTAAAAATTATTTTGTTCAACTGGCAATACGGCAAGTAAATAATTTGCGATACAATTATAAAGTTGTTTTCATTTTAATTAATTTATTTTTCATATGTCAAGAATCCATATTTGTTTGTAAAATCTTAATAGAACATGTCAAATGGATTCCTACAATTTAAGCCATTAATTTGAACCATTTAAGAATTAGAAATTTTTAAATTTTCACGACCTCAGAAGATCATGTTTTTAAGACAAAACGGATCTTTTCGCGCACAGATTTATATCAAAATTAGTTAGTCATAATCACGATTTTGATATAAATCTGTGCGCAAAAAGACCCGTTTCCTCTTAAAAACATATAAGAATTTTTTATTTCAGTAATTTATATTATAACGTTCTATAAATTTACAGGCCTAAAGCTCAATAAAACCAATGACCTAGTTATAGCATCACAGGCGACACAATAACCTGTTCGCGTATAGTAAAACTTGAAGGCATAACATTAGGTTCAGTTCAGAGGAAAAGCGGGAAATACCTCGAGGCGTAAGTCGTGACTTGCACGAGTACAAAAGATGTGCATTATTATTAGATGACCTCCTTTGCCCCACTTCCTCCCAATAGACTCACCACCATGCTGCTAGTTCACTGATAAAAAATAATTTATAGCTCTTTGAGTTTCCCCTCTGTAGGGTGAGTAGAAAACTAGAGGTTAAACCTCAAAATCGAAGAACATAAATAATGTCCGAAGACGGTCCGAAGTTTGTACGTATTACGCAGACCGTAACGAATAATTTTGGGAGCATCAGAAATAAGTTCGAGTTTTCCAATCTCATTCCCTTTTGATGCAGATCGATGTAATAATTCTAATTCTAGGGTGGGGGGAATAAAAGATCTGCACTGACATCCCGCATTGGGGTGTATTGTGCATTACCCCCCTTCTAACCTGACCCCAGCCATCCTAACTCCTTGAAGTAACGGAGTAGGACTTTGGGTTGGTGGCTGCAGCTTTCCAGGGTCCCCGTGGATGTTGAAGTAGTGGTGGTGTTAGTGGAGCATGAGGATTCGATGACCCCTTGCAGACCCGTTCTTAGTCTTGCGTCGTTTGTGGCAGTGCAGTGGAGTATCACGTGCTCCACAGTCTCTTCCTCCCGAAGGCATCCGCGACAAAGTCCGCTTTCCGTGGCTCCGGTCTTTAGGAGGTGATGGTTAAGTTCGCAGTGTCCCGTGATGATTCCCACCATCATCTTTAGATCTTCGCGTTTCATCTTCAGCAAGGTGTTTGTTGTTTTTCTGTTTTTTGTCGGAAGCATTGTCTTTGTCTGCTTGCAGTCGGCTCTAATGTCTCGGATGTAATTCTTCAAAGAATGGGATGGTAAGGCATGTTACGTTATCAAATCATATTTTAGTTGTAAGCGACGCTTGTTCAGAACAAACCCATATTTAAGGTGTTAAAGTGAAGCATAAAACGATTTAACGATATAATCTAATCCAGAGTCGGTTTGGTCTAGTTTCGCGGAGTGCGCTTACAATCTGCCGAGCCCGGATTCGTAACTTTTCACTGAAAAGTACTAGACTAACAAGCGACCAGTGAAGCGTTGAAAGTAGACACCGAGCATCGCTCTCGCCACTCATAGATCCATAGGTGCCTAAGTAATACAAGCACGGAATATGGAACTTTTTTAATTTCACGCTTGATTCGAAAACTTCCACGCGAATGAGAGCCGCGGAAGGGCGGGATGCTAAGAACTCAATTTTGTGTCATTTTGTATGAATGTGACTGACGTGTATTTACTACGTTTCATGATGTGTCGTGTGCGCTTGTTGGGGATGTTTAGATATTTATGCGTCATAGGTAAGCCCTTATTTTCTCTCAATGTGAACCTATTTGAAAGGCAGTGTTTTGGCCGAGTGCCAGAGACTTCTCTTCGATTATCCTACTGTGTGATATTTGGCATTGTTACACTTGGTTGTTGTTAAGTAAATAGATTTTCCTGTATCTTAGAATCTTCAATAGTTAGAAAGTATATTATGGAGCTTTATTAATGGCGGTCGATACAAAATACATTTTATTATAGGCACAATGCTGTAGCTTATGAGAATATTTAAAACAACGCAAAAAACGAGACTTTTAGACCTTTGTGCAGTACTTATACTTATTTATTTTATAGATGAATAAAGAGCCAACTCCGTAGTTTTATATGTTTTTAAAATTATGAAAATATTACAAGAAAAATAGAATATTAGCGAGCATGACTCTACTTTGTAATTATGATGGAAGTTGCGTGAGATATTACTGTATTTTTGTGTTAACCTGTAATCTTCGACTGCTGGCATTCTTGTACTTAACTATCCTTCTATTTACACCCACATAGGTACTTCTTAGAGCCAAAAGTAAGGATTCAACATTACTTCTATGTCACCATCTTATTTTGTGTTTTATTTAGTCTATGTGTCGTATAAAATGGACGACCTCCGTGGCGCAGAGGGCGAATAGCCGGCTGAGACGCAGGAGATAGCGGGTTCGATTCCCGCCGCGGAACAAATGTTTGCATGATCTACAGATATTTGTTCCGGGTTTTGATGTTTGTCTAAATATTATAAGTATGTATTTACAAAAAAAAAGTATATAAGTATTCTATCAGTTATCTGGTTCCCATAATACAAGCTCTGCTTATTTTGGGCTAGATAGCGCTGTGTGAAATGTCCAGCAACATTATTATTATTATTAAAATAAACGTTTTCGGTTTCATTAGTACCTATCTAACACGGTTTTTAGAAGTTTTCCTTAAAAGTTTTCTATGTTTACCGCTAACATAAATAAATAAATCTTTTTGCATTGTCTTATTGCTAAGAATAATATCTTAAGAAGGGTAACAATTTACACTAAACCTGTGTCTCAGGCGACACACATGGTGCTGCTAAATTAACATAAATCTAAGTAGGTAAGGAACCATGGGTGCTCGCTCGCATTTGACCTGTCTTTTTTAATAAAAGAGTATCTTTGAAGACTTTAATGCGGTTGACTTGGCGGGATCACTGCCGTGCCCTCAGATATCGTCGTGTTTGTAATCTGTTTCAGTAGAGGCCGACTTTATGCAAAGCTAATGATATTTTTATATAACATTGTCTACGTTTAATATACATAATACATATAAGTATACCATACTCGGATTCATGTTTTAGTGGCTTAGCTCTGTACGTATTCACCATTTCTTTTATATTCGGATATTTGAAATAAATAATAGATAATATATACTTAATCTAAGAGCGGAAATAGGTGATGGGCAAGTCTATTCCATGTAAATCTTATTCATGTGTGACAGCTTCTGTTATAAAGTCAAAATATGGATAAAGTAAACAGTACTTATTTATATCAGCTATCGAGACAGGTTGGCCCGAATCGGTCTATCAAAGGGTGAAACTCGGCTCAAAAATTCATTATCCATGTACATTTTGGCATCGCAACACAAAGAACTTGCGCATATACTCGTAGTAGGACGTTCTTTGTACCGACTTTTATCTCGCATCATTGTTGATCCATTCAAAAAGTTACTGTCAGTTGATAACACTCTCGTGCGTTCGAGCCCGGCTATTCGATGTTGTTGTGTTGGATCATCGCTACTCTATGTCAGAAATGTTTTCCTAACATATTTGAGTATAATATGTTAATAAATAAACTTCTTATTAATCTCCTATCCAATCGGCTTGATAAAGATCATATTATTTAGCAAAACACCGACCATTATAAAATAATTTGTTTCTTTTTCTCATTTATGAAACGAGCTTACGTTTTTTTGTATGCTCCCTTTTGACTACTATCTCTTCAGATGGTAAGCGATGATGCAGTCTGCGATGAAACACGCTTGCCTAAAAAATACCTATTCATTCGTGACTTGAAGAACCCTTGGTTGTAATTATCAGGAAACACAGACTCGGGCAAGCTCTTCCACTCTTTGGCTGTGCGCATAATAAAGGTGGAAGAGAAACCGCTTTTTACGAAGGTCTACAATGTAGAGGTGGCGTACCAAGGAGCGTCTGGTTATCCAATGATAGAATGGAGTTGGTGTGACTCTCCAAAATGTATTCAATAGAACACTGAAAGGCTTGTAATCTTGCAATACTGTGAAGCTCAAATGAGCATCAGCAGCTGATATTTCGCTGTGTCATCCCAAATGTGAGGGCAGTACTCCAAACATGATCGGACTTGTGCTTCGTACAAGTTGAGCTACTGTCCCGGTGTGAAGTGAAGTAGTGCCTCACCTTTACGAATATACCCAACTTTTTAGAAGTCAGTTTTTTAAGTTATAAGAAAATATTTGTCTTATAAATTAATTTATTCGTCATTTAGGCAGTCTAGCACGCAACTCGTGAGGCTGTAAGCTTGCGGTGATTTTAATCGCGGTAATACGCCGTATAGCTAGGCTGAAGTGTCAACAGTTCTGAGTGGATATGCGGAAAGCCGTGGATATGTGGCCTAGCAGTCCAACTCCGACAGATATCGCTACGGTTTAGTTACTCATCGTTTTAAATCTGGGAATTTGGAACTCGCTGTCCACTACGTAATTTAATCCTAGTATTATGATGACAGGGCTGAAAATAGAACGAATTCAAATGCAGCTTTAGCTATGTGCAGTATGTTATAAAACTTAAGCTGGAGTGGCATCCGATAAAATAAAATTCAGACTGCAATTCCCGCCGCGGAACAAATGTTTGCATGATCTACAGATATTTGATCCGGGTCTGGTTGTTTCTCTATATATTATAAGTATGTATTTACAAAAAAAATGTATATAAGTATTCTATCAATTATCTGGTTCCCATAGTACAAGCTCTGCTTAGTTTAGTGCTAGATAGCGCGGTGTGAAACGTCAAGCAATATTTATTTATTTAGTTATCAGCTAACTTCATCATGTCGCTTTTTGGCTGTCGGTGTGCACGCGTATCGTATAAACTTTACTCATTTATTTTTTCCGATAGGGATGCTTGGAAGAACTTGGAACAACCTTTGCCCAGCAGTGTGACGAGATAGGTTAGGAAAAAAAAAATTTCCAAACGCGCCAAAAGAAGGATAATTTCAAAAACATTACACGAAACTGTTCATAAAAACATTGAAAATGATTTGAACTGTCATTTTGCGTGAGTGAAATCGCGTGAGCACAGCATGCTGTAAATAAATAAATAAAATACATTTATTTACACACACACCTGCCACACGCACACATGCTAACAGAAGTAGGAAGGTATTACTCGTGCGCGATAACTTGGGACCTGCTAGGAATGCGACTCCCCGACCGCTTCCCCTGCACTTCCCCGATGGCGCCCGCATTGTACCGTTCGCATCACTATTTTTTACTAGGGTTTTTAGTCTCGTACTGGCCTACGTCACGTAACGACGCGCTCTGGAATTCTTTTAGTTTTCGTTTGTGTTATTGTTTTGTTGTTGTAGTTTTTGTTGTTATAGTTCTTGTTAAGTGTTTTTGTTATCATTATGAAAGGTAAACCTTTGCATAGCGGAGAAAGAAACCTCGTGCTAAAAGTGTTTTTTGTAAGAGTTTTTTGAAAACGAAAAACGGAACAAACAGTTTTGTTTACTTGTCCACTAAGTAGTGACGAAGATGAGATAATGTAAATAATAGATAAAATAAATGTATAAACATAAACATTGTATTTTTATTTTATTCAAATAGTGCAAAAAAGATTAGATAAAAAGCAGCGTCCTCCCTGAGTAACATAATAAATTAGGTTAAAAAAAAACAAAGACGGAGCCGCGGGCGGCTGCTTGTTATGTTCGCTTTTTTGCGGGCGGTACAAACACGCCAATATGACGTCACCGCGCTCAGGTCCCAACTTATCGCGCACGGGTAATACAATAAGTACTAAATAAAGCTAGGTAGGTACAACAGTAGGCCTAATTCTAAGAAACATTAGTGCATTATTGTAGGTAGCACCAAGGTAGAAGGTTGTGGTAAATAGATCGAGGGCTCAGCTACGCTGGTTCTCAGCCGCGCCTTGGCATAAACATCTGCAGCTGCCGCCGCCACAGATAGGGTTCTCGAGAGCTGTCAGCTTTATGCACTGGATTAACAAGTAGTAATTGAAGAAATAACTAGACAATTACCGAAAACCCTAAGCGTAATTTTTTTTTATACTACTTATATGGCAAACGATCATGCAGTCCACCAGATGTTAAGTGGCTACTGCAGCCCATGGATATCTACATAGAATTAAAAACAAGCTATTATGTTGTCTTGATCTCTATGTGGATACGTTGCCATACTATAGGACTTAGCTGTTATGCCTATGTGTAAGTAATTACAGGAACATACCATTACCATCTAACCGGAACACAGCAGTACAAGTACTGCTGTTTGGCGGCAGATAAAGGTAAGGCGGTGGTGCCCACTTCCTCGAGCCCGTTCACAAAAGCTCTACCACCAGTAAAATAGTTTAAACCAGTAAAAAAAATTCCACACACACGATACATAGGCAAACTTAACGCTAATTAGCATTTTATTCCAGCTAACCTTAGTGCTGTGTAGGTTGTTCTTATGCATTGTTTAAATCTTATAGTGAGTCAGTCGAAACTGTTGATCTAAAAATAGTCAGCTAGGTAATAGAAACTATTCACCGTGAATTACCTAACAAATAGGCGTTCTAACGCGTTCGCTTGTTGATTGACGATTCGCAACAGTTTGTAGGCGTATTTTTACGAACTATCGACGCAGGAGTAGGGTTGCCACCCGTACTTTATAAAAAAGTATTGTACTCTATTTTGGCCAATCGTACTTTATACTCCATGAGGGCAGTAAAGCACGTGAAAATACTTTATTTTTACCTGTGATTTTTTTTGAATGGATTGCTATTTTTACGTTCAATGGAACGGATTGCTTTGGAACGTAACCTAAAACGTCAATGTCAATATCATGTAATGTTACGAATTGTGAAATGTGTCGTTTCTGCTATCCATTCCCGCCACTTCAGCATTCACAGAGAGAGTTTTTTCTCTGATGAATGCTAAGTGGCGGGATGAACGCAATAGAGCGCCCCTTAACCTAATAAAAAACGAATTATTTACATATTTAACTTTAGGGATTGATTGTAAAGATGCCGTTAATATATTTATGAGTAAAAAATAATTGTTGGATGTTGCTAGAAGTAACAAAAAATATGTATGGAAGAGAAATAGTCTAGCAAATAAATACTACTTTATTTTCAGATGTTGTACTTTTGTTTAGCCTAAATAAATAAATTTACTCTATTTGTTTAACAAAAAAAGATGGCAACCCTGCGCAGGAGTGAGATTCAATCATTCTTACGTTTCGATATGTTTCTCGAGCTATTAGTGTTCGGATTGTCTGTGAAATCAAACATCAATAATATTTATATATTTTTGAAAACAAACTGTAGTAGGTACGAGTAGAACTTTTTAAATTTTCGCGAACTATACTCATGTTTTTAAGACAAAACGGGTCTTTTCGCGCACAGATTTATATGACCACGGCCGATGTAACTTGGCCGAAACGTTGAGGTTAGTTAAAATTACAATTTTGAAATATATCTGTGCGCGGAAAGACCCGTTTTGTCCTAAAAATATAGGTACGAGTAGTTAGACAACACTATACAATACACCAATGTACAATCCAAAAGTTTTTGCGTTATTTTTCTAGTTGAAATAAATTAAAACATATATAAATATAGTAGTTTTCCACCTAGCACCTAAATCGTAGATTCTTAAGTACCTACATTTCCGACCGTAGTCCATCCACGGGCTTACAGTAAGGTTCAAATTAGAATATCTAGAATCTTGATAATAGAGTTCCTTGTGAAAGGGCTCGCCCAGGAAAGTACTACACCATGCCTATTTCTGCCGCCAAGCAACATTGCTGTGTTTCGGTATGAAGTGTATGGTTTCCAGTGAAATTACAGGCACATGAGGCATCACACTTATATGCCTCAAATTGATGGACGCAGGGCAGTGCATCGCAGGGCACGTTTCTAAGGTATTTGACCTACGAGGCAATACTTTGGTACAGGTGATGGGAACTTGATCAGGTGGGCCATCATATGCTCATTCCATAACGAGTAGTATAAAAAAATCTATACAGTTGTCTACAGAAGACCGTCCAAAGCATCATAAGTATTTTATACAGGTGTCCAAAGTGACTGCAAATAACAATATGCTCGCTCATTCGCAAAACGTTGCCAAATTTCCGAGATTGTCGAACTTTCAAATACCAACAGTTACATATATAGAAACTAGAGATCTTCCAGTGCAAAATGACGCGACCCATTGCATCAAAGCCAAATAATATTTTCATCACTCACATGAAAGTTGGTCATTATGTATTGCCGTATGTAAATTTGAAAAAAGATGAGACTCATTGCATTAATAATAACAGAAATAAATTCTCCACGACACTTAAAAATGGAACTGGCCACATTCCTTCGTTCAACTGCCGTTCGCTTAAAAAATATAATCTCCATGACAAATCCTTGTTTCTATTTAAAAATAAAAGATAACGCAGTCCGGTTGTGTAAAAATACATAATAAAACCGGCCAAGTGCGAGTCGGACTCGCGGACGAAGAGTTCCGAACAATAAATCTATAAAAACAGAAAAAAATATCACGTTTGTTGTATGGGAGCCCCCGCCCCCCGTAAATATTAATTTTAATTTAGTTAAATTATTTATTTTTAAAGTGAATAATATAACTTAATATTCTGTGAATATTTCAAGCGTTTACCTGTTGCCGTTATGAATATCAAGCAAAAACGAACAAAAAAATTAAGATTTTTTATGGGAGCCCCCTTTAAATATTTACTTTATTCTCCTTTTAATATTTGTTGTTATAGCGGCAACAGAAATACATCATCTGTAAAAATTTCAACTGTCTAACTATCACGGCTCATGAGCCTGGTGACAGACGGACAGACAGACAGCGGAGTCTTAGTAATAGGTCAAACAAAGTTTTATGACTTTTCCTCGCATTCGTGATAAAAAGTTAGGTATGTAGGTATCTATTGCATTTCAATCTTAAAGAACTTTTAATTAGACTTTGAATAGACGCGAAAATTTATACTGGAAAATCACTATGTCAGTTTCTTTTTCTATATAGGGTGTTTGATAATATACGCACAAAAATGAAAGGGGTTATTTTGATGACCATAATAAATAAATTCGTGAAATGTTTACCGTAGAAATGTGAAATTCATTTTGACATGTAAAAACAAACACTTTATTAATCTTATGTTGTGCTATTGCATAATGCTTTCCATCTAACCACATATACTGTATTGGTGATGTCTCGAGATATCTCATGTGGTCCCTTTCTAACCCAAAACCCGCAGCCATTACCGAAAGAGATATCAAATCGGCCTTCATTTTTGGATATCGATTGCAAGAGTAGGCAGTAATTTTTAAATCGAATTAATCACCTAAACTTAGTCGATTTTCTTTAAAATTTGTTAATATAACTAGTAGTTTTTTTCGAGAAGTATTCATTTATGTTTTGAGAAACCGCCACTTGAATATCGTCAGTATATTACCAAACAGCGTGTATGTAAATCTGAATTGTTAAACAGTAATCAGGTGCATCTACCCTCCATCACGTAACAAGAAATAACCTCCACATTCTTCGGAACATGGAACTATGCGGTTTATTACGGAGCTTGTTCAGTAATCTCTGAAATTCATAACATCGCGGGAACTGTTCTACTCAGTGTTTACAAACCGGACGTTAAATCACGGTAATACTAGTAGTTAAATGCTGGAACAGAAGTGGAAAACCTTTTTAACCGACTCTAAAATGTAGAAAAAGAGTTCTCTAATCTGTTGATTTTGTGGTTTGATAAGTAGATTTTTACTAGATGAATAAATTGATGAGGTTATTAGTATTCCCAGCTGTATTGTTTAAATAGTAATCGAATGTTTTGGAAGTAGGAAAGTTCCACTATCATTTTCGAGTTTTTTATAGAGTGTTTTTTTTAACTGTAACAGTACGGCAGCACCCATAACCAGAGGAGATACAGGTGCAATTTCTTTTAAAACATCAGCTCGTTTGCGAAGAAAAACATTTTGGCATTAAAATTTGGTCAAGTGTGAGTAGCGCCTTAAAATGAATCAAGTTGGGAAAAATTTTTTTTGATGCCGATCGATACAGTCCTTTGTAAGGATAAGTTTATTGTATTGGATGAAAAAAATCTGGACAGCGGAAGTTAGTCAAATTGGATAAAAAATATTCTCATACAACAGGACAAACAAAATTCCTTCTACAAACATTTTATTAGATTCTAATTGCACATTAAATAAGTATAAATATTGTAGCGATTAAGAAGTTTAGGAACTCCGTGCTCTCATGAGCAACTCAAAAACATTTCGTATTTCAGAACAATTTTGAATTTCGAACATGGTTCTTGCACCTGACGGACTTTTATATCAGTCATTGCATCATCTTATTTGTTCTATCATGGCATTGTCAAATTCGCAAAAAGTAGACTTAATTGAAGCATAATTCCTCAATCGCGGTCTGGGTAGCGTTCCTGGTACCACTTCAGCACATTAGTGGGGCTTCGTCGGTAAAGCAAGTATGATTCAATTAAGTCTACTTTTTGCGTATTTGACAATGCCATGATAGGACAAATAAGATGATGCAATGACTGATATAAAAGTCCGACAGGTGCAAGAACCATGTTCTAAATTCAAAATTGTTCTGAAATACGAAATGTTTTTGAATTGCTCATGAGAGCATGGAGTTTCTAAACTTATTTATTTATTTATTTATTTAATACTTTATTGCACAAAAATACAAATTACATGTACAAAAGGTGGGCTTAATGCTAATAGCATTTTCTACCTGCCAACCTCAGAGGTAACAAAAAAGGTTGGCGTGCTAACTTTTAACAATATTAATGTTTATTAAAAAAAAAAACAAAAGAAACACAAATAACAATAAACTCCGATTACAGTTAGAATAAATACATAAACCTACTTGATATAACAATAATAATACATAGAATATATATATGAGAAATATAACAAATATATATATATATATATATATTTATAGATATAAAACAAAAAATACTATTACATACAACACACATAGGTACTACGTTTTCATATATTTTAACAGCCGATTTAAACTTCTTAATCGCTACAGTATTAATACTTCTTTAATGTGCAATTAGAATCTAATAAAATGTTTGTAGAAGGAATTTTGTTGGTCCTGTTGTATGAGAATACTTTTTATCAAATTTGACTAACTTCCGCTGTTTAGATTTTTTTCATCCGATACAATAAAATGATCCTTACAAAGGACTACATCGATCGGCATCAAAAAAAAATTACCAACTTGATTCATTTTAAGGCTTGACCAAAAAAAAATTAATGCCAAAATGTTTTTCTTCGAAAAAGAGCGGATGTTTTAAAAGAAACTGCACCTGTATCTCCTCTGGTCATGGGTGCTGCCGTACTGTTACAGTTAAAAAACACTCTGTATAAGCTCAAGGTTATTTGATTTTCGATAATTTATACCGAATAATCTTTGTGTGCCAAATAATATCATAACACACATTTTCATAAACTTTCTACAAAAATACTGTATTTTTGTAAAAATTGCGCGGTAACTACTAAAATGAAGCGAAAAATGAGTATTCTGATATTGGATTTGTTTTTTTTTTGGTTTTAATGTTTATTATTTAGCTACTAGCTGACCCTCCGAACTTCGTACCGCTTTGACATGCGTAAGACGCGGGCTGCCAATGTATGTCGCCGGTAGAGTTGACAATCGGTCATCAATAGCTGCATTTATGTGAAAATGAATTTTCTTCATATTTTTTTTGCGTAAATTTTCTCGATATTTTAATAGTTATTCTGCTATTCGGGGCGGAGACTAATGCAACAAATTAAAGATCATCAAAATTGGTCCAGCCGTTCTTGATTTTATAAATTGTGTAACTAACCCGATTTTGTTTTATATATATATATATATTTAGATATGTATCAGTCTTGTACGGGGGTGACATGGCCATCGTGTGACAAAACCACAGAAAACATAATACCATTCTCTATTCTGTAGACAAAAGCCCTCATCTATACTAATATCAGAATGAGGAAAAATTTGTATTATCATATGTTTGTAACGAATAAACTCAAAAACTACAGGTCCCATTTCAAAAACTATTTCACCATTAGAATGCTACATTATCCCTGAATAACATAGGCTACTTTTTACTCAACTGCCCAGAAGGAGGGTAATGTTTTATTGAAAAACTTCGCGTGCGAAGCTGCGGATTGGTCAGCTAGTTCAAAATAATGAAAAAAATGAATGCGCTTTAGACCACACAACAGAAGTAAAATTCTTTTTCAAAATATTAATTCATAAAATTGTTCAAGAACGAAATGAAATTACGAAAAATAATCAAACGAACTACTGACTGATATATATATATAGAGCTGGCTATGAGAGGATGAGAGAAAGAAAATGTGCGCGCGCACCTCTCTCTCTTGCTCCTACAGTAATATACGAAACGTAACTATCTCTTTCTATCTTTACTAACTTATATCTCCCTCTCAACTTCCGTTCGCACTTTTCGTAACGCATTCACCAGCTCAACCCCAAGTCAAGCGTGCGTAAAGAAGTTTTACTTCAATAAAAAAACTACTCATATATTATCTGTCTATCTTTATATGTTCATGCTACGAGTACACACGGCTACACATCAAGCTATACATTTCCAGTATAAGCTGACCTCGCATTGTGTGGACTTTTCGTAGAATGAGAGGTCAGCTTATACTGTAAATGTATAGCTTGATGTGTAGCCGTGTATACACGGCTATTCCATTATTATTGTTACAGTAAGAGTCGCTTACAGCAGTTTCACAAAGTGACTGGACGTAAATGTAGAAAGATTTTTGTTTTTTAGAACGTGATCGGAATGGAATAATGAATTCGAAATCGTTCCAATAGATTTGTAGGGTAACTTGTATAATACCGTTGTTCTCGGATTTCAGTTGCTATAAATGGTTTTAATATTTTTATTCGTAATCGTATCTGGGTATTATGAAATACTATTTCTTTGGAAATGGTCTGTATTTCTGCCTGTGATATCAATAGTTTATTTATTATCCCAACAAGTTTACGGGCCGCTACACTTGATGGGATAGCAACATTACGATCTGAAAATTTTCGTAGGTACTATATTTGTTCAATGACCGAGTAAAATATCTTATGAAACAATACAAATCCGACTAAACGCCATAAAGATATTCATTCGGTGTAACAGCTTAATCCTATACAATCTTGGCTTCTGTAACAATGCCGGAGTTTTATAAGGCACTTGTTGCTGCGATATAAAAGAGGTTTATACCTAGCTAACGGCGTATTTACGTACATATCTGGTTCCCTCCGGCTGTATGAGCTTCAATGACTTGGTAAGTCGGAAATTAGTACCCTAAAGTAAGTTACCTTAAATCATTACTTTTTTATCTAAAAAAATAAAAACTGAGTGCAAGTCGGACTTGCGCACGAAGGGTTCCGTACCATTATCTATAAAAACGGCAAAAAAATCATGTCTTTTGTATGGGAGCCCCCACTTAAATATTTAGTTTTATTCAATAGCACAATTTTCTTTATTTGCCTTATTTGAGGTTGGTGCCGATTAAGCTAGTCCTCTAAATTGTATTAGCGCCCATACAACTCAGAGGACTATCTTAATTGGTGTCAACTATGTATGTATGGGGACACCCTTTAGTTTTCAATTTTTTTTAACTTTTTGCAATTTTTCCTTTATTTGTGCTGTAAGACCTTGCTTTTTGCCCGTGATTCTAAGTCATCGGGAATTACCATATAGGTTTTCGACCCAAAACATATAGGGTACTTTCGGTTAACCTATAATTGTCAATTTTGGGTAAAAGCAAGGTCTTACAGCACAAATAAAGAGAAAATACCGAAAAATAAATAAGTTGAAAATTATGGTAAATTTTGGTACTTACAAGTTGTTGCGAAAATCTAAATTGCCCATATCTTTTTATCGTGTTGACTCAGAACCTTGATTTTTATACAACTAATATAAACTATATACCTCAGTATCTGGTAAAAATTTCAATTTGCTAGGTCCACCCGTGCCTGAGAAAATCGGTGTTGACACACGGACAGACCGACGGACAGACGGACAAGAGGATGATCTTATAAGGGTTCTTTTTTACCTTTTGAGGTACGTAACCCTAAAAAGTCCCTGTAAGTATTGACATAATTCTTAAGTTTATCGACACCATTCATAACTGGATAGACTAGGCACTTTTTGAAATAAATTGTCAAAATCAATTATCCATATTTTTACAAAATGAACCTGTTTATACATATGATTGAGGCAAGTTATATTTGCAGTTTGAGGGATACCTTTTTTAAAAGCACGAATAGGGTTCTAACCTTAATTTCCTAAGTATGTGACACTATGTGACACTTAAAATGCAACTGCAGAATATAAAGTGGAACAAACGGCTCAGCCTGTTACCTGCTTGAGATAACTTCATAGTTTGTAAACTCGCATTTGCTTAAACTGTTGCATGAGCATTATCTATGATTGCTATTGCGAACTAAGTCCTTGTGCACTTGATGCACTATTCTCCCTGCGTTAGTAAGACAACCTTCACTTACCCTAGCCTTCTAATTCTTTACTATTCTAACTAGCCTACTACTCTTACTACTAACTCTACTATTCTAACTAATTCTAGACTAGCCTTCTAATTTCACTCGAGGCAACTGCAGCAGCATTTACAGAGACACGTGCGGTTAGAAAGAAAGAAAGAAAGAAAACACATTTATTTGCTCCCACAGACAGTGTACAATAGCAAAATAACACAACAATGGTGGTGTTGCGTGGGGACAAAATGGTCCCTGTCTCAGCATGGGCTGCTTCGAACCTTGTTGGGTACGATGCAGCGCTGGTTTTCTGACAGGGCCTAAGTGAGGAACACTGGTAAACGAGTACCTATTAATACTAAATAAATATTGCCAGTCACCATTATATAAATTAAACTAAGTTATCTGTGACGGTGCCTAATAAGATAACAATACATCATTATTATAAATACGGGATTTATCACTTACCGTCTTATCGGTGTTTCGACCGACAATGTTTCGGTTCAATTCGTGAACCTTCATCAGGGTGAGTGCGATCCGCTCCGAATAACGTCTCGCCTCGCACTGATGTGCGATCTGATTGTGATGGGTGAGCGGATCGCACTCACCCTGATGAAGATTCACGAATTGAACCGAAACATTGTCGGTCGATACACCGATAAGACGGTAAGTGATAAATCCCGTATTTATAATAATGATTGAAATCAATCACGAACGTTTTCTAAGTAAAATAACAATACATGTTCGGATTTAAAAATAATATAACAACACAAACATACACAGCATTAACTATATACCATGATAATACATACGAAAAAAGCGTTTTTAACATGGGATAAGTGTTCATAAATGATTAATGTATTTGTGTTGAGGCTGCCGGAAATTTTGTGACATTGAATTATCGAGGATTGTTGATAAGTGAGTAAAAGCCAGATGGGAGTTCTTCCCACCTGGGAGAGGTGTTGGAGGCTGGGAGGGTTACGTCATGGCTTTAATAGACATCGAGCTGATAGTCATAGTCTAGATTGAATAGCAGTAATTGGCCTTCAAGGAGGTCTAGTACGATAAAATAATTCAGTGATTTATGCCTTCGGCTATTTTTTGTTCACCAGTTAACAGTACGGTGCATTAGTGCATTTTTTTCGTAACCGAGAACTATAACTTCATGAAAATGACAGACCTCCGTGGCGCAGGGGGCGACTAGCCGGCCGAGACGCTGGAGGTAGCGGGTTCGATTCCCGCCGCGGAACAAGTGTTTGCATGATCGACAAATATTTGTTTCGGGTTTGGATGTTTTTCTATATATTATAAGTATGTAATTACAAAAAAATAACACAACAGTACAAGCTCTGCTTAGTTTGGGGCTAGATAGCGCCGTGTGAAATGTCCAACAATATTTATTATTATTATTTATTTATTTATCTACCCGCAACAGCGTCGGTAAACATTGACCGAATGAATGGAGAGAAAGAAAATAGACAAATTTTTCTGGTTAGACTCAAAATGAAGTACCTTGTTTTAATGAAACATGAATCTATCTAGGTGTACCGACAAAGATCTATGGTAATTGCCTATTAAAACCTGTGGTTCGGTTTGCCTATGGTTACATTTTTCACGTCACAGACATTTCTTATGTTTATTGGGTACTACAGTATCAATAGACATTACATTATATTGCAATAGATAATTATATTCATTTCATAAAGGACTTGTTCAGGTGTTTTTGAGAGAAAAAGAATAATATATCATGTTTAACGTTTCAAAATCTTTTGTATGTTTGAAAGGAATTTGCGTGGGTAACAATATTTTGTAAACGCGACGGCAAACCGATAAAAGCTTTTGTAAATTGTAACACAATCACTTGTCACGCTTTTAAGGAATATAAACTGCTCTTTCTGGTTTTTATCCGTTCTTAGAGCACATTTACATATAAAGCAGCCTGCCGAAGCTGACGTACGATGCTTGTATGAACCGGCTTAGAAAAAGGAACTTCTTAGGGAAAAATGTAATTGGATGTATCGGCCTCGTGGCAGACGAGACTATTTTTAGAAATAAGATAATAAACACAATAATTGAAATAATCATCATCCACAACCCGACTTCACCCACTGCTGCCTCCCCAAGTTTGTGCCATCCGCCACGATCCTGCGCTAGTCTCACCCATTGATGGCCCCCGACTTTATCGATGTCGTCCACCCTTCTTACTGCCGGATGTCCTACCCTTCTACAGCCATTCCCGGGCCACCATTCAGTCGCTACCCTGCTCCACCTGTCATCACCACGTCTTGCCATTAATTATAATAAGTTCTCGCAATTGGAAATCTCAAAGATATTAAGTAAGTGCACGGGTTTAAGATGGTTAGCCACCAAGGCTCGGTTCTAAAGCTAACTAAAAAAAATATAACGATTTCCACAGACAATTATCAGTTATCAATTTTTACTGGTAGTAAAGCTTTTATTACTGGTAGTAGAGCTTTTGTCTACTGGTGGTAGAGCTTCTGTGAACGGGCTCGAGGAAGTGGGCACCACCGCCTTACCTTTATCTGCCGCCAAATACGAGTACTTGTGCTGCTGTGTTCCGGTTAGATGGTATTGGTATGTTCCTGTAATTACTGGCACATAGGCATACCAGCTAAGTCATATATGTAGTATGGCAACGTATCCACATAGAGATCAAGAAAACATAATATGTACCTTGTTTTGAATTCTATGTGGATATCCATGGGCTGCAGTAGCCACTTAACATCTGGTGGACTGCATGCTCGTTTGCCATATAAGTAGTATAAAAAAAATTGAATTTGCTAGATATAATATAATCATACTTATATTATAAACGCGAAAGTTAGGTTGTTTGATTGTTACGCTGAACATATTTCGATTAATATGGTATATAGACCTGGATTGAGACATATGCTTCTTTTTATACAAGAAACACGCGTGTGAAGCCGCGGGCGGACGGTTATCATAACTAATTTACCAACTATAGTCCGAAACAATCTGCTTTAGGTGTAAATAAGCCTCACCCAACCCTTTGTCTGTCATTCAAAACTGCTGATTTGTAAAAATATAAGACACAATTGTTCTTTTAGGAGCCTTTTTGTGAAACTTTTTTACCATGTTAAAAAAGTATAAGACCCTTGTTATTTCGCAAATCTAATTATCAAGGCGTGCGTACCAACGCGTGTTGTGTACACAACAAAGTGAGAAAAGGGTACGTCATTATACAAACGTTACAAGAGTATACAAGAGTGTCCAGAAATGTTACATAAATACCCCTACTCTTTTCATACAACGAATAAAAGAGCAATGTTTGTATTTATGAGCATTGAAAGAAGATTGGCGGCTTGATTGGCTAATTATCATCGTACACATAACACAATGTGCCGTTAAAATTCTTGTTAGGGTTATGCTCGCCTTTGTACGTATTATTTTTGAAAGTTAGTATGTTTGTAATCTGTCTGTGTACAATAAAGAATAAGATGTTATTGATTTTAACCCCCCACGCAAAAAGAGGAAGTTGGACACCTATGTCTGTCTGTCTACGCAACGTATCCCAAACGGATCGACCGATTCAGACGCGTAAAAGGGAACCCTTATTCACTCTCTTGTCCGTCTGTCTGTGCGTGTGTCACCACCGATTTTTCAGG
Source organism: Philereme vetulata (assembly GCA_918857605.2). Lineage (NCBI taxonomy): Eukaryota > Metazoa > Arthropoda > Insecta > Lepidoptera > Geometridae > Philereme > Philereme vetulata. The sequence continues at coordinate 4,187,285 of OU975449.1, read as the reverse complement.
AACGGGTGGATTTAGCAAGTTGAAATTTATACCAGATACTGAGGTATATAGTCCCTATTAGGTGTATAAAAGTCAAGGTCCTAAGCTAACACGGTAAAAAGATATAGGCAAATTTAGATTTTCGCGAAAACTTGTAAGTACCAAAATTTACATAAATTTATAACTTATTTTATTTTTCGGAATTTTTCCTTTATTTGTGCTGCTTGCCTTGCTTTTAACAAAAATTGACAATTCTAGGTCAACCAGAAGTACCCTATAGGTTTTGGGTCGAAAACCCATGTGAAAGGGAAACCATACATACATAGTTGACGCCAATTAAGATAGTCCTTTGAGTTGTATGGGCGCTCATACAATTTAGAGGACTAGTTTAATCGGCACCAACCTCAAATAAGGTAAATAATAGTATATTATGATACAAGTGAGCTAAGTTGCTCATTATACACGAGGCTGTGGTTTGCAGCCCGAGCCGTAGACGAGGGCGTAAATCAGCCGAGTGTCTAGTGAGCTAGTTGCTCACGAGTTTCATACGCACTTTTTCAACACATTTACGAGGTAAACACAAATATGTATTGCATAAATCGTTTCATTATTAAAACAATTGGTGAATGTACAATTTTCAAAACGATATTGGATTGTTTTTGATGGCAATTTCACAGTTTGTGTTACATTGGTACTTGCCACTTCTTTAGTATCTTCATTTATTTCTTGTGTAAATGTCGGCGACAAAGGTAAATCATACAAAATACTGGAATTAAAAGGCACCAAATAGCTCATGCTACGTGATGTACATAATTGTGGGTTACAGTACGTTTTAATATCAACACAATGTTTGAGCTTAACCATGCTTCTTAACATGGAATAGATGCATCACAGGGAGTTGGGTTTGTATGTATTGGCGAGTTTAGAGAAATACGCCAAAACACTTTTTCAGAAAATGACTGGCTTTTTTGTTGCTTTTCCATTGTATGAAACTAGCGTAAGCAGCTAAGTACTTTTCTCTAGATGTTGCAGGTATTAGGATTTCATTTGCGTTTTGTGCTGCATTTAGTAATTCTGGCGGAGTTAAATCTATCAATTGTTAATCTTCTGTGCTTGACATTTTTATAATTATTTACCACACAGCAACAAATGCGATACAAATAAAAAAATGGGAAATGGCGCGCAAGTTTTTTTTTTTGCACGCGCCAAATGTAAGGTGATTGATTACATAAAGCCATACAGCCTACTTCAAAATTATAATTTTAGTGATAAAATGCAAATATTTTATAACACATTATTGTGAATTATAAGTAATTTTTTAATAATAAATGTTTTTTCGTCTTAATTAGGGATACATTTATTTATTCCAAAAATGTTATAGGATTTTCAGCGGCACAAAACCTCTTTGTTGTTACAAAAACTGTATTACCCGGTTAAATTGAAAATGCTCTGTTTACCCGCTATAATTTGCAGTTAGGTACTAACTTAACTTTGTAGGGATAATTCTATTATGCACTAGTTTGTTATATTATTACGCACGCGTGTGTTATAGTTCGGTTTATGGCCCTAATAACGATGTACTATGGCGCACTTTACGAGCAAGTGTGTTGAAAATAAAATTGTGCTATTGAATAAAATAAATATATAAGAGGCGCTCCCATACAACAGACATGATTTTTTGCCGTTTTTATAGATGATACGGAACGCTTCGTGCGCGAGTCCGACTCACACTTGGCCGGTTTTCATTTTAGAAATTAAATTAGAAAGCTAGTTTAGAAGCTGATAGGTTTATCTGCGATGGTTCTTAGCTATGTCTGATGTAGATCAAGTCAGCCGTTCTGAAGATATCAGCATTATTTCTTTTTTGGTGAAGGGATCTCAGCAGTAAAATTAAAATTTATTACGGGTGTTTGAGAGATTACTTGCGGTTGCGGTTTAATTTTTTTTAATTTTTTCAAATAATAATAGTTTTAAAAGACAGAAAAAATAAATTATGTACGCTAACCTTCCAACAAAATGTTTCAATTATCGTAGAGCGAAATGTTTTCTGAGACTTTCTTTGTCTTTAGTCTCAAAAAATGTTTTACAATATTGTGTTATGAGTGATTGATGTTCTTAGATATTCATCAATATCTTTTTGTTACAATCAACAAAAAATTTATACAAAATATGTTTTTTAAAGTTAAACCTTATCACACTAATATTATAAATGCGAAAGTTTGGATGTTCGTTTGTTTGTTACTCAATCACATCGTAACACCTGAACCGATTTCAATGAAATTTAGTATGTACGTAGATTTTTACCTGGGTTACATAGGCTACTTTTTATCTCATAAATCACGTTCCATGGAATAAAAATGGGGTGTCAAGTCAAGTTGCAACAGCGAGTTTAGCTTTATTTCTTGGTTACCTAGACATTTAATAGTGTAACGCGTACGAAGTCTCGGGCAACAGCTAGTTCAATTATGAACCAATGTTTTGTATACATATACGATCTGTTTCTGGGGCACTCCACCCAGTCAAAATTATCTTATTTACCTACATGTGAGCCCAGTTTTAACAAACCTTAATTACGTAAGGGTACGTTCTACCATCTTACATCCGTGTAAGAATGGTTCTGACGTTTTTTGAGGTTGGGTAGTTGTTTTATGCTTGAGCTCTTTAAATCATTTATGAAACTGGTTAAAAGGGAGTCTAACTTTGAAACAAACGGGTACAAATACTTGTAAAGTCACTGTTTACTGTATACTCAGTACTGTCATTATAACTGTAGTACTATGAGGCGTGAGAGAAGAAAAACGAAAGGCGAGGACAGGGCAAAGACATTGCGTCCCTCTAATGTACTTTCATTACACTAATATTAAAAATGCGAAATTGGATGTTCGTTTATATATTTGTTTGTTCATCAAATCACGTCGTGACGGTTGAACCGATTTCGATGAAATTTGGTATGTACGTAGATTATATCCTGGATTAACACATAGGCTACTATTTATTGACAAACCATGTATGCAAAGCCGCGGGTGGAAGCTAGTACAAAATATATGGATGCGTGGTGAGGCAAAACGTACAGAGAATGCGGAACGCAGCCCGACGCTACATTTTGTAAAGGTGGCAGTTCTTGTCGCGACAGAGACAAGCGACCGAGACAGGAGACCGAGACGGGAGACCGCGACAAGTGTCTCGGTCTCTTTTGCATGTACTGTGGGTCGAGACTGAGACCGCAACCATAGCTACAATTCATTCAGTATCAGAGTGGCTGTCTATGGAAATGTTCGTCTCTGAAGGAGTCTAGTTGTGCATCGTATATCGGAGGGTGTCGTCTGATCAGTTCAATCAGCTTTTCAGTCTTCGTCAGAAAAAGTAGTCATTTTTTACAATGAACACACTAACTTTTTGAGCGCGACACGAGACACTACTGCTCAGGGGCAGCAGCCGTCGCGCAGTCTCCGGTCTCGCGTCTCTGTCTCCTGTTTCTGTCTCGCTCGCGAACTTATATTTATACATTGCTTAAAGTCAAGTAACGGTCGCGGTCTCCTGTCTCGGTCACTTGTCTCTGTCGCGACGCGAACCGCTACCTTAAGGAAGTACATGAAACTTGCCTTTGCCTCGTCTTTGCCTATTTATTTTTCTATCCGGCCTGCGCCTTCATTTTCTGAGATCGTTTTCTTTTAGCCAGAACAGTTCTGGTAGCTTCCTTAGTGCCCTATCTAACTTTTGATGACTAAAATCCGGCGCTGTGAGAAAGTTTTGCTTCTTGGCGACTTTAATGCTCGCGTCGGACGTGATTTTGAAGCTTGGCCTCGGGTGATAGGGCGACATGGCATTGGTAACATGAACAGTAATGGGCAACTGTTACTAAGCCTCTGTTCCCAATTTCATCTGGGTATTACCAATACCATGTTTAGACTCCCAAATAAATACAAAACTACCTGGATGCACCCAAGGTCCAAGCATTGGCATCTTATTGATTATGCTATAGTCCGTCAACGGGATATAGCGGATGTCAAAGTAACGAGAGTAATGAGGGGCGCAAACTGTTGGTCGGATCACCGACTTGTTGTTACAAAACTATTTTTGCGTCTTAGCCCTTGCCGTAGACCTCGCAGGGCTAAGCCTAACTGTCTTCATCTGAAAAAGCTAGAGTCTGCTGAAATATTGGCAAATTACAGGGAAGCTGTCAATACCTTTACAGCAGGCATACACCCTGAAGATGAACAGTTAGACGAGGGCTGGAAACTGTTAACTACAAATACCATCAATGCGGCTACTGAGATCTTAGGCCAAAAACCTCGTGTCTGTGAAGACTGGTTTGACGAAAATGATAATACATTGACAGTCGCCCTAGAAAAACACCGCCAGCTCCTTCGAAAGGGAAATCAGACAACTGCTTCTGAAAAAATAAAGGAGAGTACGAGCCAAATAAGGAGACTAACTCGAAACGCAAAAGATGAGTGGTGGCTGAACAAGGTTCGCTATATTCAGTGGCTTGCTGATTCGAATAGACTCGGCGATTTCTTTAACGAGATTAAAAAGTTAGTAGGAAGTCCACATCGAGTAAACGTACCACTGAAATCACTTTCAGGTACCCTCCTGGTAAGCAAAGGAGAAGTTCTTACTCGCTGGGCAGAACACTATAACAGCTTACTCAATGTGGATCGTTCTGCTGACATAAACTATTTAGCATCACTTCCTGCCTTACCACAAGCCGTAGATCTGGATCAGCCTCCTTCTCTTGAGGAAGTTATCATCGCCATCAAAGCGCAGAAAAACAATAAGGCTGTCGGCATCGATAACATACCAGGAGAACTATTTAAATATGGCGGAGATGAGTTGCACTACAAGATTTGGCAATTTTTCCAGCGCATGTGGGAAATAGAGTTCGTTCCTCCTAGTTTTGGCGTATCACTAATTTGCTCTTTGTATAAAAATAAAGGTGATCGATCTGTTTGCAACTCTTATAGGGGTATATCACTTCTGTCTACTCCAGGAAAAACTTTTGCCAGAGTACTCTTAAATCGTCTTATGGAGCTCTCTGAAAGTATATTGCCTGAAACGCAATTTGGGTTTAGACCCAATCGCGGCACATGCGAGGCCATATTCTCTCTTAGACAACTGCAAGAGAAAAGCAGGGAACAGTGTCAACCTCTGTTTCTCTGTTTTGTTGATCTGGAGAAAGCTTTTGACAGTGTACCTCGCGAAGCTTTGTGGATTGTGCTTTCGAAACTTGGTTGCACCGACAAATTTATACGCTTGATAAGACTTCTTCACGACAACATGACTTGTTGCGTAACCGTCAATGGTGAGCAGACAGAGCAATTCCCTGTCACTTGTGGTGTAAAACAAGGCTGTGTATTAGCACCCACTCTTTTTGCTCTGTACTTTTCCGTTGTCGTGAGGGAGACTTTACAAGCCAACACCGAAGGGATCCGCATACGTTTTCGCACAGATGGCAGTATCTTTAACCTGGCTAGGTTAAAAGCGCACACAAAGGTATCGTATGACCTCATTACCGAATTGATGTATGCTGATGACCTATGTTTCGTTGCGGAATCTTCTGAGGGACTCCAGGACTTGATGACTCGGCTTGACGCTGCGTGCTGTAGATTTGGCCTCAAAATTAATATTACAAAGACAGAGGTGATGGCCATGGACACTGTTAACCAAGCTCCACTGAATCTGCAAATCGATGGAAAGCCCATAAAACAGGTCGATACATTCAGATATCTGGGAAGCAGCATAACAACAAAATGCGACCTTGACTCGGAGATCAACAGCAGACTTGGCTCCGCTATGGCTGCTTTTGGTAAACTACGAGTCCAGGTATTTCGCTCCCATAACATCAAATTGAGTACCAAGATTAAGGTGTATATGGCTATTGTACTTCCTAACATCTTGTACTCGTCAGAGACATGGTGCCTGTATCGCAGACACATACGCACGTTAGACAGATTCCATCTGAAATGCCTCCGCGACATTCTTAACATCAAGTGGTCGGATCGGGTCCGTAATACCGATGTTCTACGACGGGCTAATGTCTGTGGCATAGAGGCATATTTGATGCGGCGTCAGCTGCGTTGGTGCGGGCACCTGTCTCGGATGTCTGATGAGCGAAGGGCGAAACGCATTTTCTTCTGTGAACTAGAACATGGTAAGCGGAAACGCGGAGGTCAGTTCCTACGTTTCAAAGACGTACAGAAGAGGCACATGAAGAGGTGTTGTATCGATCCGTCGCGCTGGGAGGCTCTCGCTGAAAAACGACCTGAATGGAGGCGTCATGTTCAGGACAAAGTGTACGAGTTTGAAGAAGAAAGGAGGCAAGAACTAGACTTAAAACGAGATCAGCTTAAAAGTCGACCGCCGGCTAATATCAATTACAACTACATTAATGGCGCCTTAACTTGTGTTCATTGTAACCGGACTTTTAGCGCAAAAATAGGGTACATCAGCCACATACAGGCTAAACACCTAGGCCAATAATCACAAAGTCAAGTCTCTGTAGCCGAAATCGGCTAGGAGGATTATTATTATTATCTAACTTTTCACTCTATAGAGCTGAATAACGTCATAATGAGATGTTCTTTTTAACGTTATTTTGTATAAGTGTAACTGGAAACCCGTGAACTTTGCTCAGCTGAACAACGAGTTTAAATATAACCTTAAACAAAAACCTTTTCAGGCCTATATTTTTGCTTATTATGCTAAAATTATCACTATTAACCATTAAGATAGGCAGTATTTTTACCACGTAAAACTAATTCTTCGTAAAACTTAGAAAAAATTAATAAAACAGGAAGCCTCTTTTCAACGTTAAGTTTTCCAAATAAAAACTGTAAAATAAAGTGTTTTCCTCTAAAACGGATACATTTCGCTGAAACAGTCGTTTAAATATGTTATGGAATCTCCTATAAATAACATTAGTTTTTCCTACACCTAAACACGTATTTAGTGTTTGCTTACAAACCAAGCTTTAGTTACAAACCAAGCTTTAGTTACTGTTGTATCGTTTGTTTACATTTCTCCTTTTACTGCTTCTAAACGTTGATTTATTTCTTTAGAATGGTCATCTATCAAGGTGTTTTAATTTTCAATTTTGAGTCACTGCGTTTAATCGTTTAGGACTTCTAGCAAAGAATATTAACTTGCTTCTAGGTTCCACCTTATAAATATAAATATTTCTGGACACATCACATAGCGCTATCTAGCCCAAACTAAGCAGAGTTTGTACTATAACTGATATAACAGGAACTGATATACCAGATAACTGATATAATACATAAATACTTTTTTTGTAAATACATACTTATAATATACTAGCTGACCAATCCGCAGCTTTGCACGCGTAGTTTTTCATTAAAAACAATACCCTCCTTCTGCGCAGTTGAGTAAAAAGTAGCCTATGTCACCCGGGGTAGCTTCCCAACAGTGAAATATTTTTTAAATCGATCCAGTAGTTTCGGAGCCTATTCAATACAAACAATCAAACAAACAAATCTTTCCTCTTTATGATATTATTAGTATAGATAGAAAAACATTCAGACCCGGAATTATGCAAACAATTATTCAGCGGCGGGAATCGAACCCTCTACCTCCTGCGTCTCAGCCGGATATTTGCCCGCTGCGCCACGGAGGTCGTCAATACCAATACATTCTGCATACCTAAATTTTTATAGCTGTCAGTTCAACGCAAGGTTTAGTAAGTTATTCTTGGACAAACCCACATTCATCTAAGTTGTCTCAGAGATGATAAGAGTAGATCTTCGCTCACTTTATCAATAAAATGTAAATATAGGGCAGAGTGCCTTTAATAACAGAAAAAATATACAATTTAATAATTTAAATTATTTTATTTAATTAGAACGGATTAAACAATTACACTAATTAATATAAAATAATTAAAACACTAATTACATGAACCATTGTCAAATTAAAATCTAAATTACAATAAGAATCTACACAGTATACAAATTAACAATTAAATTAAATTAAAATAATACACATTAATATAAGTAAATTCATTAAATTACACACATAAATCATAAATTGAATTGTTAAATTAAAGACCTTTTATACATCAATCTCACAATACCTCAGACATACCAGCATCAATTCCTTCCATTCGTCAGCAAACACATAGCATTCAGGGTTGACATCTAGGAGTTTGTTGAGGGCGGTGAGTGTGCGAGGCAGCAGGGAGTTAGCACGGGATACAGTACGGCTCGAGAGTACGGCAAGAAGCCTGTGTCTTATAAATATAAGTAATCTATATTTACAATAAATATTTACAAGACGTATATACAGAAGAAACAGTTTAATCATTGCAAGACCGTTGCAAACTATCTGTAGATAGCTCAATTGCTCCAGACACTGGCTGTATTGTTTATGTTTGTATGTGTGTATGTTTGCTTTTATGTTTTATCTTATATATTATTTTTTGTTGACGACAATTATTTTTAAATAAATAATGTTAGACACTTAAAATCCAATATATCTTTATTATCAAATTGCCCAACGATCACGTAGCAATATTCATAATGACCAAACAATGTGATAAATAATGAAGTTTAGATAATAATTTTTCACTTGGCCTGGTATAGCTTGCCATTATTCATAATTCCCGGTCGTTATAAATAATGCCCTCATTTATCACTTGGTCCATAATATATGCACTACACAAAAAACTTACAGCCATAGTATGTTTGATGTTGTCATAAAACAAACATTACTTTAAACTTGTGTTAGTACTAGTATTTTAGGTTTATAGTATGTAGGTATGTTTTTAATTGTGTATAGATGCACCGCCGTCACGTGATACATTATAATCCTGTCCATACAAAGGTTGTCTGGAAGAGATCGCTCTTAGCGATAAGACCGCCCATTGTACTAAATTTATTTTTAAGGATTATATTCTGTATTTTACCTTGGTGTACAATAAAGAGTTATCTTATCTTATCTTATCTTTTAAGTTTATTTTATTTTGAAAATTCTTAGCTAAACTAACAAGCTCATTTAGATATTATATGCGCTAACATGTAAATGGTAATAAGTGTTTAAAGTTGTTTCTTATTAGATATACGAATAAGTAATGTTTGTTTTCCGAATAAAATACAAATAAATTGCCGCGCTAAATTGCAATACGTTGACCCAGATAAGCGCCAGCTCTCGGATCACACGTCGCTTCGACAATACGCCCAAAAAGAATTTTGAAAACGCGATGGGCCCCAGTACCCCATGTACCGAGGGTCTCGACCCCAAAACTAAATATTTTCAATGAAATTGGTATTTTGATTTCAATCGAAACGTTTGTAAGTTTTTTTATTATCCTTGGCTAGCAATAATGAAACTCCCAAACATAATCGTACATATTATTTTGTGTTTTAAAAATATTAACATACAAGTATGGTTAAAATTAGCTTATAAAAACATGGGTAGTAAACTAAGATCATTGAAAAAGGACGCTATACTAAAAAATGGAGAGAAAAGCTACCTTAGAGGTAAATCCACTTACTGTCTTAGTCTGGTGTTCAGTAAAAGAACCGTAACCTGGATTTATAGAGTTCTCTTAAAGTTATTATCATTTCAAGGTAAACTAAGAACGAAATAATCCTTTATTTCCTTGCATTTATCGCTGCATGGTTTAAAATCAAGATACAAATAATTTCTTGAAAATAAATCGATTACAAGCTAGACTTAAAAAACCTTTGCCAACTGGTCGAGTTAAAACAAACTGCACCTAATACCTAGAGAAGACAGCCGAGTCTTCCAACTAAAACTGTTCAAACAATTATAAAATATTTTTCTCACCACCTGCTCGACAATGTCAAATTATCTAATGTCATGTAAACCTCACCGAAAGCAGGTGATTAAAGCCTGGGAGCTGCCTGGGCTGAGCTGGGAGTTAAAGTTGTAATGAATTTCATTATGCTCGCGCGAGCATAATTTGATTTGAATTTGGTATCTCATTTGTACCAAAGAAACCCACACAATATGAACTTATTCGAAAATCGAACTAGCTTCTCTGTACAGAACGCAAATTATGTATTATTAGCTTGACAAATATACTTGAATAATAATGTTGGTATTCCAAACGCAACGTTACGATCCAGCGGAACTCGAACCGACGCTTCTGCCTCCCGGTTCTACGTTTTTGTTATAGTTTTCCGTCTTATTTATTCATAGTGTTGCCCACTATGATTAACAATTTTAAAAAACGCTAACTCAAAATGTGAGTAGGTAGGTAGTTAGGTTTGAAATAGGTAGGTATTAATGGATGTGTTTTGTTTTGTTACTAAATTTAATAATTAATAATATTTTAATTTATTTATTCAGCAACAAACTTCAATATTTCATAAACAAAAAATTACAATGGTTTACTAGGTATAATACAATTCAGAAATAAATACATAGGTACCCATACTAGGATGGCCCTGTATGATGCCATACAGGCTGCGGTAGACACGTTATCACATTCATCTTAGAATATTATGTAGGTAGACTGTTGTATCGGAGTAATTCACGGTATACTAGAGAGCTGCGCCTGCGATAGGCTATGACATTGACGAGGTCATTCAACTACTTCACAATTAATTTGTTCCCTATAGATTTATACATGATTACTAATATTAGGAATTATATGTTCTATGTTACTGGTTGGACATTTACAAGACTAGATTATGCTAAGTATCTATTTATTCGTATGTATTCACGTACCTAGTCAGGTCATAAGTATTGTCACACAGTAAAAACTTTTCTTTTAATTCTAAATGAAAAGAATGCTGGCCACAAAAAAGTTTATTGAATTCGATTTTCGAATTGTTCATGAAAATAAAAATGTATACTTTTTAGAATTTTACTCATTTTTAAATATGGAGTAGACGCTTAAAAAAGACCGTGTTGCAGTTATTGCGTTGCATCGTTGCGGTTACGCGCCAATTCAAATTTTTGACATACTGAAAAATTTGAATATAACCAAAAGATTCGTTTATCGCACCATCAAACGATACAATGAAGACTATAGTGTAGATGACAGGTCAAAAAGTGGTCGCCCTCGGTCTGTTAGGACTCCAGCAGTGATTAAAGCTGTGAAGGCGCGAATTCAAGAATATCCCAAACGTAAGCAGAAACTGTTGGCCCTTCAGATGGGGTTAAGCAAAACCACGGTGAAAAGGGTGTTAAAAGGGCTTCAGGCATATCGAAGAAAAACAGGACATCGTTTGAATGTTCGTCTAATGGACCTGAGACTGAAGAGATGCCGCGCTTTGTTGAAGCGGTACGCGGGAAAAAAATATTGGGAAATTCTTTTTTCGGATGAAAAAATTTTTACCGTAGAAGAGAGCTATAACAAACAAAATGATAAGGTGTACGCACACAGTAGTGAAGAAGCGAGCAACCGTATTCCGCGTGTCCAACGAGGTCATTTTCCGTCCTCGCTCATAGTATGGTTGGGAGTTTCTTATCGGGGCTTAACAGAGGTACATTTTTGTGAGAAAGGTGTAAAAACGAATGCAGTTGTGTATCAAAATACAGTCCGGACGAACCTTGTGGAACCTGTTTCTCATACCATGTTCAATAACAGGCACTGGGTATTCCAACAAGATTCGGCGCCAGCTCATAGAGCGAAGAGCACACAAGACTGGCTGGCGGCGCGTGAAATCGACTTCATCCGGCACGAAGACTGGCCCTCCTCCAGTCCAGATTTGAATCCGTTAGATTACAAGATATGGCAACACTTGGAGGAAAAGGCGTGCTCAAAGCCTCATCCCAATTTGGAGTCACTCAAGACATCTTTGATTAAGGCAGCTGCCGATATTGACATGGACCTCGTTCGTGCTGCGATAGACGACTGGCCGCGCAGATTGAAGGCCTGTATTCAAAGTCACGGAGGTCATTTTGAATAAACTTTAGTGTCATAAGAATCTATGTTTTGTTAAGTTCATTTTGGTATATAAATGGTTACATAATGAATAAACTTGTTTCAATTATTTTATATTAAACGTGTGACAGAATTTATAGACCTGTCTAGGTATATCTTATTTGTATAATATAATAAGTATACTCACTCACACACACTCAATCCCCCAGAGCAGTACAGCCTTCTGGCGTTTGTGACGACACCATCATCATTTGGGTTCAGAAGAATACCAGCGTTGAGTAGGTACGCTTTTAACCTACCTTTGCGCTTTTAACCTAGCACATGCTGAGCTGGCGCCATTTTTGGCGTGACTATTTTTAATGTGGTGGTTGATAGTTGCTTGGGATATTCCTGTTATCTAAGCAGTTACACTATTTAAATTTCTTGACTTCTGGCATTTTTGTCTTATTTTGTGTACAAATTAACGTAATTAGTAAGATGTCAAGATATCCCATCATCTGTTACTTTGTTTCTTGTGTATGTCATGTCGTGTCAATTAAATGTTCTTAATTTTTTTTTCATAGCTTCCGCCTGCGGCTTCGCACACGTAGTTTGTTAATATAAAGTAACGTATATTACAATCCAATACATAATCTATCCTTATACCAAATTTAATCGAAATCGGTTAAGCCGTTACGACGTGATTGAGTAACAAACAGACAAACAAATATCCAAACTTTCGCATTTATAATATTAGTATGATGTCTTCTTAGGTCTTCTAATGTCTTCTTATGTTTTTTTAGGTTTTCTAATGTCTTCTTAGTTTTTTTTTAAGTTTTCTTCAATCTTTTTCCGACTTCTTGTGTCTTATAATGTCTTCTTAGGTCTTTTTATATCTTCTTGTGTCGTTTTAGGTCTTCTAATGTCTTCTTTTGTATTCTTATGTCTTCATAAGTTTTCCTATGCCTTTATTATTGTAAATACGGGATTTATCATGTACCGTTTTATCTGTGTTTCTTCCTTTGTCTCCTTAGGATGTCTTTATGTGTCTTCTTAAGTCTTATAATGACTTTTTATGTCTTACGTATCTTATAAAGCAAATGCCGCGAAACGCTGTTGCAAAGACAAAATTTGTCACGCAGAAACTGTGAAAAGTAGAGTATTATCCTCGTAGATAAAGCTGAATGCTTCTTGGACGTGCTTATATCCCTCTCTTTACTCAGGATTCTAGTAACTCCCTCGCTTAACTCGTGAGTTATGTATAACTCTAGAATCCTTCGTTACGTTCGGAATTCAATACAGCGCCCGTGACGCAAGCCATGCTTTATCCTCTCGGTTAATATTCTACAAAAAATAATGAATCTTAAAAATAGCTTTGATTTTAAAATTATTTTATAGACGACCTCCGTGGCGCAGTGGGCGAATAGCCAGCTGAGACGCAGAAGGTTCGAATCCCGCCGCGGAACAAATGTTTGCATGACCTACAAATATTTGTTCCGGGTCTGGATGTTTTTCTATATATGTATAAATATATACAATAAGTATGTATTTACAAAAAAAAAAGTGTATAAGTATTGTATCAGTTATCTGGTTCCTATAGTACCTACAAGCTAAGCTTAGTTTCGGGCTAGATAGTCCAGCAATATTTATTTATTTATTTATTTTGATATATCGAAAAGAAGAAATCATTTAACATTATTTAGTGCAAATGAATACAAAATAATATTGCAAGTTATTATATATATAAAAGGAATAAGAGATAAACCTACTTGGTATCTGTAAGCATTGAATAAGCATTTACAAAGAAGTATGACATTTTCACATTAAGGTTCACTTATTCCGAAGAACAGATTCGTTCCGGAGCGAGATTATTTTTAACTACAGCAAACTCGGCATCCGTTGAAATAAACGGCGGCCAATTTGCGGTGTGCTAATGTCGCGCCGTAAGGCTTTGAAACCAGATAATAATGTCCAATGGAATCCTATACAATGGACTATACTGAAATATTTTACCCGAAAGGGTATTAATCTGTGATTTTTGAAGTGAAAACTTATTAAGTTGGTTGTGCATTTTTTTAAATGGGAAGAAACCATTGAACTCGCGACAATGTTACCGTTACCGTTAACGATACCTCTGTAATAAGTTGTGAAAACTTCTTTAGGCGCGTTGGGCATTTTTTGAAAAACCATTGAACTCGTTACTCTGTTATCGTTACCGACACCTCTGTATAAGTATCTCATAATTATTTAAGTTTTCACTTCTGTTGGCACTCCCGGAGTGTCACTTTATGTTTATTTGTCTATTGTTATACTGAGAAACCTGTCAGAAAATTGAAAATAAATTCATTTTAGTGTTTGCGACACAGTTCATAACTTTTGCGAATACTATGTTTCCTATATTAATAATACTTGTGTTCCAGTATTGTTGTGCCATGTTTTTTTTCCTAATTAATGTTTCTATTGATTTATGATCTTGATTATCCTCAATCAACTCTGTGGCGGAGTGGGCGAATAGCCGGCTGAGACGCAGGAGGTGGCGGGTTCGATTCCCGCTGCAGAACAAATGTTTGCATGATCTACAGATATTTGTTTCGGGTCTGGATGTTTTTCTATATATAATAAGTATGTATTTACATTAAAAAAAGTATATAAGTAATCTATTAGTTATTTGGTTCCCATAGTACAAGCTAAGCTTAGTTTGGGGCTAGATAACGCTGTGTGAAATGTCTAGCAGTATTTATTTATTTAGTTAACTCAATTATTAGATTGTTGAAATGCTACATAATAAATCTTATTAACATTGTTTTTGGTTCGAGCCTAATTCGATAACCAGGCAAAAAACCTCGTTTACCATCTTGCTAAAGGTCAGAGGCGTTTCTAGGTATTTTTTCATTTAACCATAAAAGTGTTTTCATTCAAGAATACAGTAGTCGTTTGACAGAACTATACTAGCACTAAAAAAATAGAAAATGAAAAGTACCCGCAGTTAATGCTTCTATCTGTAGCTAAGTGAATATGACATACAAGCACCAAAAATACACTAAACTTAAAAGCTTCTGTCGACTTTTAAGGGTATAAACACACGTTCCACGCAGTGAAAATTAAAGTGCATACCTATAGTGTTTCAATTCACTTTATATATCTTCAATATTGAAATTTAAGCAACTTATAGTTATATAGAACAGACACTGACAGGTCATCATCATCATCATCATCGCGACGTCCACTGCTGAACATAGGCCTCCCCCTTAGATCGCCACAACGAGCAGTTGGTAGCCGTTTGCGCCCAACGGCTCCCCGCGATTCTTACTAGATCGTCGGTCCATCTTGTGGGGGGCCGGCCTAAGCTGCGTCATCCAGTCCGTGGTCTCCACTCGAGAACCTTTCTTCCCCAACGGTTATCGGTTCTACGAGCGATGTGGCCTGCCCATTGCTACTTCAACTTGCTAATTTTGGGAGCTATGTCGGCAATTTTAGTTCTTCTACGGATTTCCTCATTGCGGATTTTGTCACGCAAAGAAACCCCGAGCTTAGCCCTCTCCATAGCTCGTTGAGCGACCTTGAGCTTGGTCATGAGTAAAGGACCACGTTTCAGTGCCATAGGTCATCACTGGCAACACACACTGGTTGAAGACTTTAGTCTTCAGACTCTGGGGAATTTTGGACGAGAAGATATCGCGAAGTTTCCCGAACGCTGCCCAGCCGAGCTGGATTCTTCGTGCGACCTCTTTGTCGAAGTTGGACTTACCTAATTGGACAGTTTGTCCTAGGTATACATATTCGTCGACAACTTCGAGAGTATCGCCCCCAACAACTACCGGTACGGATGCAACATGAATATTTGACATGATTTTCGTCTTATCCATCTTCATTTTAAGACCCACTTGTTGGGAGACCCTACTGAGGTCGCTGAGCATGATACCGAGTTCCTCGAGCGATTCGGCCATAATGACTATATCATCGGCAAAACGAAGGTGAGTACTGACAGGTAATTTGATCAAAATGTCTACATTATGTTTATCAAAACGTTAAAACTAATAAACATACCTATACTTTGGTATCTTATAATAATATCAGAAGAGGTTAATACTCGTTGTTTGTAAGATTGAAATTTTGTAGGGGGTAATCTCAGAAAGTAAAATTCTAATTGATTCTATAAATTCTAGAAAGCTACACTATATGCTAAGTGCATGGCGGGCTATGGGCTATATTTTATTGTAATAAAATCTGTTTGAAGCAAGGACAAGTCAGCTAGTTATATACATTCCAATATCGATGTTTATAAAGTACATATTAAGTAAAGTATGACGTCTGTTAGCACGATAAAACAGGCTAATATTGGCGTACCTAAGGTTTAATCCCTGCCATAGTGGGATCTAGGCATCATAGGATCTAAACCCCCCATGGGGGTTCAGGGATCCCAGACAAACGCAATGCGACTGTGATGACCCTACACAGTCGATGAAACACCTGTTAATGTGCCCTCTGTGCCCGAACACCTGCACAATCGTTGACTTTAAAATGGCTTCTCCTGACGCCATCAATGTAGCCATCTAGATAGGTATCTAACACAATATAAGTAAAACTATTGACACGCTAAGAAGAAGAAGAATCCCTGCCAGTTTTGGTATCCTTGGACTATAAAAATGAATCAAAATTACCTATGGAGTTTTAGTAACTTTTCACGGTAATAAATCATAATTTACCATCATTAATTTATATAGAAGACTGATAAATTCAACTTCGTTTTTAAAAATTAATTTAGACGACATCATAGTCACAAAATTAGCTGTAAGCCATTCAGGGACAATTTAATTTACAGCGGATTATAACGTTAAATAGCGTGAATTAACTTTATATAGCTCAATAAGTTAGCCGTCGCTCTACCTGCGGGGAGAAGCAGAACATTCTTATATAGCTCAACAAGTTAGCCGTCGCTCTACTTGCGGGGAGAAACAGAACATTCTTATATAGCTCAACAAGTTAGCCGTCGCTCTACCTGCGGGGAGAAACAGAACATTCTTATATAGCTCAACAAGTTAGCCGTCGCTCTACTTGCGGGGAGAAACAGAACATTCTTATATAGCTCAACAAGTTAGCCGTCGCTCTACTTGCGGGGAGAAACAGAACATTCTTATATAGCTCAACAAGTTAGCCGTCGCTCTACCTGCGGGGAGAAACAGAACATTCTTATATAGCTCAACAAGTTAGTCGTCGCTCTACTTGCGGGGAGAAACAGAACATTCTTATATAGCTCAACAAGTTAGCCATCCCTCTACCTGCGGGGAGAAACAGAACATTCTTATATAGCTCAACAAGTTAGCCGTCGCTCTACTTGCGGGGAGAAACAGAACATTCTTATATAGCTCAACAAGTTAGCCGTCGCTCTACTTGCGGGGAAAAACAGAACATTCTTATATAGCTCAACAAGTTAGCCGTCGCTCTACTTGCGGGGAGAAACAGAACATTCTTTTATAGCTCAACAAGTTAGCCGTCGCTCTACTTGCGGGGAGAAACAGAACATTATTATATAGCTCAACAAGTTAGCCGTCGCTCTACTTGCGGGGAGAAACAGAACATTCTTATATAGCTCAACAAGTTAGCCGTCGCTCTACTTGCGGGGAGAAACAGAACATTCTTATATAGCTCAACAAGTTAGCCGTCGCTCTATCTGCGGGGAGAAACAGAACATTCTTATATAGCTCAACAAGTTAGTCGTCGCTCTACTTGCGGGGAGAAACAGAACATTCTTATATAGCTCAACAAGTTAGCCATCGCTCTACTTGCGGGGAGAAACAGAACATTATTATATAGCTCAATAAGTTAGCCGTCGCTCTACTTGCGGGGAGAAACAGAATATTCTTATATAGCTCAACAAGTTAGCCGTCGCTCTACTTGCGGGGAGAAACAGAACATTCTTATATAGCTCAACAAGTTAGTCGTCGCTCTACTTGCATGGAGAAACAGAACATTCTTATATAGCTCAACAAGTTAGCCGTCGCTCTACCTGCGGGGAGAAACAGAACATTCTTGTAATCACTCTGAGCGAAGAATGGAAACATTTTTATTTCTTCACCGCTGCGGGTAAAAGCTAAAAAAAACCATTAAAGGAATATGCCCAGGGATTTAAGATTACTCATAACATACCCTATTATTGCATTTACGCCATATTCACTCATTTTTATATAAATTGTACTGATTCGTACCAGTATCTCAAGCTCTAAGTCGTAGTGAGAACATAACTAGACAGTGTCTAACAAAGTAGAGGCTTTCCACGACCCAATCAGGCTAATGGAGTTACAAGAACAGCTAATGTCATGCTTGTGTCATTTTCATGCGAATAGGCATCTCAATAACTAACTATTTTTGGAAATGTGTTCATGATTAACACTAGTTCTTACTGTGAAATAATAGTTACGATTAAAGGGTTTAGTAAAAACTGCTTCAGACTAGGAAAACTACTTTTAACTACAAACTGTTTTACTCTAACGCTGTTATATTTTTGAGACACTCTCTAAATCATATTTAGCCATTAAACATGTTTAGTCATCGCTGCGCAAGTCGCCCATAATCGTTACAGATGATTGACATTCATTTAATCAAAATCATAATTGAAAATGCAGGCAAAAAAGATAACTAAGTAGATGGAGGGCGATAAGATGAATGGTTGTTTTTAGGGTTCCATACCCAAAGGGTCAGACGGGACCCTATTACTAAGCCTCCGCTGTCTGTCTGCCTGTCCGTCTGTCACCAGACTGTATCTCATGAACCGTGATAGTTAGCAGTTGAAATTTTCACAGATGATGTATTTCTGTTGCCGCTGTAACAACAAATACTAAAAACAGAATTAAATAAATAATTAAGTGGGGCTCCCATACAACAAACGTGATTTTCTTGCTCGTTTTTGCTCGATATTGATAACGGCAACAGGTAGACGATTAAAATATTCTCAGAATATTGAGTTATATTATTAGTTTTAAAATAAATAATTAAAATAAAATGGGCACGCTTCAAGAGAAATGTAAAGAGGTTTCTACAGTGTAGGGAACGCATCGACAATACCCCGGGTGTTGCCGGTGTCAATAGGCGACGGTGACCGCTTACCATCAGGTGGGCCACAAATAACATAAAAAAAAATATTTACGGGGGTTCCATACGACAAACGTGATTTTTTGCCGTTTTTATAGATAATGGTACGGAACCCTTCGTGCGCGAGTCCGACTCGCACTTGACCGGTTTTATTTATCTTGTCAAAAAAATATATTTAAAAATTTTACTTAATAGACTTTTCAGATTCATTATTGTCTCTGTTTATTCATTGTTTAACATTCTTCTTACACCAATGTAGTTAATTCATATTATTAGACACAAAAAAACCAACCAGCCGACGAAATAAGCACATCTAGGTTTGATTGATTATACTAACATCGTGTCTCGACTGAATCCATTTATTTATTAGGTTGGGGAAAAAGTTTTTCGCATTTTTTTAAGAAAATTCAAAACATTTTTTAATATAGTTTATTTACATTTAACTAAAGTATGTAGGTACCATTTTTTTCGATAACTTTTTGCTATCTTATAGGTAGAGTATCCCATTGCTATAGAAATATTTGGGGCTTCTGATCAAAATACCGCGACAAGTAGTTTTGGCAGTACTCTCGTGATGTTAACCTGACACTGCCTAAAGAATTCTGACAGAATTTTTCCCCAACCTATTATTTTAGAGTAGGTACAAATATATTATCAGTGTCCTTATTTTGCTGATTTTATTAGGGTATATGCATAGAAAATTATAAAGAACTAGCTGTTGCCCGCGACATCGTACGCATAACACTACTAAATGTGTAAGTAGGTAGTAACTCGCTGTTGCAATTTGACTTGACACCCCATTTCTATCCCGTGGGAACTGATTTATGGGATAAGTTTATGGTAGCCTATGTGGTAATCCAGGTTATAATCTATGTATACTTATACCAAATTTCATCGATCGAGTAACAAACAAACAATCAAATAACTAAACAAACATCCTAACTTACATAATATTTATAATATTAGTGTGATAACAAGTTAACTTCAAATAACTTTTATCTGCCAATTTCATTAAGTACCTGCATAATTTTTGTTTGCATTAAAATACATTATTTTTCGGTTACTTTGAAGGCTAACCGAGGCTCGGTAACCGTGTGATAAACACAAACTACTGCTATTTTTTTACTTACTGTCTCACTGCTGCTCACTGCAAACGTCAACCCCATTTCCTTCAATTCCTTGCGGTCTATCTCCGGTCCATAACACTTGTGAAGTTAGGTCCGAGACTGCTTCAAGGTGAATCGCACGAGTAGACATACATACAAACAAGCATACATATTCTTTTGTAGCATGATGTCCACGACCTTTTGAAGTTCTCATCATTATAGGTACATTGTTTATAGTAAAAAACATTTTTTTTAATCACAAGAGTGCATTAAACACAAGCTACAAAATATAATGGTAATGTTGCTATAACAAAAACTGTCGCTATTAGCATAAAATTTACTCCACTACCAGCGCTGGTCTTGGCGCTAGGTGGATCGTCGCGCCAACGTTTTCGGTAGGTTTCAAGTCAGTGGATCTCCGTCTTAGTTCAAGTATAAATAGAGATACAAGGTTGTATAATTTGTACTGCCATTTAACTATTCAATAGTATTTTCGGTAGGTTTCCAGTCAGTGGATCTCCGTCTTAGTCCAAGTATAACTAGAGATACAAGGTTGTATCATTTGTAGTACCATTTAACTATTCAATAGTATTTTCGGTAGGTTTCCAGTCAGTGGATCTCCGTCTTAGTCCAAGTATAACTAGAGATACAAGGTTGTATCATTTGTACTACCATTTAACTATTCAATAGTATTTTCGGTAGGTTGCCAGTCAGTGGATCTCCGTCTTAGTTCAAGTATAAATAGAGATACAAGGTTGTATAATTTGTACTACCATTTAACTATTCAATAGTATTTTCGGTAGGTTTCCAGTCAGTGGATCTCCGTCTTAGTCCAAGTATAACTAGAGATACAAGGTTGTATCATTTGTACTACCATTTAACTATTCAATAGTATTTTCGGTAGGTTGCCAGTCAGTGGATCTCCGTCTTAGTCCAAGTATAACTAGAGATACAAGGTTGTATCATTTGTACTACCATTTAACTATTCAATAGTATTTTCGGTAGGTTGCCAGTTAGTGGATCTCCGTCTTAGTCCAAGTATAACTAGATATACAAGGTTGTATCATTTGTACTACCATTTAACTATTCAATAGTATTTTCGGTAGGTTGCCAGTCAGTGGATCTCCGTCTTAGTCCAAGTATAACTAGAGATACAAGGTTGTATCATTTATACTACCATTTATCTATTCAATAGCACTACTTGATCAGGAGCGTAACTTTCAGGGTCTCGCAGTCTTGTACCTCACTTCGATGATTCTGGTGTCAGGGCGCTATCAAAACATTTCATAATAACTCGAATTTGGTTACAGTAATCAGAAGACGGATGACACAATAACATCTCATCATAGCATCGTATTACAGTTTAATGGGTAAACTCTCGAATGGATTAATTAAGTTAATTATCCGTGACACGGCATTCAATTTGGCCAAGTTTGAGTGTTGTGTAATTGAAGGGGACTTGTCTGAAACTTTGCAAACTTACGCTAAAATATTGTTGGAAAGACCACTTTCACGGTAAAAACAGGTTACCGGTACTTACTGGTAACTGCTCTATGCTCTGAGTAACTATAGCGATAGTTATCATAATCTAAAACTAATCCTGCACCAAAAACTTGCCAGTGACAGAGTTCTGGCCACATTATTTCGTTTAAATTTTTGACAATACTTTAAAGTTTAAACCACAGATTTTTAAAGTACCTTGTATTCGTATATTAGATATTTTAAAAAGTGTTTGGCGACTCGGCTTATGGTTTTATTGTATCAGTGGTTAGTTTATAATATTACTGATTACAGAGTCGATGCCAAAGTGATCCAGTAAGCGCTGAAAGACAAGTTAATGAGTGAATGTTTGACTATTTCCGTGGTACAGTGGGCGAGTAGCCAGCTGAGACGCAGGAGGTAGCGGGTTCCAATCCCGCCGCGCAACAAATGTTTGCATAATATACAAATATTTGTTCCTGGTCCAGTTGTGCCCTATATATTATTAGTATGTATTTGCAAAAAAAAAATATAAGTATTCTATCAGTTATCTGGTTCCCATAATACAAGCTTTGCTTAGTTTCGGGCTAGATAGCGATGTGTGAAATGTCCACCAATATTTATTTTTTATTTTTAAATGTCCCTAAAGTGACGCGGGGCAATCTTGACCACCTCCTGAACAATTTCTGGACTAGTTATGCTGCGTAGTAATATTAATTTTGTAATGCCCTACAAAGTTCTACGAAGTGACGATACAGTTTGATAGATGCAATGCTTGATTAACCTTAAATATTTACAGCATAACATCACAGTACAATGAGATGATATACCTAATGTGAATCGTCTGTACCGTGGTAGGACTGAAAGCGTCTGAAACACACAGTATCGTTTCAGTCGATAGTTAGTTTAATTGGTTTATTTTATTAAATACCCGTCAAAAGTAGTCAAAATTTTGACATAATTTTAGCTACGCCTCTTTCGCGTTTCGATGCGCAAAAAACAGAATTTTACCCGAATAAATGTGATAATTCTGCGCATTGTATCGATTCCGATACTAATGGGATCTAGGAACACCGGCTCTGAACACTTTTGTAGCCTTATAATGTGTTAAGAAGATTCCTGTATTCATTTTGAACAATCAAAATCAGTTATGACGCAAAATGTTTAATCTGCGGTAATACTGTCAATGATCGAAACTTAACATTGAAGCAGAATTCTTCATTTTCGTTTAGCATTCAAACTCTCAAGAATTCACCTTAGCCAAGTCAATCAATTCTAAGTGCTCTAATGATTAATGTTTTGTTTAACTTCTCTCTGTGCAAGGAACAGACGGAAATAACGCTAACAATTTCTGTTTAAAACTTGACGTGATTATAAATCGTTATGGGTTGAGGAAAATTTGCAGAAAATCGTTTGTTGAAAGTTTGATGGAGCGCTTATGAAATTGGCATGGGTCATTTTGCCTTTGATATTTAAAAGTTTTACCGTTTCTTGCTAAACTGAATTAATTAGTCTTGCCTGAGTCTGTATTACCTGATAACTAAAACCTGGGTGTCTTCAAGTCGCGAGTGAATAGGTTTCTTATAAGCAAGCGTGATCCATCGTAGACTGCATCATCGCTTACCATCAGGCGAGATCGTGGTTAAAAGCAAGCCTATAATGTATAATCATCATCATCATCCACTGCCCATAAGTACCCACTGCTGGGTGTAGGCCTCGCTTTGTAGCCCTTTGGCCGCCACCTTTCCCGGTCCTGTGGTACGGGCATCCAGGAATTGCCCGCGACTTTCTTTATGTCGTCGACCCACTGCGGCGACGGACGTCCTGGACTTCTTAAGTCTGTTCTTGGCCAACATTCGGTCAAAGATTTACTCCACCTGCCATCACTTCGTCTATCCAAGTGTCCTGCCCCGTTCCACTTCAGTTCCACCACCCTTGTTCCGAAGTTTTGGACTATAATGTATAAAAAACTATTTGCTTCAATATTCTAGTTGCATCTGGAACAATTCATTAAGAAAATTCAGTCAACTTAATCCAATATATGCAAATAAATTGTTATGTTCATAGAGTCTAGTCGAAAGTGATATGTTATATCAATTTACAACCTACATAAGTTGCTATTTAGTTAATACAAAGTTCCATATTTATTATATAATGTATGAATAAATAACGCCAAAGTTGATCATTATCAACTCATTGTAACATAATTTCCAACAGAAAGGTGCAGCAACGCAAAAGTTGTAAATGAACAAAAACGAGTGGGGAAAACTTGTGTGGCGAAATTAACGGACCGCTTTGTGGCCCACTTTACATTACCATAGCCATTGTACTGTCTACGGCACAAGTTCATTAAAACGTTTATTTTATCAACTACTAGCTAACCCGTCTAGGTTTTGCACGGTATCAAAATAAAATATATCTTGTAGAACTTAGTGTAGTTTATTCTTGAGATCGCCACCGCTACGTCCCCACCGGTACGTAATGGCATTGTAACCGGACCATTACTACAAACATATATACTAACTTACAAAAAAACGTTACCTCTTTATATTATTATCAGCTGCCCGTCCCGCCTTCGCATGGGTGGACATTTGTTTTTCAAAAATGTCTAATTTTTTTACACCTTGGGTTACGTGAAGTTTTAGTAGGGATCTCAGGTATATCATAGTATGTTGCTCAGGGATAAAGTAACATTCTAACGGTGAAAGAATTTTAGAAATCGGTTCAGTAGTTTTTGTGTTTTTCGTTCCACACATACCAAAATTAAAATCTTTCTTCATTATAATATTAGTGTAGACTATGTGATTTGGTACATATGCAAGTAAACTTAACTAGAAGTATTAACTATAGGGTGTTAGATAATATACCAACAAACATAAAAGGGGTTATTTTGATGGGCATAATAAATAAATTTGTGAAATGTTTACCATAGAAATGTGAAATTTATTTTGGCATGTAAAAACAAACACTTTATTAAACTTATGTTGTGCTATTGCTTAATGCTTGCCATCTAACCACAGATACTGTATTGGTGATGTCTCAAGATATCTCTTGTTGTCCCTTTCTAACCCAAAACCCGCAGCCATTTCCGAAAGAAATATCAATTCGGCCTTTATTTTTGGATGTCGATTGCAAGAGTAGGCAGTAAGTTTTATAATTCATAATTCTTTATTGTTCACCTACACCTACACTTAGTCGATTTTCTTTAAAATTTGATCATAACTAGTAGTTTTTTTATTCGAGAAGTCTTTTTTTTTATGTTTTGAGAAACCGTCACTTGAATATCGTCGGCATATTACCAAACACCCGGTATAATGGACGTAGTTACGCTGAAAGGACTCAATCCACGCTTTGGTCAATAATGAGAGTCAATAATATATTAAAATGGTCCTAAAGGTCGTATCACCTAGCAAAAAAATCCGTAATCGGATAACACTGGTTTTTTGAAATGCGAGAACCAAGCCACATGTATAGCGGGTATTTTTTTGCAAACCCAGGCTACATGGGTAATTTTTAAGAAATCCAATTTCAAAGAAGTGTTTAAGTAATTTAGCAGAGTTGACACAAAGCACCTCAATCATTTCAGTTAAATTTACTTGCATAGAAACTATCTATTTTTTATTTAGCGTAAATAATAATATGTATTACTTTTTGTCGCTTAGGTTTTTAGGGAAATTTAAAAAATATACTCCGTGATTTAAAAACCAATTTAACAGAAACGACTCAACCCCATACTCTGGAGCTCCGTGCCAAAGATGGGAACAGTATTCTACGTGCGGCCGAACTTGCGTTTTGTACAACAATAGCAGTTGTTGTGCCGTAATATACTGTTTGGCACGGTTAAGGACCATATTTTCTTAATTACTAAAAAAAGTACGATAGTCTGTGTTATAAAAATTAGGCACATAAAAATAATAGTATTTTTGGCCATCTGTCACAATAATTCCAAAACTTTCCGAATGCAATAACATTGTCGAATCATCGTCTAAAGTTTAAACTGCCATATCTCCTGTGGATTGAGCTTAATTACGTCCCTAATATAATAATAGGTTAATATTACATTTATACTTAATATTGGTATAGTTACTTCATCATCATCATCATATCAGCCGTAGGACGTCCACTGCTGGACAAAGGCCTCCCTCATTGATCTCCAGGAACTGCGGTTGGAAGCGGCCTGCATCCAACGCCGACCTGCGGTTCTTACCAAGTCGTCTGCCCATCTTGTAGGTGGACGTCTTACGCTGCGCTTGCCGGTCCGTGGCCTCCATTCGATAACTTTCCGGCCCCATCGGCCATCTGTTCTGCGCGCTATATGGCCTGCCCATTGCCACTTCAACGTGCTAATCCGTCGGGCTATGTCGGTGACTTGAGTTCTCCTACGTATCTCCTCATTTCTCTGCGGGATAGTTACTTACTTAGTAATAACTAACATGTGCATAGTAATAACATTATTGTATTGTAGTAGCCATCAGCAGGACTCACGTTTTGGACCCAAAATTTTTGTACAACGTCTATTTTAAAACAAATAAATATCTATGACTAACTAACTCGCCTCGAGATGCACGGATTTTCATCAAAATTAAATATAGCTTATAGCAACTCAGGAATAGTGTAGCATTCTATGAGTTAAGAATTTTCAGAATAGGTTTAGTTGTTTCTAAGGTTACACCTACGATCATACAAACTTAACAAAACAAACTTTACCTCATTGTAATATTAGTATAGAAAGTTCCTATTGAAAAAATAAGTAAACTGTCTACATGTATGTCACTCTGGATGACGTTGTGATGGTTACTTCAGAGCGTCATTATCTAAAATAATGTGGTTCGTATTAGGTATTAGTTTAGGCATACTTTTTAGGCTTCCGTACCCAAAGGGTCAAACGGAACCCTATTACTAATACTTCGCTGTCTGTCTGTCCGTCTGTCACCAGGCTGTATCTAATGAGTCCTGATAGTTACGAGTAGACAGTTGAAATTTTCACAAATGATGTATTTCAGTTGCCGCTATAAACAAATACTAAAACAGAATAAGATAAATCGTATTTTTTTTGCTCGTTTTGCTAGATATTGATAACGGCAACAGGTAGACGCTTGAAATATTTACAGAATATTGAGTTATATTATTCACTTTAAAATAAATAATGCAATAATTACAATAAAATTATTATTTACAGGGGGGCTGCTATACAACAAACGTGATTTTTTTGCCGTTTTTATAGATAATGGTGCGGAATTCTTCGTGCGCGAGTCCGACTCGCACTTAGCCGGTTTTTTTTAAATATTTCTACTGCATTATGGATATTAATAGTAAATGTATTTAAATAAAAACCTTTAGACCCTTTTGTCATCGACTGCTCTATCCGATGCTGAGTGGATTCTTGTGTAAACGACAATTTCATTTAAAATGTTAATCAATATAGTTAACCATGTTAATAAACTCAAGTAATTAGATACACATAGGTTAATTGTTTCATGAACTCAATTAGAAAACCATGAACCATTAATTATGTACAGTTGTATGGAAAAAGCTCATGGTAAATTATACTAATGAATATATATCGTTGAGATTGCTACGCGCGTAGCAGGCAAAAAAAAACGGCTACCACAAACGTGGGTATTCGTTGCATCATAAAGATCATTCTGAAACATCTTACTACTAGTGGTTCGCGTGAACTGAGTTCTCGCGTAATCTTTGACTACTAAACTACTAAAATTACAGCTAACGGGAGTTCATGTTAATTGGTTAGCCTTTTTTGGGGTACAAATTGCAGGTATTCTAGATTTCAGACTTTTGCCTATATTTGTATTACTAAAGCTACACGCATACCAAATTTCAGCACTGTGGGGTCACCCTGTGAATTTTGAAGTTCAGTTTTTAGTATGGCTAATAACTTAAAAACTACTAGGTTTCATCTAAAAATAAAAACGGGGTCGAAGTGTACTCATAAAGACCTTTTATTAGACTTGCCATTTGGCGGGATAATCCCATTTTGTTTTTTTTTACCCCTCTTGAACCCCAATATACAACCCCTCCCCACATTTTTAGTTCACTTAGTCACACCAAAATTGTGCCATCACTACCTACCTATTATCGGATAAACGCTTAGAAAGTTATCCTCGGACTAACAAACATACATACATACTACGCCGATTTGCCCAAGTTGGTTTTGAGATCTCGCTTCGCTCTATCAATGAGTCAAACTCGAATTAGGCGAGAGATGTAGAGGGGTACAAGTTTAATATAAATCACTTCTTCGTATTTAAATGGCGTTTTGTAATTTTTTATTCATTGAAATGTATATCTGTTTCATAATCTTTAATAATCAATTTCGTTTATGATTTTCCAGTAGTTAACTACTAATCTCAGTTCAATGAACTCATTAAAATTAAGTGAATACAGCTACTATCGCTCATTGATTATTCTATCGCATAGTTCCGGTAACTGCAAAGTTTCATAATAGACCATCTGTGCTCCGTGCTGGCTCATAAAATATGTACGGGCTTATTAATAGTGTTTTTCAAAAGTGCAATATTCTCTATTGCAACGTATCTCAGCGTGGAGCAACAGGATTTCTGTCGCTCGTGCCACAAAAGAAAAAAGAGATGGCTACACCGAGACGTTTATAAATAGGCTTCAGTTTATTAACACTCATTTTATATCTGATGTTTTCTTTGTTGGTATTACTAATGGATTCAACTAATATTATACACATTCTCTATACTTAAGAGTAGTAGAGTTCCTTGTGAATGTGCTCGCCCAGGGAATGAATGAATGAATGAAAATTCTTTATTATACCTTACAAGCACAACAGATTTATAGAAAAAAAAAACAAATAAAAGTAAGTATAATGGGCGGTCTTATCGCTTAACAAAGCGATCTCTTCCAGACAACCTTTGGATGGAGAGGATCATTGCTTAATAGAAGATTGGCCGAGGTGTAAAAAGAATAAACTTAATAATAGAAAAATAAATTAGTTATATACATACATATTAGGTACATAAATAACTTTAAATAAATAAATAAATATCATATATAAAATAAATAAATATGTACTTACATACTTATACTTACAATAATAATATTAGAGATCAGATGAATCATGACTCTTCATGGAGATAAAAGTTTTTGAGTCTAGCTTTAAATACGGAAGGTGAGGGGGATCTAGGTCAGGGAAGTACTACCACCATACCTATTTCTGCCGCCAAGCAGCATTGCTGTGTTTCAGTATGAAGGGTATGGTTTCCCGTAAAATTACAGACACATGAGGCTTTATACTTGTATGCCTCAAGTTTATGGATGCAGGGCAGTGCAGTGACCTATGAGGCAATACTTTGGTGATGTTACCTCTTAACATCAGGTGGGCTATATGCTAGTTCCATCTCAAGGTAGTATAAAAAAACATATTTTATTAAAACTGCGACTATCATAACATATGCCTCCCCCATAGATTTCAAGAGTGACCGATCGTGCGGCCCGCACACAACAGCTCCCAGGGACCTTTATTAAGTCGTCTTTCCATCCAGTTTGGGGCCGAGCTCTCCACTCGAGAACTTTCATACCCCAACGGCTGTTCTTCAGTCTCAGTTCTTCAAGTTATATGCCCCGCTCACTGCTACTTCTGTTTGCCAATCCTCTTGGTTGTGTTTGTGACCTTGGTTTGTCTTCGGATCTCCTCATTTCTGATTCGATCTTGCAGATAAACACCAAGAATAGACCTCCACAGCACACTGAGCGACCTTGAGTCTTCTTACGAGGGCTACATTGAGAGAAGATGTTTGTGACTTACGTAACTATTTAGTCCCAATATTTAGGCCCGATTCATGCGCCATGATCATTAAAAATTTACAAATCATGGTAAATATGCCGTTTTTAGGGAAAATAGTGTTCATAATAGTTTCAAAAGTTTTATTCTCGAATCTCAAAGCGTGTAAATAGAGAAACAAGGGTCGGTTAGTAAAAAGTCGAAAGATACATAGAAAATATAACAATAATCATGAATACAATGAGCGCTTTTATCGCTATGGTCAATCTCTTCCAGCCAAACTTTGAATAAACTGGAATAACATTAATATCTTGGTTAATTGGGAAAACAATATCTCTACTCATCCATGTGAACTTATCAATACATCATTATTATAAATACGGGATTTATCACGTACCGTCAGTGCGAAGCGAGACGTTATTCGGAGCGGATCGCACTCACCCTGATGAAGGTTCACGAATTGAACCGAAACATTGTCGGTCGAAACACCGATAAGACGGTACGTGATAAATCCCGTATTTATAATAATGATTGAAATCAATCTCGAAAGTTTTCTAAGTAAAATTATCAATACATTTTAAACTATAAAATGTATAAGTACTGTTTGGTAGTACTGGTTGTAGTATAACGTAGTCGACGTGATATTAATCACGTTAACATTTTAGAGTGGTTTCAAATTCATAAAGCAAACCAGTGCTGTCTTAATTAGTTAAAGTAGCATCGTTTCGCGAAATGATTTAAACCACGTCGTCGAGGAGGCCACCCACCCCGAATCACGGAGGGTTTCACTGAGAATGAAGGCAGCATACCCAACCGCAATGTGGCGGGCCGCATATGGTGTGACGTCTCTTATAACATTTATTTATATTAAAACGCAGCGGGCCACACCCGTACTGCAACCGCACAATAAACCGCAAGGGCGCGCTGGAGTCCACACGAGACTGAAGTGAAGTCAGTACAGTAACTGAGCCAGGTGATCGGCTTTTGGATCTCTTTTTAATTTTGATCGGGTTTTGTATACTACCGCCTTTCATTTAATCATCGAGCTTGGGCGTGGCGAACGACGCTCTCTGTTTATGAAGGCTTTATGTATTTAGTGGTCAGACCACATTTAAATCCCTTGGTTAAATTTACTGAGATTATGTTTTTAAGACAAAACGCGTCTTTTCGCGCACAGATTTATATCAGAATCATAATTTTGACTAACCTCGACGTTTCGGCTGAGTTACATCGGCCGTCACGAGAAACTCAGAGACTATACTGAGATTAGCCCACACAATGTGACCACGCGTATGTGTTGTGCTTCGTTCGTTAAAGTGTCTATAAAATAAGAACATAGTCCCAGAGACAGGAATTAAACGTTTCGTATAATTTTATGTATATTGTATATCACTCTTGGACCACATACTTACCCAATGTAGAAATCCGACGTCGCACAAAGATTGTGGACGTGGGTATGAGGATCGCAGGGCTGAAATGGAGATGGGCTGGACACTTGGCTAGGAGGGATGACGGGCGTTGAACGAAGGCGATTACAGAGTGGTGGCCAAGGGATGCTCGTAGACCAAGAGGCAGACCACCCGCCCGATGGTCGAATGATATTGAAAGCGTAGCTGGGTGTCAATGGATGAGACTCGCAAGGGACCGGAAAGAATGGCGTAATAAAAAGGAGGCCTATACCCAACAGTGGGTGCCAACGGATTGAGATGATGATGATTAGATGATGATATTGTATGTACATTTTTATGTATGTTGGTTTTAAGGTTATTATCATGCTATTTTTTGTCTACGTGTTGCCCGAAATAAAGTTTAATTATTATTACATACTAGCTGAACTGCCCCGGCTTACAAGTAATTTCAGAATAAAATATAACCTATATTGGTCATGATTTCATTCAAACCACACAAATCCTTAAAAAAGGCACTTTTAGTAATTACAGAATTTTTCCTGGTAACATTTTCCCTCTTACGCGGAACGAAAAAAACAAACATTTTCGTAGAAAATTTCAGTGTTATTGAACGATCGAACGAAAAAAAATGTTTATGCATTAATGCTTGTCCGAGGATAACTGTCGAAGCGTCGTTCCGATCTTCGTGAAATTGGGTAAATAAGTTGTAGTTTTTAAGTATCTTTGACGAAACTTCCTGGGTACGCCAGTCACCTTACTGTGCTAAAATTTAGTATCCGTGTAGTGACACAAATATAGCGGAAAGTCTTAAATCCAGAATAACTGTAATTAATAGCCCAAAGAATGCGTAACCAATTTAGATGGACTCCCCGTAACCTTTAATTGGAATGAAACTAGATAACTGCATTTTGTGGATACTTGACACTAAAGTTTAAATGGCACTATTTTAATATTCAAAAATATATTGTTTGAGTTTTTATGTGAGGCTCGCGAACTCTCATTCGTGGCGAGTCACTAGTTACATAGATAAGATAATAACAAATCTATTGCACTTAAACTATACTTCATAGCTTAGCCTAGAAAACATGTTTACTTCTACAAATCTAATAAAACTTGTAGGGTTTCACCACAAAAAAAATATTAAACACTGTTTAGTGTGTTTATAAAAATCCTATACAAAAATTGGTAAGGCCTTTTGAAGTAAAATTTCTTTACGCACGCTTGACTTGGGGAGTAAGCTGATGAATGCGTTACGAAAAGTGCGAACGGAAGTTGAGAGGGAGATATAAGTTGGTGAAGATAGAAAATGAGAGAGAGAGTTACGTTTCGTATATTTTTAAACGTTAATGTGCGAGTGCGAGTTGCATCTGTCCAGAATGAACATAGACTGATCGACCTACAGACGTGTGGAAAATTTTGTAATTGAACAATTTTATGAATAAATATTTTGAAAAAGAAGATTTACTTCAGTCGTGTGGTCTAAAACACACTCGTTATTTTGAAATTATACTTCTTTTGGCGCGTTTGGAAAAAATATGAGAGTAAAAGTTTTACGATGCGCGCGCACACCGACAGCCAAAAAGCGACATGATGAAGTTAGCTGATAACTGTCTCATGCGCGCACACCGACAGTCAAAAAGCGACACGAAGAAGTTAGCTGATTTCTGTTTTTCAAGTTTCCGTAAAAACTCATAACTATATTTATTAATTTATCATTCCTTTTACAAACAAAGATTTGTGGCATACGGGATGAAATCTTCAGATGTTTTTGTTCTGTTACGCCAAATAAATATAATATAATACCTTATGTGCGTACATAAGTACGCACAAATGTTTTTTTAAACCCCTGATAAAGAGTTGTTTAACTTTATTGTGTTAACAAGGATTCTGTCTAACTTTAAGGCAATCTCTATGTTTGAGGAAGCTCAATCCCTCACTGCACGCGAGTAAATATAAACTCCCAGTAATATACCACTAAACAAAGTCGAGCGAGAGTTTAAAAGTACATAAATAATTTGACGCTCTTGTTTGTTTGTCTCGGTTGAACAAAGATCGGTTTTTCAACGAAGCGGGTTAGTTGCAAAGTTCTTTGACAATATTTCCAATATCTCGTTAAATCTTCAAGTCTTTGTGTAATCGATATGCGGGCAAACCACGACATAAGATCGGTAACGTTCGTTAAAATACGCTGTTAGTTTGATGGATCTTACATTTGGAGTTTCTATTGTATTTTTGTGACCCTACGGAGCAATAGGACAATTACTCGTTTTTTTCACTTTAAAAAAATTAAACTTATACTTATCATATGCCGACCTTCGCGGTGCAGTGGGCGATTAGCCGGCTGAGACGCAGGAGGTAGCGGATTCGATTCCCGCCGCGGAACAAATGTTTGCACAATCTACAGATATTTGTTCTGGGTCTGACTGTTTCTATATATATTATAATTATGTATTTACAATAAAAAATATATAAATATCATACGTAGGACTCATATAGTATCAAATTGTAGAAGACCTCTGTAGAGCAGTGGGCGAAATAGTCTGCTGAGACGCAGGTAGCGGGTTTGATTCCCACTGCGGAACAAATCTTGGCATGGTCTATAGATATTTGTTCCGAATGTAGGTATTTTTCTATATACTTTAAGTATGTATTTACAAAAAAAATCAGTTATCTGTATCCCATAGCTTTGCTTAGTTTGGTTAGATAGCGCTGTGTGAAATGTCCAGTTTTATTTATTTATTTATTTAATTAATATAACTTCAATAATAATATTTAAATTGTAACGAAAGCTATTCCCAGGAAGAAAACACTAACTACTATTGATAATTTGCGATAAATACTACGAACAAGACATACGAATCCATTAATAACACTTCCAATTTCATGCTAAAAACCTGAATAAAATTACGATTTTAATATTTTAAAACATAGTTAATATACATTTCATAACAATTGCTGGTACAAATACTTATTTTCGTCTTGTTTCCGCAAAAAAAACGCTTACCAACCTAAGGTAGTTTTAATTGAAACTAGGTACATTACAACCTGCTAGCGGAATTGGAATGCCGCCAGTGCAATCATGCTTCTACGATTCCTTGTAACTCAATTGCAAAGGATTCAACAAGATTAATTTAAATTACCAAAGAGTAGAATTGATACCATACCAGATTCAGCTAGTTTTTTTCATGTTTCACCCTTAAAAATGTGCAAACGAAGCCGAAAGAAGCATTCTATCAACGGACAATCAGACGCTCTGCGATGCGCCACTGCTATATGGTAGAAATACCTCCCATTCGAACAAAGCGGTTCTCATCGACCTTTATTATGCGCACCGCCAAAGAGTGGAACGCCTTGCCAGAGTCTGTGTTTCCTGATAGCTACAACCTGGATATTTTTAAGTCGCGAATGAATAGGTTTCTTCTAGGCAAGCGTGTACCATCGTAGACTGCATCATCGCTTACCATCAGGCGAGATCGTGGTCAAACGCAAGCATATATGTATAAAAAAACACAAAATAAAAATTAAACAAACCAATTTCTATAATACCTTTTCAAATAAATTATAAAAATAATCCTGAAATTAAACGGCACGACTTTAAAATACTTTAAGTTGAATTGTAATCAATTTAATTAACTTTACAACTCGTTTTGCGGCCATCGGACCAAAGTAATTTGAATGCTGCTTTTTTGTTCTGTTCTGTTTTGTTCTGCGTTTTTGTAGTACACAATCGATCAAAAGTTAATTAATAGAGGCGTTGTAATATAACAGTGGTTCTATTTAAATGAAACTAGGTTGTTCTAATAATTTTACTTCATATATTATTAAGAATTATATTATCTTCGAGACTTAGTTCTTCACATATTTAAACTCATATATGCGTAACGTGTAGAATGCTTCGGAAACCATTCTTCATTTCATTTATTCATATCCTTTGACAAATTGCATGTGATTGGACAAGTCAGATGAAACAATTAAAATATGTTACATAATTACATAATCAATAGATACATAAATGTACCTATAGTTAATATTTTTTTTATAAAAAAAGAAACTGTTCTAAATATTATCAACTTAAAATAAGGTCTGCAAAAGCATCGTCAAACTGTATATAATAATTAAATAATAATGAGAATAAATAATAATAATAAATTTATATATGTCAGGTAATAACTAAAATTCATCAAATTTAAATATTGTTTTATCAGCAAAAGCTTCGTCCAACTTATAATAACTTTTACAAATAAGATGTATTTTTATAAATGATTTAAATGAATTATCTGGCATACATATTACATTGTGCGGTGTTTTATTGTACAACTAGTGGACCCCCCGAACTTCGTATCGGCTTGACATGCATAGGTATAACGCGGGCTGTCAATATAAGTCAACCTGGTAGAATTGTCAATTGTTGTCCCCGGCCATCATTATGTATGAGAAAATGAATGACTTCTACAAATAATTCAATACCAAAATTAGCCAAATCGCTCCACCGGTTCTCGAGTTTTAGCGAGACTAACAACAATTAATTTTTATATATATAGACAATATATCTCGGGATAACTCCTACCGAAGCATCTGTTTCAAACGATATTCATTTTTTCTACATCCTCTTTGACGATATTTGCAGCACGCATTCTGTCAATTCTATGTCAAACGTCTTAAGGTTACATTATAAAAGCGCTAAGGTTAGATTATAAATAATTTTATATGGTAGTTAAGTATTCTTAAATTTTCTAATTTTGCGCGCAATTTTCTTAATTTTTTCTTTCATAAGAACCTTTTCCTGATAATAAGAAATGCAACAAAAAAAGAATTGGCCAAATTGGTCGAGCCGTTGTTGAGTTATGCGCTTACCAACACATTTTGCGATTCATTTTTATATCATAGAAGACAAGGTAATAACTACAATTCATCAAATTTAAATATTGTTTTGTTTTGTCATTGTAACAAGTAAGTAGGTAATTCTATATAGTTTCCTTCCAATAAAGATGCTCCCATCATTTGGATATCAAGTGCAATCAGGTTTGATGTTACGCAAGTCTAAAGTATTTTATATGCTGTCCTTTTAATGAATTTAAGATATGAAAGTTTAAAAACCTGTACAGGAATTTCCTTGTCAGGGTAACGTATAACGAATCTCATTATTTTCCAAATAATTTGTTTAAATAATCAACATCGAAAAGTCTTTTTACTATAACTTTCAGCATAATTACATAAATATGGAAGTTTTTATTTGTTTGTTTGCTACAAATGTCTTTATTTTGTCCAATGATTGTTTATGAAATGATTTATTAAAACATAGAGATACATCCCAATAAATAAAAGGTACCAAATTATTTTTTAAAGCAAAGGCACCAGATTAATCTCCTCGTATAGAATCCATTAATTACAAATCCTTTTGAACTTACGAACAGTTTTTAGGACCGTTTATTAAATAAAATATGCGGAAAGTAGCAGGCAAAACGAAATTCTTAATTCACTTAACCCTTTCCGTAGACCGTTGGATCCGTAATACAGTTAGCCTGGTTGAGCTAAGGCGCGTCCATACTGTTGGTATCAAACTTGTCAATTTGCGAAACGCAGCTTTATTATTTAACCAAACTAGATTTAGTCTGATCCAAACAGAAATCTTTAGTTGATCTTCTATCTACGTCTAAGGAATACTGTGTTCAGGTTGCTCTAGAGAATCTATCTATGATCATTTAACTAATTGACAATAAATAAAGTACTATATATAAATAAATGACATAACACCCGTGCACGATAAAGTTAAAATACAGTTACTTAAAGAAAACTTCTTTTCTTACTAACAATGCAAAACTCATAACGACAAGACAAGTAAAAACAAAAAAACTATACACAAATTCAACTAAAAACTTTTACGGAGAAAGTACTACAGACTGCATTATACCTAGACTAAAAACTTTTACGGAGAAAGGACTACAGACTGCATTATACCTAGACTAAAAACTTTTACGGAGAAAGGACTACAGACTGCATTATACCTAGACTAAAAACTTTTACGGAGAAAGGACTACAGACTGCATTATACCTAGACTAAAAACTTTTATGGAGAAAGGACTACAGACTGCATTATACCTAGACTAAAAACTTTTACGGAGAAAGGACTACAGACTGCATTATACCTAGACTAAAAACTTTTACGGAGAAAGGACTACAGACTGCATTATACCTAGACTAAAAACTTTTACGGAGAAAGGACTACAGACTGCATTATACCTAGACTAAAAACTTTTACGGAGAAAGGACTACAGACTGCATTATACCTAGACTAAAAACTTTTATGGAGAAAGGACTACAGACTGCATTATACCTAGACTAAAAACTTTTACGGAGAAAGGACTACAGACTGCATTATACCTAGACTAAAAACTTTTACGGAGAAAGGACTACAGACTGCATTATACCTAGACTAAAAACTTTTACGGAGAAAGGACTACAGACTGCATTATACCTAGACTAAAAACTTTTACGGAGAAAGGACTACAGACTGCATTATACCTAGACTAAAAACTTTTACGGAGAAAGGACTACAGACTGCATTATACCTAGACTAAAAACTTTTATGGAGAAAGGACTACAGACTGCATTATACCTAGACTAAAAACTTTTACGGAGAAAGGACTACAGACTGCATTATACCTAGACTAAAAACTTTTACGGAGAAAGGACTACAGACTGCATTATACCTAGACTAAAAACTTTTACGGAGAAAGGACTACAGACTGCATTATACCTAGACTAAAAACTTTTACGGAGAAAGGACTACAGACTGCATTATACCTAGACTAAAAACTTTTACGGAGAAAGGACTACAGACTGCATTATACCTAGACTAAAAACTTTTACGGAGAAAGGACTACAGACTGCATTATACCTAGACTAAAAACTTTTACGGAGAAAGGACTACAGACTGCATTATACCTAGACTAAAAACTTTTACGGAGAAAGGACTACAGACTGCATTATACCTAGACTAAAAACTTTTACGGAGAAAGGACTACAGACTGCATTATACCTAGACTAAAAACTTTTACGGAGAAAGGACTACAGACTGCATTATACCCAGACTAAAAACTTTTACGGAGAAAGGACTACAGACTGCATTATACCTAGACTAAAAACTTTTACGGAGAAAGGACTACAGACTACATTATACCTAGACTAAAAAATAGCATTTCAATAGAACTGAGAGATAAAACAAATATATTACATACAAATGTAAAAAACCATACTCAAAAAACTTTTTCATAAATAAAAATATTGATAACAAAAAAATAGACTACTAATAATATGGTACTATACTATACCATTCACAATTATATATGTATATAACATTATATCATATTTAAGTAGGTATATAATTTTGTGACTATTATACTATACTATTTACAAATATATATATATATATATATATATATATATATATGATATATTTATATATTATATTATATATTATATTATATATATATTATATTATATATTATTTATATGTTATATATTTACTTCAATATGATATATATATATATATATATCATATTGAAGTAAATATATAACATAGTGTCATTTAATATTTTATCCATTTATAATCATTGAATTGCTAGTTATAAATAAATAAATAAATATTGCTGGACATTACACACAACGCTATCTAGCCAACGCCAAACTAAGCAGAGCTTGTACTATGGGAACCAGATAACTAATAGAATACTTGTATACTTTTTTTTTGTAAATACCTACTTATAATATATATAAAATCATCCAGACCCGGAACAAATATCAGTAGATCGTGCAAACATTTGTTCCGCGGCGGGAATCGAACCCGCAAGTTGAACTGCTAGTATGCCATTTTGGAGGAACCGGTATGTGCAGATATCGATGGTATATGAGCCGGCGCACGGCTGGCCACGTACGACGTACAGAACAAAAACTTAATTATAAGAATTTTGTACATGTATACAAACAGTTTTATATTTACTAAAGAGGAATGTTAAAGTAGGTTTATTAAGTGTATTATTTTTATAACTATGTGTTTTTCAAAAATAAATAAATTAAAAACAGACATTGCAGAGAACCAACTATTTGAAAGGTGGATAAGATTGAGATCTTTGAGGCAATCGTCTACGCGAGCCCTTATTACGCTATATCGCGTCACATCCGTAAACTAGGAGTAGTTACTTCAGCTTCGAGTTATTTTATCTTAAATGAATTATTCTAGCGCTTGAGTGCGTGCGTCGTCAATCTTCACAAACATTATTGCAAATCTCATTATATTCGTGTTCTCGTACAGAATTGTGAACATTCCGTTTCCGTTTCCAACTTGTCACTGAACACTTTAAAAAATCTATTTTTGTCTGAAAAACTATACCATAATATGGACTCAATGTAGGTATCTGTAGCTCTCAAAATTAGCAAGTTGAAGTGGCAATGGGCAGGCCACATCGCTCGTAGAACCGATAACCGTTGGGGAAGAAAGGTTCTCGAATGGAGCCCACGGACTGGAAGACGCAGCGTAGGCCGGCCCCCCACAAGGTGGACCGACGATCTAGTAAGAATCGCGGGGAACCGTTGGGCGCAAACGGCTGCCAACCGCTCGTTGTGGCGATCTAAGGGGGAGGCCTATGTTTTTTTTTTTTTTTTTATATATTTATTATTTTTTTT
This sequence comes from Philereme vetulata, assembly GCA_918857605.2. Taxonomy (NCBI): domain Eukaryota; kingdom Metazoa; phylum Arthropoda; class Insecta; order Lepidoptera; family Geometridae; genus Philereme; species Philereme vetulata. The sequence goes on along the minus strand of OU975449.1, from coordinate 4,147,922 downwards.
ATATATATTTTTATATATAGGCTTGCGTTTGACCACGATCTCGCCTGATGGTAAGCGATGATGCAGTCTACGATGTTCAGCAGTGGATGTCTTCCGACTGATGATGATGATGATGATATGTAGCTCCCTTTGTTTCTACGCACACTTCATGTTACCCTTATCTAGAGTATTAGAGTATTGTTTGTTGATGCTACAGAATCAATCACGTTCGTTACATCGATAAATGTAGCCGAAAACATTTGTAGATAATTGATACGAAGAGTCTAGGGAGATGGATACTCTTTGTATCGTCAATCGGCCAAAACCTTCAGAATCTTTAGACGTTTCATTATAAGTGGGAGAGGATCATTAAGTTTTTCCTCGTTGTATTGTGTTCTATGACTTCACAAGGATTCTTACTTAACGTTCTCCTGGAAGAAGCTATCAAATATATTATTAGGTATACTTACAACCTACACAGCACCTATGGCATCTGGTAGAAAGGTTTTTCCATCTCGATCCAAAGGTTGTATTGAATTCGGTAAAGTTGTATGAAAAACTTATTTAGATTTAGATAACAAAACTAATATTTGTTGTACTAACTTATTCTAAATTTAATTTTCGCAATCTCGTAATTAAACAAATAAATGTTGTTATTAACCTGACAGTTTTAATACTATTAATAATTAAACGCACCTTACGTGATTTAGATGTTAAAGCGAGAGCATCCCTTAAACGAGCGAGATTGAATTCCACCTGTATCGCGTTAGTTAAGTAGACACCCCACAAATAAACCTAGACTTGTTTATATTGTAATCATATAGTCCCTCAAATCCGAGTTGTTATCCGACCTCACATTAGAACATATAGACGGGTACTCTAGCCCATTAGGTCCCAGCAAAGTCCGCCCCCGTACCCGACACGTTGTGACAATGATTAAGCGTGTGTGCTTGTCCCCAGTTCGGCAGGAGAACGAGCGCATGATGCACGACGCCCTCCAGGCGGGAGTCTTAAATCGCACCCAGTCGTCGGGGGGATTGCGCTGACTCCGCGCTACTCGCCGCGCCCGCGGCTCGACAACATCCGACCTGCCGCCGCGCCCCCTGAGGAGCCGCCGGAATACGACCCTGTCACGGATGCGGTCGCAGAGCCGCTAGTGGGCGCGCTTTCCGACGCCCCGCATGAGCCCTCGCTTCCATCGGCACCGACGAGCGGTGCGCCCCCCGGTCCCTCGTGAGCCCTGGCTATCCCCTGCCTGGTATGTTGCCATTAACAATTGTGAACGCACAGACTGCACGTGAAATGTGACACAGCACGGTGTGAACTGAGGGAATAATTATTGTGTAGCCCGGGAGTGACTCGATGGACGTGTAGGTAGCCAATGTCAAATTGTGAATAATAATAATTAAATGTTAATTGTTGAAATGTATCTGTAAGGATGTAAAAGACACGAATGTCAGAGTTCTCGACGGTAGTTTGTAAGTGATGTCGTAATTGTCGGACTCCATTAGGAGGCATCTCAAGCTAAGGGAAGAAATTAAATCTGATTCATTTATAGTGTTCTACAATATAATGAAATACGGATGAAAAAATGCGGAGTTATAGGAAGTATGGCGTATGGGTTATTTATACAACTTGGAGATGGAACAAGTGTACAGCCCGTTGCCAATGTGAAAATTCCCGGTGAAGTACGCTTACGATAAAACATGGCATGAATTGTTCCGAAGAACATTCTGTACATTACTTCGTATACGTAAATAGGAAAAGTTTAATGCAGGTTGCATTTCCATTCGTTGACAATGCTGTGGAACAATATGGGAAGGTTACGTTGCTTCCCTTAGTTTTAATTAGTTTTAATGTTGTATGAGAATAAACTGTGCCATTAGAAAAACAATGAAATATGACGCCCAAAAGTTCTAAACTAGTCATCTATGTTACCCTATACCTACCAACCTGAGACTATTACTAACCTGTAGGTACCTCCTCCTAATCTAATGATTTGTATGATGTCTGTAACAACGTATGATAAGCGCACTATTAAATCTATTAATACAAATATTATTAATACACAAAGTTATATTTGATTGTATAAGACACAGAGTAAATATTCTAAATAGTATAAGTCATATGACGCTTGAGCACAATAATTTTCTTGTTCAATAAATACTATTTATTCAGAGATTACTAAAGAGAGCTTTTAAAACTGGCGCTTAAAAGCTGTTACAATATAAGAGCTTTTTGTATAGTTGTACATATAAATATGGCGAGGTGTGTTGTTGTCAGTCAATAGAGCCGCTGAATCGGTGTCGCACGCTTCAGTTGTTTTATCGTACATCGATTGTTTGCACTTGTTGCAAGCGGTAGTTAATAATAGTGTTAGAAGTCAGGTAGGCCGATATGTGAACTTTATGAATAAGGCCTATAGGCCCCCGCATCATTAATTATAAACGACGCGTTAGGCCAACTTACTAATGTGCAGACAGACCAGTAATTGGATTCATCTGTATGGTGCGAAACATTTTAATCTGCGCCTCTCTAAAGGCACATTTATAATTTTCAGTTTCATTATTGTTATAAAACTTGGTTTGTATTTATTTGTGTTTTAAACAAATTATTTACTAAAGCTTGTTGTTGTAATACATTGGTATCAAAATGTCTGTTTTTTTATCAAACATTAAATTCTCAAACGTACAGTTCACGCTTCTAAGTGTTATGTAATAATAAGATTTATAATGAGTGTATTATGATATATATTTAAATTATAATGTCGCTATAACTATGTAGAGAAAGTAAATAAACGTTTCACACTGCGTCCGTTTCGAAATCAAACCGTCATCGGTCATTTCAAATGAAGCAGTAAAGAGCGGGGATTATGTAAAGATTTTTTTAACAAAGTTTAATTTGTATTTTTTCAGATACGTAGAGTTTTCCTGTTGTAGGCACTGTGTTGATTTTACCTTGATAATCAAATTCTGCCATTCATTTTATAAGAAAAGATGCAATTTTAGCTGACTAATATTGATGGTTTTCAGAAGGTTGTTGAACGATTTTTTTAATGATAACGAAGGATTTTCTAATAAAAACTGGGACCAAAAGCGCCCATTCTAAAAAACTGCACCCTCTTAGTCGTGTAGATTCATCTTTATAATAAGCTCATCATCTGGGAGCTGTAACTTTGTTTAGTTCTGTCGTTTCCATTGCAGGGAAACGTTTAATCCGAGTTTCATGCCGACGCTTACAGATAAGGTATGTGTGGGCAACAGGCCCCCTAATATATTTAATCTGTTGTATTTTTTACCGTACCCAACTGAATAAATTGAATTTCTGTTTACAAAGAGCTTTTTGTGGTGTAACTATTCTATTTTGAGCATAACCCAATAGAAAAAGGAAAACTCAGCTCCAAACAAGGTAAATGTGGCAAGAGATACATAAGAAGTAACCAAATATCGGGTTTAGTAGTACAAATATAGAGACTTATGTCTGCCAGTGGACTAATACGGGCTTCTCAGTAGTCAAACAAGTGGAATAAACTTGTGCGTCAAACATTTGAGTTTTGCTGAACTGAAAGAATAAAACAAATGCTGGAACGTCAAATGGGTTATTCAATCAAAACTATGTGTGTAGAATTTTTGTAGGTGTATGCAATCTCATAAAGGAATTAAAAGTACCGTTGGTTATAAGGCTAACGCTGTAAAGTAAGAATAACTAATAGTATGTGTATCATCATGTATATGTAGGGCTTTTGCACAGATAGATATATTTGTAACGTAGGTACAGTCATGAATGAATTGCGAAAATTTATATTTATAGAACCACTATTAAATATCCTTAAATAATGAGAAATCAATCAATTAATTTGCGCAACAAGATGGGTATATTTTCAGACAGATATCCTTTAAATATGTAGTAGAGACGATCTGATATAACTCAGACATACTCAAGCGTGACTTTGATGCTTCATTATAGTACTAGCTGACCCGCCCGCGACTCAGAACGCGTGATTTTTCATTAAAAATCTTAAAAACGTAAAGTGAATTAAAAAGTAGCCTATGTTCCAATCCTAGTTATAATCTATCTTTATACCAAATTTCATGGAAATCGGTCCCGCCGCAGTTATGAAAACGTAAAAAACAGACAGCTCTGTCCTTCTGTTTTTTACAGCAGATAGAGTTACTTTTGAATTCATAATATTAGTATGGAATGTCTCTATTACTATTGTGTGTATTTGTGGATGACTGTACCTTGGAATAAAATGTGTAGGCCCAAATGTGTGTAATACTCTCATCTTCATCCTTGTGTGATGCGATACGTTACGAGTTCATATGTTATTGTTTAAATATCTCGGATGTGTACAACTATATAGCTGTCATTTCAATATTTGATCTATCTACTACGCGCTTATTACCTTCTTTAGGCACTTGTCTCACCGCCGGCGATGAACGAGAAGCGAGTAGAGCTAGAAACTAGAAACAAGTTGGCGAGCAGCGAGAAGCGAGTGTGTAGTTCCTATAGTTGTTCGCTGGGCGACATAGCGCCTTGTTTCGCGTGAGTGAGTGTCGTAGTCGCTGCGACAAAATAGTGGAGAGCGAGCTCTCGCCGGCAGTGTGAACGGCCATCGATCAACTATTAATATACGTGTCTCTTTTACTGACACGGAATCTTATCTTTTGTTAGTTTCTTGAGCGAGAAAATAGTTGATAGCTAATCGCTAATCGCGGCGGTGAGACAAGTGCCTTATCAACGTTCTCATACAAAATATGAACGTTGCTATCGGTTCTGTGGATTATAGGCTGAGCAAATAATAAAGTCAACGGTTTAATGTCATCAGCACTCATTCGGCTGTTCTATAGATCAATTCCAAAAAACAGGACCTATTAAAGTAACTAGTGTTAGATTGATGATGACAAAGAATTTTATAGTTGTTTGTTGTAATTATGTCAGTTTTAATTAATCTATTTTACAGAAAGAAATGTTTAATAAAATGTCTTTATAAAATGATGTGGCGTTTTATTGAAGGGTGAGGTAAGGTGCACAAAGCGATCCGTAGATGTATGTCGAGGGTAAGTTTGATAGAGCACAATCACACGACAAGCAGGTTTCCGCTCACTACCGGCAAGAATAGCATTATTGTCAGTGTTTGTAAGTTTTCGCTGGCAGGTAGGCACCGGCAATATGCTTTAGATGTTTATAGAGAAAAGACAGGGCTTGAAAAGGTGGGACGGAGAGACATTCCATCCGAGGCGTCTCGGAAACTATGCGCTGCGAAGCGTCAGTTGTGCCGTTTGTTCCACGACAACAATTTGTGTCAACTTGCTACCTGCTCAAACATTCAAGGGTTATGGAATACACATTTTCAGGGGAGATATAGTAGGTAGCAGTAGGTAGCATGCTGTCAATGTTAAAGTGTGCGGTACTTACTACGTACTGTGTAGATGAGAGAAACAATACGACGCGACAACTCAATAACTTAGTCAACATTGCAATGAAAGTTGAGTTAGAACGAAAATTAGTGATGAAAATTAAAAAAATACGTTTTTATGAGGCTTTTCATGAAACATTTTCAGGAATTTGGATAATTATACTACATGCTTCCTGACGATATCAGTTTGAGTAATATTAGTCAAATTGAGTATAATTGACATTGGATGTAGACACTTTTCGTTTCCACCCTGTTTAATGTAGGTCCACCATCTACGCCTTTTCATCATGAATGATTAATTGAAAACCTGAAAAACCTACTAATCTTAATGAGGCGCAAAATAATGTTGTATATATAATGTAAATGTTTTTTGATTTTAGAACTTACTATGGATGGCACAAATTAAGGGAGACCTATACTTATACCAAGCAGTATACTGTGAATAAATAAATAGATAATTCTGGAAATTTCACACAGCGCCATCTTGCCCCAAACTAAGCAAAGCTTGTACAAAGCTCGTACTTATAAGCAAATCTTAGCCAAGCTAAGGAAACAGACAACTGATAGAATACTGAAATATTTTTTTTTTATTTGTAAATACATACTTATATAATAGAGAAACAACCTGACCAGTAACAAATATTTGTAGATCATGCCAACATTTGTTCTGCGGTGGGAATCGAACCTGCAACTTCCTGAGTCTCAGACGGCTATTCGCTCACTGCGCCGAGGACTACATTATCCAATGATGAAGATTCTACTACCCATTTCAGTGACCTATTTTTTAATTATTTTTTTTATGCAACTGGAGAGCAATGGAGCGTGCCATGACAGGTATCTCGCTGTTGGACCATATACCCAACATCGAAATACGACGCAAAACCAAAGTCGTAATGTGGGTAGAAGGATCAACCATCTGAAGTGGAGATGGGCTGGACACTTGGAAAGGAGGAAAGACGGAAGATAGACGAGGGCAGCAACCGAGTGGTGGCCGCGAGAACGGCCCAGACCAGTTGGCAGACCACCAGCCAGATTGTTAGGCGACATCGCGAAACTTGCGGGAAGGCAAGGATGCGCTTGGCACAGGACCGGAGAGAATGGCGTGATAACGAGGAAGCCTATACCCAGCAGTGGGTGGATGTGGGTTGAGATGATGATGATGCGACTGGAGATAGAACAAGCTCGAGGCCCACCTGATGCTAACATCATAAGCACCGATGATATTTCAACTCCACTTCACAAAATAAATTAGCGATCAATATTCCAAGCTGAAATGTGTGCTGAAGGAAATTGGCTAAAGCAGCCTACACATCAAAGCCAGTAGCTTCTTGTCGGCGGATTTATTTTAAGGCACAAATAAAATAAAATCGCCGGGCTGTATCAGTGGGTCGGCGGCTTGGGTGTGCAAACTGCTTTAGAAGACGAGAATCTGTCTTCATTTTCGAAATGGAATAAATTATTCCATTTCGAGAACGAATAATCTTTACAATTATGAAGTAATTGTGCGATAATCATTATTACGCTATTACTTCATAAGTGTTAAATTCCAGTAAACAACAGATTGGTTGACTGAGTCTGTTTTTGGCTTCATTGTAACTTTAAAAGGGATATTTTCCGTTATTGCGGCAGTTGAAGAGAACTACTCACTAAAAATAAGCAAAAGGATGTGTTGGGTAATTAATGTAATTATATTTAACAAAATAACGAATGTCGGACCATGCACATTAAAGCCTCCTTATTCAGTACAGTGTACACACGGCTACACATCAAGCTATAATTTTCCAGTGTAAGCTGACCTATCCTTCTACGAAAAGCCTACACAATGCGAGCTCAGCTTATACTGAAAAAATATAGCTTGATGTGTAGCCGTGTGTACGAGTATGTATGTATGTTTGTTTGTCCGTGGATAACTTTCGAAGCGTTTATCTGATCATGGTAAAATATGGTATATAGGTAGTGATGGCACAAGTTTGGTGCGACTAAATAAGCTAAAAATGTGGTTGTTGAGATATTGGGTTTCAAGAGTGGTAAATATATAACAAAATGGGACTATCCGGTCAAATGGCATGTCTAATAAAAGATTTTTGTAAGTACATTTCGACCCTGTTTTATTCTTAGTATAATCCTTGTTGTTTTTATGTTATTAGCCATAATAAAATCTGAACTTTGAATAAATTCACAGGGTACACCAGTGACCCCACAGTGCTGAAATTTTGTAAGACACAAATATAAGGAAAAGTTTGAAATCCAGAATAACTGCAATTTATACCCCAAAAAAAATAACCAATTAACATGAACTCCTGTTACTTATAATTTGAATGAAACTGTAGGTCAAGTTATTATTATAAATACGGGATTTATCACGTACCGTCTTATCGATGTTATGTGTTGTGTGGTGTTATCGGTTGGTTATGTGCGAGGCGAGACGTTATTCGGAGCGGATCGCACTCACCCTGATGAAGGTTCACGAATTGAACCAAAACATTGTCAGACGAAACACCGATAAGACGCTACGTGATAAATCCCGTATTTATAATAATGATTGAAATCAATCACGAACGTTTTCTATGTAGGTCAGGTTATGCATTTAGTGGCGCTAAAATAGTGACACATAGTCAAAGATTAGATACAAATAGTATTTTTTATGGGAGACTCGTGAGATCTCAGTTCGGGGCAAACCACTAATTCAATTTTACTTAGAAAACTTTCGTGATTGATTTCAATCATTATTATAAATACAGGATTTATCACGTACCGTCTTATCGGTGTTTCGACCGACAATGGTGATTCGGAGCGGATCGCACTCACCCTGATGAAGGTTCACGAATTGAACCGAAACATTGTCGGTCGAAACACCGATAAGACGCTACGTGATAAATCCCGTATTTATAATAATGATTGAAATCAATCACGAACGTTTTCTATGTAGGTCAGGTTATGCATTTAGTGGCGCTAAAATAGTGACACATAGTCAAAGATTAGATACAAATAGTATTTTTTATGGGAGACTCGTGAGATCTCAGTTCGGGGCAAACCACTAATTCAATTTTACTTAGAAAACTTTCGTGATTGATTTCAATCATTATTATAAATACAGGATTTATCACGTACCGTCTTATCGGTGTTTCGACCGACAATGGTGATTCGGAGCGGATCGCACTCACCCTGATGAAGGTTCACGAATTGAACCGAAACATTGTCGGTCGAAACACCGATAAGACGCTACGTGATAAATCCCGTATTTATAATAATGATTGAAATCAATCACGAACGTTTTCTATGTAGGTCAGGTTATGCATTTAGTGGCGCTAAAATAGTGACACATAGTCAAAGATTAGATACAAATAGTATTTTTTATGGGAGACTCGTGAGATCTCAGTTCGGGGCAAACCACTAATTCAATTTTACTTAGAAAACTTTCGTGATTGATTTCAATCATTATTATAAATACAGGATTTATCACGTACCGTCTTATCGGTGTTTCGACCGACAATGGTGATTCGGAGCGGATCGCACTCACCCTGATGAAGGTTCACGAATTGAACCGAAACATTGTCGGTCGAAACACCGATAAGACGGTACGTGATAAATCCCGTATTTATATTAATGACCAATTCAATTATTAATTCTTCATATAACATTTTATTACGTATGCCAAATCTCACACACCTCCGTGCACGCAGTAAGCTAAAAAAGGGGTACAAAGTTATAATATATAGATTGAATTCACTATTCTTATGGGTTTAAAAATAGATAATTTAATCAATATTATAGTTGGCCGACTTAAACTAGTAGAGGCTCAGCATTTTGAATGACAATTTCGATTTTAATTTTTACCTGTATAAAGTCATTCTAAACTAATGAAAGTGAATTTCTCTTGTAACACTTTAGTGCCGTGTAAGACATGGTGAAACTATTAAGGGTTCCTAGTGTACCTTAACAATACCCAACAGATACTACGGAGTCTCGACCCCACACAATGATTTCCTGTGTCGTGGGTATAGGAACCTAGGTTGGTACCAAAACAATCCTCTCCGTCCAAAGGTTGTCTGGAAGAAATCGCTTCAAAGCGATAAGACCGCCCATTGTACTATTGGCGTTGTGTCTTCTATTTTGTCTGTATTTTTATTTTTGAAGGTGTAAGTACGTTCATGTTCATGTTCATCACGTAAAGTATGTTCATTCATTCATTGTAAATCACTTGTAACAAATATTTGCAGGTCTAGCAAAGATCTGTCTCACAGCAAAACTAGAACCCGTAACCTCTTGAGTCTTAGTCAGCTGCTCACCTACCACACCAAAGGGTCGCTAATCCTAGTAAAATATCTGTGGTAATATTTCGCTACCCAAAGAGTAAATTATGGAATGGTAACTATGTAGAACCCGAAGTTTACGTGAATATGCTACAATAATCATAGATTTAACCAAGATAGAACGCCGGAAATTAAGGTATATTTTAAATAAATAAATATTGCTGGACATTTCATTATCTATCTAGCCCCAAACTAAGCAGAGCTTGTACTACGGGAACAAGATAACTGATAGAATACTTATATAATTTTTTTGTAAATACATACTTATAATATATAGAGAAACAACCAGACCCGGAACAAATATCTGTAGGTCGTGCAAACATTTGTTCCGCGGCGGGAATCGAACCCGCTACCTCCTGCGTCTCAGCCGGCTATTGGTCTGCTGCGCCACGGAGGTCGTCAAAATTATATAATAAACCTCAACATTCAACAATTTCTATTGTATTTTATAGTCATGTAAATAATGGTAAGTATTATTTCTGGATATATATGATAATAAACCTTATATAAAAACTATTTGATCTAGCGAAGTGAGATCCCCAGGACAAATTGGCGTTATATGTTTATTTGTCCGAGGATAACTTTCGAAGCGTTGATCCGATCATCGTGAATATGATACATAGGTAAAAATGTTGGGGGGCTGTTGAGATACTGGGGTTCAGGAGAGGTAAAAAAAATGAAAATGAGACTATTAGGGGAAAATGAAAAGTCAAATGAAAGGTCTTAAGGAGTACATTTCGACTCTGTTTTTAGTTTTAGTCAAGTCATTGTAGTTTTTGAGTTATTAGCCATAATAAAAACTGAACTTTGACGAAATTCACTAGGTGCACCAGTGACCCCACAGTGCTGTAATTTGATATGCGTGTAGCTTAAGTGACACAAATATAGGCAAAAGTTTGTAATCCAGAAAAACTGCAATTTTACCCCAAAAAAGAACAACTAAATTATATGAACTCCCGTTAACTGTAATTTGAATGAAACTGTAGGTCAAATCGTTTGGTTATTTATTTCGTGGCATTCTTTTGATTTGATTACATTTGATTACAAATAATATATTTTTGTTTTTATGGGAGACTCGCGTGATTTCAGTTCGGGGCGAACCACTAGTCTATAAAATCGAATGTTATTGTCTGTCTGACTTTCTGTATGTCTGTTTCTTACGTTTTCACGGCTAAATGGCTGGACCGAGCCAGTGAGCTGAGTGACACGAGTAGAAAGATTTTAACCGGGATTGAGAAAGGCTACTTTTTAACTGTGCCTACGCAAGAGCCGGGTAATATTTTTATGGACAAACCACGCAAGTGAAGCCACTGGCGGAAGCTTGATATCAATAAAACATTTGATTTAATTTAGTATTGTAAGGATATCTGTGAAAATATCACCATCTTTATACAACTAAAACTAACGTCCAGAAAGGGCGAATTCGTTGCGATACTCTCGCGCGTATTACGCGCGACCGTTGCGTCCAGAAGGAGCGTACCGACGCGCGAGCATTTGGGGATGGTTAAACAATTCAGTATCAAAATCAAAATCTCTTGATACGTACACTCGTTCTGAAGTTCGCGCGTAATCTGGACGTAACAAGGCGTCTCTAGTATATCGACTCACGCGTGTTGAGAGTCTGGCGAAGTGCACGCGAATTACTCGCAAATTTTAAATTCACGCTATGCTTGTGGACGCAGTGTATTGGCACCAACGCGCGTATCGATTCGCAGCTAATTTGCCCCTTCTTGACTAGTAAGATGTATAGAACTAGCTTCGGGACATATGTTGTCGGTGACACGACACGAAATGAAATTGACCTGAAAATAAAGTCAGATTTAGATTTTCTGTGGCCGCAGGGTTACAGACACAGATGCTACAGTCTCTTTCAAAAATAAGTACTTATAAGTAAAACTGAGGGACCGTTATGAAAAAATATTTAAATAGATAACCGTCGCTTAAATAGGGTGTTTGATAATATACGCACACTGACAGGGGTTATTTTAATGAGTATAATAAATAAATTTGTGAAATGTTTACCATAGAAATGTGAAATTTATTTTGGCATGTTAAAACAAACACTTTATTAAACTTGTGCTGTGCAATTGCATAATGCTTGCCATCTAACCACAGATACTATATTGGTGACGTCTCGAGATATCTCTTGTTGTCCCTTTCTAACCCATAACCCTCCGCCATTTCCGAAAGATATATCAAATCTGCCTTTATTTTTGGAATTCGATTGCAAAATTAGCCATTAAGCTGTTTACCTAATTAATCACCTAAACTTAGTCGATTTTCTTAAAAATTTGATAATATAACTGGTGGGTTTTTTTCGTGAAGCCTTTTTTATGTTTTAAGAAAACGTCACTTGAACACCGTCAGTATATTACCAAACATCCTGTCATCATCATCATCATATCAGCCGTAGGACGTCCACTGCTGGACAAAGGCCTCCCTCATTGATCTCCAAGAACTGCGGTTGGAAGCGGCCTGCATCCAACGCCGACCTGCGGTTCTTACCAAGTCGTCTGCCCATCTTGTGGGTGGACGTCCTACGCTGCGCTTGCCGGTCCGTGGCCTCCACTCGAGAACCTTTCGGCCCCATCGGCCATCTGTTCTGCGCGCTATATGGCCTGCCCATTGCCACTTCAACGTGCTAATCCGTCGGGCTATGTCGGTGACTTCAAAAAATAAAAACGGAGTCTAAATTTACTAATAAATACCTTTCATTTGTAGTCCCATTTGCAGTTAGCCTCATTTTAATTTTATTTTACTCTTCTTGAACCCCAATATCTCAACAATCCCCCAACATCTTTAGCTCATTTAGTTACACCAAAATTGTACTCCTATATGTAAATAAAAAAAAACAATAAAAAAACGGTTATTGGACTTGTCTCTGGATAACTCTTAGAGGGATATCTTTACCTAAACGTATTTGTATTTTTATTATTGAAGGGATACTTTCACACCGAACACATTAGTGCTAGTAAGACTTAATGCTACTTGCATTATTTAACTCGACGAACTCGATAATATGCATAGACGACCTCTGTGGCGCAGTAGGCGAATAGCCGGATGAACCCCAGGAGGTTTCGGGTTCAACAAAGGTTTACATTATCTATAGATATTTGTTCATGGTCTAAATCAACTTGGGCAAATCGGCGTTGTATGTACCTATGTATGTATGAATGATGTATGTATGTTTGTCCGAGAATAACTTTCGAAGTGTTGATTCGATCATCGTGAAGTTTAATACGTAGGTAGGTAGTGATGGTACAATTTTGGTGTAACTAAATGAGCTAAAGATGTTGGGGGATTGTTGAGATATTGGGGTTCAAGAGGAGTAAAAAAATAAAATGAGGCTAACTGCAAATGGGACTACAAATGAAAGGTATTTATTAGTAAATTTAGACTCCGTTTTTATTTTTCGTAAATTCTATTTAGCCTTTTAGTTATTGGCCTTCATAAAAACTAAACTTTGACAAAATTCACAGGGTACACCAGTGAACCCACAGTGCTGTAATTTAGTATGCGTGTAGCTAAAATGACACATATATAGGCAGAAGTCTGAAATCCAGAATAACTGCAATTTGTACCCCAAAAAAGAGTTCCAACATCACATAAACTCCCGTTACCTGTAATTTGAATGAAACTGTAGGTCAAGTTACTTGGTTTTTTATTTCGTGACACTATTTTGATATAGTTTAACCGAAACCGCTGTATCGCGCCTGAGGTATGCGCGCGGCGAGACGGGGGGAAGTATCGCTCCGAACCATCGTCAGACGCACATGAGATAAATATCCAAAGATGGGTCGAGCGCTATCTCGTGATGTCAAGACCGTCATCATGTCCAAAAAAATTATGACAATTACTGGGATCGCGATAGTAGATTTGATATTATTATCGATCCATTAATAATAAATTTGCAGAACGACTCTGATTCATGTTCCGATAGCGAAACGGAAGATGAAGTTGAAGCAGAATCTATTTCAGAATATCTGTAGACAATTTAGTTACTTATATAAATATAAACATATCGTTATATAATATAAACATATCGTTTACGATATCGTAAGATCTATCCGACAATATCGATTTCATGTGTACCTACTCTAGCTCTTTTTTCCTCGGCCCCCACCTCGCCGCACTTTCTTAAGGAGCGGTACAGCGGTTTCGGTCGAACTATAGTCAAAGATTACAAATAATGTTTTTTGTTTTAATCGGAGACTCGCGAGATCTCAGTTCGGGGCGAACCACTAGTTACAAAGTAAAGTAGTAAAGTATATTATTAGTTAACTGGTTTCCATAGTGCAAGCTCTGCTTTGTTCGGGGCTAGACATCACTGTGTGAAATGTCCAGCACTATTATTTATTTAACTCCTTTATTCTGCCTTCCTTTTCTCTACGCTCTAAGACCGGAAACATCGATGGGGGGTATAAGGCTGTAAAACTCAAATGGGAGTGGGCGGGTCATGTCACGCGAATTCACCATGAAAGGTGGACTAAGATCTCCACCGACTGCCAACCTACAGGACGACGGCAACGAGGCAAACTACGAAAACGTTGGCGCGGCGATCTGGATGGGTTCCACTCTGACTGGCAGGAGATTTCTGGAGAACGCAAGGAACGGAAGGAAATGGGGGAGACCTTTGCCCTGCAGTAGAACAGTATAGGTTATTAAAAAACACCTTTATTAATGTTTTTTACGCGAGGTGGGTGAACAAATTGTATGTCTATTATATTTAAAGATTATTATGTTAATGAAAGGCAAAAAAAAACTAAGTAATTGCCAATCTAATTAAAAATGTTTGCGAACCAACCAGCAAATTAACCAAAATCTCTTGATACGATAACAGTGGGTTTAATTTCTTTCTACATAAGGAAATGAAATGAATGAAATGAAATGAAAAACATTTATTTGACACGACGACATGGCATACACAATCAAAAAAGTAACAAATGATGGGATACCTTGACTTCTGGTTAATTACGTTATTTTGTACATAAATTAAGACAAAAATGCCAGACCTCAAGAAGTTCTAATAAGTAAATGCTTAGATAACAGAAACATCCCACGCAACTTTCAACTACCTAATTATAAATAGTCGCGCCAAAATGGCACCAGCTCAGCATGTGCTAAGCAGGTAGGCTATAAGCGTACCTACTTAACGCTGGCTTTTTGCTGACCCCAAATAATGATGGTGTCGTCACAAACGCCAGTACTGCTCTAGCCACTTATCATGCCATGCCAATCATGCCAAAATGGCATCAGCTCAGCATGTGCCAAGAAGGTAGGCTAGAACCTAGCTACTTAACGCTGGTATTCTGCTGATCCCAGATAGTGTCGTCACGGACGCCAGAAACGTGCACTGCTCTCGGGGATTGAGTGAAAGTAGGTATGTGTAGCACCTACCCACCCATGTAAAAGTCTAAAATAATATATTATATACATGACACATATATACACATAACCACATATTTACCATCTTCAGAATTTATAACATTATAACAGCTTGTAATACTAAAAATACTTAAATAAATATACATACTTATATAGCCTAGTATTTTATGTATATACAAAGAAACAAATTTATAATCCTACCTGTGATTCTGAATATAATATACAAATAAACAAAAAAAAAAAATTAAAAATTACCATACCATTATCTGAGGAACAAATCATCAATGAGGAGGTCATGCCGTTCATATGAAATAAAACGAATGCCTGAGATGTGGGTTCGAGTCCCGCTGGATCGCAACTTTAAAGACGCATTTGTACTATATCCCTCCACAAGTTGTAAATAGTAAAGCAATAATTCCATTATACATCATATATTATCACATCACATACGAAATTATAATTAAATCTATGATAAAATTAAAGAAAAACAAATCATTAAAAAACTTAAAAATATGATATGGTAGATATACCTTTATATAATTGAAGCGTCATTATTCGTGCCTTCACGTCTTTTCTGTTCATCAAGAAGAAAACGTTTTAGCTTAGATCTAAAACCAAACCTACTTTTTAGGGTTTTGATGGGCGGAGGGATGTTATTCCAGCACTTAGTGGCTGCGTATCGGAAACTACCTCGGAATGCAGCAGATATATGACGCGGCGTTGCCAGCTGCACAGCGCACTGTCTTCCCGTGCCCATTCGTTGGTTCGTCACCCACTTGAGCTTGGCATGTAGGTATGCAGGCAATTTTTCGTAGATAACGCCAAAGAGGAGACACGCTAAATGCAACTTTTGACGGGACTTCATCTTTAAAACAAAGTGATTATTTAAGAAAGGAGTAACGTGACCTCTTAGCGGAATCGTGAAACAAAACCTAGCACAGGCGTTTTGTACCCTTTGGACAAGCTTCTGTGTTCGAGCTAGAAGTCTTGGACCGAACACTGTGTCAGCGTAGTTCAGTTTAGAAAGGACCAACGACTCCACTAGCTGAAGTCTAAGTTCTTCACTTAAGTAGTTTCGGATTTTATACAATATTTTTAATCTATAAAAACAGTTCCGCACGCTATCCGCTATGTGTTTTTCGTACCGCAAATTTGAGTCTACACACAAACCCAAATTACGAGCCTCAAATACCCGTTCTATAGGCGTACCCATTATTGACACACTTAATGAATTAGAATCTAGCCTTTCTAGATTGTGAGAACTTCCACAGATCATAAACTTACTCTTTGAAGAGTTCAATATTAGGCTATTATTCTCTGACCACGCTGCTATCCTATTAAGGTCGTCAGTTACAAGTGCAGTGGCTTTGTCTAAATCTACTGGTTTGAACGAGTAGTATACCTGCACGTCGTCAGCGTAGATATGGTACTTGCAACTCTTGATACAGCTGACTAGGTCGGCGCAATATAAGCTAAAGAGAGTTGGTCCCAGAATTGATCCTTGGGGCACACCTCTAGGTACAGGAGTAACTTTAGATTTTTTTGGTACCCCATTACTTGAACAGATTTCTACAAATTGGCGACGATTACTCAGGTAACTATCAAACCATTTGACTGATGCGTGGTCGAAACCATAGTAACTTAGTTTGGACAGCAGAAGCGTGGTGTTTATGGAGTCAAATGCCCGTGAAAAATCAAGCAGTATCAGAATTGTACATAACCCTTGATCCTGTGCACACAAGATGTTGTCTGTAACGTCTAGTAATGCAGTTGATGTACTTCTACCTTGTCTGAAACCGGATTGTACATCCGGTAAAATATGGTTATTTTCTAAATAAGATGTCAATTGCATACATACCACCTTTTCCAATATTTTGGATATACAAGGAAGTATACTAATGGGTCTTAAATGTTTAACTTCACTTGGGTTATCTATTTTGGGCAATGGACGTACGACCGCAATTTTCCACTCGTCCGGGAATGTCGACAAAGAGATAGAACAATTGATCATACGAATCAGAGTATCTAATGATTGAGGAAATGTCATTAAAAGCATTTTGAGAGTAATATGATCATTTCCCTCAGCATTACTTCTAAGTTTTCTTATAACTTTGATCATTGTATCATAGCTCACCGTATTTAAGCTAAAAACTGTGTTGCTAAATTTATAGTATTCAAAGTACGTCAATTGGCTTATGTTAACACTTAAACTACCTGGGACATTTAAGAAGTGATAATTTATGTCATCTGGATCGGTAAAGTTTGCTGGTAGAGATGTTTGTTTTTTGGGAGGAAGTATTGTAGTCTTTAGGTTTTTCCAAAGTATTTTTGTGTCCTTAATTTTGTTATTTATATTGAATCTAAAATACGCTGCCTTTTCATAATACATAGAAACATTTACCAAAGTTTTTAGTGATTTATAGTATTCTCGCTTAGCCTCTGTTTTATGTTTATGAAAGTTAATCAGTGCTTCGTCTCTCACTTTCATCATCAATTTAATAGTGTCGGTTATCCAGGGATAGGAACGTGACTTAATGATGGCAGTTTTAACCGGAGCGTGCTTGTCAAAAAGTAATACAATACTCTGATTAAATAAATCTGACATCTCATTTATGTTACTTATAGACCCAAGTACATCCCAGCGAATTGACAGTAGGTCCTCCTCGAACGAATTTGTAATTATATTGTTAATCGGTCTATACACTATTTTATGAGGCTCAATTTTTTCCCGTTTAATACTCAACTCGCAGGTGATGAAAGCATGACCGTATAGTTTCCCTATAGGCTCGACAAGTACGTTTCTAACACGCAAATCTGTACATATTAGGTCAATTAATGTTTGTCTATTTTCAGTAAAGTGAGTTGGAGAAGAGACATGTTGTTGTAAACTAAGACATTTTACAAATGTGTAAAACTTTTTCGTATCACCATCATTAACATTAAGCAAGTTAATATTCATATCTCCCACAAGCAATACGTTATCGCAGTTCGATGCTGCATTAATGGTGTCAGTCATTGCATCCAGAAACGTATCTACGTTCGTCCTTTGCGGGCGATAGGCAGTTCCAATAGCCAACTTCTTGCCATTAACAGAGAGTGTAAGCCACATTTGTTCTACAAACCTGTTTTGTGGATCAACGGGATGGGTCCACAATCTTGCTTTTAGTCCACATTTAATATAAAAGCCTACTCCGCCGCCGCGGCCGTCACAAAGTTGGATATGACGAGGCGAGTTCCTCAGTTTGTAACCTGGAACAACGGGTGCGCGCCCCTCCTCCCCATCCTTAATCCAAGTTTCATTTATAGCCATAATGTCCGGAGAACGCATTTCCATGGCGGCTATAAAATCATCGTGGTTGGTACCTAATGAGCCTGGATTATACAAACCAACTTTTAAAAATTTGTTAATCATTTTTATTTGATGAAATAACTACAAAACAATATAGCAAATGAGAACTTAATATATGATTGTATAGTGACTTAATATTTCCAGACTTGCATTGGCTATAATTGTGTAAAGCGTATATGGATTCATTTATAACGTAGTAATACTTAGGTAAGTTTATTTGACTCGAGTAACCGCTATGAGTAGTTGTAACAACGTACAAAATATTTACATTCCATAAACTATTATTTAGGTAACGATAGAATTCCAATAATTTAAATGTACGTAAAAAAATATAAATAGATATTATTAGTACAAATTTGGGGATATAATAAATATAGGTAAAGAATATTTTTATAATTTGATAAAAGTTGAATTGTTGTAATATTATAATAAATATGTAAATTACAAGTTGTAGCTTATTTAGGTTAGTGAACTCAATCCCGTTGTGCATCGTGCTACACATATTTGGCGCGATAAAAAACCGTCTTCTATGGCAATGTTGTGAATATGTAATTACCATGATTCCATATGGTATTTGCGGAAGATATTCCTGTATCAAACAACAAGTGAACGAGTAACAAAACCAGGTAGAAATATCGGCAGTATACAACACTGACAATACACTATGAACAAAAACGTTACTACTAGATAAGGTGAAGTAAATTACACTAGCTCCTGTTAACCCACTCAAAGTCAAACAGAGGATGTACCAAAAATTTTGGCCAGATCCTTCTCAGACCGGACGCGTTCCGCCATCCTACCGTCTTCCTTGCGCGCGAAGATCTTCCCCTCTCTCGTCCACACGTACTTGTGGTGGGAGCGCCGGGCTGCCTCCCGGGCCCGCGCAAAAAGCTGCCGATTAGTGCGTGTCAACCGCTCGTTGACATATATACGCCGCGGAGCTCCTTGCAGCTCGAGGTCGGTGCTCGAGAACCCACGACGTACCCTTGCGGCACCGATCAGCTGATCGCGGGTAACCCGACGAGCCAGCCTCACGACGATGTTACGCGGTCGCGATGGTACAACGGCCCTGGCGCTGTCCCTTTCACGAGTGTTCCGGTGGACGGGTCCAGCTCGTTCTACGTGGACAATGTCTCCATCCTGTATTTCGAATCCTAATTTTACAGCCAAGAGCTTGACGATGTGAACTAAGTTGTCATCTTGGCCCTCAGGAACTCCCGCGATATCGACATCATTGAGCAGGAGCTCCTGGTCTCTTGTATTCAGTTCCTCCCTTAGTGCACTTATCGTATCCTCAAGAACATCTACATTACTGGGAACTTTTTCCTCAAATTTCTGCTCAAGTACCGACAGTCTGCCCTCGACACCTTCAATCCTGTCATTGCACAGTTTTATTGAGGACTGGAAACCAGCAAGCTCAGAACGCATTTCCCTCAGTTCAGTCCTGACTGCACTCAGCTCCACTCGGAAAGCCCGGATCTCAGTTGCCAAATCATCCTTCACTTGTGTAGTGCTCTGTGTATCGTCAACTATGGTTCCTTGAGCACTACTGGCACTCGTGGTGCCGGCGATGGAGGCCAGCTGCTGATCGACACTGTAAGTCGCCTCAATACCCTTCACTGGAGTGGAGGAGTTGTCTTCCCTCGGAACTTTAACCTTGCATCCAGGGCATAGCCATGCAGCGTTTACGTTGGCAGAGGCGGGAAGTGAAACGCAGGCGCGGTGGAATGCAGCTGAGCACTTTGTGCATTTGACACATTCTGATGAGGACGAGTATTTGCCGCAGGCTCCACACTTAGCCATTGTTGCCAAGTAAGTTTATTTTTAAGAATTCACTGTATGTATAATTTTTTTTTTTTTTTATTATGATGTGGGTAGGCACAGCACAGCACATATATTTTTGTCTTTATTTAGTTACTTATCTGGTTTAAAGCCGAGATAATGATTACACTCGATGTTTATAATAAGATGAACACAACTATACGGCGCGCTTTCACTTTATTACGCGATAATCAATTATTTTTTAAGTGTAGACCGAGAGCTAGTACGTACACCCTGGCGTGCGCGACGCGAGTGTCCGAACATTCATCATCGAGTGAAATTAACAGATTTCTACATCCAACAAAAATAAAAGGCAATATTCAATGCCCAAGGAAAAACCAATAACAATTCCGTTACATTTACAATCCTTTTACAAAGTTACAGGCAATTATTCCGCTTAACTGTTCTTTACGTATGGTTTGGATAGGCATGCAATTTCTGGTGTTTCCTAGAGACACCTTTAAAAAGACAAATCACACTAATATTATAAATGTGGAAGTTTGGATGTTCTCAATCACGCCGTAACAGCTGAACCGATTTCGATGAAATTTGTTATATACGTAGATTATAACTTTGATAACCACATAGGCTACCTGTTATCCTCTATATCAGTTCCCATAGGATAAAAATTGGGTGTCAAGTCTCAAGTCGCAATAGCCAGTTTAGCTTTATTTCTAGGTTACCTACACATTTAGTAGTGTAACGCGTACGAAGTCGCGTACAACAGCTAGTAGATAATATTTTGTAAATATATAGATGCAGCTAATGATGGCCGATTAACAATTCTACCGGCGACATACTTTGGCAGCCCGCGTCATATGCAGGTCAAGGCGGTACGAAGTTCGGCGGGTCAGCTAGTATTATATAAATGAACTAGCTGACCCCGTAAACGTTGTTCTGCCATATGAATTAACAAAGAAATCAGATGCAGATTGAAATGTCAAAGTGACGCGACACTTCATGTAATGTCTTCACGTCAATGAATGACGTTTTTAAATTATATGGATATGTTCATACAAAAATACTAAAATCGCGATTAAAAAAATGAGGGGTGGAGGTATTAAAATGATGATGGTGAAAAATAGTTTACATCCTATTTTCAGATCTACCGAATATACACAAAAAAAATCATAAGAATCGGTCAAGCCGTTTCGAAGGAGATTTGTTACAAACACTGTGACACGAGATTTTTATATATTAGATAAAGTATTTTATATAAAAGAGCAGAATCACACGGTGTTATTCGTCTCTTATTGTTCACTTTTGAAACAATGTCCAATTAATTTGTAGCCAGTTATCAAGTTTGTTTTTATTTTTATATGAGTTTATTGAAGTATAATAAAGTAACCTTTCATACAGCGCTACATACAGATAACTGATAGAATACTTTTTCTGTACATAATACTTAATAAATACATAAAAAACAACAAGACCTGGAAAGAATCTGAAAATCATGCATAAAAAAAATTCAAAGGCGGGTATCAAACCCGCACCCTCCTGCTTCTCAGCCAGCTATTCGCACACTGTGTCTCGTACATCGTCGTATCATAATAACTTGCACTAAAACGCGATACTTATCACTATTTGTGATTTAACATAAAACTCACAAATCGAGCGCTCAACACACTGCCACGCACCACGTTGCATGTTGCGTGAATGCGTTTTCTAACGTTGTTTGTAAGTATCTCCGTTTGTATAGAAAACACGCACAGTCCAACACACAGAAAATGCATCCACGCGCGTTCACGCAGACCACGCGCTCAAGCGCGGAGAAACATGCAGCACCGTGCGTAGGTGCGGGGCGAGACGCAAGTTATGGCACACCCGCAGTGCCGTGTGTGATTTTGGAAGGGCTTGAGCCAGAGGCGCCGTGAATCCACAAAACGCAACTACGCGCGTGACTGCGTAAAAAACCCGCATGATGATGCAGATCTGCATCATCGTGCCGGTAGGCGCGTAGGTGCGTCGACACGCAGCATGCAGCGTCGTGCGTGACAGTGTGTCAGCCGACTAAATATCCCGTTTTTAATGCAAATACCTATTGTTCATAAATATGATAGTTTCAAAAGTTATATGACAAACTTATAGTATGAATACAGATATAGAAACTTATTACATGAATGATACAGTAAGATCGCCTCTATCAGGACGTCGCAAACAATAATGATCTGTCTGCGAAACCAACCTTAATTTTATACGCATACCACGTAATTCACATACAAAAACTTTCTTTGTATCCAACCTTACACACGCGGCGTCCCTTGGGATCCACTGAAAATGTATATATTTAATTAGGATTATCTCACACAAGCGTTACAAAACCTACAAAATCATGAAGAGCGTATTAACGCATATTTCGTAATTGAATAACCAGAAAGGTATCTAAATTATTAAACTAGTGGTTCGCTTCGAACTGAGATCTCGCGAGTCTCCCAAAACACAAAAGAATATATTCTTAGGGCGATTCGCGCAGCAATGCCTAAACGTATTTAGTGGCTAAATAGCATTTAAGGAGTTGTAAATCAAACAAATACGTAAAATTTAAACATGTTTAGTCGCTAAATACGTTTACGGATCGTTGTGAAAGCCGGCCTTAATCTTTGACCAATAAAATAGTGCCACGAAATGCGTTACCAAATTACTTGACCTACAGTTTCATTCAAATTACAGGTAAAGAGAGTTCATGTAAATTGGCCCTTTTTTTATGGGTACAAATTGCAGTTATTCTTGATTTCAGACTTTTGCCTGTATATGTGTCACATAAGTTACACGCTTACCAAATTACAGCACTGTCTGGTGTACCTTGTGAATTTTTTCAACGTTCCGTTTTTATTATGCTCAAAAACTATAAAGAATTTACTAAAAACCAAAATGGAGTCTAAATGTACTGATGAAAGCCTTTCATTTGACGTCCTACTTGATCTAATAGTCTCATTTTAATTTTTTTTACCCGTCTTGAATCCCCATATCTCAACAACCCCCTAACATATTTAGCTCATTTAGTCACATCAAAATTGTACCATCACTATCTACCTATGTATCAAATTACACGATGATCGGATCAACGCTTCGAAAGTTATCCTCGAACAAACGAACATACATACATACAATGCCAATATGCCCAAATTGATTTAGAGATCTCGCTTTGCACGATCAATAAAATGGTTAACTAATAGGTTGGGGAAAAAGTCTTTTCGCATTATGGTATGTAGGAACTTGTAATAAAATCTCTTTGGCTATACTATTTGTATCTGGCTGGTTTTGGTATCATTCAAAGTTTAAATTTTAAAGAAGATAATTCCAAATTCAAATTAGGAAAATGTGTGATTTTTATTTGTTTTTCTTACTGTAAAGGTGAGTGAATCTAATGACGAAAACTGATACATTTTAAAATTTTACTACAAAAAAGGTAAAAATGCAACGCAAGCCGCGAAAAAAATTGCGATGTTTATGGACCTAGTGCAGTGTCTGTGAGAGTAGCACAAATTTGGTTTAGGCGTTTTAATTCCGGAAATTTTGATGTCAAAGATGCACGTCGCTCTGGTCGCCCTATTACGGATAAAATTGATGCCATTTTTGAAAAAGTGTTGCAAGATCGGCATATCAGTAGTTACGACGTAGCTGAAGAACTGGGGATTGACCACAACAGTTTTGGCGCATTTGAAAAAAACTGGTTACACAAAAAAGCTCGATATTTGGGTACCCCACGAGCTCACTGAAAGATACCTAATGAACCGTGTACTCGTTTGTGATTCTTTATTACGACGCAATGAAACCGAAACATTTTTGAAAAAGCTGATAACTGGTGATGAAAAGTGGATCACGTACGACAAGAACGTGCGAAAAAGGTCGTGGTCAAAGGCCGGTCAGGCTTCACAGACTATTGCGAAACCCGGGTTAACTCTCAACAAGGTGATTCTGTGTGCGTGGTGGGATTGGAAGGGCATTATACATTATGAGCTGTTAACACCAGGCAGGACCATCGATTCTGAATTCTACTGCGAACAACTGATGAGATTAAAACAAGAAGTTGAGAGAAAGCGGACGGAATTAATCAACAGAAGGGGTGTGGTTTTTCATCATGATAACGCTAGACCTCACACATATTTAGCCACTCAGCAAAAATTAAGAGAGTTTGGGTGGAAGGTGTTAATGCATCCGCCGTATAGTCCTGACCTTGCACCTTCAGATTTCCACCTGCTTCGTCTTTTCAGAATTCTTTAAGCAGTGTCAGGTTAACATCACGAGAGGACTGCCAAAACTACTTGTCGCGGTATTTTGATCAGAAGCCCCAAAATTTCTATAGCAATGGGATCATGTCCCTACCTACAAGATGGCAAAAAGTTATCGAACAAAATGGTACCTACATACTTTAGTTAAATTTAAATAAACTATATTAAAAAATATTTAGAATTTTCTTAAAAAATGCGAAGAAACTTTTTCCCCAACCTAATATGATAGCTGTTAGCTCTTGCATAAGCTACGTTAGTAAGAAATTGTGTTGGTTGAACAAACGTTTTTTTTTTTTTGCTAACCTATATTTTCCCACTGCTGGGTAAAGGCCTCCCCCATCTCCTTCCACCAATCGTCAACATCATTATTATTATATTAAAATTATACCAGCACCGATAAATAAAAAACCGACCAAGTGCGAGTCGGACTCGCGCATAAAGGGTTCCGTACCTACCATTATTTTTTTAAATTTAATTATTTATTTATAATGTGAATAATATAACTCAGTATTCTGTGAATAGTTCATGCGTCTACCTGTTGTCGTTATCAATATCAAGCAAAAAAATCACGAGCCCCCCCCATAAATATTTGTTTTATTTTAATTTAATTATTTATTTTAAAAGTGAATTTATAACTAAATATTCTGTGAATATTTCAAGTGTCTACCTGTTGTCGTTATCAATATCGAGCTAAAACGAGCAAAAAAATCACGTTTATGTATGAGAACCCCCCTTAAATTTTTATTTTATTCTGTTTTTAGTATTTGTTGTTATAGCGGCAATACAAATATATCATCTGTGAAAATTATAACTGTCTAACTATCACGGTTCTTGAGATACAGCCTGGTGACAGACGGACAGACAGACAGAGCGGAGCCTTAGTAATAGGGTGCCGTTTTACCCTTTGGGTACGGAACCCTAATAAAAAGGTGCATAGGCGATAAATACCCTTTCTATTCAGTAATCATGTATAGTGTTCGCAAAAGTTTGAAAAATACAATTACCTGTTTAGTAACTTTAATGCCTACTACGGAAAAAAAACTAAAATAACAGTTTCGTTTCTCATAAACGAAATTAGCCAAAAATTATACAAATTCATGTTAAGTTTCCATTACACGTCCAAACTACGAGTAAGTATAATTTGGGTAAAGTGCTATGAAACAAACGCCACTTCTAATTTACCAGCTAATCCATCTGTAGCACTAACTTTGCAAATAGCCTTCGTACTTCTTCGTATACTGTACTGATGTAATAATGAATATTCTGAATGGTTATTTATCTTTTAAATCTTTATTAGAAGTTAAGTAAAAAAACCGGCCAAGTGCGAGTCGGACTCGCGAACGAAGGGTTCCATACCATTATCTATAAAAACGGCAAAAAAATCATGTATGTTGTATGGGAACCCCACTTAAATATTTGTTGTATTCAATAGCACAATTTTATTTATTTACCTTATTTGAGGTAGGTGCCGATTAAGCTAGTCCTCTAAATTGTATCTTAATTGGCGTCAATTATATATGTATGGGAACACCCAAAATTTTTAACATATTTAGTTTTTAGAAATTTTCCTTTATTTGTGCCTTGCTTTTTGCCAAATTTCGTGATTCTAGGTCAACGGGAACTACCATATGGGTTTTCGACCCAAAACTACTTACTGACTGTACTTTCGGTTGACCTAGAATTGACAATTTTGGTTAAAAGCAAGAACTTACAGCACAAGTAAAGGAACATTTCCGAAAAATAAAAAAATTTGGAAATTAAGGTAAGTTTTGGTACTTATAAGTTTTCGCATAAAGCTAAATTTGCCCATATCTTTTCATCGTGTTGACTCAGGACCTTGATATTTATACACCTAATAGGGACTACAGATTTTAGTATCTGGTATAAATTTCAATTTGGTAGGTCTACCCGTTCCTGAGAAAATCGGTGGTGACACACGGACAGACAGACAAGAGAGTGATCTTCTAAGGGTAATTTTTTTACCTTTTGAGGTACGGAACCCTAAAAGTTGGACCCAAATATGACTTTTAATACCACTAGGTGACATGCGGCCTACCTGATATTTCATCATCAACAACATATCAGCCATAGGATGTCCACTGCTGAATACTTTGAATTGAATATTTTGAATATTTTTGAATTGTATTCTTCAAACTATATATATTTATATATATTGAATTAAAAAATCTATCTATATAATGTATATATGTACCTAGTCAGGTCATAAGTATTGTCACACAGTAAAAACTTTTCTTTTAGAATGCTGGCCACAAAAAAGTTTATAGAATTCGAATTTAGAATTGTTCATGAAAATAAAAATGTATACTTTTTAGAATTTTACTCATTTTTATATATGGAGTAGATGCTTAAAGAAGACCGTGTTGGAGTTATTGCGTTGCATCGTTGCGGTTACGCACTAATTAAAATTTTGACATACTGAAAAATTTTAATATAACCAAAAGATTCGTTTATCGCACCATCAAACGATACAATGAAGACTCTAGTGTAGATGACAGGTCAAGAAGTGGTCGCCCTCGGTCTGTTAGGACTCCAGCAGTGATAAAAGCTTTGAAGGCCCGAATTCAAAGAAATCCCAAACGTAAGCAGAAACTGTTGGCCCTTCAGATGGGGTTAAGCAGAACCACGGTGACAAGGGTGTTAAATGAAGACTTAGGGCATATCGAAGAAAAACAGGACATCGTTTGAATGCTCGTCTAATGGACCTGAGACTGAAGAGATGCCGCGCTTTGTTGAAGCGGTACGCGGGAAAAAAATATCGGGAAATTCTTTTTTCGGATGAAAAATTTTTTACCGTAGAAGAGAGCTACAACAAACAAAATGATAAGGTGTACGCACACAGTAGTGAAGAAGCGAGCAACCGTATTTCGCGTGTCCAACGAGCTTAACAGAGGCTTAACAGAGGTACATTTTTGTGAGAAAGGTGTAAAAACGAATGCAGTTGTGTATCAAAATACAGTCCTGACGAACCTTGTGGAACCTGTTTCTCATACCATGTTCAATACAGGCACTGGGTATTCCAACAAGATTCGGCGCCAGCTCATAGAGCGAAGAGCACACAAGACTGGCTGGCGGCGCGTGAAATCGACTTCATCCGGCACGAAGACTGGCCCTCCTCCAGTCCAGATTTGAATCCGTTAGATTACAAGATATGGCAACACTTGGAGGAAAAGGCGTGCTCAAAGCCTCATCCCAATTTTGAGTCACTCAAGACATCCTGGATTAAGGCAGCCGCCGATATTGACATGGACCTCGTTCGTGCTGCGATAGACGACTGGCCGCGCAGATTGAAGGCCTGTATTCAAAATCACGGAGGTCATTTTGAATAAACTTTAGTGTCATAAGAATCTATGTTTTGTTAAGTTCATTTTGGTATATAAATGGTTACATAATGAATAAACTTGTTTCAATTATTTTATATTAAAAATGTGACAGAATTTATGACCTGACTAGGTATATTGTATTTTTCAAACTTTCGCGATCACTGTACATAATTACTAGGGATCGGCGTAGGTAGTGCTATTATGGTCAATGAACCTGAATGATAAGTTAATACGGATATGCCCCGGGATCTATTCCCCGATACCCGGGAATATTTTTCTGAATATATTGGCACGTGCCGGAACTGTTGGGTGCGGATAGGCCTTAAGTGCTTATTTTACCACCTCTGAGTAACGCTATCCAACAGATAAAAAATATATACGTCTTTTGTTTTCACATGAAAACAGATAAAGAGAATGATTTTTACCCATCAATTAATGTTACTCGGAGTTCGTGAAAGAGGCTCTTAGTCTTACTTGACTGTATCTAAATTTTTTAAAATACAAAGTTAATTTTGCAGTTGGTTTCTGTAATTTTGTATGAAAATTATACGAACTATTTTCAAATCCATCTACAGTCATAAGTTTGGTTGACTACTGGGCGTTAACTACTACGGTTTACTCAGATTTTTCTTACAACTATAGTATACAAGTTTCCACCCGCGGCTTTATATGCGTTGTTATCTATCATCACACCAAATTTAATCGAAATCAATTCAGCTATTACGACGTGATTACGTAACAAACAAATAAACAAACACCCAAACATACATATTTATAATATTAGTGAGCTGTGTCTATTTATCGTGGATACTTTTTAGGTATACAAGCATAGTATGTAATTAACTAGTAGAAGGAGGCACGATTATTACACAATAAGCATTTAGAATTTTTAGGTATTATGCTATTACCATGCCAAGTTTCAGCTTTACAGCACAAATAGTCCATTAAAACAGCAGTAAATGGTTGGACCGACAGACAGATAGACGGAATAGCTATGGAACACTAAAAAAGTAAAATAACTAAGTACAAAACACACTAGTTTAAAAAAAACCGGCCAAGTTGCGAGTCGGACACGCGCACGGAGGGTTCCGTAACATTATCTATAAAAACGGCAAAAAAATCACATATGTTGTATAGGAGCCCCTCTTAAATATTTGTTTTGTTTTAATTTAATTATATATTTTTAAAGTAAATATATAACTAAAATTGTGTGACTGACCGGCAGCAGATACTTAGCGTAGTTGAAGAATTTTATCGAGAATTGTACGACCACAATCAACAGACCACGAGCAAATGACTGACGATCCTAGAGCACCACCTGTTAGGATCCTAGACAGTGAATAATTACCGC
The DNA here is from genome assembly GCA_918857605.2 of Philereme vetulata. NCBI lineage: Eukaryota > Metazoa > Arthropoda > Insecta > Lepidoptera > Geometridae > Philereme > Philereme vetulata. The sequence continues at coordinate 4,118,732 of OU975449.1, read as the reverse complement.
GCATATTGTCTCGTGAGGTGGAACTTGTACTTTGCCAGATGAAAAATGAGAGATCTCCTGGCCAGGATGGTATTACCATCGAACTGCTGCGGGCAGGAGGACCACCAGTGTAAGACGTACTAGGCAAACTCTACAATGACGTTATGTACCAAGCTCGTACACCTGAATCTTGGAAAAATGCCCTGGTAACAATTATTCACAAAAAAGGAGACATTTCAAAATTAAGTAACTACAGGCCTATAAGTATTCTTTCACAAATCTACAAATTTATTGCTAAAACCATATGTAATATACTCACCCGATCGTTCAATGAATAAGTACCAACCAACTGAGCAGGCAATCCGAAGCGGGTTCTCTACCATTGACTATATACACTCAGTCAAGCAGCTGATAGAAAAGCGTCACGAGTACAACCGACTCCTTTGCATGGCCTTTGTCCATTATGAAAAGGCCTTTGACAGTGTTGAGCATGGGGCCGTGTTGAACTCTCTCCATCGCTGCCATTGACGCCCGGTATGTGGATCTGCTTCGGGAGATATATTATAGCTCGGCTATCATGCAAGTGAGGCTACACAACTTAACTAACCCCATATCGATCAAAAAGGGGGTGCGACAGGGAGACACAATTTCACCCAAGCTTTTTACAGCTGTCCTAAAAGACATCGTAAAAACGCTTTCTTGGGACCAATGTGGTATAAATAATAATGGTGTCTACCTGTCGCACTTGCGGTTCGCTGATAATATTGTTATGTTTGCCGAGACGATGAACGACCTGCAGACAATGTTGAATGAGCTTTATAATGCATCTCTTAGAGTGGGCCTCAGGATGAACATGGGCAAGACGAAGGTTATGTCGAGTATTTCTGGAGTTTCGGTCCCAAACGTCGTTGTTGGAAGCGAGAAACTAGAAATGGTCGACTCATACGTTTATCTTGGCCATGTTTTATCTTTTGACAAGGAGTATCAGATGAGGGAAGTCATCAGGCGTGTTCAACTTGGATGGGCAGCTTTCGGCAAACTAGCTGAAATATTAAAATCCACTCGTATTCCACAATGACTTAAAACACGTCTCTATAACCAATGTGTTCTGGCAACCATGACTTATGGTGCCGAGACATAGAGGCTCACAAAGGAGGCTGTGTGCAAAATGAGTATGCAAATGAGTATGAAATGTGTGCAAATGAGGTGTGTGTAGTAAAGAGAGTCATGGAGCGCGCCATGCTCGGCAACACACTCTTAGATCGAGTTCCCAATACTGAAATTTGCAAGCAGACTAAAGTACAAGACGTCAGCAAGCGAATATTGAGGCTCAAGTGGAGTTGGGTAGGACGCTTGGCGAGACGTAGTGACGACAGGTGGACTAAGGCCCTAACAGAGTGGAGGCCGAGAACTGAGCATCGAAATAGGGGACGTCCACCAGCGAGATGGGTCGACGACATCCATAAGACCGTGGGTGGTACATGGTTCAGACTGGCACAGGATCAGGAAGAATGGCAGAAACAAAGAGAGACCTATGCCCAGCAGTGGGTCGACACGGACTGAAAATGATGAATGATGATGATGATAACTAAATATTCTGTGAATATTTCAAGTGTCTACCTGTTGTCGTTATCAATATATATTTTTTTTACTACTTGTATGGCAAACGAGCATGCAGTCCACCAGATGTTAAGTGGCTACTGCAGCCCATGGATATCCACATAGAATTCAAAACAAGGTATTATGTTGTCTTGATCTCTATGTGGATACGTTGCCATACTGTAGGACTTAACTGTTATGCCTATGTGCCAGTAATTACAGGAACGTACCATTACCATCTAACCGTAACACAGCAGCACAAGTACTGCTATTTGGCGGCAGATAAAGGTAAGGCGGTGGTGCCCACTTCCTCAAGCCCGTTCACAAAAGCTCTACCACTGGTACAAAAGCTAATCGAACTAAAACGGGCAAAAAAATCACGTTTGTTATATAGGAGCCCCCCTTAAATGTTTGTTTTATTCTAATTCAATATTTGTTGTTACATAAGCAACAGAAATACATCATCTTTGAGAATTTCAACTGTTTATCTATCACGGTTCATGAGATACAGCCTGGTGACAGACGGACAGGCAGACAGACAGACAGAGGAGCCTCAGTAATAGGGTGCCGTTTTATGCTTTGGGTACAGAACCCTAAAAACGACATTTACGGCACTAAAAGCTACGATGCCACAAACAGACCAAAACTTCAGCACTTCTTATTTTGTAATTACGAGTTCTCTTTTTGCGTGAGGGGTAAAAAAGGTATTTTTAATAATTCCACTGATAAAAAAATAACCCCGGTCATAGTAAATTTTTATGGACGCGTTATGTAGAAGTTTTAGATCAAAACATGGCATAATATTTTAGCTCCATAACATTCTTTTAGTGAATAGTGATCTCTGAACCTTTAGATGGAATGGAATGTGTGCGTTTAGTCAAAAGTGTACCTACAATATACTGTGAGTTCTTCCAAAAGTCATACGTAAGTACTTTTAAGGCTAAATTCACACGGACAATTTTTTAGGAACAATTGCCCGGCATCACTTGCCGGAGGTAATGTAGCAATTTGGTGCAATATCCTAAAATTGCGGCGATTGTTCGACAAAATTGTTTCTAATAGCTGTAAATATTCCGTATTGCTCAATGGCGCCGATATGAATTGCCGAATATCGAACTGGTTGGTAAATTTTAGCAATCTGGGTGATCACAGTCCCATGAATACACAAGAATACAACTTTCATCTTGCTAGATACGTTCACAGTTAAACCCATATGTTCCTCTTTTTTCATTTTAATCAAATGATGAACTCAAGCTGGCGCACTAAGAAAAACCTCGTCCAGCGTTTGTTGTTCACCTAATTGCTAATGTATGAATATATTTTTATTCTTAACCTATTTTCTCACTTCTAAGCAAAGGTCTCCCCCATGAATCTCCATATCTCACGATCACTCGCCATGTCCCACCAGCAATCTTGGAATGCATCAAGGTCGTCACGGCAACGCTTCCTCGGCCTGTCCCGGCCTCGACGTCCATCTGCAGGCACTCATTGTGTGACGACTGTTGCCCATTTATCTGTAACCATACGAATGACGTGACCCGCCCAGTCCCACTTCAGTCTTATCACCAACATCTGCTATGCCGGTCTTCGCGCGCAGTGTGGTATTGCGGATCCTGTCGATTCTCTTTACCCCTAACACGCTGCGTTCCACGGCTCTTTGGCAAACCTTGAGTTTGGAGATTCTGTCAAATGCCAAGTTTGAGTATCTTATGTAAGAACGGGCAGAATACACATGTCGATAAGTTTACGCTTAAGTGACAATGGAAGATCTCCCTTCATTAGCGTCTTAATGAACCAGAAACTCTTCCAGGCTACGAAATGGCACGCTTCAAGAGAAATGTAAAGAGGTTTCTACAGTGTAGGGAACGCATCGACAATACCCCGGGTGTTGTCGGTGTCAATAAGCGACGGTGACCGCTTACCATCAGGTGGGCCGTAAGCCTGTTTCCCCACAAATAACATAAAAAAAGGCATTTTCGACGCGGAGGTCGACTTCTTTATCTTGCCTGTTTTCGACATAGTATAATTCCTGCCCGTCTACCATGATTATGTGTTAGTCATTAGTTGTGTCTTTGACCAATTCATCATTAGTCCAACCTCAAGGCTTGCAGTGCTCAGGTCTTGGAGCATATTTTGGAGTTCTTATGCCGTGGGGGCAAAGAGAACAATATCGTCGGCGAAGCGCAGGTTCAAAAGCTTCTTATCTCCGATAAATACACTTTTTTGTTTCCAATAGACTGCTAGTTTTCTGAAAATTTCTTCTAAAGTACTCGTAAAGAGTTTAGGGGAGAGCGGGTTCCTTGCTTCACGCCTTTGTCGATTGTAAAATATGGTCCAGCTGTTGTTAGTTTGATATTGCACGTACGAATATATTGCCCTTTATTAAGTTGCTCCAAATCGCTCTGTATGGTTTGGCTGTATAAGTAAATACTCTGTAATATTATTTATTTCGAATACATAGATTCCGAATATTCTATTTATTCCGCTTAAATTTGTTGCTGTTTGCAACGTGATGAACAAATATAACGTTATTTGAATGAAGCTTACATATATAAGGGTTAATATCATTAGGAAAGATTAAAGTACGATACATTAATCCAGAGGAAAAGGATTACCTAGAACGAGTGCCAAGTTAATTTGCGTGTTTACTGCGTGTAACTAATAACAATTAAATCCTTCTCACGACCTTTTTGATGTCACCGCTTTTGGGGAAATCCGCTTATCTTTTAGGCACAACGTTTGACTGCACGTTGACTATACAGATGCGAGAAATTGCTGTTTGTACGTTCGATTGTTTATGTATTATAAGTAGTATAATATTAATTTATGTATTTTTATAATTATATTATATACTAGTTGACCAATCCACAGCTTCGCACGCGTAGTTTTTCAAAAATACATTACCCTCCTTCTGCGCAGTTAGGTAAAAAGTAGCCTATGTCACCCGTGGATAGTGTAGCTTCCCAACAGTGAAATATTTTTTTTAAATCGGTCTAGTAGTTTCGGAGCCTATTCAATACAAACAAACAAACAAACAAATCTTTTCTCTTTATAATATTATAAGTAATATGGTATCTCAAAGTTTTTTGTAGATATTGATATGTTCTTTAATATTGTAGAACACACTTTTGTTCTATCATCAATAGTTTCTAAATGTCGCATGTGCGTTTTAGGGCACTTTTTACACCTTGGGTTACGTTACTTAAGTTTTAGTAAGAATTACTAATATTTTCTAGCAATAAATATAACTTATATCACTCAGGGTGAATGTAGCTTTCCAATGGTGAAAGAATTTTTGAAATCACAATTGTAGTTTTTGAGTTTATTCATTACAAACATACACAGAAAAATACAAAAATACCAAGCTTTCCTATTTATAATATTAGTATAGATTATATGCATTTTCTTTTATATTATCTTTAATAACTTTAGGTTATCTGGAAGAGAATGTTCTATAGCATTAAGTTCGCCTTTGTACTAGTTTTATAAGTGCAATAAAGTATTTTCAATCAATCAATTTCAATCAATAACGCCGCCGTCCTTATTTGTTCACATAGATCCCGTCCATTCAAAGGTTGCCTGGAAGAATCCGCTTTTAACGATAAGGCCGCCCATTGTACCTTTGATTAAAAAGTGTATGTTCTTTTTTATGTTTATATTTAATGGTGTGCAATAAATAAATGATCTAATCTAATCTTTTTCATAGATACCTTCATCATATCAGCCACAGGATATCCACTGCTGAACATGGCAATCGTTGGGTACGGCCTGCACCCAACCACTCCCAGCAACAGTTATTAGGTCATCTTTCCATCTAATGCCGTCCTACACTGCGCTTTCCAGTGCATTGTCTCCACTCGTGAACCTTTCTGCCACAACGGCAATCAGTTCTTCGAGCTACGTGCCCTGCTAACTGCCACTTCAGCTTGCCATCCTTTGTGCTACGTCAGTGACCTTGATATGACATAGATACCTTACTAACTAAAATATGTAAAATTTTATAGTTCTTATTTCGTTCTCGCTAAAGACAACGGTAGCCTTATTACCTAAGCCAAATTTCTGTCGCGTCGCTATCGCTAGTCAGGCCATCCCTCTCACACGTACAGTACGTACCTCACGTGTGAAAGGGATGGCCTGACTAGCGATAGCGACACGACAGCATTTTGGCTTAGGTAATATGGGGGCCGTTAGGGTAATTTTATTATCACAGTTTGTCTTGGTGGCTAAAACTACCCCGCAAACACGCCATTCCTAGTAATAAGTACAGTGGGTAGTTACTGTTAGTTATTTAATCATTTAGTTATTTCAGGTTCTATTATACAGAGAGCGTGATCTGACTATACTTAGCACACTTGTAGTACGTATATGCATAGCACTTAAAAAACATTTGATTTTGACCGTGGTAAAAGAAATCCAGTATGGAGAGGCTTGAATAACTCAGCACAGTGAATTTCCTGGCAGGAAGTCAATAACTCGAATCTCGTCAAAGTCTAAATTTATAGCCAAGGATTCTATTTTCGTAACAAAACATCAGTGGAAAGGTTTTTTTCAAACTCTTATCAAACAGGATAAACTCATGCTATTTTGCTTGGAAAAAAACTAGGTAAATTATCCATACGCACAAAGAAGTTCTCTTCTACCTTTGTTATGCGCACCGTCAAAGAGTGGAACACCTTGCCTGAGTCTGTTTACTGATACCAGCAACCTGGGGTTCAAGACGCGTGTGACCAGGTTTCTTCTAGGCAAGCTTGTTCCATCGCACACCATTTTCGCTCACTATTAAGTGAGATAAAAAAATAGTTACAGTCAATCTTTATTTATAATATCCAGTCGACCACCGTGGTGTAGTAGACGAATATCCGGCTAAGACGGAAGAGTTTGCGGGTTCAACTCCCGCCGAGAAACCAATGTTTGCATTATCTACAAATATTTGTGCCGGGGCCGGGTGTTTCACTTTATGTATATTATATGTATGACACACATACGTAGGTCACACTAAAAGTTTTGCGTAACTTAGAAAAACAACATGTTATAACCAAAATATTATGTTTATTGCTTTTCAAAATACTCTCCTTTACACTCTAAACATTTTTTCATGCGATCGAACCATTTTTTAAACCAGGAGGGCCACATATCTGAAGGCATGTTTTCTATATGCTGATTGAACGCTATCACTGCCTCTTCGGAGTTGGTAAAAGTGAAACCTCTCATCAAATCTTTGATTTTAGGGAAAATAGAGATATCTCAGGGTGCTAGATTGGGGCTATGTGCAGAATGGGTGACGAGTTGTACTTTTCTGGAAGCTATAAATGACTTTGTTTTGTTGGCCGTGTGTGAAGAAGCGTTGTCACAATGTAGGAGAACGCGGCTTTTTGGTCGTCTTTCGCGAACTTTTCTAACATCCTAGGTAAACAAATGGTAGAATACGACTCGGCATTAACACTCTTTTGATTTTCAAGTAAAATTGTGCAGATGGGATCCGTAGCTGAGAAAAAAAAAGCGATCATTTTTTTACCAACGTTTCTCGCCTGCCTCACTTTTGTTGGCATGTTCTCATTTTCAAACACCCATTCACAAGATCGCTGTTTTTTTTCGAATTCAAAATAATAAATCCATGTTTCTGTTCTGTGGCAATGTCATAAAGAGCATTAGAATGTCCGTGGTGGTACTTGAGTAGCATCTGTGAGCACCATTCCACGCGAGCCCGCTTCTGCTCCGCTGTCAGTTCATGAGGGATCCAACGACAACAAAGTTTCCGAACTTTCAATTCTTCGTGTATAATTATCTGAATTTGGCTCATACCAATCCCTAATAATTCTCGAATTGTTTCATAGGTAATCCACGGGTTTTCTTCAATTAGTCGCTTAACAGTAGCCACATTATTTTCGTTGACGGCAGTTGAAGGCCGCCCTTCACGAAATTCGTCATGTAACGAAACCCGACCTCTCTCAAATTCAGCAAAGCATCGTCTTACGGTGCTCAACCAAGATGCTTCTCTCCCAAAAGCATTTTAAAGACGAGCGGCACAGTCTTGCGGAGAGAGAGAATGTTCCAAAATTTTCTCTTAAATCCATACAATGATGATGAAGATTTTCTTGAGTTTTTGAGAATATTGATTGATTGAAAATACTTTATTGCACTTATAAAACTAGTACAAAGGTGAACTTAATGTTACAGAGCATTCTCTTCCAGATAACCTTTGTGTATTGTAGATAAAGATGTGTAGGTAGTGCACAGGAGAGGGAACTAATGAAAAATTTGCACAGGACTAATAAAAATAGCATAGGTACATACTACTTAAATACTTTATATCATATACTAAACTATACCATTATCAAATAAAAATACATAAGTACATACATAACAATAGAAGAAGTGATAAGGAAAGATTTAGTTTCTCATTTTTGGTCGGTTTGACCGAGAAGGTGCCTATAGATTCTCAATCTGAATGCTTCCACTGAAGTAGCCTCGAAATATATATCCTGAGGATATCCTGAGGTTTGCTGGAAAAGACACGTGCTAGGATTAAGCTCGCCTTTGTACATGCCCTTATTGTAAGTTTTTATGTCTGTAATCTGAGTGTATACAATAAAGAATTAAAATAACTATTATTAACCAAATCTTCTAAAAACCATATTATGTTTGTCCTGAGGTTCTCGATGATTTAGTGTTCATTCAGTGATATTATGTATTTTTACTCGTCTTCTAAGAGGTTCTCTAAGCACCGATCAATCTTGAAAATGAAGGCGTTATCACACTGGCGATTCCGTGTTTCCAGCAAAGCGATTTGTGAACGTTTTTGCTGCGGGCTCGCCGCGACACCGCATTGCCTACGTACACGCAGCGAGCACATTGCCCGATCGCCTCGCTGGAAACAGCTTGCAAGTCGCCAGTGTGATAACGATCTAAACTCTGAGCACGTTGAAAGTAAATCTCAAACGTACAATATTTGCGAAAGATATCACTGACAATGTTCAAAAATTCTCTCTTATATCATGTTGCGAATCTCGTAGCAACGTAGCACCTCGTAGACACTTCGTAGAACTCAACTTTATTATGCCAGTTACACAATGAAGACAAACCAAAACCAGGAATTGGCAGGCCAGCATGCCAAATACTGGCATTTCGCATCAAAATAATATACATGCACATTACTTGCATTCCATTCACTAAAATCGTTTCGTAAGTAAACTAAATTGGTCCAATCCAAGTAGAGACCACGTGAACATTGCATAAACAAGATCATCTGTTATGAACGGCTTAGTGAAAGATGAAGCTACACTACACCCGTTTCGTAAAGTGATGGGAGCTACTAAATGGCCCATTCTTCCTTCCCGCTTCCTATGACAAAAGTGAAACGGCATTGATCTTCTAGCATGCCAAGTAGTACACAACTTACTAACGAACACCGATACTGCAGTTCATACATGCTAGTATTTAGCACGCATTTGCGCGAGTTACAGACACGTGTATTCTCGGCTTTACTCTATAAGTTACTTTGTCAAACAAAATAAAGCAAGTTTTTCGGCAAATAATGTGTGTTGAACTTTTTCTTTGTTCGTTTGTCAATAACTCGTGGTTGGTAAAGTTAGTGGATCTAGAGATGCGACGTGTTCTCGTTTATAACTCGGTACTCGGCAAACTCGGGCATTTGTTAGTACTCGTTATCGGCCGAATAACTCGGTTGTACTGCCGAGGTACTCGAATAAAATGCAGTTAAACCTTACCTCTTTATTATATTAGTATAGACAAAGTGATAATTTATTGATGAACAGTACCTACTTATGATTTCTGGAGTAATGTATTTTTGAAATATGACACCACAAAGTTTGAAGAAGTGAGTATTTAATATTTACTTTCCGTTCGCCATTTTTCGGTTTATGGTAAAGAATAGAATAGATATTTCTTTATTGTTACACCAAATTACAATAACTTGACATAGAAAACTTAAAGATATTTTATTATTTTATTTTGAACAAAATCCACAGCTCTTAGTATATAATACGTATATCTTATGCTAAAACTTACAGCCAATAAAGGATTTACATTTTACAATACAAATACTTATAAATAGACGACGTAAATCACTTATCGCACTAAATAGGACCGTTATTTTAAATATAAAGAATTACAATATAAAAAAAATAGTATTTTTCAAACTTTCGCGATCACTGTACATAATTATTGATTAAAACGGGTATTTATCGCGTATGTACCTTTTTTATTTGTTATCCCGACGTTTCGGCTGTGTTGCAACAGTCAACCCGAGACCATGACTGTTGCAACACAGCCGAAACGTCGGGATAACAAATAAAAAAGGTACATACGCGATAAATACCCGTTTTAATCAATAATTATAAAAAAAATCTTAAGTATTACTTACACAACAACCATAACCACACACGCACACTAAACATTAAAGATATATATTCATAGATACACATAAGATACACATTCATACATCACCTATACCCCTACAAATAAATGGACATGCTTAATTTAACTATTCAATGTACCTAAGTACGAGTAAGAGTAGTGTAGTGTACACCTAAATACTCCGTCTACATCTATACTGCCTGTGTGAGCATTAGAGAAGTAGGTATGTTTATTTAGTTAATATTTAGTTATTTAGAACTTGGAGAACTTCCCGCTTGAACCCTAATTTGCTGGTGTTGAAAATATCAATGCCACTAAATATTTTATCATAGCTACGTGGGGGTACAATGGACGGCCTTATCGCTATACAATATTGACAATTATTATTATAATAATAGATGAGGTTAAAAGATTCATAAAGATTCTTCAGCAGTTGTTGAAATGCTGATAGAGTGGTTAGTCCAGACAAATGGATTTTATGAAAGTCCATTTTCATCTGCCAATTTTAGGGTTCCGTACCCAGAGGGTCAAACGGGACCCTATTATTAAGACTCCGCTGTCTGTCTGTCTGCCTGTCCATCTGTCACCAGGCTGTATCTCATGAACCGTGATAGTTAGACAGTTGAAATTTTCACAGATGATGTATTTCTGTTGCCGCTATAATAACTAATACTAAAAACAGAATAAATAAAATAAATATTTGAGGGAGTCTCCCATACAACAAATGTGATTTTTTTGCTCGTTTTCGCTTGATATTGATAACTTCAACAGGTAGACGCTTGAAATATCCACAGAATATTTAGTTACATATTCAATTTAAAAATAAATAATAAAATTAAAATAAAACCAATATTCAAGGGGGGCTCCCATACAACAAACGTGATTTTTTTTGCTCGTTTTTGCTCGATATTATCAGGAAAACGCTTGAAATATTCACAGAATATTGAGTTATATTATTCACTTTAAAAATAAATATTTAAATTAATATTTACGGGGGGGGCTTTTATACAACAAACGTGATTTTTTTTGCCGTTTTTATAGGTAATGGTACGGAACTCTTCATCCGACTCGCACTTTGCCGGTTTTTTTACCTCATTTTACTCCCTCGCAATTTAAAGGTTTTTTTAAACGTTTTTTCGTAGGTAAACAGGTTACGCTTTCGCGTCCAAAACTTGCGTACTTACTCGCATAACTTGTCAGAGTATTCGGTTCGGTAAACATTAAACCGAGTAATTCTCGGTACTCGGTTACTCGGTAAAACTAATTGTACTCGGCACATCTCTATTCATATTGTAGCGGACTTTATTAGCCTCTTATTGAGTTAGAGAATGATTGATGTGCGCATTGAACATCTGGAATGAGGAAATGAAACATGGGAAAATGCGACTGAATTAGGAGTTAGTTGAGTTTTTTAAACTTTCTTTGCTGAGCTTGCTCTTTGGCAAGCACATGCAGTATTGTAACGTTTATTCTTATAAATGGACGTGTCTACGCAACATTTTTTATATAACGACACTGTAATAGCACATCTTAAATAAAATATGTAGTACTGTGTCAAAATAATTTTATTAATGGTAGTGTTCCTGAATGACATGAATGATTGTCGAAGATGATAACTTCTTGTCTTCGTATAAATATATGTCACTATAGTGTGACCATTAGTGCTGTGCACTCCCTGATGTATGCGCGCGGCGAGATGGGGGGGAGAATCGGCTGCTGCGCTCTGTCAGTTCGCCGTCAACGCTCGTGGCGGCAGGTAGTGTTATTTGTATCGGACTGTCTATGTCAGACGCACATGAGATAAATATTCAAAGATGGGTCGTGCGTTATCTCGTGATATGAAATGGAAGATGAAGTTGAAACAGAATCTATGTCTGAATAACTTTCGTTAGAATACATAATTGTTTGTAAATATAAAAAATGTTCAATAAAACAAGTCCTTTGAATTATAAGTTTAGTTCTTATTTATCACCTGCATATTTTTAATAAAATATGAGTATATTTAAGTTACATTTTAATCAACTAAGTAAGTATAATATATTACAGATATATAGCCTCCGACCATCGTCCCGCCACAAGTCTTGCCTTAGAAAAGCAAACTGATATCGTAAGATATGTCCGACATGTATTGATCTCATGTGAAATCATGCAGTTTTTTCTTTGCCCCCCTCCCCACCTCGCCGCGCATACCTCAGGGAGTGCACAGCACTAATGGTCACACTATAATAGATGCCTATAAATTAGTAAAACAAATACCTAGAATTATGTCCGGTTTACATTTTTCCAGTCCAGTAACCCAATAACATTGAACTGGAATAGGCCGGACTGGCGATATCGTCTACATAATTCCAGTCATTTAAAAGCTGTTGAGTCGTCAAAACTACAATGACAATAAATCCGAGAAAGCAGTTGAAAAAATGTCTAAAACAGACTCTAAATTTAGTGTTTATTTTTATAATGTTTTGATGATAAGTCCCATAACCACGATTGTTCTCTGTATAATCTAATAATGTATAAAGATCGGTCTTCAGTAAAATTTTTCACCATTGTAAAACCCTTTCGTCACAGTGTAGGCAAAAAATCCGCAAATACAAGCAACACATCATACCTGTATAATTGTTTTGTCAGTACTTGAATGGCACTGGATTGACAGTCTACATGATTCCAGTTGCGCTGGATTCAAAAGTAGACCGCCAATCCAGTTTATGCACTGGATTGCTCACTGGATCCAGTGCATTCCAGTGTCGTTTACATTCCAGTTGCAATCCAGCGCTAGATTAGCTCGCTGGACTGGAATAATGTAAACCAGGCATTAAACAAAACTAAGATATTTATTAAAATCGGAGTTTGTATTAATACGAGTTTCGAAATGAGCAAGTGAATATCCAGATACATGTAAATAAATCATGTGTAAGGTTATTTTGTCCTTGAAAGGGGCGAGTTTGCACTAGTAACGGGCAATTTAGCAATTTTCCGCTTAACAATGCGTTTTCATGACCTACTTTGTCTGGTACGGAGTTGGACCAAACATTCGTGTATTTATAAACCTCAGTAGAAATGAGCTGAATATAACTTTCAGGACCCAGAAGTAAGCATTGAAATCTCACGGCCATCAGTGGGCTGGTGTTGGACAAATTGATATTGTATATATAGTTATTCGATGATAATTTCCGAAAGAGTGGTCCAACCAAAAAAATTAATTTGGTTATCAGGTTTTTTAAGGTTTCTAAATAATTGGGATGGATTTCGAGATATGGTGCGCAAAGAGAGTATTACTAAATAACAAATCGTTTAGTAAAAAATAAGTGCTTTAGTTGTACATTTCGAAAATAGTGTATTTTTTTATTATATTTTATTCTGAGTGTCGGCATGTAGTCTGATCAAGGCTGCTATTTGAATAAATAAATTATATAAGAAAATGAAACTAAATAAAATAGTAAGATGCGTAATGGTGCTTCTGTCCTTTGGTACAGTAAGTATTTCTTTTTTATTTTATTATCCTCAGTTTTAAATATAGTTTTATTAGTTTTTAAATCCCAACATTTTATATTGATATTTGTTGTCAATTAAAGTTTATATCTGTTATTCGCTATATTCATGTCATGTCAAATACAGTTTTTATGTTAATATTTTTGGCAGATTTCTTTATTTTCTAATCTATTCGATTTTTAGCTATCCTAATTTCAAATTTTCTTAAGCAACTTTGAACCTAATAGACGCGTAATATAACAAACTCTGTAAGGTTTGCACTTCACATAGATGGAAATTGGCTTCATCTTTGCACGTATTCGAACTTTGCATGGCAAAGGCCGCTTTCAGACTAATTTGCAAGTTTGCACTACACGGTCATTTCCACTCGCGCGTGGTTCTATCGATTTTAGTTTTAATATTCCATCTACAAACACGTAGTTAAACATAAAACAAATCAAAATGAATCCTGTGAATTCACTAACAGTGTACGAGCAAATCAAACACACACAAAAGACATTAAAAATAACAAACTCAAAATATAAAAATTGCAGTATATGTGTCTCATCGCAACCACTGCGAGTGTCACAATGAAGCCCCAACTCAATGGATAATTTTAATCAGACACCCAAACCTCATAATTAAATTTAGTCAAGTTCAAGATAAGAGACGTAGTATTTTTCAAACTTTCGCGATCACTGTATATAATTATCGATTAAAACGGGTATTTATCGCGTATGTACCCTTTTTATTTGTTATTCCGACGTTTCGGCTGTATTGGAGCTACCGTCGAGAAGTGATGGCAGCTGCAGTACCCTCACTTGGTCTTCAGAATTAGAAATGTCCTCGTTCATATCACGACACACTACACTAACTGTATCTACTCACTGAGGCGACCGATCATGACGCGCACACCTAATAATCACCGGGTTCCAGGACGCTGGGAGTCTATAGCCATCTTCCCGATTGAAATTTGGAAATTTCTTGATTTCAATCCCTTCACGAACAATTCTCTTGTAATAATGGCGTTCACTACAATGATTCGATCCCGAGTCTACCAGATGCTCTGCTATCGCTGACTTGTTATCTGGCGATTTTTAACAGCCGCGATATGCTCTTTGACACACTCGGCTATGGTACGTTTGGTTTGCCCGATGTAAGAGCGGCCACAGCTACAGTTTATCTTATAAACACCAGGTATCTGTAGAGGTATAGCATCCTTCGGCGTCCGTAAATGCTTGGCCATTTTAGAGAGAGGGTTGAAGACCGACTTAATTGAAAATCTCTTCAACACATTTCTAATTTTATCCATCACCTCCTTCAAGTAAGGCGTAAACGTTGACTTTCTACAGGCCTGTGTTGGGTTTTCCCTGTTCGTGCGTCTTGGCTGCCGTATACTTTATATGACGTATTCTTAAAAAGTTGCGGAGTCACTTCTTCAATCCAACGTGTGACAGAGGTATATTAAATAGCAGTAGAGTTCCTTGAAGCTCACTCGAGGAAGTAGTACCACACCACCATACCTATTTCTGCGGTTTGATGAGTATAGTTGCCAGTGAATGCTACAGGCACTTGTATGCTTCAAGTTGATGGACGAGCAGTGCATCGTAGAACACGTTCCTAAGGTGCATGACCTATGGGGCAATACTTTGTTATATGCGATAGTTACTACTAAACATCAGCTGAGCCACTTGCTTATTCCATCTCCAGGTCATATAACAAAAATTTTATGATGTGACGCTTCTTCTATAACTGACGTCCGTGGCGTCAATGCAGGTATGATGGCTGAAAACCAGCGTTGAGCAATAAGTTTATTGTTCAGCATAATGCTGAGCCATTCTCCTTTTTCGGCACAGGGCTCATAGTGACTGAGTACGTATTTTTTGTTTTATTTTATTGTTTATGTTAACGTGTTTTTTAATTGTCTGTCTTTAGTTATCCACTGTATGTAGTTACTGTGTGTTTGTTACTTGTGTCGAAATAAATGTCTATATTTATTTTCTAAAGATATACGACCGTAAGTTAACATTACGTTGGGTGCAGGCCGTAAAAATCGGTAACTCTGGAAATCTATGGAGGAGGCCTATGTTCATAGTATCTATAGCTGAATGGTGATGATGATGGTATTTAGGGTTCTAAATTATCAGAAAGTGAAATGAAACCCATCGATGGTCAGTCTTTTGTTTGGAAATTATTGAGGGTAGTTTACACTCGACTGGTGAATCAGTTCCGCTCGGCCGAACGCCCGTTGTTGTCGGTCGCCAATGAGCCCGATCGCACCAGGCATTGCTACATTCTCAAAATTTACTATTACATTACGACAGTTTTTAAAGTAAAGTAGGTGATTTTTAGGGTTCCGTATCTCAGAAAGTAAAAAAAAGCAACCCTTAAAAGATCACTCTCTTATCCGTCTTTCTGTCCGTGTGTCACCACCGATTTTCTTAGTAACGGGTGGACCTAGCAAGTTGAAATTTATACTAGATACTGAAGTCTATAGTCCCTATTAGGTATATAAAAATCAAGGTCCTGAGTCAACACTTTAAAAGGAAATGGGCAAATTTAGATTTTCGCGAAAACTTGGAAATACCAAAATTTACCTTTTTCAACTTTTTTTTTGTTTTTCGGAATTTTCCCTTTACTTGTGCTGTAAGACCTTGCGTTTAGCCTAAATTTATGTAAGTGATAATTGTTATCTTTTTGAGAATAAATGATTTTTAAACCTAAACCTAAAATTGACAATTTTAGGTCAACCGGAAGTACCCTATATGTTGTAGGTCGAAAACCTATATGGTAGTTCCCGTTGACCTAGAATCACGAAATTTGACAAAAAGAAAGGTCTTATAGCACAAACGAAGGAAAATTGAAAAAAATAATAAAAGTTGAAAATTAAAGGATGTCCCCATACATACATAGTTGACGCCAATTAAGATAGTACTCTGAGTTGTCTTGATCTTAATCGGCACCAACCTCAAATAAGGTAAATAAATAAAATTGTGCTATTGAATAAAATAAATATTTAAGTGGGGCTCCCATACAACAGAAATTATTTTTTTGCTGTTTTTATAGATAATGGTACGGAACCCTTAGTGCGCGAGTCCGACTCGCACTTAGCCGGTTTTTGAGTTATTTTTAGTAAACTAGTTTTTAATAATAATAGTCCTAGTATAGTATTATCTTATCTGTGGTAATAGTAACCCTTTAAAGATTCAATCGACTTCATAATTAAAGGAAATCTACTTGTGACACAAGTTTATTTTTACACAAATTCAAAAACCTCTTCTTTTTGCATCGCGGATTAAAAACAAAAAGAACCACCACATTTAAACATAGCTTTCTATTAAAAAACTACGTCCAAATTGGTCCATCCATTTGAGAACTATGATGCCACTGACAGACAGACAGACACACAGACATAGGCGTCAAACTTACAACACCCCTCTTTAAGAAAACGTAAATTTATGTGATCTGGCGATCTTATTGCTAAACACCAAGCTTCTTGGTATTACATTAACTCCGACTCTCAATTTCGGCTCCTATATTGAGTCGAAAGCCCAGTTGGCTGCTAAAAAGCTTGGTATACTCGCCAAGGTGAGACACTACTTCACACCGGGACAGTTGCTCAATCAGTTGTACCAAGCACAAGTCCGATCGTGTTTGGAGTACTGTTCTCACCTCTGGGACGGATCAGCTTGTAGTACCAACTTGAAGCTCTGGAATCAATTGAGAGAAGAGCCAAGAAGCTCATAGGTAACGATGAGCTAGTTAATGCAAGTCTCCTCAGCCTGGAACATCGACGAAAGGTTGCTAGCCTCTCGGTTTTTTATCGAGTACATTTCGGGGAGTGTGCGGCGGAACTTTTCAACCAGGTCCCACCATCTCCTTTCTATCAACGGACAACCAGACGCTCTGCGGTACGCCACCGCTATATGGTAGAAATACCTCCCTTTCGCACAAAGCGGTTCTCTTCGACCTTTACTATGCGCACCGCCAGAGAGTGGAACGCCTTGCCAGAGTCTGTGTTTCCCGATAGCTACAACCTGGGTATCTTTAAGTCGCGAGTAAATAGGTTACTTCTAGGCAAACGTGTACCATCGTAGACTGCATCATCGCTTACCATCAGGCGAGATCGTGGTCAAACGCAAGCCTATAATGTATAAAAAAACCAATCTCTATAAGACAACCTTTGGATGCATAACCACAAAAACCAGACAAAACAAAATATTTGCAACTCATTCAAACATTTATCCCAAGCTAAAATTGAATCTGCAGCTTTTGATAAAAATGCAATGACTCTTGCTCTATATAATATTATTTAACGAGGAAAATCGTTTTCCATTATCTTTTTTCAGCGTACCGGGGATGTGACGTTCTCGTAAATCAATGAACATCATAATCCAATGTCACTTATATTATTTATGATGTGAATATAACGGCTCGTACACAAAACTGCGATGCGACGTCGCATCGTAAAAATCTGCGAGCTCCCTCGACGCATCGCAAGAACTTGCAAATTGATTCGCATCTCATTTTTCCCGTATCTCCTTAGCAATGACAAAAGTGCACACTTCTTTTTACGGTCCATGTCACGACCTAGTTTTCAAAATACGTTCAGTACGGTTGACGGTCGTCAAAGAAATGGTCAGCTTGGCAGACGCCTTGCCGCACGAAATCGCATCGCAGCAATTCGTGTCGCAATTTTCTGCATTGCGAATTCGCATCGCGTCGCATCGCAGTTTTGTGTACGAGCCCTAAATTATAAGGGGAAATACGAATTCTATTTACGCTGTATTCTCATGACGTACACACGGCTACACATCAAGCTATACATTTCCAGTATAAGCTGACCTCTCATTCTGTGAAAAGCCGACACAATGCGAGGTCAGCTTATAATGGATATGTATAGCTTGATGTGTAGCCGTGTTGTACACACGGCTACACATCAAGCTATACATATCCAGATATAGAAAGACTATAAACTTTGCGCTTATTAGATTCTACCGTTGTTTATGAATACGATCTTATTTGGCGTGGGCTATTACGTCTCAGTAATAAATAAACATGGTATCTTTTGTCTAATTCTTCTTAGACGAACCGAGAGATTTTCGAGTAGAGACCACGCACTGGGAAGCGCGGCGTAGGTCAGCCTCCCACTAGATGGAAAGACGACCTCATAAAGGTTGCTGGGAGTGGTTGGGTGCAGGCCACACAAGATCGGTCTGGAAATCTAGGGGGAGGCCTGTTGTATTATATTGTATTGTATTTATTACTTATTGATACTTTAAATGTATATATACAGGGAGTTTATTCTAAGTGTGCACACATTTTTTTATAACATTCAAGACATAAATAATGTTATTTATAAAAAGTCAAATATTTAATTTAACTCTTAATTAGTTAATTACTTTCATTTGAAAATATTTAAAAAAGTGCGTGATTTATGGACACCCTTTTCATTCTGCGACCGTGAGTGTTTAGTTTTACGTTTGTATTTAATGAATGATTTTCGCATTGTCCACGAGTTCTGTGATTTAAGGAATAAAATGGTATTTTTTTTTAAATAAAACATATTGTTTTTATTTCAATAATCACATATACTACAGTCTGAACCTCCTGTGCAAATTTGTGCACACTTAGAAAAAATTTCCTGTATATATATATTTAGCTGGGACAGTACCCATAACCAGAGAAGATATAGGTGCAGTTTCTTTTAAAACATTAGCTCGTTTTCGAAGAAAAACATTTTGGCTTTACATTTTTTTTGGTTAAGCGTGGGTAGCGCCTTAAAATGGATCAAGTTGGTAAAAAAACCAATAAAATTTTAATGCTAAAATGTTTTTCTTCGAAAACGAGCCGATGTTTTAAAAGAAACTGCACTTGTATCCTCTGGTTATGGGTGCTGCCGTACTGTCCCAGTTAAAAAAAAACACTGTGTATAAACAGTCCTCCTCATCGATTTCGATGACGGCGACCCTAACTACATATATTAAAATTTAAACAAAATGCTATTAAATGCATAAAAATTACAACAAATGTAATTATCCTGCGTTTATATTTAAATTCTTGCGTGAGCCCTAATATGGCTTGATAATAAGCGATATAAAGCGCCAGATACGTAAAAAAAGACCTAAGCCCTCATATACTTACACTTATAACGCAGCAGGCCAACTCTATTGTGACACCTGTGATAGGATTTTTAAAACTATGTTTGGTCTAACTTTAAATGTAGGTACACTTAGAAACGTCACAGCAGAATACATTGTAAAGTAAGTATATCAGTACCTAATACAGGTAGGTACAAATAAAATAACTGTCCACACGTACTAAAGTATCTGCTAAAGTCATCAGCTAGTGCTTAGTCAATATCATAATATTTTATACAATAATAAGTTAGTAATTTTAAAATTATATTTGTACGTACTGTGCGATGTCAGGTACTTATTTTGACGATTGGCTTAGTTACTGGATACTTTCATAGATTGCAGGATATTTTTAAATTAAAAAATATCTTTGGCATGGTTACCACAATGCGTGTAATGGCGTATGTAATTACTATTAACTAAACTACTACTTACTACTACTTACTACTACTACTTACCACTACTTACTACTACTTATTATTATAACTATAACTAATATTACTATTAACTAAATTATTTTATGGTGAGAGCTTGTCACTTCTTTAATTCATTGGTTAAGGCAAAAAAAGAGGTTGATCTATTCAACACAAAAATAAGTAAGCTCAAACGCTTACTTAGTGACAACTATTTTAATATATAGATTAGGCTTGGCTAGACGTGGTTATGACAGATGGAGCAGGACAGTGACTGAATGGTGGCCGAGGAGCGGGTATAGAATGGTAGGACGCCCGGCAGCGAGATGGGTGGACGACATCATAAAGATCGCGGGCCGTCAGTGGGTGAGACTAGCGCAGGATCGTGATGGATGGTACAAACTTGGGGAGGCCTATACCCAACAATGGGTGAAGTCAGGCTGTGGATGATGATGATGACTTAACCGATGACGTGTACGAATAAGTGTGTGTGTATTGATATCTCTTCTATTTAATTTCTTTTCTCATTTTATGTGTCGTCTACCTTACCTGTTTATATACCTAGTCAGGTCATAAATTCTGTCACATGTTTAATATAAAATAATTGAAACAAGTTTATTCATTATGTAACCATTTATATACCAAAATGAACTTAACAAAACATAGATTCTTATGACACTAAAGTTTATTCAAAATGACCTCCGTGATTTTGAATACAGGCCTTCAATCTGCGCGGCCAGTCGTCTATCGCAGCACGAACGAGGTCCATGTCAATATCGGTGGCTGCCTTAATCAAGGATGTCTTGAGTGACTCCAAATTGGGATGAGGCTTTGAGCACGCCTTTTCCTCCAAGTGTTGCCATATCTTGTAATCTAACGGATTCAAATCTGGACTGGAGGAGGGCCAGTCTTCGTGCCGGATGAAGTCGATTTCACGCGCCGCCAGCCAATCTTGTGTGCTCTTCGCTCTATGAGCTGGCGCCGAATCTTGTTGGAATACCCAGTGCCTGTTATTGAACATGGTATGAGAAACAGGTTCCACAAGGTTCGTCAGGACTGTATTTTGATACACAACTGCATTCGTTTTTACACCTTTCTCACAAAAATGTACCTCTGTTAAGCCCCAATAAGAAACTCCCAACCATACCATGAGCGAGGATTGAAAATGACCTCGTTGGACACGCGGAATACGGTTGCTCGCTTCTTCACTACTGTGTGCGTACACCTTATCATTTAGTTTGTTGTAGCTCTCTTCTACGGTAAAAATTTTTTCATCCGGAAAAAGAATTTCCCAATATTTTTTTCCCGCGTACCGCTTCAACAAAGCGCGGCATCTCTTCAGTCTCAGGTCCATTAGACGAGCATTCAAACGATGTCCTGTTTTTCTTCGATATGCCCGAAGCCCTAATAAAGTCTTCATTTAACACCCTTTTCACCGTGGTTCTGCTTAACCCCATCTGAAGGGCCAACAGTTTCTGCTTACGTTTGGGATTTCTTTGAATTCGCGCCTTCATAGCTTTTATCACTGCTGGAGTCCTAACAGACCGAGGGCGACCACTTCTTGACCTGTCATCTACACTAGAGTCTTCATTGTATCGTTTGATGGTGCAATAAACGAATCGTTTGGTTATATTAAATTTTTTCAGTATGTCAAAAATTTGAAATGGCGCGTAACCGCAACGATGCAACGCAATAACTGCAACACGGTCTTCTTTAAGCGTCCACTCCATATTAAAAAATGAGTATAATTCTAAAAAGTGTACATTTTTATTTTCATGATTAATTCGAAATTCGAATTCTATAAACTTTTTTGTGGCCAGCATTCTAAAAGAAAAGTTTTTACCCTGTGACAATATTTATGACCTGACTAGGTATTACTATTCCTCTCTTACCTTATCTGCGGAAACTTTTAATTGGTCTTCTTAGAATAAGTAGCATTTATTGTTGCTTATTTTCTACTCAAATACCTTTTCTGTAACCTAGCTGTAAGTTTACCTAAAATTCTAAAAATAATAATAAAATAAAATGTCTTTTTACAAAATTCGAGGAGCGGGTAAAAGGAACAACAACCAATAGAAATAAGTTTTAAATAATCACGTGATGGTGACTTGGCGTGGATTGGTAGAATATCAACATCATAATTCATTTATTCATTTGCAAACATGGGTAAATATGTATAAAAACAGGTGACAAATACAATATATAGGTTCCAGAAATGTTTTACCATATTAGTTGGCATGCAAATGCAGTTAATATAATATAACTTAGTGTATTAGAAACATTTCTAGAATTGAATTCAATCAAAGTCAAAGTTTAAAAATAATAACAATAATGAAGATCAGGAAATTAGATTTAAAAAATGTATGTATATAAAAATCAATACAATATCAAAAAAAACAGTCAAATCTCTAAAAATTAAAGGAAGAACAATTGAGCCTTGAGTTTAGCATAATAGCGAACAATATTCCTTACAATCTAAATCTCTTATAACTAAAGGCAACTTATTAAATAATTTTATGCTTAGGCATAGAACAATAATATTGTTTTTATGTTCAGCAGTGGACGTACTATGGATGATGTGATGATGACTGACAGTACTTTGGTAATTGATAAATCAGCGCTTCAATCTTGTTTAAAGCTGGAGCTTAGTTTTAGAATAAGGCCTAAATATAGCCACTCCATAATTCCCTAAGTTATCAAAGTGCTTCGTTAAAATGTAACTTGTACTAACTTATTGCAAAGCATTTAATATATGCAGATTAACATCTCGATTTACATGTGAAATTTTTGCCAACTCATTACTTATGTTTGCGCGCCAATTTTCTTGGCTGACTTGTGAGAAAATTCGAATCGCGAATAATTCTGGTACTTAAAGATTTAGGGAAAATATGGATGTTATATATGTATGTACCTATGTCAAGTAGGGTCATTATTAAGCTAATTGGATGGAATAGAGTACATAAATAAGCATTTTATTGAATTACTTTATTACTTAAGTGTATATAAACTTATATTAGTATATGTACCCTGAAAATCGTGCAAAGTTGGTCAGGGTATGTATACATTAGATATGTCAACTAGCAAACTTAATGCAGCGTCAGCTCAGGTAGCGGTGATAATGTGTGACCAGTCGAAGGCCTTTGACGTCGCCGACCACAGTGTTCTTGCCGCAAAGATGAGGCATTACGGTTTAGATGGACCGTATTTAGAACTTTTGACAGATTTCATGACAGACCGATATCAGATCATCATTGGTGATGGTGGAAAAATAGCGACAAAACCAATCAATCAAGACCTCAATTTTGGTGGCCCAGGGGTCATCGCTTTCTAATGACCTGTCCGACAGCATAGACGACGCGCACACTTTAATGTACGCAGACGATGTCGCGGCTGTCGTCACTGCGCCCACTATGGGACTCCTGGAGAGCAGATTAAACGTAGTGGTGGGGAAGCTGCATGCGTGGTTACACAATAATAGTTTTCTTATAAACGTTACGAAAACTAATTTAATAGACTTCAATCTTGCGGGTCGCTATTGTGAACCTATAAATGTATCCTTAGGGGGCAGAGTAATAAACAAAGTTAAGGCCACACCTTTTCTCGGATTTCAGCTTGATGAAGGGTTGACATGGGAACTACATATAAATAATCTCTGCGAAAGAATTGGACGCGCATGTTTTGCTCTGTGGCGCTTGTCAGCGACACTATAAACCAACATGACTAGAAGTTGCTACTTTGCTTCTGTCACTCCCTACTCCAATACGGTGTTGAGCTCTGGGGCAGAGCGGCTGACTGGGAGCGAGTGTTCAGAATGCAGAAGAGGGCTAACGCGCCATAGCCTGAGTAGCTTGGGACACTCCCGCTCGTCCGATCTTTCGTTCGCTAAGGATCATGACAGCCCCAGCCCTTGTCATCTTCCGTGCCGCTACCTATGCGCGAAATCACTGGACACGGAATGACCAAAAGCCGTGCCGAGGCGCCTTAGCAATACGTCGAAGCTGGTACATGTGTTGGGTCCCACTGTCTACAATCGCTTACTAATTGACATTATTAATGCACAATCAACGCAATCCTTTAAGCGTAAATTAAAAAATGACTTATTATATAATCGTATACGATTCTATTTAATATTTTTTATTTAATTCAGTATTCCTTTTATAACAATGTAAATGACATGTAACTTTTTTGTTATTATTAAATCAACTATGAACGATAATCAGGTGTTTGTCAAAATTCAAAATGAAAATTTCCGGACAATCACATATATGAAAGATTTATAATGAATTTCATACTTTTAAACAAACCTTTATATTATCAAATTAAAAACAAAATTTTATGTTACAAAAGACACAGCCAAACTCTTTTTGAAAGAAAAGTTTAATTGAAATATGACGACTTCTCGGATCATCAACTAACTTTAATAAAAAGTAGTCGCTCAACGCGGGGAAAAACGGTTTAACTGTTCTGGTGAAGCCAATTTAACTTTGCTTGTGAGTTTTATGTTATAGAAATGACTGACTACTATGAAAATATTTTGAAACTGTCCAACTTTCTTTGACTCAGTCCAGAGGATTAGCAAGCTGATGTGGCAGAGCGCGGAGCACATAACTCGGAGAACTGACGACCGTTGGGGCAGACAGGTTCTCGAGACCACGCACTAGAAAGCGCAGCGTATCATGGCTCCTCGCTAGATGGAAAGACGACCTGATAAAGGCTGATGGGAACCGTTGGGTGTAAGCGAACAAAAAAACTACGAGCCTTACAGTAGTCGCATATGGTGTGTAACAAACATCTGACCACTGCGCGTGCGCGCGCTCATTGGTCAAATGCGTTTCCTGTTACACATTTTCGTCCCTTTTGTCAAAATCACTCCCACAAACCGAGAGAAAGATACACATTAAAAATTACTCATTTAAAATAGGGGCAATTTGGTAAGTTTTGTAATGCGCACTACAAAGTTATCTTATAATGTGCTATAAAATAATTTTACGGAATTCAATATGGAACCATTTGTATTAGACCATGTTTATATGTAACGTGATTCCAATTTCTAACAGAGCTTACTAGCAATTCGAAATCTTTCCATCCCAAATATATATTACCTCAGGATTAGACCCGATGTTCTTTTAATCCCCATTCCAAGTATTCCAACGTTAGAATACAATATAGAAAAGCAAACGATAGACGAAATCGTACATTGGTAATATAAAAATACCTCTATCACAGAATAGAAAGGTACTCACCAAAGCTCCTACTAATATCATAGTGTACCATACCTATTTGTGCCAGCAAGCATCATTGATATGTTTCGGTATAAAGGGCATGGTTTTCCGGTAAAATTATAGGCACATGAGGCTTTACACCTATATGCATCTAGTTGATGGACGCGGGGCAGTGCATATGGTTGGGCAGTTCTAAGGTGCGTGACCTACGAGACGATACTTTGCTATAGGCGATGTTCTCTCGAGTTCCACACGACATCGAGTGGGCCATATCGATGGCAGCAAAGTAGATACGGACATCTACATAATCGATACTTTACAGGAGAGCACATTTCGTCAAAAATAGTGGCTATTTTGAGAGTTATGCATCGATTAGAATGAAATTTTCCATAATGCATTGAAATAACCTTCTTTATTCATTGTATAACAGATTTTATTGCTATATCATTGTTTTACTGAAATAATGTAGTTGTACTTTATTACATTGAAAAAACTTTGACGTAGAAAAAGACATCTGCCTGATATCCGTTTATACGTTGGGATCATGAAAGCGTTCATTCCACCTAATAAAACTAATAAACTAAAATAATAAACCTACAGTAATACTTCTTAAGTTATTTATAGAAAATCCTGCGTTCGAGACGGTTCGCGATGACCCTTGAAAACAGCTTATAAACATGGCTCAAAAGCGAGATGGGTCTGTAATTCTTAAGCAAGGTGTTGTCACATTTCTTGAAGAACAGAACCACCACGCCCTCGTTCCATGCTTTTGGCGTCGTACCTTCAAGCAAGGCGGAATTAAAGAGCTTCTGAAGGACTTTAAGTACCAGTGATCCACCCGCTTTCAGAAGCTCTGAAGTGATTCCGTCCTCACCCGGCCCCTTGTCGTTCTTAAGCTGCTTCAAGGCGATCCTGATCTCATACAGGCTATAACTACCTACACTTTACCTATAACTACCGCTAAATACAAAGACTTGAAGGCTTTCCATATGGAAACAGTATTCCTTTTTTTTTGACCAAATTTTGTAGATGTCTTTATTTACTTTGCATTAAACATCTCACTTATCTTCATCTACGTCTATCAGATAAACTGTTTAGTTCCCAAACCGCGCGCAAAATATTTACAGTTTTAATTAAAAATGCGTAATATTACTATGTTTTATTTATTATTTATAAACAATAATTATGATTTAAAAAAAAACACTATGAAATAGTATTATTCTATACTAGGTAACAGTTATTAGCAAAGGAAACGAAATATCAAAATAGACTCTTAAATTTTAATGTCTCTCTTTATTAAAAGTATCAATCAGTCTTTGAAAATTTCAGTTTATAAACTATTTTTAATCACTTATTCATTAATTTTAACAATTATGTTACTACTTCTTAGGAAAAAGAGAGACCAAAATGTTAACGATTAGGTAGGTACGAAAAAAACTAAGTTATTCTTCGAGATCAGCATCATCAGCTTCAGCAGCTGTTTATTCTTCCATAGTGTTGCTGTGTTTAATATTTTTGTAAAATCATGGTATCTTGGTGGGATTAAATTTTGTTGACACAAAGACATCAAGTCTTTGTATTTAGCGGTAGTTATAGGTAAAGTGTAGGTAGTTATAGCCTGTATGAGATCAGGATGGCCTTGAAGCAGCTTAAGAACGACAAGGGGCCGGGTGAGGACGGAATCACTTCAGAGCTTCTGAAAGCGGGTGGATCACCGGTACTTAAAGCCCTTCAGAAGCTCTTTAATTCCGCATTGTTGAAGGTACGACGCCAAAAGCATGGAACGAGGGCGTGGTGGTTCTGTTCTTCAAGAAATGTGACAACACCTTGCTTAAGAATTACAGACCCATCTCGCTTTTGAGACATGTTTATAAGCTGTTTTCAAGGGTCATCGCGAACCGTCTCGAACGCAGGATTGATGACTTCCAGCCTCCCGAACAAGCTGGGTTCCGTAAAGGCTACAGTACCATAGACCACATACATATGCTGCGGCAAGTTATACAGAAGACCGAAGAGTATAACTTGCCGCTATGTCTCGCGTTTGTGGACTATGAGAAAGCCTTCGATTTGATCGAAACATGGGCAGTGCTTGAGTCTCTCCAATGACGCCGTATTGACTATCGGTACATCGAAGTGTGTTTGTATAAAAACGCCCCTATGTCAGTCCGAGTACAAGAACAGAGGCCGAAGGCGATTCCCTTAAAAAGAGGCGTAAGACAGGGAGATATCATCTCTCCGAAACTGTTTAGGACCGCTTTGGAAGATGCCTTCAAGCTTCTGGAATGGAAAGGACTGGGCATCAATATTAACGGCGAATACATCACTCATACCGCCGGTTGCCGACGATATTGTGGTCATGGCAAAGTCGATGGAAGAGCTCAGCACGATGCTCGAAGGCCTCAATCGAGTCTCCCAATAGGTAGGGCTTAAAATGAACATGGACAAAACGAAAACTATGTCGAATGTCCATGTCGTGTCTGCCCCAGTTATGGCTGAGAACTCGGCTCTTGAAGTTGTCGACGCGTATGTATACCTAGGACATACAGTCCAATTAGGTAGGTCCAACTTCGAGAAAGAGGTCAATCGTCGAATCCAACTCGGATGGGCAGCGTTTGGGAAACTTCGCAACGGCTTTTCGTCCAACATACCTCAGTGCCTTAAGACGAAATTCTTCAATCAGTGTGTGTTACCAGTGATGACATATGGAACCGAGACGTGGTCCTTCACTATTGGCCTTATGAATAAGCTCAGAGTCGCTCAACGAGCTATAGAGAGGGCTATGCTCGGGGTTTCTCTACGGGATCGAATCAGAAATGAGGAGATACGTAGGAGAACTCAAGTCACCGACATAGCCAGTCGGATTAGCACGTTGAAGTGGCAATGGGCAGGCCATATAGCGCGCAGAGCAGATGGCCGATGGGCCGGAAAGTTCTCGAATGGAGGCCACGGACCGGCAGGCGCAGCGTAGGACGTCCACCTACAAGATGGGCAGACGACTTGGTAAGAACCACAGGTCGGCGTTGGATGCAGGCCGCTTCCAACCGCAGATTGCGCAACTGCGATTTTGTTTCAAAAGAAATAAACTCAGAAGGCATAAGTGTCAAAGAGAGTGATTGAGGGCAAACAGTTAAATTGGCTGGACTAGAATTCGGATTACAATGTATTTCAGCGGAGGTCGTAATAGATAACGCACTGTGCTGCTCGTCTTAATCAATCAAGTGTGGTTCAAGTGTGGCATTTTCTAAGATCGGCAACCTGTAAATAATAGAAACGAATGTGGTTTAGGAACATTCTAGACATAATTTAAAGTAGTTTTAATAAATATCACTAACCTGCTTGTATCAAAAGACTCTATATCTAAATTTCCGTAAGTCACTGCTTGTAGATCACTTAGCTGAATTAATTCATTTTCTGTATCTGAATCTGAAATAAACAAACAAATTTATAAAAATAATTTGCAAAATAGTATATCTAAAGTAAAATCAATGATTTTTTGTATAAAAACAAGAAATAATACATTCATAGATTGGGATATATGCAAAAAATACGACGTATAAACGGACAAGTGGCAGATGTCAGTGTCTACGTTGGACCGTAACCTCAAAATAAATTTGATTACTCACGCTAAGATTTAATTACTAGCACTACTATTTTCACTATAAACACTTATTATAATAACATAATTGTCAAAGGTACTCACCTTCGTAAGCATTTCGCATTGTTTTCTTTAAGTTTTTGAAATCCGAAATCTCAGTTATTTCCTTTTGTACACCTTTTTAGGCCATATTTAAAAGTAATTTATTCCTGGAAACACTCATTGTGAACGAATAACTGTTATTTTAAGAATCTATTATGATTTAATGCGGTAAACAATATAAATTTAACCAACCTCAAGGGCAGTGGTGTCACTCTCTCCGAGTTCTTGACCAGGCCGAGACACGTCGCTTTCATGGCTGCGAGGGAACGTTTCGGCGTCAAGAATTGCTGGACTCGGGATGGCTCAATTCATGTAATTGGGCCCGACGGAGCGCGGCACCGCATTAGCAGCCTCGGTGAGCTAAACAAATTGATGCCGCCAGACACCCGAAAGCCTGCCCCGGCGCCGACGATGCCTGCCAAGGAATCGAGAGCGCCGTCGGCTAGGCGGGCCGGCACTGGCGCATCCATCAAAAAGTGAGTGTGTCGTCGCGTCGTTGCTGCTGTGAGGATCGACCGTCCAGTAAATTTCTAGCGTTACCCACTTTTTTACGACAAAATAATAGTTTTTTAATTCCGTTTTCTTTCTCTTTTGGGTAATGTAATGTAATGTCAGTCAATATGTCAGACCATAATGCAATCAGTCAATGTCAAACAATTTTTTATAAATAGTGCGGTTTGGATAACGGTCTTTTGAGACAAGTATTATATTTTGTTTTTTCCTGTTGAGTTTATTGTTTGTGCCCAGGAATACCACTGGCGGGTGGAGGGGTGAGTTTTGGTATTTAATAGGTTTATCTTATATATATATTTTTTGTATCAATTTTTATCTATATATATATTTTTTTATATTGTTCTTATATACTTTATTTTATTATTCATGTTGCAATCGTTGAATGATTCTAGTGATGATGATGACTTCTTCTCAATCTCCTCTCTGAACTCAAACAGAAGTGAGGACAGTTATTTGAGTTTACCTGCTCTTTCCGATACATTGTCGGGCCATCTTCCTGACGAACCCAACTGTTTTAATGTAGTTCATATTAATGCACAGAGTATTCCGGCTCACTATCCAGATATGCTGGATTCCTTTGATATAAAAAATCTCCATGCTATATACTTATATCCTCCGAATCTTTTCTCAAACCATGTCTCCCTTCTACCTCATACTCTCTTCCTGGATTTATCCTGATTCGTAACGACCGGACTGGTTGTGGTGGTGGCGGTGTAGCCATTTACTTACGTGCCAATATTCCTTTTTCAATTATTAGTATGTCTGCACAACCACCTCCATCTAACGCTGGCAAACACCTTTTTGTCGAAGTCTTACTTTCTCACACTAAAATTCTTCTCGGAGTCTACTATAGCCCTAACATGCGTGTTAACTTTTTCTCTTCCTTTGAAACACTCTTAGAAGAGCTCCTGTCATCATACAGTCATTCCGTATTGATGGGTGATTTCAATACATGTCTGATTAAACACGATCATCGTTCTTCTAAATTTGAATCCATTATTAAATCTAACAATATGCATATTCTCCCTCTTGGTACCACACACCACTTTCCAAACTGTATCCCATCACTACTTGATTTAATTTTAGTCTCGTCCCTACAGCATGTTGCCAAGCACGGTCAATGTGCGGCTGATGCCTTCTCATATCACGACCTTATTTTTCTTTCCTATAAAATTTGCCCTCCAAAATCCAAACCGAAAATTCTTCTGCAACGCAATTTTAGTTCCATGGATGTGGAAAAGGTGAGAGCTGATGCTGGGGAAATGGATTGGTATGCCGTAGTGGGGGTAAAATCTATTGACGACAAGATTACCGCCTTCAATACCATCATCACACAACTCTTTGACGTGCATGCTCCAATCAGAGCAGTTAAAATAAAGCATCTGCCGGCTCCATGGCTCAACGATGCAATACGAGTTTTAATGCGTAAAAAAGCATCTTCTAAATTAAAATATAAGCTGAATGCTAGTGACGTCAACAAAGAAAAATACCATATAGCCAGGAATCGCTGCAATAGGGTGTGTAGGGATGCTCAACGCCGCCATATTCATGCCTCTGTTTCTAATAACGATCCATCTAAAGTCTGGAAATTTCTAAGAACACTAGGAGTTGGCAAGTCTCGACACGATACCATTCCAAATGATCTAGACATTGACTCTCTTAACAAACACTTTTCGTCATCATCCAATATTGATTTAGATGATAAAATGAACACTCTCAATTATCTTTCTTTGTTGCCAACTCCTAATTATTCTCCTTTTGTCTTTAGTCAATTCACCGCATGTGATGTTAAAAAGAGCATTCTGTCAATTGCTTCAAATGCCATGGGTAGTGACAATATTGGACGGAATATGTTAGTTCCAATTATTGATGAGGTACTTCCAATAATTTGCCATATCCTCAATTTCTCTACTTTGTCTAGTTTTGTTCCACTTTTGTGGAAAGAAGCGCATATAATTCCACTTCCTAAAAAATCCAAACCCACTTCCTTTACCGACTATCGTCCCATCTCTATTCTCCCATTCCTATCAAAAGTCCTTGAACGTCTCGTCCACAACCAGCTTAGCTCCTTCCTTATCACAAATGCCCTACTCAATCCTCTTCAATCCGGTTTCCGTCCCGGTCATAGTACTGTAACCGCACTTGTTAAAATCACGGATGATATAAGATCGGGCATGGAAAACGGCTATCTTACTATTCTAACACTGCTCGACTTTAGCAATGCTTTTAATACTGTCGACTTTGACATCCTGCTGGGTTTGCTTCGCTCAGTTAACATATCTCCATCGGTGGTTGACTGGTTTCACAGTTATTTGCCGGCAACGGATACGTTGTGACGATTCCTTTTCATCTTGGTGTTGTACATCAGCCGGTGTACCGCAGGGTGGCGTCTTATCTCCTCTTCTTTTTGCACTTTTTTTAAATTCTATCTCTCGTCAACTCACTTCATCCTACCACCTTTATGCAGACGACCTCCAAATTTACACCCAGGCTCCACTTAATGAGTTGCTTGATGCGATCACCGTCACTAATAATAACCTGCTTTATATAAGTGAATGGAGCAAGGCTTATGGATTAAGAGTTAATCCTAATAAAACACAGACCATCATACTGGGAAGTTCACGCACCTTATCGAAAATCAACTACACAACACTCCCTCAAATTAAGTTTGATAATGTAACTGTTCCCTACTCAAAGGTTGTAAAAAATTTGGGCATCTTCATGGATAGCTGTATGTCGTGGGGTCCTCAGCTTGAATCTGTGAGTCGGAAGCTATTTGCCTCTGCTGGTTCGCTCAGGAGACTGCGAAACTTTCTTCCGATAGCTACTAAAATTGCGCTTGCACAATCTCTTCTTCTCCCAATTTTAGATTACGCTGATTCCTGCTATCTTGACCTCACGGAGGAGCAGCTCAATAAGCTTGAGCGTCTTCAAAATTTTTGCATAAGGTTTATTTTCGGACTTCGGAAATACGACCACATCTCCGAATTTCGTAATAAACTCAAATGGCTCCCCATTCGTCTTCGCCGGAATACTCACATCCTATCCCTCCTATTCAACATCCTTCGTAATCCTTCCACGCCTTGTTATCTGAAGGAACGCTTTGAATTCCTTTTTTGCACAAATTCCCAAACACTCCGATCCTCTGAAAACCTCCTTCTCAAAACCCCGATACATAGAACCAGTTTCTATGCAAACTCCTTTTCCGTCCTAGCTGTCCGATTATGGAACGCCTTGCCGGTCTCCATTAAGAAATCCCCCTCACCTTCCGTATTTAAAGCTAGACTCAAAAACTTTTATCTCCATGAAGAGTCATGATTCATCTGATCTCTAATATTATTATTGTAAGTATAAGTATGTAAGTACATATTTATTTATTTTATATATGATATTTATTTATTTATTTAAAGTTACTTATGTACCTAATATGTATGTATATAACTAATTTCTTTTTCTATTATTAAGTTTATTCTTTTTACACCTCGGCCAATCTTCCATTAAGCAATGATCCTCTCCATCCAAAGGTTGTCTGGAAGAGATCGCTTTGTTAAGCGATAAGACCGCCCATTATGCTTACTTTTATTTGTTTTTTTTTCTATAAATCTGTTGTGTCTAGCTTGTAAGGTATAATAAAGAATTTTCATTCATTCATTCATTCAAATTTAATAAAAAGGCACCATAACAAACCGGTACACACAAGAATGTGACAAGTGACGCAAGCGACTGATGGCTTTGTTTACGTTTCAATCATCTGTTGAAGCTCCGAAGTAAAGGCGGGTAAATTCAAATGTCCGTTTCTACTGCGACCGATTTTAAAAATTGATTGTAAATGTATTCATTTACGTGTCAAATTTTCTTCATTATTTTGAAAAAAAAAAAAAATTAATACAGGTTAATGGAGGGGTAATTATAAGCTCATTTTTGTATAAAAACCATTTACGCAAAATTGCAGATGTCTTTATCTACTTTGCTGCCATCGATATGCTTGTTCCATCTAAAGGCAGTATAAAAAATTTAAAGTATGTGTGATGGATTTTTGTTAAAAACAATATCTAGCTTGCACCCCAGTTTGTGTGGTGTTGTTGGATAGCTCTTTAAAAATGAAGTAAGTAGTTTTTTTTTTAAATTTTCATAATTGATCATTTGTTTTCGCAAATGATCTTTAGATCGTCTGATCTATAGACTGTTCGATTACAACTATTTAATGTTACTTTTGCCATTCGTGTAATAGTAGATTATTGAACGAGGGGATAAAGCAGTGTCTTGTGTCACGGGCGCTATATTGAATCCCGAACGTAATGAAGGATTCTAGAGTTAACTCACGAGCGGAGCGAGGAAGTTACTAGAATCCTGAGTACAGAGAGGGATATAAGGACGCCCAAGATGCAGACAGCTTTATCCACGAGGAGAATACTCTACTTTTCACACATTCTGCGAGACAATAAAAACCAAATCTAGGTTGGTACATTCTGTGCAGAAGATAGTTCGATTTACGAATAAGTTCTTATTGTGTGGGTCTCTTTGGTTCAAATTTTATACAGATGAGATTCCAAATTGCCCGCGCGGGCATAATCAAATACAGTACAACTTTACTCCCGGGTCAGTCGTAGGGATTTAATCACCTGCTTTCGGTGAGGTTTACTTAACATATAATTTGACATTGTCGAGCAGGTGGTTGAAAAATGATGTTATAGGTATAGTGTGACCATTAGTGCTGTGCACTCCCTGAGGTATGCGCGCGGCGAGACGGGGGGGAGAATCGGCTGCTGCGCTCTGTCAGTTCGCCGTCAACGCTCGTGGCGTCAGGTAGTGTTATTTGTATCGGACTGTCTATGTCAGACGCACATGAGATAAATATTCAAAGATGGGTCGTGCGTTATCTCGTGATATGAAATGGAAGATGAAGTTGAAACAGAATCTATGTCAGAATAACTTTCGTTAGAATATATAATTGTTTGTAAATATAAAAAATGTTCAATAAAACAAGTCCTTTGAATTATAAGTTTAGTTCTTATTTATCACCTGCATATTTTTAATAAAATATGAGTATATTTAAGTTACATTTTAATCAACTAAGTAAGTATAATATATTACAGATAGATAGCCTCCGACCATCGTCCCGCCACAAGTATTGCCTTAGAAATGCAAACTGATATCGTAAGATATGTCCGACATGTATTGATCTCATGTGAACTCATGCAGTTTTTTCTTTGCCTCCCACCTCGTCGCGCATACCTCAGGGAGTGCACAGCACTAATGATCACACTATATACAATACTAATTTTGATATAAATCTTATGCAATAAACAGTATGCTAGTTATATAATAAATATTTCTCATAAAAGTATATACTGAACTTTCCATAACTTGAAGTGACGTTACAAAATGATTTGGGTACGATCCGAATTGTCGGTACATAACAATATTCTTTTGTCAATGGCAGTGTTATGTTTGTAACATGTCAGGGTGAAGATGAGAGAAGCGAGTCGAAGTCCGTGGAAGGGCGGGAATGTTATGAAATCTCACTTTGGGTACAAGCTAGGACAAAAACGGCAATGATAGTCTTGCAACTCGAGAGAACCAAGTACTAGACATGTTTATAAACTGAAGAATCTAGACTATATAGGCAATTAGCACAGTTTACGAGATGGTGAAGTACCTATAAGAATAAGGTCGTACACTTCTGAAATACAGTCTACAATAAGGTATTACGAGTGGTGACTACGCACCGGAAGGCGCAGTGTGTGACGGCCCCCCATTAGATGGAAGAATGACTTGCTAAAAGTTTTACTTAGAAAACTTTCGTGATTGATTTCAATCATTATCATAAATCCGGGATTTATCACTTACCGTCTTATCAGTGTTTCGACCGACGGATGAGACGAGACAGTGCGAGGCGAGACGTTATTCGGAGCGGATCGCATTCAACCCTGAAGGTTCACAAATTGAACCGAAACATTGGCGGTCGAAACACCGATAAGACGGGTTAAATCCAGTATTTATAATAATTGATAAAGGTGCTGGTAGCCGTTGGGTGCAGGATTAGATCTGCCCAAGATCAGTCGTTCTGAAAATCTATGGATAGACCTAGGTTCAGCAGTGGACGTCCTTTACCTGATTTGATGATGATAAACAATAGTACCTATGGTGTTTAGTGTCATTCTGATCACATTAGTTAAGATTACGATTATCTTCAACATTAAAGTAACCCAGAGGTAAAAATTCTAGTTGATACGTTTAGTGTTTGTGTTCGTCCAGCTAATATCTAAACAAGGGATTTTATTAAGATTAGTCAGCGAAATCCTAAACTGTAAGAGATTTTTTTTATGTTACTTGTGGGGAAACAGGCTTACGGCCCACCTGATGGTAAGCGGTCACCGTCGCCTATTAACACTGGCAATACGGGTGTTGTGTATTGTCGATGCGTTCCCTACACTGTAGAAATCTCCTTACATTTCTCTTGAAGCGTGCCATGTCATATCCTAATGGGAAAACCTCAGATGATGGCTGAAACCACATCTTGCAAGTATGGGGTAGAAAAGATCGCGTGAAGCATGTGGTGCGCGATACTCAATCGTCCATGATATGTGGATGAGCTTTATTACGTTGTCGAGAAGTGCGGTAGTAGAGTCTCGACGACGGGATAAGATCAAATAGCTCTTCTGAACATTCTCCATTATACAGGCGGTAGAATACACTGAGCGATCCGATGTCACGGCGTTGACTCAGCGGTTCCAGCCTGTCGGCGAGTTTAGGATCACCGATGATTCTAATGGCTCTTCTCTGACGGGAGTCAAAACGAAGCAATTGGTACTTTGGAGCTCCGTGCCAAAGATGGGAACAGTAGTCTACGTGCGGCCGAACTTGCGCTTTATACAGCAATAGCCGTTGTTGTGCCGTAAAATACTGTTTGGCACGGTTAAGGACTCCAAGTTTTTGGGTGAGCACAGCTTTTGCTTCGAAGTGACTCCCATACTGGACCTCATTAGAAATTTCGACTCCCAGAATCTCTATACTCGCCGAGACCGGGAGAGGAATGCCCTGGAACCGTGGAGCTATTGTGAAAGGGGCATTGTTTGTGGTGAACGCACAGACTTGCGTCTTGGATAGAGAAAACGTTCAATTACTTTTTAAAACACATTGTTGATCCGGAAATTGTATTTCTCTTTTGTGCAAAAAATATATCTTTTTATGCAGATATCATACATAATTTTTAATTATTTTTAGCTAAATTCTGCATTCGCCGACCCTAATGTTATGATAGAGCTTTGAAAACGATTATATCCGAATCTAGGACAGATGTTAATAATGCGATCGTAAAGCTACATTTTCTTGTATAGACGCTCCAGTTTCAGAGATCGACAAAGGGCGATTAGACAAAGAGCTATGAGTATATGAAATATCAGCATTATGCTGAGTTGAACGCCATTTTGGTACGCAGATACATGAGTCGAACTGTATTATTGGATTCAATTGTATCTACTGTTCCTTGTAATTGTTTAATGTGTCATTTTGTGTGTACCAAATAAATGATTATTCTATTCTATCATGAAAAATAAAAGCGGCCAAGTGCGAGTCGGATTCGCCCATGAAGGGTTCCGTAGCAGCAAGTAACATAATATAAAAGTTCTTTTTTTATATTTTGGTTAATTAATGAAAGGTAAATTGCGGTTTACGATTTATGACGTATTAAAAAAAAACTACTTACTAGTTAACGTTCAAACCAATTTTCGGTGAAAGTTTGTATGGTAATGTACATCATATATTTTTTTTAGTTTTATCATTCTCTTATTTTATAAGTTACAGGGGGCACATTTTACCACTTTAGAAGTGTCTCTCGCGTAAACTATTCGGTTTAGAAAAAAACATATTAGAAACCTCAATATCATTTTTGAAGAACTATCCATAGATAGCCCACACGTATGGGTTTGATAAAAAAAATTGAGTTTCAGTTCTAAGTATGGAGAATCCCCAAAATTTATTGTTTTTTTTTTATTTTTGTGTGAAAATCTTAATGCGGTTCACAGAATACATCTAGGTACTTACCAAGTTACCAAGAACCACTTACCAAGAAAAAAGTGGATGTGAGATACGGACGAACAGACCATAAGGGTTCCGTTTTTTTGCCATTTGGCTACGGAACCCTAAAAACGCTAAGTTACGTATAAAAAAGAGATCGAAAGAGGCCGTGTGCATTCGTTACCCGAAGAGTGCCAACGGAACTAGTTCAAAGCCTATACTTACTGTCTGCCTATTTATTATAGTATATATGTTACTTATAGTATATATTCGAAGGTAACTCTGTCTCTCAGTCTCTCTGTATCTGTGTCTGTTTGTTACGTTCTCGCGACTAAACGGCTCGACTGATTTAGATGAAATTTGGTACACAGTCTGTCACCGCACTCACGGCATTTATTTAAAACACATATGCAGAATCGTATTAACTGATTTTAGAGATTGGTTAACACGTTCGCAGCGGCACAGATTTATCTGTACTTTCCATTACTGCGTTACGGGTCGTTTTAAACCTTGTCCTAAACCAGAGATTGTGGCGGCACGAGGCATATTAAACCCCACCGCCCGTAGGAGACCAAAACTCTTTTATTGGCGCCAAATAAGACAAAGTATACGTTTTTTTTGTGTGCAGCACGAGGTCTAAGAAACCCGTCATTTTGGTTGGTATACCATAGAACTAGGAATCAATAGCACATCTCAGATATATAGTTATCTTTTTCCTACACTCAACCAGATGGAAGTTATGCCTCCCGCACGACAGAGACGTTTAAGTTTTTTCTTACCGCTATAAAGACGAGACACGGACAGGGTGTTTCAAGCCCTGTTTCGCACTTATCGTGTTAATACCGGTAGCTTGAATATTTATTTATCCAGTAATCGATACATTTCCAATAAACAATTTTTAACGTAAATCGGCGGAGCCTTTGCGTCGATGCCACTTAGTCAGTGTACTTACATGATGAATGAATATGATTTGTTTACCTATTTTAAAAAGGTTGTATTATTCATATTTTTTGGACTTTAAATTAAGGAAAATTGGAAATTAAAAACATTTCACGGTAACTAATTAAAAAAAACTATTTTACAACAAGACTAGGCATCATCCCCACCCGTGATTTTTAATTAATGTCGTAAAGGCAGTGATACGCAGTATGGATAGATTATGACTGGGAGTGGTACACACGGCTACACATCAAGCTATACTTATCCAGTATAAGCTGACTTCGCATTGTGGATGCTTTTCGTAGAAAGAGAGGTCAGCTTATACTGGAATAGTATAGCTTGATGTGTAGCCGTGTGTATATAGGCTACTTTATACCCAACTGCACCGAAGGAGAGTAATATTTTTATTGACAAACCACGCATGTGTGTA
This sequence comes from Philereme vetulata, assembly GCA_918857605.2. Classification (NCBI taxonomy): domain Eukaryota; kingdom Metazoa; phylum Arthropoda; class Insecta; order Lepidoptera; family Geometridae; genus Philereme; species Philereme vetulata. The sequence continues at coordinate 4,079,940 of OU975449.1, read as the reverse complement.
ACAAGTTGCCAGTTGTCATTTGCACATGTGTGTCAATGGTTTAAACACAGAACATAAAAAACAAAATTGTTTTTTGTGTTCTGTGGGTTTATAATTCAACAAATAAAAAATCTTACAACACTTAATAACAACACACACACGCACAAAAAACACTACAATCAAAAGAGGTTAACTTATGGTTTAAACACAGAACATAAACATAACACAGAACATCAAGGTTTTTAAAACCATCTCAAAAATTTTAAGCCTAGACGGAACTTCGACTTTTGGATCCTGACATGACATAGTCTGGTAGCACAATTAGATAGTGCATCCTCGTATCAAGAGGAAGGTTGCGGGTTCAAGTCCCGTCTAGGCTACAAATTTATGAGATGGTTTTAAAATCTTAGAATTTTACGTATTTGTTCGGATAACACTATAAAAATAAAAATACTAGGTTAACTTTTTACATATTATGTTCTCTAAAAATTTGCTAGATATCATCGTCAATTTTATTGAGATTGTCATAAAATAACCTATGACTTAATATGGAACACACAGGCCTGCTTATTTTGCTACTTTAGCGAACTTCGCCTGCGATTGAATTAAAGCTGTCTACGAACGTTGATTCCAAAGTTACATCACAACATTAAATCTAATTATACCTTATTTATGAACGCATACTAGGAAATCTGAAAATTCACACACAGCTCTCTGTTTTAGTAAAAAATGTAAATGAATACAGAAAGTTATAGTATCTTCTTATGGTTGGTGGGACGTAGCGAGTGATCGTGAGATGTGGAGGAACATGGGGAAGACCTTTGCCCAGCAGTGGGAAAATAAAGGTTATAAAAAAAAAAGTATGATCGTAAAGCAAAATAGATACATTCGAAAATACATTTAATTAAAATAAATAACATAAATAAATATTGCTGGACATTTCACACAGCGCTATCTAGCCCCAAACTAAGCAGAACTTGTACACACGGCTACACATCATGCTATACATTTCCAGTTTAAGCTGACCTCTCATTCTACGAAAAGCCTACACAATTCGAGGTCAGCTTATACTGGAAATGTATAGCTTGATATGTAGCCGTGTGTACTAAGGGAACCAGATAACTGATAGAATACTTATATACATTTTTTTGTAAATACATACTTATAATATATAGAGAAACAACCGGACTCGGAACAAATATCTGTAGATCATGCAAACATTGTTCCGTGGCGGGAATCGAACCCGCCACCTCCTGCGTCTCAGCCGGCTACTCGCCCACTGCACCACGGAGGTCGTCATTGTGTGGATACTTTATCTCTTTTTTTGTCAGGTGTCATAAAAATAAAGAACATAGACAAACATTTATTTGTCAGTACACAATACTATTAAAAATAGACCAAAGTAAAAATAGTGATGTTCCGAGAACAGTAGACCACGCGAGCCCATATAACCATTCAATATGTTTCCAATCGGCTTACCTGTGTAGACTTTTGAGCAAAATATTGAATAGAATAAACTAGAAAAGCGTTTATTTTGCATCACAAATATGTAATGATTTGCTACTTCATGATTGAATATTTTGTTAAATTGTGTACTGTAGACAGAAGAATTACCAAAATTAATTAATATTAATACCTGAAGAATTTATAAGTTCGATTTTGTAATTTATATTATAAATCATAAGTTATTTAAGTATAAATAAAACAGAAAATTGTTTTGTGACATTCTGTTGACATGTTGACTTTTTTCTATTTTGTTCATTTGAAACCCGTTGGTGAGTAATGGGACAACTGTTATTGTAATACCTACATTAATATTACTAGTGTTTATTACTGTGTTTGTAATTATGGTACCAATAGAATAAATAGTAAACTTATCATAATAGAACTCATGTAATGATCTTAGTCGTCATGTCGAATGTCCATGTCGTCCCTGCCCCAGTTATGGTTGAGAACTCGGCTCTTGAAGTTGTCGACGCGTATGTATACCTAGGACAAACAGTCCAATTAGGTAGGTCCAACTTCGAGAAAGAGGTCAATCGTCGAATCCAACTCGGATGGGCAGCGTTTGGGAAACTTCGCAACGTCTTTTCGTCCAACATACCTCAGTGCCTTAAGACGAAAGTCTACAATCAGTGTGTGTTACCAGTGATGACATATGGAACCGAGACGTGGTCCTTCACTATTGGCCTTATGAATAAGCTCAGAGTCGCTCAACGAGCTATGGAGAGGGCTATGCTCGGGGTTTCTCTACGGGATCGAATCAGAAATGAGGAGATACGTAGGAGAACTCAAGTCACCGACATAGCCCGACGGATTAGCACGTTGAAGTGGCAATGGGCAGGCCATATAGCGCACAGAACAGATGGCCGATGGGGCCGAAAGGTTCTCGAGTGGAGGCCACGGACCGGCAAGCGCAGCGTAGGACGTCCACCCACAAGATGGACAGACGACTTGGTAAGAACCGCAGGTCGGCGTTGGATGCAGGCCGCTTCCAACCGCAGTTCCTGGAGATCAATGAGGGAGGCCTTTGTCCAGCAGTGGACGTCCTACGGCTGATATGATGATGAATGATCTTAGAAAAACGGAAAGAATTGCGGGTGGCGCCAGTCACGGTGAACGAACGAAACACGAACGACTTCGGTCGAACAAAGGAGGTTCGGTGGCTGACGAACGGCCGCCGTTCCTCGGCCGAATTTCAACGAGCTTAGTCGTAATTAAAATTAATCTGAAGTTTTCAATACAAGTAATTCAAATCAACATCCAGCATTTTATTTCGTAATAAATATTACACAGTATTACAAGTATCACAGTTTATATGTGTATAAGTTATATTGCAAATTTATACCATTATAGCGCTGGCCTTCCGCTGGTCTTCTGGTATTGGTATAAGTTTTAGCGATTACTCGCCATCCCTTGGTTCTAGAAAGTGGAACCTGCTGTTTACGGGTTCGTCTCGTCAAGGCGGATAGGACTACGTGGCCTGATTGGTATAGGTAGTTATACATTTTCTGAAAAAAAAAAATTGAAATTCGTCCATATATGTATAATACGACAGCAAACTTCCCCTCCCATTTTCCCCCTTCATTCCCGCTTTTGGTTTTTTTCATAACATTTTGTGTAGAATGATGTCCTTAGTGTGCCTCTCAAAGGAGAACGGGCATAAGTGTATGGAAGCTGGTCTACCTTGCAATAAAAATGAGTCATATGTCAATATAAAGGTAATTCTATGTATTTTCATATGTAGAAAGTCGCATTTCTCTAAGTATTGTCCGATCTGAGTTCTACTAAAAATTGAATCTGATAATATTTAGTGCCAAACATTGAATATCGTGGTAATTAAAAAAACATTTCGTGTAATGTAATGATTGAATTCCGTCGATAAATAACGCTACAGCAAACTTCCCCTACCTATTTTCCCCACACTAACAAATCGCGTTCTACTAAAAAATTTTATATAATCATGGAACATGTGTGCCAATTTTCGTCAAAATCTGTTAAAAAATGCGACCTGTAGGCGTAAACAGACAGACTGATAAGACGGACAAAAGCATTTTTTTTGCCAATCTCGAAAATGAGAACGAACGCTTCGGTCGCGCGGTCAATAAGAAAAAACAGGGATAATAACAGATTACAAACATAAATACTTATAATACTTGAAAATAATAATTATTAAATATGATAAAAGGCAAAACAAACCAATAGTTAGATTAACCTACTAGTCATGTGTTGTGTGTATATAATATATACTAGTTATGTGTGCACGTGCAGCAAATGAAAAAACTCTACTCCCACAGGTTCTGAAGTGCCACTTCAACAAATTTCATTTTAATACCAATAAGTATCGCGATCGAACATAGAAATGGTGCATAAATTTAAAAATAGTATCCCATAAAACATCCGTCGATATATCAGTCTGTGACACGTTAGTATATTTTATATAGTGATACGCCTAGAGACAGTTAAATAAATAAATAAATATTGCTGGACATTTCACACAGCGCTATCTAGCCCCAAACTGAGCAGAGCTTGTACTATGGGAACCAGATAACTGATAGAATACTTATTTAGGTTTTTTTTTATTCTAATGTAATAATAATACATACTTATAATATATAGAGAAATGATCGAAGCCGGAACAAATATCTGTAGATCATGCAAACATTTGTTCCGTGGCGGGCATCGAACCCACTACCTCCTGCGTATCAGCCGGCTGTTCGCCCACTGCGCCACGGAGGTCGTCGATAGTTCTACCAGAGACAAGTAATATCAATAGACTGTCAATGGCGGCGATTCTGTTGTTCACACTAACTAAAATTGTGTGAAATACGAACGTTCTTATTTTGTTTTCGCTAAAGATCAAATTAGAATGACATGTAAAGTAACATTTCTAAATTTAAATATTTTTTACTAAGATTGCGTGTTTTTGGGCTAGTTTTAGTCAGCAGTCATATTGGTGCTGATTAAAACTACCGGCAAACACGCCATCTTAGTAAAAATGACTTAATTTTAGAAATGTCACTTTAAACATCATTCTAATTTGATCTTTAGCGTAAACAAAATAAGACCGTTCGTCTTTTACACAATTTTAGTTAGTAGCGTAAACAACAAAATCGCCACCAATGTCCATATAAGAAATCGTAGCCCGCAAAAAGCTCAAAATCCCGTATTATTTGTAGATGGCGCTGGCTGTCTCATAGCCTGGAAACTTTCATAGCGGTTATTGTACCCAACAAATAAAAATAAACTTCCACTAAAACACACCAAAATATTTCAATATTTTTTAGATTAAGTAATATTGTCCATAAAATAAGATTTAACGATTTCATTTTATATTGATGATTTACCACTTTCACATGCTTAATCACAAATGGCGTGGGAAGGTAGCACATCGTTTTTACCTAGATGGCGTTTAACACAAAATTAACACGAAGTCCGAAACAAAGGGAACGAAAGAGAACCGTGAACTGACTGACATTGACAGCCGGGAAGCAAGCAAAGTCACGCTTTTTGTACCTAATTTTGTTACATGCTGTGTTGCCAAACCTCACTTCTCAAAAGCCGCGACTAGTAAGTCGATATTTTGTTGAACATAATGTATTTACATATTGTGCACGTATTGAGGTCATTATTTTAGTAGTTATGTTTCCAGTTCAAATTAATAGAACGTATTATCTTGTAGTAGGTTTGCATTTGCCAGGTACTTACAAATTAATTTTATTTTCTTTCAAAAAGTGTTCTACTTATCTGTACCTACATCACTATAAATATGTATTCTTATTTTACAAATATGTAGATATTTCCGCATTTAAGTGATAATGGTACGATCATAGACGTATGTAATGAATAAAAGATATCTATCCTTTCCTTTCCTAAAAAAACCCCTATTTTGACGGAACCTTTCATGTTCTGGAAATTCTGAGAATATGTGCGCAAATCTCTAAAAATTGCTAGATACTAAAGTTTTAACGAAACTGAAGAGCGGCAACCTCGCACAACGTAAAGGTCACAACGTCGCAATAATATTATCGCGCACGTGTAATTGGAAATAGCGCCATCTATTTTTCTTCGTACCATTATGAGCGGTAGTAAGCTAAAGGATGGCATATATTTAACGATTTGTAACTCTTAGCGACATCTGGCGTCCTAGCAGTAATCAAATATCGAGTTACATTATCTTGTTTGAGACTGTCAGTCTATTTAAATTATATTGGTCCGTGGTTCTACCAAACTATCTAGCCTGGTGGACAAAATCGAACTAAACTAGACGTCAACGTACCTGCCAGACGGGGTCATATATATAACGTGGGACAAGTGACGGTGATATTGCTATCTCGCTCGCTCTTGCAGCCCTAACGCTAGCCGTTAGTGATGCGCCGAGTACCTATCGATAACACTAATTACCAGTAATTGTATTGAAAAGTATACAAACACGTTTATTCGACGACCTCTGTGGCGCAGTGGGCAAAAAGCCGGCTGAGGCGCAGGTGGTTGCGGGTTCGGTTCCCGCCGCGGAGCAAATGTTTGCATGATCTACAGATATTTATTACGGGTTCGATCATTTCTCTATATATTATAAGTATGTATTATTACATTAGAATACAAAAATAAACCTATATAAGTATTCAATCAGTTATCTGGTTTCCATAGTACAAGCTTTGCATAATTTGGGCCTAGATAGCGCCGTATGAAATGTCATGCATTTATAGTTATCGTAAGGAGTATGAAAGCGTGAGAAGCAGGTGTGTTTAAATATATATTGGCACAACAGTATTTACAAAATTAATCAGAACACGAAAATATTAGGTAGGCGTGATCGATGCGCGCGCGCGACACGAGTGTACGATCCCAGGTGAATTCGACACTGTAACGAGCGAGCGGCCGGTCGGCATACATCTCGCTTGCTCCTGCGCCGGAGGCAGCCGCACTAGCTACCGTCTCAGTCGCACAGTAAGGAATTCCATAGCACAGCATATGGGTCACCACAGAACACAAAAAACAATAGAAGTCGTAAGTAGGCGGGGCCCGCGTAACACCAAGTACGCGGAGTTCCGCGCACTACAAGCTTCGCTCACTTCAGTCGTATTTCAATTACTGTGGGGTAAACGTACTTCAAAAAAATATAAACAAGCTATATTGTGCCGTTTTGGAGTGTAAATATTATAGCCGAACCAAAAATTCAACAAAAGGAGGCATATCCTATCACCGGTAAGTATTATTTTATTGTTTTTTGTTAGTTTTGTTTTAAATGCAAAATCGTCAAACAAAATAGACTGCGAATCATACTCCTTAAGGTCGCGTTTCTCTTAAACCTCAACTTAAGCTACTCAATTAGGGATGTGACCCCAATATACTGATGAATGTGTTATCGATAGCTTTAATTAGTTACCCCCTATTAAAAGGTGTATAAGTTTTAGGGCGTTAATTCCTTGTTGTTTTATTGATCATTTTCTGAATGTATTTTAGACTATGGTGTGAAATAATACAATAACTTCTGTTTTCAGTTTCCCCAAGGCGCAAGACATAAAAAAATTAAAAAAACGTACAACTTATGAGTCATCCAGCATACAGAGTCATGACCTGGCACCGTGTGACTTTTTACTGTTCCCAAAAATTAAGAACCAATTACCCGATCAACGGTTTTCATCACCAGAAGAGGTTGTCGAAGAGTATGAATAACATGTATCTGACGTCAGCACCGGAGGAGTGGCACAAATGTTTTCAAAATTTGTTCAATCTTATGAAAAAGTGCATTGACGCAAAGGGAGATTACTTTGAGAAACAATAAATTCATTTTTGACCAATATTAGTATATTTTTATTGATTCCGGAAACTTTTAGTGTGCCCCTCAAATAATAATTCAGTATACAGTGTTTTTTTTAACTGTAACAGTACGGCAGTACCCATAACCAGAGGAGATACAGGTGCAGTTTCTTTTAAAACATTAGCTCGTTTTCGAAGAAAAACATTTTGCCATTAAATTTTTGTTTGGTCAAGTGTGAGTAGCGCCTTAAAATCACAAAATCAAATAAAAAAAACCGACGAAGCTCAATTAATGCGCTGAAGTGGTATCAGGAAAGCTACCCAGACCGCAATTGAGGAAGTATGCTTCAATTAAGTCAAATAAAAAAAAAATTACCAAGCATCAAAAAAAAATATTACCAACTTGATTCATTTTAAGGCGCTACTCACACTTGAAAAAAAAATTGAATGCAAAAATGTTTTTCTTCGAAAAAGAGCTGATGTTTTAAAAGAAACTGCACCTGTATCTCCTCTGGTTATGGGTGCTGCCGTACTGTTACAGTTAAAAAAAACACTGTATAATAGTCCAGTAATATACATTTTTTAAGTAAGTATTTATTAGTTGGATACCTGTGATTATGTTAAGAAAGAAAGAAAAGAAAAGCTTTTTATTTCTACCACCACAAATATAACCTGACGTACCCTATTTCGTTACCCGTAGTAGGTAGGTGATAATCGATATCGATACATTCGTCTTGTATGCTCATTGGTACATCACTAAGTGAGTAGCGCTGTTATTTAAGCATGAGAGTAACAGCCAATGCATTATCGATCTTATACTTTGCTGTTAGAGACTATAACAAAAATCGTTAGCAACAGCGCCATCTGTTGTTGAGTGGCTTTGTTTTGTGGGTAATCAAGTATCAGCCATTGCATTATCAGTCTTATTTCTAATTAATTGAGACTAAAATAAAAATATTTTCTAAAGCGCCATCTTTTGCCGAGTAGAAGAAGTAAACTTTATTTTTTTGTTACTGTTTATTTTATTGAATTTTAAACCATGTTCCATAGTAGCTAAGGTTTTATATCCGTTAAATTAGTTTTATGGTTTTAGGCCTCTTTGAACGTTCTGTTTCAACCAATTATAACTTTTATTTCTAAGTGTGCTAGTTTTTACATGTGTGAGTTTAGCTACACTGGTTTTCTTAGTAAAAAGTCATCGTGCTAGTTCTATTGTTTTTTATGTTCTGTGTGGGTCACTAAGCGCATCGATAAAACATCGTAAGTAGCCTACACATTGTTTATTATATTTATATTCTTTGGCCAGATAAGTTGGTCGTACATTGAATCGACGTGTCTACTCCGCAATATGTAAACTCTTGACTTTAGAAGCGGAAAATGTAGAAAAATTTGAGAGAGATTTCGAACAACAAATTTTCCGGTTATGCGTTGAATGCCCGTCTCATATGTTTGTACTTCCTACATATGTGACGTTGTTGTTTTGTTGAAGAATGCATGAATTCGGTGATGATACTTAACCTCTTGTAGTTTAATATCAAAAGCCTGGAGGAATTTCAAATGTTTAGTGCTGTTGAACATATTTTTCGGAAGTTTATTTAATGCAAATTCGTTAAATACCTAGAATTTTTTTAGGTCGTGCACAGAATCGTTGCTCAATGCTTAAGATAATATTTAAAAATCATCCTTAGTGGATAACCCTAGCGGATATAATATATATGAAAAGGGGGACAAAATGCCTTTAATAACAATAAATATTTACATGACTTAAATACAAAAGAAACAGTTGAATTATCTAAAGACCGTTGCAAAAGATGCAAAGACAGCTCAACTGCTCCAGATCACTATCAGGCGGAAGTGTGACACTGGCTGCATTGCCTTCCATTGTCAAGACTTCCATATTTGCGCCGCTTGAGATCTTCGGCTGAAATTGCTGCCGCACCGACTCCAACTGCTGTACCAGACAGATGGGATGGCGCAAGGGTATCGACGCACATGGCGTCCCACACGAAAGGCCTACCTTCTCCCAAAGTACAAGAGTCATACCGTCAGGCCTCTTACCATAGTCAAGTAGTCGTTCGGTTCGAGAACGGCTGGAACGTTGACGCTGCAAAAAGCCCGGTGGATGATATTATTATGGCTAGCGTGACGGGAAATCCTACTAATATATATTAAATTTGACTGAATTCAAGCAGAAATTGTTTTTAATGTTTGAGAATTAGACGCTATTATACTGTTAGATCGAGTTCCAAGCGTCGAGATCCGTAGACGAACCAAGATTCATGGGGTTGGGATTCGAGTTATGGAGCTCAAATGGTCTTGGGCGGGACACTTGGCTAGGCGTGGTGATGAAAGATGGAGCAGGACAGTGACTGAATGGTGGCCGAGGAGCGGGTACAGAAGGGTAGGATGTCCGGCAGCGATATGGGTGGACGAGATCGTAAAGGTCCCGGGGTCAGTCGGTGAGACTAGCGCAGGATCGTGGTGGATGGCACAAACTTGGGGAGGCATATACCCAACAATGGGTGAAGTTAGGCTGTGGATGATGATGATGATACTGTAAATGAATTTCTTATAGACAAATACATACAAACTCAACAATAGCGTAATTTATTTAATTTTTAGAGATATGACCGAATTTTTTTGATATTGATTATTACATTTGTTTTTGTATACATACTTTCCTGATCCCCATGTTATTATTTTTAAACTTTGACCTCAATTAAATTGAATTGTATAAATGTTTCTAATAGATTTAGTAGATATATAAACTGCCTGGAACCAATGTTTGTAATATACATATTTACCTATGTTTGCGAATGAATAAATGAATTATGAATTAGATACATATATAGATAACTCTTTACTGTTACACTAAATTAACCATTCTTAAACCTAGAAAACTTAAGACTAATACGCGGTGGTGCAAGTGGTCTTATCGCTTAAAGCGATCTCTACCAGGCAACCTCCTTTAGGAAATATACAGTAGGTACTTTATTTGTATAGTAGGAACCATGGGTTTTTATAAAAAGCAATTTAATCTACACTAATTGATAGAGCGAAGCGAGATCTCTTAATCAACTTGGGCAAACCGGCGTTGTATGTATGTATGTTTGTCCGAGGATAACTTTCGAAGCGTCGATCCGATCATGGTGAAATGTAATACATAGATAGGTAGTGATGGCACAATTTTGGTGTGACTAAATGAGCTAAAAATGTGGATGGGGACAGGGTTGTTGACATATTGGGGTTCAAGAGGGTTAAAAAAAATGAAAATGGTCAAGTGGGACGTCGAAATAAAGGTATCCATTAGTACATTTAGACTCCGTTTTTATTTTTCGTAAATTCTCTATAGTTTTTTGAGTTATTAGCCATAATAAAAACTAAACTTTGACTTGTTAATTCAGTGCATAAAACTGACAGTTCCCGAGAACCCTATCTGTGGCGGCGGCAGCTGCAGATGTTTCTGCCAAGGCGAGGCTGAAAACCAGCGTAGCTGAGCCCTCGACCTATTTACCACCACCTTCTACCTTGGTGCTACCTACAATAATGTACTAATGTTACTTAGAATTAAGCCTACTGTTGTACCTACCTAGCTTTATTTAGTAATTATTGTACCTACCTACTTCTGTTAGCTTAATAGGTGTGTGTGTAAAAAAATGCCTTTTATTTATTTATTTATAAAACTCACAGGGTACACCAGTAACCCCACAGTGCTGTAATTTAGTATACTTGTAGCTTAAATGACACAAATATAGGCAAAATTCTGAAATCCAGAATAACTTCAATTTGTACCTACCCCAAAAAATTACCAACTTACATGAACTCCCGTTACCTGTAATTTGAATGAAACTGTAGGTCAAGTAGATGGTTATTTATTACGTTACACTGTTTTGATAGTCAAAGATTACAAATAATATTTTTTTTGTTTTAATCGGAGACTCACGAGATCTCAGCTCGGGGCGAACTACTAGTATTATAAAGAGGAAAGATTTGTATTTTTGCATGTTTGTAACGAATAAACTCAAAAACTACGGGTACGATATCAATTTTTTTTCCACAATTAGAATATTACATTATCCTTGACTAACATAGGCTATTTTTATTACTAGATAAGTTTAATAATAAAATGTCCACCCGTGCGAAGCATGGACGGGCCGGGTCCAGCGTCGAGGACTTTGCGGTAATGTTAGCGGGTCGTATGTACGATCGCGCCGACAATTGCCGCCACGCTCACCTCAACGCCATCGCTCCGCTGCACGCACGGCCACTTAACAGTCGAACTCCCTGGCATCCATTACCGCGGGAGCTCACCATCCTCTCCATAGCGTATACCACAAGAGGACCAACGTTAGCCAAGACATCGGCCACTTAACGTCTGAGAGGCCAAACTGCAAGCCAGGATGGCACTCCGGACATCACCTCGAGACTCAGAGATAGTCGTCTCTGACGTTGAAGCCAGGGAAAGTCCGACCCACACTTCCCAAACAAAAATGGTCGAAGTGTTGAAGACCCATGATAATGATGATGGGACGAGCCGCTAGTGATTCTATAATAACAAGCAATGACTTGGTGCGGCAGTAAACTTCATGGCCATCAATCCTAATATTAGTTTAATTAACGACGAATATGTACAATCTATTAATCTGGAATATCAATAACGGTTGGGCTATTTGTTCAGTCAGTATGATCTTCTAATTGCTATTGACTCATATCCTATATTCACACGAAGGGCTCATCCCTTTCAGATTGTATTTAATTGTATTTACGTTCCTATAATAAAATACCCAGGGCTTTTTCTCTTTCAATACAAATTACCAAAACCGGCCAAGTGCGAGTCGGACTCGCGCACGAGGGGTTCCGTACTATTATCTATAAAAACGGCAAAAAAATCACGTTTGTTGTATGAGAGCCCCCATTAAATATTTGTTTTATTTTAATTTAATTATTTATTTTTGTGAATATTTATCTAAATGTTCTGTGAATATTTCAAGTTGCTGTTAAGTTTACCTGTTGCTGTAATCAATATCAAGCTAAAACGAGCAAAAAAATCACGTTTGTTGTATAGGAGCCCCCCTTAAATATTTATTGTATTCTGTTTTTAGTATTTGTTGTTATAGCGACAACAGAAATACATAATCTGTGAAAGTTTCAACTGTCTAACTATTACGGTTCATGAGATACAGCCTGGTGACAGACGGACAGACAGATAGATAGACAACGGAGCCTCAGTAATGGGGTGCCACTTTACCCTTTGGGTACGGAACCCTGAAAAGGTCTATTCTACATTTTAATGAGGTAACATAGATTTGTATGTAGTTTTACGGTACTATAATAGATAATACATACTAATATTATTATTTGTAAAGTTATCAAGGATTTTTATTTTAATAAACTCTATTTGCAGTGGATGCCATCCCAGTCCGCTCCGGCTTCACGTGGAGTTCATAAAAAATATAGCCTAGTATCGTCTTGAGTTCTTATACAAATACCTCATAGAAAACGCGAATTCCGTTTTTCCAGAATTTTTCTTTTTCCAGGCAACTATTCCTTTTTTCTTTTCCTAAAAACTATATACGAATATAAAAAAAAAAATAACCCAAGCGCTTACCAAGGAACCGAATATTATTTTTATATATAGTTAACCTACGTACTGAAGTTGTTTTTAAGGAACATTTTAATGAACACAAGAACAATTTCTTTTAATTCATGATATTGGTTTATCAAAATTTATCTGGAGAACTTCAGACTAAATTAAAATATTCCACATTTTCAAGCAGCTGACGTGCAAAATCTTCAGCTGAAAAGCTGTCATATCACGCCTCTTGGTCTTTAAAGCAGGTGAAAACTTCAGGCATTGTGTTTGGAGTGCGTCTTGGGTATAAAGCTAAGCTTTTAGAACTGCGCACCAACCTGTATGCGGAGGATGGTCAGCCAGTTAGTAAAAGTTGATTAATATGTACGAGCTAGTAGTTAATAATAACTTTATTTCAGGCAACAGACTTAAAAATAAGTACAGTACCCATATTGGTTATACATTTTTGAGGTAGAAATTGCAGTTATTCTGGATTTCAGACTGTTCCCTATATATGTGTCACTAAAGCTACATTTCAGCACTGTGAGGTAACTTGTGAACCCTGTGAATGTTGTCAAAGTTTAGTTTTTATTATGGTTAATAACTTAAAAACTACAAGGTTTAAACTAAAACTAAAAACATGGTCAAAGTTGACTCACAAATACCTTTTATTAGACGTGCCATTTGACCGGATTTACCACTCTTGAACCCCAATATCTCAACAACACCACCACATTTTTAGCTCATTTAGTCACACCAAAATTGTGCCATCACTACATTCCTATATGTATGATTTTATGATTATTGGATAAACGCTTCGAAAGTTATCCTCGGACAAACAAACCTACATACGCTGATTTGCCCAAGTTGATTTGGAGATCTCGCTTCGCCCGATCAATTACCTCGTAGGTGAAGCACCTTAGAAATGTGCCCTATGATGCATGATGCCTACTGCCCTACGTCCATCAACTTGATACATACAGGTGTAAACCTCACGTGCCTGTAATTTCACCGGCAAACATACCCTTCAACCCGAAACAGCAATGCTGCTTGGCGGCATATTAATAATATACCTTAGACCTAAAGATAACAATATACTTAAAATGTAACATTTATTTATAAGGCCCGTTGTTTTGCGACGTGCTAGGTATACGGAGTTAAAAGCGTGGGGGTATCAGCGAGCATTCCACAGAATCGCCTAAATACGACACCCTTCGGTCAGAACACTTCCTTCGTTATCACAGCGAAATCTTAAATCGGTACTCGCACTATAAGTAATTTAAAGCTAAACCATGCATACGTTAAGTATCAATCAATTTATTAATTGCGAATATGGGTTAGTAACAGGTGGTTAGTGATACAGTTTGAGTTCGTCCATAATCAGTGTTATCGCATGCAATTTTAATCAGCATTCTATCATAGGAAAATTAAACTTATTGAGATGAAAATATTTACGACATTCAAACTGTTAGGTCTTACCTTAAAATAAAATCAGTGGTTCGCCCCGAACTGAGATCTCGCGAGTCTCCCAAAACACAAAAGAAAATATTCATAAGGAGACTCGCGCAACGATGCGTAAACGTATTTAGTGGCTAAATATTATTTAAGGAGTTTTTTAGGGTACAAACTGCAGTTATTCTGGATTTCAGACTTATGCCTATATTTGTGTTACTTAAGCATACCAAATTACAGCACTGTGGGGTCACTGGTGTACCCTGTGAAATTTGACAAAGTTCAGTATTTATTATGGCTGTTAACTCAAAAACTGTAAAGAATGTACTAAAAACACAAACGGAGTTTAAATGTGCTAATGAAGACCTTTCAATTAACGTCCCACTTGACCTAATAGTCTCATTTTAATTTTTTTTACCCCTCTTGAACCCCAATATATCAACAACCCCCCAACATTTTAAGCTCATTTAGCCACACCAAAATTGTTCCATCACTACCTACGAGTACCTATGTATAAAATTTCACGACGATCGGATCAACGCTTCTAAAGTTATCCTCGGACAAACAAACTTACATACATACAATAGAAATTTACCCAAGTTGATTTAGAAATCTCTCTTTGCTCTATCAAAAATAATATTAAAATGTCAGATTCAATAAAATGATTCAAGGGATTTATCACTAAGAAATTAATTTGTATTGTAATATGCTTTTTCTATTAATATTTGTTTCAAGTTTCTCTTATCAGTTTATCTTTAGTAGTGTAAGTTGAAGAGTTGTTTAAGCTCACTAGAGATCTCTGTCTAGCATTGAAATGATACATTCTGAAATAAAGTAATTAAGGTTATCTGAGACCACAAAAGAATTATCTGTATAGTGGGTATAATATTAACACAGAACCCACTCTCAGAACAAATATTTGCAGACCATACAAACATTTTGCGGCTTAAATGGAAACCGCAATCTCGATCTTCTCTACGCGTCGGTCGGCCCCCTTCTCGCAAGACAGGTGCAACACTAATGATGTCTAAAAACATGAAATAAGTGAGTATTTTAATATTTTCTTTATATTTTTTTTGATGATATCCCAGCGCTTGACCACTACCTCACCTGATGGTAAGTTATGGTGTGATCGAAGATGGAGCACGCTTGCATAGAACTTAAGCCATCCATAGTCAAGCGCTTGACCACTACCTCATCTGATGGTAAGTTATGGTGTGATCGAAGATGGAGCACGCTTGCACAGAACCTAAGCCATCCATAGTCAAGCGCTTGACCACTACCTTACCTGATGGTAAGTTATGGTGTGATCAAAGATGGAGCACGCTTGCATAGAACCTAAGTCATTCATAGTCAAACGCTTGACAACTATCTCACCTGATGGTAAGTGATGGTATGATTGAAGATGGAGCACGCTTGCATAGAAACTAAGCCATCCTTAGTCAAGCGCTTGACCACTACCTCACCTGATGGTAAGTGATGGTGTGATCGAAGATGGAGCACTTGACCACTACCTCGCCTGATGGTAAGTGATGGTGTGATCAAAGATGGAACCCGCTTGCATAGAACCTAAGCCATTCATAGTCAAGCGCTTGACCACTACCTCACCTGATGGTAAGTGATGGTCTGATCGAAGATGGAACACGCTTGCATAGAACCTAAGTCATTCATAGTCACGCGCTTGACCACTACCTCACCTGATGATAAGTGATGGTGTGATCGAAGATGGAACACACTTGCATAGAACCTAAGCCATCCTTAGTCAAGCGCTTGACCACTACCTCACCTGATGGTAAGTGATGGTGTGATCGAAGATGGAGCACTTGACCACTACCTCACCTGATGGTAAGTGATGGTGTGATCAAAGATGGAACCCGCTTGCATAGAACCTAAGCCATTCATAGTCAAGCGCTTGACCACTACCTCACCTGATGGTAAGTGATGGTCTGATCGAAGATGGAACACGCTTGCATAGAACCTAAGTCATTCATAGTCACGCGCTTGACCACAACCTCACCTGATGGTAAGTTATGGTGTGATCGAAGATGGAGCACGCTTGCATAGAACCTAAGCCATCCATAGTCAAGCACTTGACCACTACCTCACCTGATGATAAGTGATGGTGTGATCGAAGATGGAACACACTTGCATAGAACCTAAGCCATTCATAGTCAAGCGCTTGACCACTACCTCACCTGATGATAAGTGATGGTGTGATCGAAGATGGAACACACTTGCATAGAACCTAAGCCATTCATAGTCAAGCACTTGACCACTACCTCACCTTATGGTAAGTGATGGTGTGATCGAAGATGGAACACACTTGCATAGAACCTAAGCCATCCATAGTCAAGCACTTGACCACTACCTCACCTGATGATAAGTGATGGTGTGATCGAAGATGGAACACACTTGCATAGAACCTAAGCCATTCATAGTCAAGCGCTTGACCACTACCTCACCTTATGGTAAGTTATGGTGTGATCGAAGATGGAACACACTTGCATAGAACCTAAGTCATTCATAGTCAAGCGCTTGACCACTACCTCACCTGATGGTAAGTTATGGTGTGATCTAAGATGGAGCACGCTTGCATAGAACCTAAGCCATCCATAGTCAAGCACTTGACCACTACCTCACCTGATGATAAGTGATGGTGTGATCGAAGATGGAACACACTTGCATAGAACCTAAGCCATCCATAGTCAAGCACTTGACCACTACCTCACCTGATGATAAGTGATGGTGTGATCGAAGATGGAACACACTTGCATAGAACCTAAGCCATCCATAGTCAAGCACTTGACCACTACCTCACCTGATGATAAGTGATGGTGTGATCGAAGATGGAACACACTTGCATAGAACCTAAGCCATTCATAGTCAAGCGCTTGACCACTACCTCACCTTATGGTAAGTTATGGTGTGATCGAAGATGGAACACACTTGCATAGAACCTAAGTCATTCATAGTCAAGCGCTTGACCACTACCTCACCTGATGGTAAGTTATGGTGTGATCGAAGATGGAGCACGCTTGCATAGAACCTAAGCCATCCATAGTCAAGCACTTGACCACTACCTCACCTGATGATAAGTGATGGTGTGATCGAAGATGGAACACACTTGCATAGAACCTAAGCCATTCATAGTCAAGCGCTTGACCACTACCTCACCTTATGGTAAGTTATGGTGTGATCGAAGATGGAGCACGCTTGCATAGAACCTAAGCCATTCATAGTCAAGCGCTTGACCACTACCTCACCTTATGGTAAGTTATGGTGTGATCGAAGATGGAACACACGTGCATAGAACCTAAGCCATCCATAGTCAAGCACTTGACCACTACCTCACCTGATGATAAGTGATGGTGTGATCGAAGATGGAACACACTTGCATAGAACCTAAGCCATTCATAGTCAAGCGCTTGACCACTACCTCACCTTATGGTAAGTTATGGTGTGATCGAAGATGGAACACACTTGCATAGAACCTAAGTCATTCATAGTCAAGCGCTTGACCACTACCTCACCTGATGGTAAGTTATGGTGTGATCGAAGATGGAGCACGCTTGCATAGAACCTAAGCCATCCATAGTCAAGCACTTGACCACTACCTCACCTGATGATAAGTGATGGTGTGATCGAAGATGGAACACACTTGCATAGAACCTAAGCCATTCATAGTCAAGCGCTTGACCACTACCTCACCTTATGGTAAGTTATGGTGTGATCGAAGATGAAGCACGCTTGCATAGAACCTAAGCCATTCATAGTCAAGCGCTTGACCACTACCTCACCTGATGGTAAGTTATGGTGTGATCGAAGATGGAGCACGCTTGCATAGAACTTAAGCCATCCATAGTCAAGCGCTTGACCACTACCTCATCTGATGGTAAGTTATGGTGTGATCGAAGATGGAGCACGCTTGCACAGAACCTAAGCCATCCATAGTCAAGCGCTTGACCACTACCTTACCTGATGGTAAGTGATGGTGTGATCGAAGATGGAACACACTTGCATAGAACCTAAGCCATCCATAGTCAAGCACTTGACCACTACCTCACCTGATGATAAGTGATGGTGTGATCGAAGATGGAACACACTTGCATAGAACCTAAGCCATTCATAGTCAAGCGCTTGACCACTACCTCACCTTATGGTAAGTTATGGTGTGATCGAAGATGGAACACACTTGCATAGAACCTAAGTCATTCATAGTCAAGCGCTTGACCACTACCTCACCTGATGGTAAGTTATGGTGTGATCGAAGATGGAGCACGCTTGCATAGAACCTAAGCCATCCATAGTCAAGCACTTGACCACTACCTCACCTGATGATAAGTGATGGTGTGATCGAAGATGGAACACACTTGCATAGAACCTAAGCCATTCATAGTCAAGCGCTTGACCACTACCTCACCTTATGGTAAGTTATGGTGTGATCGAAGATGGAGCACGCTTGCATAGAACCTAAGCCATTCATAGTCAAGCGCTTGACCACTACCTCACCTTATGGTAAGTTATGGTGTGATCGAAGATGGAACACACGTGCATAGAACCTAAGCCATCCATAGTCAAGCACTTGACCACTACCTCACCTGATGATAAGTGATGGTGTGATCGAAGATGGAACACACTTGCATAGAACCTAAGCCATTCATAGTCAAGCGCTTGACCACTACCTCACCTTATGGTAAGTTATGGTGTGATCGAAGATGGAACACACTTGCATAGAACCTAAGTCATTCATAGTCAAGCGCTTGACCACTACCTCACCTGATGGTAAGTTATGGTGTGATCGAAGATGGAGCACGCTTGCATAGAACCTAAGCCATCCATAGTCAAGCACTTGACCACTACCTCACCTGATGATAAGTGATGGTGTGATCGAAGATGGAACACACTTGCATAGAACCTAAGCCATTCATAGTCAAGCGCTTGACCACTACCTCACCTTATGGTAAGTTATGGTGTGATCGAAGATGGAGCACGCTTGCATAGAACCTAAGCCATTCATAGTCAAGCGCTTGACCACTACCTCACCTGATGGTAAGTTATGGTGTGATCGAAGATGGAGCACGCTTGCATAGAACTTAAGCCATCCATAGTCAAGCGCTTGACCACTACCTCATCTGATGGTAAGTTATGGTGTGATCGAAGATGGAGCACGCTTGCACAGAACCTAAGCCATCCATAGTCAAGCGCTTGACCACTACCTTACCTGATGGTAAGTTATGGTGTGATCAAAGATGGAGCACGCTTGCATAGAACCTAAGTCATTCATAGTCAAACGCTTGACAACTATCTCACCTGATGGTAAGTGATGGTATGATTGAAGATGGAGCACGCTTGCATAGAAACTAAGCCATCCTTAGTCAAGCGCTTGACCACTACCTCACCTGATGGTAAGTGATGGTGTGATCGAAGATGGAGCACTTGACCACTACCTCACCTGATGGTAAGTGATGGTGTGATCAAAGATGGAACCCGCTTGCATAGAACCTAAGCCATTCATAGTCAAGCGCTTGACCACTACCTCACCTGATGGTAAGTGATGGTCTGATCGAAGATGGAACACGCTTGCATAGAACCTAAGTCATTCATAGTCACGCGCTTGACCACTACCTCACCTGATGGTAAGTTATGGTGTGATCGAAGATGGAGCACGCTTGCATAGAACCTAAGCCATCCATAGTCAAGCACTTGACCACTTCCTCACCTGATGATAAGTGATGGTGTGATCGAAGATGGAACACACTTGCATAGAACCTAAGCCATTCATAGTCAAGCGCTTGACCACTACCTCACCTTATGGTAAGTTATGGTGTGATCGAAGATGGAACACACTTGCATAGAACCTAAGCCATCCATAGTCAAGCACTTGACCACTACCTCACCTGATGATAAGTGATGGTGTGATCGAAGATGGAACACACTTGCATAGAACCTAAGCCATTCATAGTCAAGCACTTGACCACTACCTCATCTTATGGTAAGTGATGGTGTGATCGAAGATGGAACACACTTGCATAGAACCTAAGCCATCCATAGTCAAGCACTTGACCACTACCTCACCTGATGATAAGTGATGGTGTGATCGAAGATGGAACACACTTGCATAGAACCTAAGCCATCCATAGTCAAGCACTTGACCACTACCTCACCTGATGATAAGTGATGGTGTGATCGAAGATGGAACACACTTGCATAGAACCTAAGCCATCCTTAGTCAAGCGCTTGACCACTACCTCACCTGATGGTAAGTGATGGTGTGATCGAAGATGGAGCACTTGACCACTACCTCACCTGATGGTAAGTGATGGTGTGATCAAAGATGGAACCCGCTTGCATAGAACCTAAGCCATTCATAGTCAAGCGCTTGACCACTACCTCACCTGATGGTAAGTGATGGTCTGATCGAAGATGGAACACGCTTGCATAGAACCTAAGTCATTCATAGTCACGCGCTTGACCACTACCTCACCTGATGGTAAGTTATGGTGTGATCGAAGATGGAGCACGCTTGCATAGAACCTAAGCCATCCATAGTCAAGCACTTGACCACTACCTCACCTGATGATAAGTGATGGTGTGATCGAAGATGGAACACACTTGCATAGAACCTAAGCCATTCATAGTCAAGCGCTTGACCACTACCTCACCTTATGGTAAGTTATGGTGTGATCGAAGATGGAACACACTTGCATAGAACCTAAGCCATCCATAGTCAAGCACTTGACCACTACCTCACCTGATGATAAGTGATGGTGTGATCGAAGATGGAACACACTTGCATAGAACCTAAGCCATTCATAGTCAAGCACTTGACCACTACCTCACCTTATGGTAAGTGATGGTGTGATCGAAGATGGAACACACTTGCATAGAACCTAAGCCATCCATAGTCAAGCACTTGACCACTACCTCACCTGATGATAAGTGATGGTGTGATCGAAGATGGAACACACTTGCATAGAACCTAAGCCATTCATAGTCAAGCGCTTGACCACTACCTCACCTTATGGTAAGTTATGGTGTGATCGAAGATGGAACACACTTGCATAGAACCTAAGTCATTCATAGTCAAGCGCTTGACCACTACCTCACCTGATGGTAGTTATGGTGTGATCGAAGATGGAGCACGCTTGCATAGAACCTAAGCCATCCATAGTCAAGCACTTGACCACTACCTCACCTGATGATAAGTGATGGTGTGATCGAAGATGGAACACACTTGCATAGAACCTAAGCCATCCATAGTCAAGCACTTGACCACTACCTCACCTGATGATAAGTGATGGTGTGATCGAAGATGGAACACACTTGCATAGAACCTAAGCCATCCATAGTCAAGCACTTGACCACTACCTCACCTGATGATAAGTGATGGTGTGATCGAAGATGGAACACACTTGCATAGAACCTAAGCCATTCATAGTCAAGCGCTTGACCACTACCTCACCTTATGGTAAGTTATGGTGTGATCGAAGATGGAACACACTTGCATAGAACCTAAGCCATCCATAGTCAAGCACTTGACCACTACCTCACCTGATGATAAGTGATGGTGTGATCGAAGATGGAACACACTTGCATAGAACCTAAGCCATCCATAGTCAAGCACTTGACCACTACCTCACCTGATGATAAGTGATGGTGTGATCGAAGATGGAACACACTTGCATAGAACCTAAGCCATTCATAGTCAAGCGCTTGACCACTACCTCACCTTATGGTAAGTTATGGTGTGATCGAAGATGGAGCACGCTTGCATAGAACCTAAGCCATCCATAGTCAAGCACTTGACCACTACCTCACCTGATGATAAGTGATGGTGTGATCGAAGATGGAACACACTTGCATAGAACCTAAGCCATCCATAGTCAAGCACTTGACCACTACCTCACCTGATGATAAGTGATGGTGTGATCGAAGATGGAACACACTTGCATAGAACCTAAGCCATCCATAGTCAAGCACTTGACCACTACCTCACCTGATGATAAGTTATGGTGTGATCGAAGATGGAACACACTTGCATAGAACCTAAGCCATTCATAGTCAAGCGCTTGACCACTACCTCACCTTATGGTAAGTTATGGTGTGATCGAAGATGGAGCACGCTTGCATAGAACCTAAGCCATTCATAGTCAAGCGCTTGACCACTACCTCACCTGATGATAAGTGATGGTGTGATCGAAGATGGAACACACTTGCATAGAACCTAAGCCATCCATAGTTAAGCACTTGACCACTACCTCACCTGATGATAAGTGATGGTGTGATCGAAGATGGAACACACTTGCATAGAACCTAAGCCATTCATAGTCAAGCGCTTGACCACTACCTCACCTTATGGTAAGTTATGGTGTGATCGAAGATGGAGCACGCTTGCATAGAACCTAAGCCATCCATAGTCAAGCACTTGACCACTACCTCACCTGATGATAAGTGATGGTGTGATCGAAGATGGAACACACTTGCATAGAACCTAAGCCATTCATAGTCAAGCGCTTGACCACTACCTCACCTTATGGTAAGTTATGGTGTGATCGAAGATGGAGCACGCTTGCATAGAACCTAAGCCATCCATAGTCAAGCACTTGACCACTACCTCACCTGATGATAAGTGATGGTGTGATCGAAGATGGAGCACGCTTGCATAGAACCTAAGCCATTCATAGTCAAGCGTTTTACAACTATCTCACCTGATGGTAAGTGATAGTGTGATCGAAGATGGAGCATGCTTGCATAGAAACTAAGCCATCCTTAGTCAAGCGCTTGACCACTACCTCACCTGATGGTAAGTGATGGTGTGATCGAAGATGGAGCACTTGACCACTACCTCACCTGATGGTAAGTAATGGTGGGATTGAAGATGGAGCACGCTTGCCTAAAACCTAAGCCATGCTTTATATTTTTTTACCATCCAGTGAGAATTGAATTACCCAATTACTGTAGGTGTTGGTACATCTTTATTTCAAGAAATAGCATTACAGTTCTGAGAAATGTCTAGACGAAGTGGGTAGTACAAAGATGAACTTCCTTTATAAGTTTCTCCGAACATAATATTTCTAGATAAAACCTTATAGCTTTGAGAAGTTTTTAAGACATAGAGTTGGTAGGTTGATATTATTTTCTTTAGTAAAATGCCTAGACTAGACAATGGTTTTAAGTAGGGTGCTTCAGAACATATATGTCGAAATCGAAAAAAAAATATTTTAACCTTATAGTGGCGATTCTACCCATAAAAATAAATATAATTTCTAAAAATAATATGTAACTTGTCATTTATTATCAGAAATAATATATAAAACTAGTTTTAGCCAGCGGCTTCGCCCGCGTTGTTCTGGGGTGCAAAACACATATATAAACTTTAACATCCCATTTTTGTCCCCTGGGAACTGATTTATGGGATAAATGGTAGCCTAGTTATAATCTACGTATATACCGAATTTCATTAAGTCGGTTCAGCCGTTACGGCGTGATTGAGTAACAAACAAACAAATAAAAATCCAAATTAATATACCAATTATAATATTAATGTGATTAAGAGTACTTAGATGACTATAAAAATACATAAAGAAACAGTGGAGCTTCATACATGCGTTACGCAAGATGAACATCAAAGCGCACTGGTGTAGACATAGCAATTGCTTAAGTGCAGACAATGACCCTTCTTTGAGTAAACATACATGTTCTGAAGTAGATACCTAACTGTTGTAGTTAAAATAAGAATAACGGTTAAAATAATACTATAAAGTTATAATCTAAAAGGTTTAAATTTGAAAAGTACTTTAGATGACGTGGGCAGTTATTGCCTTTATGCCTAAACAATGTATGAACAAAGGTGTTCTGTAGGTACGTTTATTACGATAAATCAGTATTTGATTTGAGCGGAATTTCAATACTCCAGTCATAGCGAATATCAATGTCATGGAATTTTTCATTTTAACACGAATCCAAGCACCTACTACAGCACGTCTGGGTCACATGAGCTTTTTCTATTAAAGTTCAACCACAGAATTTAGCGTGATAGCTGGTTCACTCCATTAGCAAAAGCATAATGAACAAAAAGATAAAAATGAGTATTTTATTGATATTATTCAGTATTTATTATTTTATTTATTTTAATTGTCATTATATAATTTTATTGAAAAGGTTTTTGATTGCAAATAAGTTTTTTTTAGAATCGGCATCTGGATTTTACAGCCGACATAAATTGTAACATCAGTTTCAGTTATTTTTAGAAAAGTTAAAACTAGTAATATGCATCCGTACCTTTGTAACAGAAGTTATATTTAATATTTAAAATAAATATATTTTTAATTCTTGTCTCATTTTCGAACGAGGAAAAATTTTAAACATAAGCAAATTAAAGGTTTTCTATTTTTTCCCTTTTAAGGGTTCTACTGAGCTAGGAATAAATAAATGCAGGGTTTAAATAAATGTTAAAAACAAAAAATCCATGGGATTGCACAAAAACAATTGGCACTGTTTCTGGTAGAGCCCTGACCACTCTACTCTACGGATCTTTTCTTGTGGAGACCCACATGTACAAACAAAAATTTTAAGTTATAAGCCAAAACGTTCACCAGATTCTAAGATACATTAGATGTCAACCTGAATCATGTAATCAATTCGCATGAAAAATTGCACTACTTTTATTTTTTTATACACTCATGTAACGCTGACATATCATTTATATTTTTTTTCACACCACCTGCTCGACAATGTCAAATTATATGTCATGTAAACCTCACCGAAAGTAGGTGATTAAATCCCTTCAACTGAGCCGGGAGTAAAGTCAATTTTGATTTAAATTTGGAACTACATCTGTATTACCCACACAACAAGAACTTATTCGCAAACCGAACTAACCTCTGCACAGAATGCACCAAGCTAGATGTGGTTTTAATTGTTTCGCAGAAAGTGTGAAAAGTAGAATATTTTCTTCGTGGATAAAACTGTCTGCATTTTGGGCGTGCTTATATCCCTCTCTGCAATTGGGATTCTAATAACTCTCTCGCTCCGGTCGTGAGTTAACTCTAGAATCCTTCGTTACGTTCGGGATTCAATATAGCGCACCCGTGACGTAAGACACTGCTCTATCCCCGTTTAATAATCTACTATAAATTATAATAATTTTTGACATTGATAAATAATACAATTTAAGAAATGTTTTTATCGTAACGTAACATTCAATTTTAATTTAAAATAACCCAGTTACCCTCTCTGAGCTGTGTCAAAACGTAACACAATCTGACAAGTTTATGTGACAAAGGAGTAAAAGGATCTGTGATACAACTCGGGATCCTTGATGTATGAACGTAATTTACACGTGTCTTCCATTTTGATAAATTCCAATTTCATTTCATAATGCAAATAAAAAAGGCCCCTAACAGAATATTTTTCATTTTGTCCTATTGTTTTTTTCCAGTATCTATTTACAAATGAACCCTCGAAAAAGTTTACAGATATATGTAAAATATATTCGATATTAAAATGATAATAAGGGATTATAATATACGTTGATTAACATTTTGATACTTTGAAATCGAATCATTGTAGAATTCGATACATAAATTGCATTACGGAGAGACAAAGTAGACCTAAATGTTACTAAAACCTTCATTAAATCGGCTGAAGATGAAGTTTTCTCCAAAAACAGCTGCTTGAAAAACATCAATTACGAAATGTCTGAGAGCAAAAATTGACAAGAATATGAATACCCCCTATTTTCCTAACCTCTTTTATTACCACTAGATGGAAAGACGACCTGATAATGGTTGCTGGCAAGGGCGGATACAGCTTTGGTGCCAGGGGAGGGGGGGGGGGGGGGGGTCACATAGTCGTGGTCAAGTCACAAGAAGTTATAATTTAACTCTTATAATCATAGATACAAGTAAAAAGTAGGTATTTTATGAATGTACTTACATACTGTACTTAAAAATACCTATATTTAAATAACAAAATCAATTTTGTAAATATAAATATTATAATAAATTAATTAAATATTGAATGTACTTACATAAAATCTATAATGTGACCAAAAATATTTAAAAACATTATGTTTAACAATTTTAATTAGTGGTCCACCTAGGTCCTGGACCTAGCCCAGGGGGGGGTCATGACCCCCATGACCCTCCCCCTGGATCCGCCCTTGGTTGCTGGGAGCCGTTAGGTGCGCCTCACAAGATCAGTCGCTTTGGATATCTGTGGGGGAGGCCCATGTTCAGAAGTGGACGTCCTGATGAAACCTCTTTTTGATCAATCTTCTTAATCTGAAGCGACCTGTCATAATATGATGCAAGCAATAGTTTGCACGCTACTTTTGTAAAAATATCCAGACTCAATCATTAAAGCTACCATCTGAGGTTTTCCCATTAGACTACGACATGGCACGCTTCAAGAGAAATGTAAAGAGGTTTCTACAGTGTAGGGAACGCATCGACAATACCCCGGGTGTTGCCGGTGTCAATAGGCGACGGTGACCGCTTACCATCAGGTGGGCCGTAAGCCTGTTTCTCCACAAATAACATAAAAAAACCTACAGCTGCCATCTATCCTCTTAGCAGAGAATAAGCAAAGTAATCCACTCAGCTCTCTGTAAGCGAATGGTTCTGGAAAAGTTATTTTTTCAGCGCCATCTATGAAGAGAAGTGGAAACTATGTCGGGGTTCAGCGTTCCCTGTAATTGCTCTGGTATCCCTCTGAAAATAAGGAAAATAATTTTACCCAACTAGCAACGCAACTGAGTATACAAACTAGTTCAAGCTTTAACTATGAGAGTTCGCTAATAGTACTTATGTACGTTGATATTAAATACCAATCACGAATGCGAAAGTTTGGATGTTTGTTTATTTATTTCATTGTTTGTTGTTCGATGTAGTATGAATGAATGAATGAAAATTCTTTATTATACCTTACAAGCTAGACACAACAGATTTAAAGAAAAAAACAAATAAAAGTAAGCATAATGGGCGGTCTTATCGCTTAACAAAGCAATCTCTTCCAGACAACCTTTGGATGGAGAGGATCATTGCTTAATGGAAGATTGGCCGAGGTGTAAAAAGAATAAACTTAATAATAGAAAAAGAAATTAGTTATATACATACATATTAGGTACATAAATAATTTTAAATAAATAAATATCATATATAAAATAAATATATATGTACTTACATACTTATACTTACATTAATAATATTAGAGATCAGATGAATCATGACTCTTCATGGAGATAAAAGTTTTTGAGTCTAGCTTTAAATACGGAAGGTGAGGGGGATTTCTTAATGGAGACCGGCAAGGCGTTCCATAATCGGACAGCTTGGACGGAAAAGGAGTTTGTATAGAAACTGGTTCTATGCATCGGGGTTTTGAGAAGGCGGTTTTCAGAGGATCGGAGTGTTTGGGAATTTGTGCAAAAAAGGAATTCAAAGCGTTCCTTCAGATAACAAGGCGTGGAAGGATTACGAAGGATGATGAATAGGAGGGATAGGATGTGAGTATTCCGGCGAAGTCAAATGGGGAGCCATTTGAGTTTATTACGAAATTCGGAGATGTGGTAGTATTTCCGGAGTCCGAAAATAAACCTTATGCAAAAATTACGTAGACATTACGTAAATTACGTATATACGTAGATTATAACCCGGATCACGAATTTTGTATATAAAGAAAGAAAAAAGAAAGAAAGAAAAATATTTATTCACACCACCACAAATGTACACAGAAACAACAACATAAACGTGTACATGAAACAAAAAATATAATATACCTAAAAATGTTAAATGTGGTGGCGAAAGGGTCCTCGGCTCAGCATTTGCTACAGCATGTTGCCATACTGCAGCGCTGGTATTCTGCTGAGGCCAGTGTTGACCTCACGGACACCCAGACATTTATACAAATATAAGATTTAAAACATTTGCATTACAATTTTCTAACATTATATCTAGATATAATGTAATATAAGGTGCTAGCACCTTCTACAGATCACTAACTCAAAAAAGTCATACAAACCATGACTGACAATTTATTGTTATATATATACGTAGATTATAATTTTAAAGTTGCTTATTTAAATTAAATTTGTATTATTACTGGTAATTTAGGTTTATAGTATGTAGATATGTTTTAAATTTATATAAATGCACCGCCGTCATGTGCTACATTTTGTTCCTGTCCATACAAAGGTTGTCTGGAAGAGATCGCTTTTAGCGATAAGACCGCACATCGTACTAAATCTATGTAAGAATTATGTTCTGTATTTTACTTTGGTGTACAGTAAAGAGTTATCTTATCTTATCTTATAACCCGGATTACAACGTAGGCTACGTTTTATCCCATAAATCAGTTACCATGGAATAAAAATGGGGTGTCATGTCAAGTTGCTACAGCGAGTTTAGCATTATTTCTAGGTTACCTATACATTTCTAGTGTAACGCGAACGAAGTCGCGGGTAACAGCTAGTTATTATACATATATTCGAAAATAACTCTGTCTGTTTGTTACGTTTTCACGACTAAATTCTATTTTAATAAAAATTGGGTATAAAGATAAACTATGATCGGATTGAGATATACGAGTAGATTACTTTTTATCCGACTGCGCAAAAAGAGGGTAATGTTTTTGTTGACAAAGCACTCATACGAAGCTGCGGGCGGAAACTTGTATTTTTATATTCATTGACTTTTCAAAGTGATCTTTATGATTTTTATGAATAAAAGATTTTGACTTTGATATTTCCATAGTAGTGTAGATATATTCCACATTAATATCACACCTTAGTCCGCCATTCCTGAGCAGAAGGCATTAAAGCCCCACCCCACTGGTATGTCGTAGACTGGCCATTTGGAGATAAGTTTGGATAAAAATCCCCACCACCATTAGAGATTCAACTGTATACACGGCTACACATCAAGCTATACATTTCCAGTATAAGCTGGCCTCTCATTCTACGAAAAGCATACACAATGCGAAGTCAGCTTATACTGGAAATGTATAGCTTGATGTGTAGCCGTGTGTACATTAGAATTTATTAACAGAACTCTGTAACATTTTATGTAACATGAAACATTTAGTCATAGTTTATAAAAATTGATTCCTAACATCGGTAAAGCCGAATGGTGCCATTGATTTGGTGATATAAGTTTGACACCCAATATATAGGATGTTTGATAATATACGCACAAAAATTATAGCGGCTATTTTGATGAGCATAATAAATAAATTTGTGAAATGTTTACCATAGAAATGTGAAATTTATTTTGGCATGTAAAAACAAACACTTTATTAAACTTATGTTGTGCTATTGCATAATGCTTGCCATCTAACCACAGATACCGTATTGGTGACGTCTCGAGATATCTCTTGTCCATTTCTAACCCAAAACCCGCAGCCATTTCCGAAAGAGATATAAAATCGGCCTTTATTTTTGGATGTCAATAGCATGAGTAGGCAGTAAGTTTTATATCGAACTAGTGGTCCCGCCGAACTTCGTATCGGCTTGACATGCATAGGTATAACGCGGGCTGTCAATATAAGTCACCCTGGTAGAATTGTCAATTGTTGTCCCCGGCCATCATTATGTATGAGAAAATGAATGACTTCCACAAATAATTCAATACCAAAATTAGCCAAATCGCTCCACTCGTTCTCGAGTTTTAGCGAGACTAACGAACAGCAATTAATTTTTATATATATAGACAATATATCTCGGGATAACTCCTACCGAAGCATCTGTTTCAAACGATATTAATTTTTTTTACATCCTCTTTGACGATATTTGCAGCACGCATTCTGTCAATTCTATGTCAAACGTCATAAGGTTACATTATAAAAGCGCTAAGGTTAGATTATAAATAATTTTATATGGTGGTTAAGTATTCTTATATATTCTAATTTTGCGCGCAATTTTTTTAATTTTTTCTTTCATAAGAACCTTCTCCTGACAATAAGAAATACAACAAAAAAAGAATTGGCCAAATTGGTCGAGGCGTTGTTGAGTTATGCGCTTACCAACACATTTTGCGATTCATTTTTATATTATAGATATAGATTAATCACCTAAACTTAGTTGATTTTCTTTAAAAATTGATAACATAACTAGTAGTTTTTCTTTTCTTTTCTTGAATATCGTCAGTATATTACCAAACGGCCTGTATCTCCGTGTGTGTGTGTGTGTATACCTGCCTGTCTTGCTGTGGCGGCGTAGTTTTTAACCGGTGGACAAATTCGGACACGGTTTTTTTCTATAAATAATTAGTTTAACTGGTTCTTAACTTCTTAGCTACGTGTGATGAAGATCAGGCCAGTCACCGTCATTAACAGCATTTTCATTTTTGGTGAAGGGATCTCGGCTAGTTAATGAAAATATAATACGGGGTTTTTATGCGTTTATATAATCATTATATAAAAATCGAACCTATTTTAGAAAATCTATTAATACTTTATCGTGACAAATGGGTTTCCTTATGGACAAAGTATTATAATGTCTTTTACTAAATTTTTAAGGAGATAATTAATAGTACAAGTAGACGATAATTTATCTACGTAATCAAATGAAACTTAATCTTATTACCTAACATCATTAACACGCTTGACATTTCATCTCAATACCCCATCTTCCAGGGCCATTAAAAGTACATTTAAAACCCCTAGATCGCTTACAATAAATCACTTCAATCCACGACATTAATCAAACAATAACCACAGGAAATTGGATCCGCCTCATCACAAGCTTTTAGAGATCCTTTGTGAGTTAAACAGCTCTGACATAAGGTGTTATCAAATAAAAGAAAGGTGTGAATTTTAGCAGGCGTCTGGCCCCTCCTACCTAAGATGGCGTTATCCCCTCTTCTTAGCACCAGCCAGTAGCGTGAGAGGATCACACCTCGACCGTACCTACAGCATCGGCTGATCAGTCGGAACCACCTATTTTCGGAAGCAATTATCAGTTTCCGACTGCTCTGACGACCGCGCCGCGGATGAAGATCGAGACGGCCGCTCTTTCGCACGATGTCCGCTGCGACAATGTAAAGTTTCTTATTTTTTAGAAATGGAAGCAATAGATGACATTTCTAGTACGTGCGATAATGAGTCGCCAATGAATACGGATGCTACAAACGTGTCGTGTGATAGAGACTCCTACAGTGAATCAGGAGTGGAATTCGAAAGTGATAACGAAATTGACATTTGTGAGAACAGTGAATCGATCAATAAAATTATTGATAAAAACCAAAGAGCAATACAAACCAGTAGTTTCACAAATGATAAATTGTTTTACTTTGAACAGAATAGAGTGCTTTTTCCGAACAGATTGGTGAATTCAAAAAGTGTTTGTGGCAGTCATTCTTCTCAGAATGCAAAAAGTTTTATGAACGGTAAAAGTAAAACATTTCTTATTGACAGTATTTTAGGCAATAATATTAGCAGCGAATCCAAAGTTGAAGCTTTATCACAGGACGTTGATAATTTTGAAGAAACCGCTGATGAACGAAATGGTGAGCCTAAACTAGAATTATAATTTATAACACTTTTTAAGAACATCTCTTCAAAGATTTATTGTTTCACATATATACTTATATCAAATAAACCAAAATGTTCACTTTTACAAGATATAAAATCTCAGAACTCAGAAGTTCATTAGTAATATCCTAATTTCGCGAAGCCACCGTTGCTCGATAAAACAATAAAATCATTCCAGATCTTTTTACTTTTATGTTATTCTTACACCTTATTATTTATTTTCATCTCTACCTGTATCATTTCCGTGTTATATGTGACATCAAAATATAATATAAATATATTTAATTTATATCAGTATCCATAAGATATACAAACACAAAATAGGCAATTTAATCAAAACTCCTAATTGTAAAAATAGGATTTGGAATGTGCTCTCATTCATTTTTATTCGCTTCCGCAACTAATTTATTATTCAAAATTTTAATTAAAAATTGGCATGGCTTTAGAATTGTTTTCGGAAACTTAAAATGTTCTGAATACTCGGATGAAACGTTGACAACCGGAAAAGTAATATTGAAACCGGACGGATGAAACACATTATATTTTGCCAGTGATATATTTTCGATATAAAAAGAACATTCGAGTAAACAGATTTCAGTTGGTGTCTTATCTTATATTTCAATAATCATTTTGCCTAAGGAAGGACTAGACGGTCATGTTTGGAAGCTGTCTCCTCTTTGAAGAGTGAATGGAAAGTCATAAAAAAATATGCCATTTCTATCTAATAACTTAAAAGTTATGAACGTGGAACTTGATTTATTTTTACAAAAGACTATAAAATAAAATCCAAATCTCAAAGACGTACAACAAACATGTAAAATGGCATTCGTCTAAGAGCGAGTGATTTCCTAGTGAAAGGATCTGGGTCCCACCAGATCCTTTCATTAAGAAATCACTCGCTCTTGACACTTTTTTTTCTAAGAGGACTCAGTATATGTTTTCCACGAAGTATTAATATGAATAAATAAAATAGTATACTTCAGAACAGACATACTCGTACATAGTTTTTGTTAATAAACAACAGAAAATTCTTACCTGAAGTTAATGCTAGTAGAGACATATAAATATGTTATAAAATAATGCATTATTGGAGCTACTGCGCGCGCTCATGCACCTGTAACAAACTATGTGGCGCAGTAGGCAAACCGCCGGCTGAGACGCAGGAGGTTGCGGATTTTATTCCCGCTGCGTGACAAATGTTTGAATGGTCTGCAGATATTTGTGTGGTTTGGATATTTTTTTTATATTATATATGTATCTACACAGAAAGATCGGCTTTAGCAAAGACATCTACCGCTCTCCAAGAATACTTCTGTTTCAATTCAATAGTATAGTTGAAAATCTATCTTCGTGTGTTTCTAGCAAGGCGATTTGTGAACGTCGTTCACGCTCGCAAGTAGACAGTATGATAAGGCCCTTAATGTATTTTTTTGCAGTGACGTCGACCTCTACATGTCCCGACTTCGCTGCACTGAGCGACGCAGGAATCTTGGCGGGCCATGCGTATGCACACTGGTTGGCTACCCAACAACCTTCCTCGACGTTTTTTGGTAAGTTACCTTTTATTTGATTTTGTTATTTTTGATTAAATATGTATAACATTGGTAGTTGGTAGTCTACGTAGTAATTTATATTCTCTTTGAGAAGTAGTGTATGTCATATGACGACCGAAAATACAATATACGAATTAAAGTCAAGAATAGGTTAGTTATTTTACTCTGTAGGGTATATTAATAATAGCCAAATACCTAGTAAATACGCACGTACTCATGTAAGATTTGTTGAGGAGCCTATTTTTTTATCATTAGCTTTTGCGGCTTTAGTGTTACTGCAGCCAAGAGGCATATTGTGATCGCCACTTGTTTTTGAGTCGCCCCTAGGTTATGGGGGCGTTTAAAGTTCACCACTAAGCCCTACGGCTGCTAAAAACTGTAGAATATTCTTAGAGGTGATAGCTGTTAGCTCCTCCGGGCTAAGAAAGTGTTTTCCCAGATGAATGCTTAGTTTACACATTAGTGGACCACACTCGCCTAACAGATGTAAGGGCGATTCTGCCGCCTCATTACAGAATCTGCAGGTTTGTGTACCGCGTAGCCCTAGCTTGAAAATGTGCTTATCAAGCCGACAGTGTTCAGTCAGGGCTCTGATTATAAAGCGGAGATTGTTTCTGTTTAGCGCTAAGATTCGGTTTGTATACCATTTATCAAAGGCCGTTAATCTATGATTTGGAATCGTTCATGCCTGAAGAATTGATCCAAAGTTTGGACGATTCCTCGAAGCAGAGCAAAGCAGAACGGCTCAGGGCCCTGCCGTGTTCCATTTGCCCCAGCTCGCGCAAGCTCGTCGGCGCATTCATTACCGTCGATACTGGCGTGTCCCGGAACCCATCTTATGATAGTTCTGTTCGTTTCACCCAGAGCGTTTAAACGTGACAGATAGTCCTCGACCAGCCTGGACGAAATAACCTTTAAATCCAGTGCCATAAGAGCTGCCTGGCTGTCAGAATTGATGTAGATTGTATGGTTGGTGTATCGCTTTTTCAGATTGGTTTTCGCACATTCTAGAATGGCGTATATTTTGATGAGCCTAATAAATAAATTAAAAATTAAAATTCGTTTATTTACAGAAAAAATAATACATATATTTTCTTGAGATCTTTCTAATTATTATGACGGTTGGTCACTGTGGTGGGGCGTCATTAAATTCAGTCACCGGTTAGTAAACCAAGATTTTACTCACCGTATTCCTAAAGAAGGAGTTGGTATTGGTTTTAGTAAAGGGTTTCTACAAAGTCTGCTACGAGTACCAAAAGAATCTGTTAAAAATGTTTTTTTGCAATTTCTATCTAATCGTTGAGTTATTTTAAATAGAAAAGAACAAATCGCTTATTGTTGTTCTCCATGACACCCCAGTCAGATGCTGGGACCCTTATTGTGTAACTCGTCTGGGATTCGACATCGTCTTCGGGCGTCAAGCACGTTGTCTACCCCAGTCTTCGCTCTAACATATTAAAATCGCTTAGATAAAATAATCGGTTGAGCTTCCCTTATATCACTCCCCTCTATGAATCAAATATTTTTTTTTAAACATGATAGCACTTCGTTTGACCACAATCTCACCTGATGGTAAGCGATGATGTGGTCTAAGATGTAGCACGAAGATCTAGAAGAAACCTATTCACTCTTACCTTAAAGAGGCCCGGATCGTATTTATTAGGAAAAACAGACGACGGTATAGTGTTCCATACCTTAGCTGTACGCATCAAGAACGTAGAACCAAAACGGTGTGTGCGAATGGGTGGTATATCAACTAGGTACGGATGGTACTGAGCCGTGCGCCTGCTTGTCCTTTGATGGAAGGGGGATGGTGGGATCAGATCGTATAGTTGCTGGGAACATTCCCCAAAATGTATTCTGTAAAAGATCGATAGGCTTGCAACTTTGCGGCGGTGTTCGAGACTTTGGGTCTTAGTCTCAGCCATATGTTGCTCACCTATAAGCCTAAAAGCCCTAAGTTCTATCGAGTCTAAGGTAGCGAGCTGGTATTTAGCCGAACCATCCCAAAGGTGGCAGTAGTACTCCATACCAGACCGGACTTGAGCTTTGTAAAGACTAAGAAGCTGTCCTGGTGTGAAGTATCTTCTGACCTTGTTGAGGATGCCCAGCTTCATGGCAGCTGTTTTAGCCTTAGACTCGATGTATGATGTGAATGATATTTCTGTTCTATTCATGTAACGAGCTCTATATCGAAGTGAGAGACAAAAGTAGCCAAGTTACTAGTAGTTCCTGATACTTAACATCAGGCGGGCCATATGCTTGTTCAATCTTCAAGTAGTAAAAAAAAGAAAAACAGAAGATACAGGGAATTCTAGTGTGGAGTCAAAACTATGAATGTGATTTCTAAAGCCAGCGGGTTTTAAAGGGTAAAACAACACGTTTTACCCTTTAAAACCCGCTGGCTTTATAAATTTGAAGTATTTCTGTCCCTCTATCTCTTTGTTACGTTTTCAAGATAAACAGGTGGACTAATTTCGATGAAATTTGTTATTCAGATAGATTATGATAGATTTGACGACCTCCGTGGCGCAGTGGGCGCATAGCCGGCTGAGACGCCGGAGGTAGCGGGTTCGATTCCCGCCGCGGAACAAGTGATTGCATTATCTACAAATATTTTTGCCGGGTCTGGATGTTTGTCTATATATTATAAGTATGTATGTATTTACAAAAAAAAGTATATAAGTATTCTATCAGTTATCTATAATAATAATAATTTCATTTATTCATTTCAAGCACATAATAACAATTTTAAATAATATAATTTAATAAGATTTATATTTTTTTTATATAATGGCTTGTATAGACATCATAATTTCAAACAGGAGCTACACTAAGTCTAGTAGACTTGTGCTGTAGATCCTGTTATCCTTCAATTGGGATTGTCTCAATTTGGGTTCAATCTGGTTCCCATAGTATAAGCTCTACTTAGTTTGGGGCTAGATATCGCTGTCTGAAATGTCCAGATATATTAATATGTATTTATTATGACCTGGATTGAGACATATGCTACTTTATCCCGACTGCAAAGGAGGGTGATGATTTTATTGACATACCACGCGTGCGAAGCCGGGCGGAAACTTGTAAATAATAAGTAACACTCAACAGTTACATATGACCTCACACTAGGATCCTTCATCATCATCATATCAGCCATAGGACGTCCACTGCTGGACAAAGGCCTCCCTCATTGATCTCCAGGAACTGCGGTTGGAAGCGGCCTGCATCCAACGCCGACCTGCGGTTCTTACCAAGTCGTCTGCCCATCTTGTAGGTGGACGTCCTACGCTGCGCTTGCCGGTCCGTGGCCTCCACTCGAGAACCTTCCGGCCCCATCGGCCATCTGTTCTGCGCGCTATATGGCCTGCCCATTGCCACTTCAACGTGTTAATCTGTCGGGCTATGTCGGTGACTTGAGTTCTCCTATGTATCTCCTCATTTCTGATTCGATCCCGTAGAGAAACCTCGAGCATAGCCCTCTCCTTATCTCGTTGAGCAACTCTGAGCTTATTCATCATCCTAGGATCCAAGGATCCTTATCTGGTGGGTATTAGCTTCGAGTACCACAGTACAACAACCAGACCCAGACTAAATATTTGCAGTTTTTTTTTTCTTTTTTTTTTTAAATAAATAGAGCTTCGTTTGATCACAATTTCACCTGATGGTAAGCGATGATGTGGTCTAAGATGTAGCACGAAGATCTAGAAGAAAGCTATTCATTCTTACTTTAAAGAGGCACGGATTGTATTCATTAGGAAAAACAGACGACGGCAAAGCATTCCATACCTTAGCTGTACGCATCAAGAACGTAGAACCAAAACGGTGTGTGCGAATGGGTGGTATATCAACTAGGTACGGATGGTACTGAACCGTGCGCCTGCTTGTCCTTTGATGGAATGGAGATGATGGAATCAGATCTTAAAGTTCCTGGGCACATTCCCCGAAATGTATTCTGTAAAAGATCGATAGGCTTGCAACTTTACGGCGGTGTTCGAGGCTTTGGGTCTTAGCCTCCGCCATATATTGCTCACCTATAAGCCTAAAAGCCCTACGTTCGATCGATTCTAAGGTAGCGAGCTGGTATTTGGCCGAACCATTCCAAAGCTGTCAGCAGTACTCCATACCAGAACGGACTTGTGCTTAACTTCCGGACTTGTGGATAATGCAAACTTTAGTCTTGCAGGAATTGAACCCCTCTAATGGTAGACAGTAGCTGTGTTCGACGACCGAAGACGATAAGGTCAATTGAACTCAGATGAGTTTCACAATAGGGACGCTGGTGGCGTGCGTGATACAATCGCGTGCACCTCTTCGCTGTCGGGTGTTGCCATTCACACGCGCCGACACGCAATCAACCCTCTCTGATTAGTATTATACATTTCCAATTGTGTAGATAATGAAAAACTCCGAAATAATAATGAATAAGTCCGGTCGTGTTTGGAGTACTGTTCTCACCTCTGGGACGGATCAGCGAAGTACCAACTTGAAGCTCTGGAATCAATTGAGAGAAGAGCCAAGAAGCTCATAGGCAACGATGAGCTAGTTGATGCAAGGCTCCTCAGCCTGGAGCATCGACGAAAGGTTGCTAGCCTCTCGGTTTTTTATCGAGTACATT
This sequence comes from Philereme vetulata, assembly GCA_918857605.2. NCBI lineage: Eukaryota > Metazoa > Arthropoda > Insecta > Lepidoptera > Geometridae > Philereme > Philereme vetulata. The sequence goes on along the minus strand of OU975449.1, from coordinate 4,041,980 downwards.
TCGGGGAGTGTGCGGCGGAGTTTTTCAAACTGATCCCACCATCTCCATTCTATCAACGGACAACCAGACGCTCTGCGGTGCGCCACCGCAATATGGTAGAAATACCTCCCATTCGCACAAAGCGGTTCTCTTCGACCTTTATTATGCGCACCGCCAAAGAGTGGAACGCCTTGCCAGAGTCTGTGTTTCCTGATAGCTACAACCTGGGTATCTTTAAGTCACGAGTGAATAGGTTTCTTCTAGGCAAGCGTGTACCATCGTAGACTGCATCATCGCTTACCATCAGGCGAGATCGTGATCAAACGCAAGCCTATAATATATAAAAAAACTCGCCTTCTGACGACAGTCACTCCGAGATCTTATGCCACATTTACACTCAGCCTTATTGGGCAGGGAATTGGGCAGCGCGAGAATGTAAATAGGTCACTCGCGCTGTCACTGCTCATGCCGCTGCCATTGCCCATCGCTCCCTCGATTGTCGGTTTTTCGCACGGAAGTCAAAAGACGGGCAGCGCGAGCGCGAGTGAGTGTTTACATTCAGCATTCTCGCTCACTTGCTGTCAGCGTTCAAGCGCGAAAAAACGTGTTTCGTTCGTTCTTTTCGTTCCTTTATCCACCATCTTCTTGGACGACGACGGCGACTTTTGTTTCTTTTTAAAACACTTAAATAGTTACTTATACTAAGCAGACATAATATTGTCGCCGCAACAATCTCGACGTTAGCCATTGTTGCGCGTCGTTCATTATAGAAGTATGAAAGCTGAGTGTGAACACTCATTCGCGTCTATACTACCGTAGCAATATTTACGGCAATATTTTTGCTAGTGGCAGGAACAGCGGCAGCGGCTGAGTGTAAATGTGGTATAACAGCCCAAAGTTGCACCAATATTGCAATATTGCTTGACTACTAGAGAAGCGCGGTCCAACGTAGACAGCATCATCTCTTACCATCAGGTGAGATCGTGGTTTAAAAAAAACATTAAAAACTAACAAAAATTATAAAATATCTTCTGAATTGGCATTGTGTTTTTTCTTACGGCATTTACATATCTAATAATTATTTAACGGCCAAACTATTTGTAAATATACATGTTAAAATATAATTATATACTAAGTAATCAAAAGATCTACGTTATCTAATTAATCTAATCTAATCTACGTCGAATTCCGTAGACGAACGAAGGTTCATGACGTTGGGATTCGAGTTATGGAGCTCAAATGGTCTTGGGCGGGACACTTGGCTAGACGTGGTGATGTGGTGATGACAGATGGAGCAGGACAGTGATTGAATGGTGGCTGAGGAGCGGGTATAGAAGGGTAGGACGACCAGCAGCGAGATGGGTGGACGACATCGTAAATGTCGCGGGCCGTCTGTGGGTGAGACTAACGCAGAATCGTGGTGGATGGCACAAATTTGGGGAGGCATATACCCAACAATGGGTGAAGTCAGGCTGTGGATGATGATGATGATGAATCGAAAGACTTTTTTTTAATAAATTATAGAATTTTATTTAAAAAACCGGCCAAGTGCGAGTCGGACTCGCGCACGAAGAGTTCCGTACAATTATCGATAAAAACGGCAAAAAAATCATATCTGTTGTAGGAGAGCCCCACTTAAATATTTATTTTATTCAATAGCACAATTTTATTTATTTACCTTATTTGAGGTTGGTGCCGATTAAGCTAGTCCTCTAAATTGTATGAGCGCCCATACAACTCAGAGGACTCTTAGGATTATTAGGATCTTAATTGGCGTCAACTATGTATGGGGAGACTCTTTAATTTTCAACTTTTATTAATTTTTGAAATTTTACATTAATTTGTGCTGTAAGACCTTGCTTTTTGCCAAATTTCGTGATTCTAGGTCAACGGGAACTACCATATAGGTTTTCGATCCAAAACCTATAGGGTACTACCAGTTGATCTAGAATTGTCAATTTTGGTTAAAAGCAAGGTCAGCACAAGTAAAGGGAAAATTCCGAAAAACAAAACAAGCTGAAAATTAAGATAAATTTTGGTACTTACAAGTTTTCGCGAAAATCTAAATTTGCCTATATCTTTTTATCGTGTTGACTCAGGGCCTTGATTTTTATACACCTAATAGGGACTATAAACGTCAGTTTCTGGTATAAATTTTAACTTGCTAGATTCACCCGTTCCTAAGGAAATCGGTGGTCACACACGGAAAGACGGACAAGAGAGTGATCTTATAAGGGTTCTTTTTTTACCTTTTGAGGTACGGAACCCTAAAAAAGTTCTTTCGGTTTTTTATTACGTCTGTAAACTGAAGAACACTCACAGAAAGACACTCCTTCGCCTCATCTACTTGAAACAAATTTACAATGACCTTTCAACATTAATTTAGATCGTAATAAATTAAGATTTGCTTGGCTTTGATGAAATAAAGTGTCTCGCGATAAAATGTATGTGGATGATGTCTATTTATTAAGAAAAAAATATATCATGAATATTTTTTTCCAAGCAAGTAGTTATTTATTGTAACTTAATTATTCAAGATTCATAATGTTTCCAAATATGCAAAATAAAATATCCACTCAAATATGAGACATTATAAAAAACTGTATACCTTTACCTATTACTGGTATCATATTATACATATTATCAGTCATTACTGGTGGTAGAGCTTTTGTGAACGGGCTCGAGGAAGTGGGCACCACCGCATTACCTTTATCTGCCGCCAAATAGCAGTACTTGTGCTGCTGTGTTCCGGTTAGATGGTAATGGTATGTTCCTGTAATTACTGACACATAGGCATAACAGCTAAGTCCTATAGTATGGCAACGTATCCACATAGAGATCAAGACAACATAATACCTTGTTTTGAATTCTATGTGGGTATCCATGGGCTGCAGTAGCCACTTAACATCTAGTGGACTGCATGCTCGTTTGCCATATAAGTTGTACAAAAAAAAAATTAGGGTAAGCGCTCACTTAGCTGAAAAACGCACGATTGTTTTTCGCAATCGGCAAAGTAGGGTGTTTTGAATCGTTTTACACGTGTTTTTAAATGATATGTCTAATCTAAATTATGTAAATGATAGTAAGTTATTACGTTGTAACTGTAAACTAAATAACGATGTCCAACAACTTTGTCCACGAGTAGGTATTTAAATAGGTACACTAATGATTATTCACAAAATTTTAAGCATTGAAAAGCACGCCCCCATTTACAAAGTAGCTGCTCTCGCTAAAAACAAACACGGTAAAGTTTTTTCGAGTACTAATCGGAATTGTCGCGGGTTCTTGTTAAGTGGCTATAAACACAATCAGGGTGTTTGCGGAGCGCCCGCGGTTTGACATCGCGTGTCAACACGCCCATACTGTGGACATACGCGCTGGACGAGAACGGTGCTAACCCAACGCTAACCACTTGCGTAAGCGGTTTACGATGGGTTATGATTATAATTTAGAATTATAATGACAACGGGATATCGTTTTGGCTTGAAGATTTTGGTCTTTGGATCATCCTAAGGGATCTGAAAGAATTATTATTTTATGAATCTAACATGTTTTTTTCTTATTAAATAAATACATTTTAACATGTATTATTTACATAGAGTTTGGCCAATATGCCGTATGAACAAACACAATACCCATTCACAAGACATTTTACAAAAATATTAAAAGAACAAAATACCAAATAATTCAACTAAAACAGTGTAAATTCTCGAAGAACTCCTCGTAACAGGGACCTCTAAGGCTGTGCGCAAACATACAAGCTTTGTTGGTAATTATCGGTGCGGCAGCTGTTTACCGACACCTCGGTGCGAAGTTCCGACCACCGACCGTTGCCGGCTGCGACAATTCGACGAATGTGTCCTCGCGTTTACAACGCGATTCACACTGAAGACTGTGTGATGTTGGTGCTAGCAATTAGAAGGAACGTTGAACATTTTTCACGATTAACGCTAATTTTTATAGCTATTCGTAGAACGCCTTCACGGGCACACAGTATTAGTTATTGAGTGAGGCTCATAATATTTGTATTACTAGGAAAAAGGAAGCGACGGCTGGTGAATGCCATTCTTTTACTGAAATAAAAAAGTAACTTATTAGCTGATTATGGAAGATCTGAATTTTATGTTTATTTTATTGTATGCTGCTATGTAATTGTACCCATTTTTGCAATGAATAAATTTAATTCAAATAATATAATTTTTCGCTCTGTTTTTTTCCACGACCGTTGTATTGTTTAGAACATCCAAATGGCCAAATTCTAGTAACACTTGTATTAGAATAGATCATTTAATATAAACTTTTATCTTAAATCTCACGTGTAAATTTGATTTTTTCGTAGTCGTAAAATATATATAATCATTTCCAAGAATAATGCATGAGTCATTGTGTTGACATAGAAAGCTTGCATGCACACACATTTTATAGCGACTGAAGGTGTCAAAAAATCAAATATTTTATGAGCTCTTCATATTAACTACCTAACAGTGCACAAAGACAACTTATAACTAGTGGTTCGCCCCGAACTAAGATCTCGCGAGTTATCTATAAAAACAAAAATAATTTGTAATCTTTGACTATCAAAATAGTGCCACGAAATATAACTAGCTTACTTGACCTACAGTTTCATTCAAATTACAGGTGACGGGAGTTCGTGTAAATTGGTTACTCTTTTTTGATTTCAGAATTTTTGCCTAATTACAGCACTGTGGGGCCACTGGTGTATCCTTGTTATTTTGTCAAAGTTCAGTTTTTGTTATGGCTTATAACTCAAAAACTAAAAGGCTAAAAATAAAAACTTAGTCCAAATGTACTAATAAAGACCTTTGATTTGGCGTGCCATTTGACCTAATAGTCTCATTCTCATTTTTTTTATCCCTCTTGAGCCCCAATATCTCAATAACCCCCAACATTTTAGCTCATTTAGTCCCACCAAAATTGTGCCATCACTACCTACCTATGTATCAAATTTTATGATGATGAATCAACGCTTCTAAAGTTATCCTCGGACAAACAAACATACATACATACAACGCCGATTTGCCCAAGTTGATTTAGAGATCTCGCTTCACTCGATCAATTATGTTAGAGTTACGCCGTAAAGCTTGACGCTCCGCGTTCATTTATACGTGCAACACAATATACTCGTGTCGTTAAATTCGTGCGATTTATCGACGTGTGCGTTTGACCTTACAAACGGAATACAATAAATTGTAAACAAATATTATTTTATTTCGCAAAAACTACCGATCTCTGTTACACAAAGCCTGATTCAATTTTGTTACGGGTGATAATTATTCCCAGTTATGACAGTTCCTTCGAAGGATCTAAACATTTTTCCGAGTAGGTGTTCTTACTTCCTCTAACTTTATCAAAAGACTATAAAATAGATGCGAAATGTGACTTACAAGAGTTTTCTCCAACAGATGACAAAATTCGGAGGCAAAGACGAGCGGGACCGGAACGGAAACCACGGCAAGCGTACAGCGCAAACCAACTCGAACGACTAGAAGCCGAATTCAAACTCGACAAGTACCTTAGCGTCTCCAAACGAATGGAGCTATCTAAAGCGCTGGGCCTCACAGAAGTACAAATCAAAACCTGGTTCCAAAACCGAAGGACTAAATGGAAGAAACAGCTAACGTCTAGACTCAAAATAGCTCATAGACAAGGCCTGTTTCCTGGGCAAATCTTTGGTCATACCCCACAAACGTATTCGCTCCTGAATCCATATGCGTATGCGCCGCTAAGTTGTGTTTTCACTCCAGTAACTTTACCGTCGTTGCCACCGTAAGTTGGGTAAAAGTATTTCCGAAGTTGGTATTATGACTTTCCTCTGTTTGTCTATTGTTTAGATACTGGTGGTAGGTATCTCCAATAACTTTTTAGCAGGAGATGTTATGAAGTGGATGAACCTTCGTTGTTTATGTATCTGAGTACAAACGAAAGAAACCAGAATCTTGAATAATTTAATTCAATATTTATAATATCAATTTAATATTAAAGTTGATAATCCGGCTTTCTTTAAATTACGGGCAGTTTTTAGCGTTTCTTAGTTGAACTAGGAATCCTTATGGCGAGTTCTTATACCCGTCGGTAACCAGCTACGACTCGTTTCTCCATGAAAACCTTTCAAAAGTATGACACTAGTTTGACACTTTCAAGGAGATACGAGGCGTAGTCGGTTACCGACGGATATAGGAACCCGCCATTAATAGTTTCGCCATTAACATTTACAGCACTAATAGTCTACAAATGATACGGTTATAACTGGTCAAACAGACAGACAGACATAGAGAAACTATCAGGGTTCAGATGTCTATTAAGGAAGCCTAAAAATTAAGTCGAAACTAAAGATAAATTCAGAAACTTTTTTTTCCGTCTTTAAATCAGTTGTTTCTTAGATTGGACCTACAAGAAGTTTGTCAGCAGCTCTATTTCAAGTGTTTTTTCAATGAAAAATATCGAATTTCGAAAAGTAGTGAAAATGCGCGTTTTCGAGTAAACATACTTGTTCCGAATCATCCTGTAAAATTGTGGCATCATTACCTAGCAGGAATTTGAGTTTGGTCACGGTTGTAAGTAGGATATGTATACTAAGTAGGTAATACTTACTATTTGTGTGGGTTTAATGGTAATAAAAAACACTGTCAGTTATCACAACTACTGCATTGATTGATGTGTAAAAAGTACATTAAGGAATTTACTAAGGTAATAACTTGTCACAAGTTTTTCCATGTAACTTATTAATATTTAACTAAATAACTAAGTCTTAAAACTATTGTAAATATAAATTTGTAATTAATTAAGAATTAGTCCACTTATTAAATTTAATGTAAAGAATATGTAGCTAGTTGAAATCACAGTTTATAACTTGCATTATACATATCGAAAAATACACACAAATATAGATTTTAATGTACATAGATTTTAATGTATAGACGAAAGATGCCCTTTGCACTAGCGTTTCCATTGCGTTGGCGTTACACCAACGACTTTGCTGATACAACATGTGAGTCTACGCGACTCTACGTAGAGTCTACGATTGTCTACGAAGGGTCTACGCAGCGCCTACGCCGCGAACAAATACCCACGCTGTGAAAAGGCCAGTGCAATCGGGTTCTAGGTGCAATTTCACAAATAAAACGATATGAAGTTAAAGTAATAACTGTTTATTTACTTCCAGCTATAGATATAATTCTAAGAAGACTCACAGTGTGCTATAGGGTATGCGTTATTACAATCGGCACCACCGAGTCCCAATGCTGCTGCTTTGATGGCGCCCAAGGTACCTCCACGAGCCCATGCCACGCCGGCACTGCGGGTGGAAAAATAAATTATTTTCTAAAATTCCAACAAAAACCACTTTACTATCGGGTAAAACCAATGAGTACTAAAGGGTTACCCATAAGTATTATACTTTCTATGTAGAACTTAACCAAACTTTTCGATTTGGCTAAAATACCTTATATCATCATCATCATCATTGTCACTCACTAAAACACTAAGAATGTTGCCTATCCCAGAGCTCGTAGTCAGATCATGTTTTATGCTTGTTATTTGTACACACGGCTACACATCAAGCTATACATTTCCAGTATAAGCTGACCTCTCATTCTACGAAAAGCTTACACAATGCGAGGTCAGCTTATACTGGAAAATATAGCTTGATGTGTAGCCGTGTGTACTTATACTTATTCTAATTTATTAAAACCGTAGGGACACTATTGAACACTTGGTTACCTCATTTATACTTATACTAGCTGCCGCGAGCGGCTTCGCTCGCGTTATTTGTCAATAAAAAGTAGCCTATGTGTTAATCCAACTTATAAACTACATTTATACCAAATTTCATCGCAATCGGTTCAGCCGTTCTGGCGTGAAAGAGTAACAAACATCCATACATACAAACTTCCGCGTTTATAATATTAGTAGGATAAATAAATAGGCTTTTGGGTACCTAGTAGCCCATTGCATCATATTTTTGGAGGTGCTAGAATCAAACAAGCATTTCATACAGATATAAATAAAATAAATAAATATTGCTGGACATTTCACACAGCGCTATCTAACCCTAAACTAAGCAGAGCTTATACTATGAGAACCAGATAACTGATAGAATACTTATATACGTTTTTTTGTAAATACATACTTATAATATATAAAGAAACAACCAGACCTGGAACAAATATCTGTAAATCATGCAACATTTGTTCCGCGGCGGGAATCGAACCCACTACCACCTGCGTCTCAGGCGGCTATTCGCCCACTGCACCACGGAGGTCGTCTGTATATAAACACTTATTAAGTACTAAAGATTATAACAATGAAAACAAATGAAATTGTTTCTCTTAAAATGATAAATATGAAGAAAACTAAAGATATAATGCCTATAAGCTGTACGTTTCTAAGTGTAAATTAGACTTGTTTTTACACGATAAGCTGTGGCCAAGTGGTATTACGTTCAGGCGTTTTGTGTATTTCATGTACAAATCGCCTACACCGGAGCATTTAGTTAAAGTTATTTAACAATTTGTTTTATGTATTTAAGCCCTAAACAATATTTTAATTTTGTTAGTTTCAATTATAAATCTTTGAAGCGGTCGATTGATAATGTACGGGACATGTGTAAGGTGTCTGACGTATTGGCTCTTCAAGAGACATGGCTACTGCCCCATGACGTCCCATTGCTAGGAACTATATCTAGTAATTTTGAATACACCGGAAAGTCTGCTGTAGACACGTCCGCTGGTCTGTTGAAGGGAAGACCATATGGGGGAGTGGCCATACTTTGGAGGAAAGGCATTTTCGAAAATGTAACGGTCCTAGAGTGTAATAGCGCCCGTCTGGTAGCCATCAGAGCTACGATTAGTGGGCGTTCTATTATTATATTCTCAGTATATATGCCAACCGACTCGCTGGATAATTTTGCCAATTTTTTCTGAGGTAATGGGTGAAATTAGTGCAGTTGTAGCGAGCGGAGATGTCGAAAGTGTATATATATTAGGGGATTTTAACGCTCACCCATACGAATTATTTTATGACGGACTATGTAATTTCTGCCTGGATCAATCTTGGATCTGTGCTGATTTTGAAAAACTAGGCCTGCAGTCGGATACCTACTCTTTTGTCAGCCAAGCCCACGGTTGTAGGGGATGGCTAGATCACTCTGTTGTTTCACTGTCGCCCTGGCAAACTGTTGTCGAGGTAGGTTTCATAGAAGATGTTTTCGTATCCGATCATTTACATATATTTGTTATATGTAATTTAAATATTGTGAGACCTAAAATAGTGACGCACGCCTTGCTTCGTAGCTCAATAATATGGGGAGTGAGAAATGAGTCTCAAATAGGTAAATACCATGAGATGTGCCACAATAGACTTCGTGACATTGACTTTCCTATTGAGTTTCTGGAGTGCAGTCGTGGGTCATGTGGTTTGGCGGAACATACGCTTGTGCTAGACAAGATGTATAATAATATTGTGGATACTTTGTGTAGCGCGGCCGTGAGAACAAGTAGGAAGGCAAATAATAAAAATACCAAGAAGAGACAGCTGTGTGGATGGAATGAGCATGTTGGTGAGGCCAATCGTGAGGCCAGGCTTAAGTTTAAAATGTGGTTATTATATAACCGACCTGCTTCAGGACTGATTTATAAAGAAATGGTAGGGTCACGAAAAATTTTCAAAAGTCGCCTGAGTTAGTGTCAGAAAAACCAGGAGCAACTAAAGATGGACATTTTGGCTAAACACAGATCGGCAAATGACTTTAGTAAGTTTTGTGAAGCTACTGGAAAGCAGGAGATTAGGCCTGGTCTCCCGGTGAGTGTGGGTGGAATGAGTGAGGCTGTGGACATCTCTAATATGTTCATGGAGCACTTCAAAGTGTCCTCGCCGCTAGGACCCTCATCTGCTTCGATGGATGTGTCTGGATGTGCGGGCGATGAGCCGCTTGTTATTTTTACTGCAGAACAGGTTCGGGAGGTCCTGAGGAAAATGAGCAGCGGCAAGTCTCCCGGGCATGACGGGCTCAGTGTTGAGCTTTTGAGGCATGCGGGAGTACACCTGCGAGCATTTTGGCCATGTTCATCACAATGTGCATTAGTCACTCTTACTTACCACCTGACTTAATGAAAACTATCGTAGTGCCCATTGTGAAGAACAGGACTGGGGATGTCGCAGACATTAAAAACTACCGCCCAATCTCGCTGGCAACTATAATTGCTAAAATACTGGACGGTTTGCTTGATTCTTGCTTAGAAAAACATTTAAATCTTTATGACGCCCAGTTCGGGTTTCGGCCCGGACTTTCTACTGAAAGTGCGATTATAAGTCTCAAGCATACCGTCCAGAGGCAACATACCACAGTGCCTTAAGACGAAAGTCTTCAATCAGTGTGTGTTACCAGTGATGACATATGGAACCGAGACGTGGTCCTTCATTATTGGCCTTATGAATAAGCTCAGAGTCGCTCAACGAGCTATGGAGAGGGCTATGCTCGGGGTTTCTCTACGGGATCGAATCAGAAATGAGGAGATACGTAGGAGAACTCAAGTCACCGACATAGCCCGACGGATTAGCACGTTGAAGTGGCAATGGGCAGGCCATATAGCGCGCAGAACAGATGGCCGATGGGGCCGAAAGGTTCTCGAGTGGAGGCCACGGACCGGCAAGCGCAGCGTAGGACGTCCACCCACAAGATGGGCAGACGACTTGGTAAGAACCGCAGGTCAGCGTTGGATGCAGGCCGCTTCCAACCGCAGTTCCTGGAGATCAATGAGGGAGGCCTTTGTCCAGCAGTGGACGTCCTACGGCTGATATGATGATGATGATGATACCGTCCAGTATTATACAGACCGTAGTACGCCTATATATGCCAGCTTCCTTGACCTCTCCAAGGCCTTTGAACTTGTGTCTTATGATGTGCTCTGGAGAAAGTTGAGGGACCAGGGTATACCGGCTAAAGTCCAAAATATATTTAAACTTTTGGTATGACAACCAGACCAACTATGTGAGGTGGGCCAATTCTCTCTCGAATGCATATAGGTTGGAGAGCGGGGTGAGATAGGGGGGCTTGAGTTCTCCCAAGCTCTTCAATCTCTATGTAAACGACCTCATCGTCGGGCTGAGCAGCATGCGTGTCGGCTGCCGGATGAACGGCGTTAGCATCAACAACATTAGTTACGCCGATGACATGGTGCTGCTGAGCCCGACAGTGGGGGGTCTCAGGGAATTGCTGAGGGTCTCTGAAGCCTATGCTATTGAGCACGGGCTTATATATAATGCGAAGAAAAGCGAATACATGGTTTTTAAGGCCGCCGGTAAATGTACCAGTTATACACTGAATATAACCCTAAACGGCTTGAACTTAAATCTTGTTACGAAATTTAAATATCTGGGACATTTTCTTGCCGACGACCTTAAAGACGATGCAGATGTTGAGAGGGAGCGTAGGGCTTTGGCGGTCCGAGGTAATATGTTGGCCCGTAGATTTTCCCGTTGTACTGAACAAGTTAAAGTTACGCTTTTTAAAGCGTACTGTCAGAGCTTTTACACGGGAAGTCTGTGGGTCCGACATACCAAAAGATCATTGGAGGTTCTACGCATTCCATATAATAACACCTTCCGGATGATGTTGTGGTTGCCCCGATACTGCAGTGCATCGGGGATGTTTGCCTACTAGCACACAGATGGCTTTCACGCCATCATGCGCAAAAAAACGGCATCGCTGATGAGCAGAGTTCGGGGCAGTCGCAAACAGCATCCTGAGGACAGTGGCTGAGTGCTGCACATCTCCGCTCTGGAAGTGTTTTGTGCGGAGGGTGATATTATTCACCCTCCGCACAAGAATGAATTTAATGAAGGAAATTATTTCCTTCATTAGAAGGAAATAATTTCCTCAGTTAGTCACCCTTGGCACAAAAAGGCGTTTTCTATTTTCACCCAGTGCCTGTTTTTATTTTTGTAGGTATATTTAGTTGTTTTTCTTTGATGTTTTATTTTTTGTTTGTGTTTTAGTCTTAAGATATGGACTCTAGTTGTCTGAAATAAAATATTTTTATTATTATTATTCTAGATGTTCTTGTCTCTCGAAATATTGATATTTCGGTTTTTATGAAGCTCACGGCCCTAAGCCAAGTGCGAATCATGTTGAGATTGAACGCTTGTGTGTTCTTGTAGAAATTTTCTTACAATCCAACACGTATGGTTATGTAAGTATTCTCTGGAATATCAATTACCTTGAGATATTGATGAAGACATTTCGGTATTACTCCAGTGCTGGAGAGTATCAGAGGCACAATGTACACTTTGTTTAACTTCCAAATGCGTATTAATTCTTTTTTCAGTTCGGTATATTTATGAATTTTCTCTGTAACGGTTTTTTGTAAATTATGTGTGTTAGGAACAGCAATATCTATTAAATAAGCAATTTTGTTAGTTTTATCGATTAAAGTTACACCCGGCCTATTATAGTGAATGGTTTTACAAGTAAGTATTGCTCTGGCAAAATACATTCTGTGAGTGCGACTCTCCAACATAGGTTTTGGGGAATATTGGTAGTAGGGTTCAAGTTTCCCTTGTATTAGTTTGTGTTTGAGGGCAAGTGTTTGATGAATATTATTTGCAACTGTTTTATGTCTATGGGTGTAATCTGTTGGTGCAAGGCTGGGGCAGGCACTTGTAATATGCTGGATCTTTTAAAATGAATTTTCTGTAATTTCTGGTGTTAATAACCTGGTCTTGTATTGCAACCATGAAACCTTCCGTTTCCGGGAAAAGCGCTCCGAACTTCAGCCATTTATTAGATGCTTGTAAATCTACATGAGGTTGCTCTATAGTCTAACTTTTTATTAGCTGCAGTAAAATGACGTTTTGTGGGTTGCCGATTTTTGAAGAAAAATAAATAGGGATGTAGCTAAATGAGTGAATCATAAATGAATAAACAGTTTGGTTTTTTTTTTGAGATTTAATATTAAGTTGTAATGTATTTTTTTAACCTATTATTATTACTATACTAGAGCATTGATCTTTTTTAGTGGAAGTATAGGGAGGTACATTCAAAATGAAACAAAAACGTCATAATAATGTTATTTAATTAATTTTTGTGAACTGAATCACATCCCTATTGAGATTAGGCTGGCAACATTATTTTACGGAATGACATTTAGAAACGTCATTTTACTGCAGCTAATAAAAAGTTAGACTATAGGTCATGTATGTGCCTGCCGTGTAGCTCTTTGCTACGCCATCTTTCAAGTTATTATTATTAAGTTATTATTGTTATAACAGCTGTAGATGGGCATTTTCAAAGAATTTATTAGATATGCACCTAATTTAAATTCTAAATTGCTATGTATGTCAGTATGTAACAATTATAAACATTGAATCTTATATACTGAGGAACGTCAAGAAATAGGAACTTCAGTTGAATTAATAAATGTCAGATTATACTCGTAGCTGCTGTACAACGGCATTGTCAAAGAAGTACTTTTGGTAAATTGTCTCATAAAATAATGACTAGATAAACTATGTCACGAAGTTATATTGAACTAGCTGACCCACCGAACTTTGTAGCGCCTTGACATGCAAATGACGCGGGCTGCCAATCTACGTCGCCAAGGTAGAATTGTCCATCGGCCATCATTAATCTATGTATGAGAAAATGTTCCTCATAATTTATTTTTATGTGTGAGGTTTTCCGATATTTTGATAGTTATTCTGCTATTCGGGACGGAGACAAATCCAACAAATCAAAAATGGTGTAACTAACTCGACTTTGTTTTATATATACAGATTATATGGATTATGTGGATGGAAAGCAACACCGTGGAAGGCCTAAGAAGCGGTGGCGCAATGATTTGGACGCTTTCTATAGGGACTGGCGGGATTTAGAACAAGATCGAGAAAAGTGGAGAGATAAAGGGGAGGCCTTTGCCCAGCAGTGGGACAGCATAGGCTAAATAAAAAATATAAAAAAAGATTATATATTATAATTATAATAAATGTATGTAGCAGCCAACTACCTTAATTAGCCGTTCAATCAACAGCCTAGCCTCTTTACTAAACAGCGTCATTCAACTAGATGCCTCAAACAAGATTTGAGGTGCATAATACACAGACACACCGTATGGCAGTAGGTCGTTAGGTTTTCTTTTAATAAATGTGCAGACTCAGAGAGAACAGACCCCCCCCCCCCCCTCCAACTAGAATTTAAATGTTGTAACAAACGCTACGGCTGAATATCATTCAGGCCGCTAGTTGAAAGGCGCTGTTTAGTAAAGAGGCTAGGCTGTTGATTAAACTAGTTGACTGCGACATATATACACAGTGTCCTTTAAATCACTGTTTTCCCAGAACAAACGTTGCTCAGACCATGGTCTAATAACTGTTTATAGCATCAAATAAGAGAATAAGAAAAAAAAATCAAGACCTTCTCAAATAAGTCTAACTTTGTTCAAAAACTAACCGTGTCATAAACACGGGTACGCTAGCCGTAGCGTATTCCTTACTACCGCCTACTCCTTAGGTGCGTAGTAGCTACCGGTCAGCGCGCTGACTATGTTGTAGGGCAAAACGTTAAAATAGACGTTTTAAGTTCGCAACTTTTTATATTTTTCAAAGACCGATTTCGTTTTGTTTTTTTTAATTTGATGTCATAAACTGTTAGTAGACCATGGTCTGAACAACGTTTGTTCTGGGAAAACAGTGATTTAAAGGACACCGTGTAGATAGAAGATGTCAAAAGTAAATTAGAAATTATACAGAAAATACATTTTATAATGTCAAATCATAGCTGCTGTAAAAGGGCATGGTCATTTTACCTAATGTAAATAAATAACGAATAACAATTAATCATAATGGATGTATCTAATATCACCGAAACAACGAATAATAAAATAAATAATACCTATCCTACCTCATCCTCATCCGACTCCACAGCCCGACTTCACCCACTGCTGGGTATAGGGCTCCCCAAGTTTGTGCCATCCGCCACGATCCTGCGCTAGTCTCACCCATTGATAGCCCGTGACTCTAACGATAGATAGATAGAAAAGATAGAAAACGTTTTATAGTATACCACACTTAAATTAACAAATCATAATTAAACACTTAAAACTAGACACGCGATAGTACAATTGGCGGTCTTATCGCTAAAAGCGATCTCTTCCAGACAACCTTTGAACGATGTCGTCCACCCATCTCGCTGCCGGACGTCCTACCCTTCTACAGCCATTCCTCGGCCACCATTCAGTCGCTACCCTGCTCCACCTGTCGTCACCACGTCTTGCCAAGTGACCCGCCCAAGACCATTTGAACTCCATAACTCGATTCCAAACGTCATGAACCTTCGTTCTTCTACGGATCTCGACGTTTGGAACTCGATCTAAGAGTTTGATGCCGAGCATGTGCTTCATGGCTCTCTGTGTAACTCTTAACCTGTACACAGCCTCCTGCGTGAGCGTCCATGTCCCGGCACCGTAATTCATGGTGGGCAGAACACTTTGGCTAAAGAAGCGGGTATTCAGACTCTGTGGAGTAATCTACCGACCTACTATCAATTAATTTCCTATGAAATGGAGTTTTAGTGGTATTTACATGTGCATTCAAACGCGAATTAGAATCTAGTAATATAAGAGGCGTAATATACATATTGATGATGTATCCGTGTTCAAGGGGCAGTTTAGGTAGAAAAGGAAAATGTAAAATATTCAGTATCTCTCTTCCCAACAGGATGATTGAAAATGAAAACTTATACCTGACGACCTCCGTGGTTCAGTGGGCGAATAGCCGGCTGAGACGCAGGAGGTGGTGGGTTCGATTCCCGCCCCAGAACAAATGTTTGCATGATCTACAGATATTTGTTCCGGGTCTGGATATTTCTATATATTATAAGTATGTATTTACAAAAAAACGTATATAAGTATTCTATCAGTCATCTGGTTCCCATAGTACAAGCTCTGCTTAGTTTGGGGCTAGATAGCGCTGTGTGAAATGTCCAGCAATATTTATTAATTTATACAATACCATATCTAAGTAAACTAAGTTCTACTTACTGCCACACAGGCAACCAAAAGCGGTTAACATCTTGCAAGTCCCTGGCGTGCTTATTGCCCACACATAAAGCTCGGTACAGACACGGCGTAGACCTTGGCTTTGATGTCAGAAGAGCGTATCTAGCCAGTGTGTTCACAGTCTTAAGAGAAGGCTTGGTGATTTCGGGAGCCTCTCGTTTGAACCGGAATACTTCGTCTACGTTGACAGAGTCAGCACTGTTATCCATCATCTGCATTACTGGTTGTTGGTGGTTCTGAAATTAATTTACAGTTTTTTTTTTGTCAGTTTTTAATGGAGTTTAATAAAAACATTACTTATAACTAAAATTTTTACATCAAGCTGTCACTGATTGAACTGATAGCATGCATGAATTATAGAGCGATAAATATATATATATATATATATACATATATATATATATAACACAAATGGAGTCGGTTCTACTGATTTTTAAAGCCTCGTTTTAAATTGTTATGTTACAAGTTATAAACTAGTGGTTCGCCCCGAACTATCTCGCGAGTCTTCCATAAAAACATAAATATATTATTTGTAATCTTTGACTAACAAAATAGTGCCACGAAATAAATTATCAGCTTACTTGGGCTACGGTTTCCTTGAAATTACAGGTAACGGGAGTTCATTCCATTGCACCTTTTCTTGGGGTACAAATTGCAGTTATTCTGGATTTCAGAGTTTTGCATATATTTCTATCACTTAAGCTACACGCATACCAAATTACAGTACTGTAGGGTCACTGGTGGACCCTGTGAATTTTGTCAAAGTTCAGTTTTTATTATGGCTAATAACTCAATAACTTTAACGACTTTACTAAAAATAAAAACGGAATCGAAATGTACTAACAAAGACCTTTCATTTGCCGTCTCATTTGATCTAATAGTCTCATTTTCATATTTTTTACCCCTCTTGAACCCCAATATCTCAACAACCTCTCAGCATTTTTAGCTCATTTAGTCACACCAAAATTGTGCCATCATTATCTACCTATGTATCAAATTTTACGATGATTACATCAACGCTTCGAAAGTTATCCTCGGATTAACTAACATACATACATACATAGAACGCCGATTTGCCCAAATTGATTTGAAGATCTCGCTTCTCTCGATCAATAAAATAATAAATATTGCTGAACATTTCACACAACGCTATCACACTAATATAAACGCGAAAGTTTGGATGTTTGTTTGGATGTTTATTTGTTACTCAATCACGCCGTAACGGCTGAAGCAATTTTGATGAAATTTGATATATACGTAGATTATAACCTAGATCACCACATAGGCTACCATTTATCCCATAAATCTGTTCCCATGGGATAAAAATGAGATGTCAAAGTTTATATATGTATTTTGCACCTCTGAACCGCGAAGCCGCTGGCAAGAACTAGTCTATCATAAGGAAATGCAAATACACTATATGTAAATAACTCTTATGATGAATTTTTAAGTTTCTCGTACAAAAGACATCAACGCGCACCTATATTCTGCGGTACTATGTCTACTCTGTTTGTCTTGTTTCTTCTAACTTTGTCACAAGGAGTTATAGTGGCCTTAAAAACACAAAGTAAAATAAAAAAAATAGGTTCATATTGTTGGTGCCAACCTATAGCGACTTCCGAAATTCGAAAGTAACTCTGTCCCTCTGTCTGTTTGTTTCGTTTTCACAACTAAACGGCTTAACCGATTTCGATGAAATTTAGTAATATAAATAGATTAAGACCAGAATTGAGACATAGGCTACTTTTTAACCAACTGCGCAGGAGAGTAATGTTTTTATTGACAAACCACGCGTGCTAAACCACGGGCGGGTAAGCTAGTACCCTATATAATCAGCAACCTTCGTGATGAATTGACTATGCGCTTCTCAGAGCATTTTTAGGGTTCTGTAAAAGAAAAAAGGAACTATTATTGTAAATACGGGATTTATCACGTACCGTCTTATCGGTGTTTCGACCGATAAGACGGTACGTGATAAATCCAATCCGCTCCGAATAACGTCTCGCCTCGCACTATTGCGAGGCGAGACGTTATTCGGAGCGGATCGCACTCACCCTGATGACGATTCACGAATTGAACCGAAACATTGTCGGTCGAAACACCGATAAGACGGTACGTGATAAATCCCGTATTTACAATAATGATTGAAATCAATCACGAAAGTTTTCTAAGTAGAAAAGAGGAACTCTTATAGGATCACTTCATCAGCCATCTGTCTGTAAAGACCATTTTCTCTGGAACGAAGAAAAATACGGCCATATACGCCGCATATTTGGACACTCGCAAATAAATCAAAACCGTTAACCTAGAATCATGAAACGGTCTCACAGTACAAGTAAAGAAAGAAACCCGATATCGTTTATTTGTAGATAATATAAACAAATTGGTTTATTTTCTACTTACCATAGTAATACACATAAGTACTTGCAGTATAAACATGCCAAAGGACAGAAAGGCGATGCCAGTGAGTGATATATCGAACAGGTCTGCCAGACCGAGACCGTGGCTGTCCTGTTCCACCACGTACTCCTCAACGACGTGCGCGTGCGGTGATGGATGGTACAGCGGCGGCGGCGGCGGCGGCATTGAGTACTCGTACCCACCACCTGACGTATGGCCGGAGAAGGGTTACAATTAATAAGTAACGCTGGACATTTCACACAGCGCTATCTAGCCTCAAACTAAACAAAACTATGGGAACCAGATAATTGACAGAATACATCTTATCAATTTTTTAATAAGTACTTCTGTATTGTTTGCAACATAAAATTAAGAAAACTGATTTACAAAGTGTAACTCAATTATAAAAAGAAATTTTATCAAGAAACTTATAGAGGTGCAGAGTTATTCTAAATTAAGATAATTATTATACTAAACTGTGTTCAGCTGCAATACGCTGCTAATATTATGTTAAAAAAAGACCTTTTTAAAAGCAAAAAACCACCGGCTATTCGCCCACTACGCCACAGAGGTCGTTCGCAACGGTAAGCATTGACGAAAGGTAAGAGTTAAATTATGGACCTCAAATGGTCTTGGGCGGGACACTTGGCTAGACGTGGTGATGACAGATGGAGCAGGACAGTGACTGAATGGTGGCCGAGGAGCGGGTATAGAAGGGTAGGACGACCAGCAGCGAGATGGGTGGACGACATCGTAAAGGTCGTGGGCCGTCAGTGGGTGAGATTAGCGCAGGATCGTGGTTGATGGCACAAACTTGGGGAGGCCTATACCCAACAATGGGTGAAGTCAGGCTGTGGATGTTGATGATGATGAAGAGTAAAATTAAAATAATAGCTTTATTTTAATTTTTATTTTAACGAGAACATTCATTCATTTAAAAAAATACAGAACTCGCAAACGTTTCTTGATTGGATTGACCCTTGAATGCGAAATTATCTATTGGGATGGGTAATTTTTTCGATAGTTTTAAATCATAAGGAAAATACAATTTTCTGAGTAGCAAAGGCCTAGCCAGGCCAATATTTCAGTATTCAGTATTTTATTGCGTTCATACAAAGTGGATTAAAATGTTACATGTCAGATCTAATCATGTCTAATCAAGAGTCAAGCTCTTCATATATTCGATGGCCTTTAAAGGTATTGGTGAATGAATTAACTTAACCAAGTCAGCAACACATAAAAATTCTACTTCGTTTTACCGTGAATGTCATTGGTCTATCGAACGAAGGGCATGAAACTTGAAACCCCAGCAGTTGTTAGTTCCGCAAGCCGCAAATAACAAAAGAGCAGTTTAATTTTTACGTTGTGTGAAAATGGTTAACCTACTTATCTAAGTATGTTTAACTTAGCCTTTCTTTCATTAGACAACAAATAAAAGTACAGCTGTACTTTTACTTTTTATAAAGTATTGAGCATTTTATACTTAGCTAAGTATAAAATGCTCAATACTTTATAAAAAGTATGGTAAATATTTAGTCAGAGTTAAATATAAACCACTTATAAACTTACTATACTTCGATATATCCTGAGCACTCTCAGGCTCTGTGAACCCCGTAGGGTTTCCCGCCTCGTACCCTTCGTACCCATCTCTAGCTTGCAAGGTAGGCAAGCGAGGGGGTGGAACCAACTGCGTAGTGTTGTCCAATAAGTTAGTGATGTTGTTCATAGGAATGTTGTAGTGGCGATATACATCGTTCAAAGATGCCACTCTGAAAGAAAAAACACACGAGTGGAGCAAAATAAGGACATGCGGCGCATAAGCCGAGTAATAATATATATACCACGTACATACAATTAGATGTATATGTACCTACTGAGTTATTGAAAAACGTTTAATAGAGGTATCTCTATTCGCAGTATTTTAGTACAAAAGACTTCAACGCGCACGAAAATGCTACGGTATACTTGAATGTCAAGTTTCAATGAAATAACGACAGATTTGTGAAGTAAAACTTCTTTATAAGTCGCGGCAAATAAGTCTAGCGGTGACCGTTATTGCGCAGAAGTATAAAATAAGGTACCTGAGGGGGGCTAGCGGGATGAAGGGCGGGCGTACGTAGCGCCGATTGGCTCTCCGGTCGCATTCCGTTCCCCGCATTGATACGACACTCCGCGCACATTCAGTGTACAGTCGCGTTCTTAATTGTATTGTTATTGCTGTTATTTGAATTTTTTTGTTAAATTTCGTTTTTTATGTTTGTTTGTGACTTTAAAGTGAATATGCCTAAAAGAAATACTGTTTTGAAAAGACAGGCAAGGAAAATTGTTTATGACGTGAATTGTTTTTTTTTAAAGGAAATCTATTAATTAATTGATTCTTTGAAACAAATCAAAAGAGAGATTGATGAAGCTATAAGTACTTTACTCATTATTATAAATACGGGATTTATCACGTACCGTCTTATCGGTGTTTCGACCGACAATGTTTCGGTTCAATTCGTGAACCTTCATCAGGGTGAGTGCGATCCGCTCCGAATAACGTCTCGCCTCGTACGTGATAAATCCCGTATTTATAATAATGATTGAAATCAATCACGAAAGTTTTCTAAGTAAAAGTACTTTACTCAGTCATTCGGATAGCAGAACTGTAAATTTGAGCCAAATAAAACAAACTGCCGAAATTATTAAGGCGGGAAACATTAAATTAAATGGCGATTTAGGGAAAATCCAAAAAATGACAGCAGAGTCTACAAATAAGTCAATTGCAACGGTAAGGAACATCTCGAATCAAGCCAATAGTGGCTATTGGCTATTGTATTGCTTGCGCGACAGTACCCATGCGCAGCTATCCCCTCCGCGTATCGTTCAGCGCTAAAGTTATGTGCCGCGACTTATACGCACGCTTGACTTGGGGAGTAAGCTGGTGAATGCGTGACGAGAGCGTTACGAAAAGTGTGATTGGGCGAGGCGAACCGAAGTTGAGTGGGAGATATAATTTAGTGAAGATAGAAAGAGAGAGTTACGTTTCGTATATTACTGTAAGGGCAAGAGAGAGCTGCGAGCACACATTTTCTTTCTCTCTTTCTCTCATAGCCAGTTACATTTCGTATATCTAAGACACAGTGCAGGCTTATTGTTTGTATCACACCGTAGGAGCAAGAGAGAGCAGTGCGCGCGCACATTTTCTTTCTCTCTTCCTGTCATAGCCAGAGCATGAAATATATATATATATCTCAAGTCAATAGTTCGTTTGCGAGTTTGCTAGCGTTACGCGAACGGTGATTTTTTGATTATTTTTCGTAATTTCATTTCGTTCTTGGACAATTTTCTAAATTAATATTTTGAAAAAGAAGTTTTACCTTCTGGTGGCCGTGTGGTCGCACACTCGTTTTTTTTATTGAAAGCAATTAGATTAAAAGAAGTTCATAGAAATGTATAGCGGGCGGTATTATCGCTTTTCTAGACAACCTTTGTTTGGAGAGAATGGCGAGTAACAAGTTTGGTATAACACTTAGTCCGTTTTCACGAGCAAAATAAATCAAAATAATAGTGGTGTCGATTCTGTTGTACACCTAAATATTTTATCTTCTTATAATATAAATATATATATATATATTTGTCAGTCATACTCATAACCAGTATGTTCATGCGCAATGAGCAAGTATTTGCATGACGTTTTGACATTATGTTGGCATTTCGGTTTAATTTCGAACGTTGACTAGTAACTTTTATCGGTCTGTACGTTCGACCTTGCTTGATGGACGCAAAAACATCGACCATTGTATGCTGCAACAAAAACGACGCTATTAGAAACTACCTCCCAATTTCGCGTGAAACATTTTATGAATTGAGAATACCCATCTCTGCCGCCAAGCACAGCAATGTTGCTGTGTTTCGGTTTCAAAGGGATTCTGTTGCCGGTGAAATTACAGCCACATGAGGCTTTACACCTGAATGCCTCAAGTTTATGGATGCAGGTCGGTGCATCATTGGGGCATGTTTCGAAGATACGTAACCCACTAGGCAATAGTTTGTTATAGGCGATGGTTAACACTTAACATCAGGTCGGCCATAGAAATGTTACATCTCCAGGTAGTATAAAACGAAAAGAAACTCAAGAAAACCTATTTTAGAACTCACTTAGCCAACCACTCCTGATAATTAGCTGACCCCACATCATACATGAGGTTAGTCCTGAGATCCTGGGAGCGTCGCATGAGGGTCTGATCTTTGCCGATGGCGAAAGGTTTTCCTAAACGATCTTGTATCATGTTTTTACCCATTTCTTCTAGGATCTGCTCTGCTACGTAGTTCCGGCAATGGTATTCGTTCATCATTTTCCTGCAAGTTATATGTATCAGCAATATACAAGATGTGGCGAGAAAATGTGAGTTACAGAGCAACTAAAGTAACCTACGTAGTTGAGGGTTTCGTAACTCAAAAGGAAAAATAAAAAATAAATTATTTCAATAAATTGCTTCGTTGTTCATCCGACAAACAGACAGACATAACTATGTCGGATGAACAACGAATTAATTTATAGTATACTAGTTGACCAATACTCAGCTTCGCACGCGTAGTTTTTCAATAAAAACATTACCCTCTTTCTGCGCAGTTGGGTAAAAAGTAGTCTATGTCACCCTATCCCCGGGTGACATAGACTACTTTTTTAATTTTTGTAGCATCCCAACTGTGAAATATTTTTTTATATCGATCCAGTAGTTTCGGAGCTTATTCAATACAAACAAACAAATCTTTCCTCTTTATAATATTAGTATAGATACACGGTGTCCTCTAAATCACTGTTTTCCCAGAACAACGTTGCTCACACCATGGTCTAATAACTGTTTATAGCATCAAATAAGAGAATAAAAAAAATCTAGACCTTCTCAAGTCAGTCTAACTTTATTCAAAAACTAACCGTGACATAAAGTTGATGGGTACGCTTGCCGTAGCGTATTACCTACTCCTTAATGAGATCTACCGGTCAGCGCGCTGACTATGTTGTGTAGGGTGTAACGTTAAAATAGACGTTTTGAGTTAACAACTTTTTGTATATTTCAACGTTTTTTTTAATTGATGTTATAAACAGTTAGTAGACCGTGGTCTGCACAACGTTTGTTCTACGAAAACAGTGATTTAAAGGACACCGTGTATAGTAGATATTTATATAATTATTTCAGATAGACATATAATGTCTATCGATAATATATTTATATATATTAGGACCGTATACCTAAGCACTTTTTGTACAAATAAGTAGTTATGTATTCAGTCCCTTGGAGTTGCAAAATAAATGAAGCTTTATCAAAAAAACGGCCATTTGGCCACATATTTTGACAATCGCAAATAAATCAAGACATATAAGGTACTTCCCGTTGACCTCTAGACCTTGATTCTTGCTCATGATTTGGCAAATTGGAAAAAACCGTTAATTTTTGAATTGTAGTCATCAAAATTGTAAAAAAAAACTTAGTACTTATTAGATACCTACTTTTACTTCTTCTTTCGTGTCAATGGCTTACAACATATGTATATAATTCGCAATAACGTAACGTGGGCATCAAGGCTGCAAAGCTGAAATGGGACTGGGCGGGTCACGTCTACCGTATGCAACCCGATAGGTGGGCCAAGAAGACAAGCATAAGGACTTCTAAAGACGGAAATCGACGCCGAGGAAGGCCTAAATAGCGCTGGAGCGATGACTTTGACGTCTTCCAAAAAGACTGGCGGGATATGGCTCTAGAACGTGACAAGTGGAAGGAAGAGGGGCAGGCCTTTGCCCACCAATGGGACAGTATGGGCTAGTACCTAAAAAATATATTATATTTTTATACTGCGTTTTTAAATCTCTAAAAACCTGAAAATCTTTTGAGAAACAATATAGGGCTAAAATATCTTAAGAAAACACTAACAAGTAGGTAAGCTTCATTTATAGGTATATCTAATTTTTCACTTCTAAAAGCCAGACTCCACCTATGTACCTAATTACAGATTTTCCGTAAAAGTATTTTTTGAAGTAGGTACATAATTCCTAGGTAGGTATAGCAATTGAAAAATCGACAGTTAGGGTAAGATTAGTAAGTATTTTATGGACTAAACTTACCTGTGATAATCGAGAGTAGAGAGCGCAGCATCAATGGAGCCATTCACAGATTCTGATCTTTTACTGACAGAGTAATTTGCACTATCATTATTCCCCTCTATAAAATAAGTCGGCATCAAATCCGTCCTTAAAATATCATTAATATTCAGTTCACTTTCAAATTTCAAACTTTGAACTTTTGTTAAGAATATAAAAATTATGAGAAATAAAATTCGAAACATTTTCATGTTATCTCTAGAGGAATAAAGAAAGAAATGAATGTCACATGCAGTTGAACGCATTATTCGGTTTGTAGAGCGGAAAATCTTTGAGCAATAGCGTTGAGATTTTATCCGTAGACTCTCTAGCTAACTGTTCGTAAAGAGTAGGCTTTTGAAAGGCAGGCATGTATTTAGGTAGGCTGCCTTCCAAAATGTCTACCATAAGCACCAAAATTACCTAGTTCTAGAATAAATTCAATCGGTCACTCATGATGATAAAAAAACCTTTTACTTTCATTTATTTCAATCATACCTACGCACTCGCCCTGGTCACGAATTGAACCGAAACATTGTCGATCGAAACACCGATAAGACGGTACGTGATAAATCCCGTATTTATAATAATGATTAAAAAAACCTTTTTTGTCTTTCTTTTTATTCGTCTTATGTACTGAATTAGTATTTTAGTCAAGCACTTTTTCATTTCAAGTTAATATTAATTGGGTTTTGATCCCCCCAAAATATTATGTAATAAAATATTACAATAATGAATTAAAATAATGAGTGTACATTATTATTTTATATAAACATTTGTATCCCTTGCGATTAGGTTTATGACCGACAGTCAACCTTCTGTTTTTTTTCACAATTTTTGTGAAGTAAAACTTCTTTACGCACGCTTGTCTTGAGAAGTAAGCGGGTGAATGCGTTACGAAAAGTGCGAACGGAAGTTGAGAGGGAGATATAAGTTAGTGAAGATAGAAAGAGAGTTATGTTTCGTATATTTTTAAACGTTAATGTGCGAGTGCGAGTTGGGTCTGTCCAGAATGAACATAGACTGATCTACCTACAGACGTGTGGACAATTTTGTAATTGAACAATTTTGTAAATTAATTTCTTGAAAAATAAGTTTTACTTCAGTCGCGCGGTCTAAAGCACACTCTATTTTTTTCATGTGATGTTTTATTTTCTTGAATCTCCCGATACTAAAACCTGGCTACGCCCGTGCATTTACCTATAACAGTACCTACCTAACATAAAAAAAACTCCTAATTGGTGTACTATACCTGCCACCGGAATAGTAAGGATCTAATGAAGCAGGGTCGTTTTCCATAAATAATGGAAAAAGAAATACCTGCGTCGTGTCATTATCTCTAAACCGGAAATACATTCAAAAATATTTTACTCGAAGTAAATCAAATTTCCTCACCCAGCACATAAATAAAACTCCAGTGGTCCAGTATTAAGATTAGCCCCGCTGCGCCGCTGATGGTCCCATTATAAACGCCCCACCCGTTAGGAGCCACTTAGGGGCGGTAAAAGGATCTATTGTTGTATTACAAATGTTCGGATGTCATCGAAGAGACGTTTGACGTGAGAACAGACCATATTGCTTCCATTAGAAAGCTTTTTACTGGTAGTGCTGGAAAAACTGATTGAGGTTGTTGACACCAACTAAATAGTACCTATACCTATTCCTAAATCTATAGTAGGTAACTAATAATAATAAACCAAATATTCATCATCATCATCATCATCATATCAGCCGTAGGACGTCCACTGCTGGACAAAGGCCTCCCTCATTGATCTTCAGGAACTGCGGTTGGAAGCGGCCTGCATCCAACGCCGACCTGCGGTTCTTACCAAGTCGTCTGCCCATCTTGTGGGTGGACGTCCTACGCTGCGCTTGCCGGTCCGTGGCCTCCCCTCGAGAACCTTTCGGCCCCATCGGCCATCTGTTCTGCGCGCTATATGGCCTGCCCATTGCCACTTCAACGTGCTAATCCGTCGGGCTATGTCGGTGACTTGAGTTCTCCTACGTATCTCCTCATTTCTGATTCGATCCCGTAGAGAAACCCCGAGCATAGCCCTCTCCATAGCTCGTTGAGCGACTCTGAGCTTATTCATAAGGCCAATAGTGAACGACGAAAGTCTACAATCAGTGTGTGTTACCAGTGATGACATATGGAACCGAGACGTGGTCCTTCACTATTGGCCTTATGAATAACCAAATATTACCTAATAATAATTCTGTTACGTATGAGACATCGGTAGATGACTAAATGTTAAGCTTGATATGCGGGAAAACAGTATAATTGAAATCGCAACCTAATAATACCTAGGTATTTTATATTTCTGGTGAAAATAAGAGTAGATATAGTCACAAACTTTAATTTGGCAGATATCAGCTAAACTCACGCTGCATATAACTTTAAACTAATTTTAACTTGATTTTCCAATTTATGAACCTACTACGTGAAGTTGGCAGAAATGTTTCTCGCGGCCTATTAGTGGAATCAGTAGTCATTAAAAAAATAAAAAACTTTATTTTTTTTGAAAATGTATTTTTTGCAAATGTAGAATGCTGGCAGGGTTTTTGAGTTTTAAAAGAAAAAGGGTGATTGTAAAGTGGTGTGTGGAGATGGGTAATGAACACCACCTATCTTTGATGCACTTCCAGGGACCAAAGATACGCTCCAGACGTGACCAGACCAGACGCCACAGAGAGTCCAGATTAATTTCAGGAGGTTCCATGGTCTTGAAAGCTGTACACTGCACGGCAATCGCAATCGCAAAAAAACGAGTCCACACACACGGATAAAGATGCTAGAACGTCTAGCTTGTGGAGATAACACGGCGCGGTGCGTGGACGCGGGCGCGAGTCCACCGTTGAAAGGATCGGTGGTGATTTACCAAGTACCCTCAATTCAACTGTGGGGTCATGGTGTAGGTACCTACCGTGTGAATTTTGTCAAAGTTCAGTTTTTATTATGGCTAATAACTTAAAAACTACAAGGTTTAAACTAAAAATAAAAACGGGGTCAAAATGTACCTACTCACAAAGAGCTTTCATTAGACGTGCCACTTGAACGGAGTCTCATTTTGTGTTTTTTTTACCCCTCCCCCCACATACACATTTTTAGCTCATTTAGTCACACCAAAGCTGTGCCATCACTAGTAACCTTTAAACCAAATTTCACGATGATCGGATAAACTCTGAAAGTTATCCTCGGACAAACATACATTGTATACAACACCGATTTGCCCAAGTTTATTTGGAGATCTTGCTTCGCTCGATCAATAAAATAAAATATAACGCTAGACATTTCACTTGCTATCTAGCCCCAAACTAAGTAAAGCTTGTACTATGGTAACCAGTAGGGTTGCCACTTGCCACACGTCCTGTATTTCACGGGACGTCCCGTATTCCAAGCATAATTTTGAACGTCCCGCCGGGACAAACTCTGTCCCGTATTTCAACCCTAGTTCCAACTGCTTTGTAGAGAGGTTTTTTTTTGCAGATGGCATTAAAGCGGACTGATGTGCGCAACAAATGTACTCCGGATTTGAGAGAGAGAATAAATGACCGTTTTCAAATATGATTATAGCTGCATTGTATTTTACAAAAATGTAAAATCAAACAAAAATATGCTAAACCTTACACGATCTTCTTTAAAATATACCTAACTATTAACTAGCAATAAAATATATTTTTTTCATTTGTCCCGTGGAAAAATATAAATCCCGTATTATTTTGCCAAAATGAGCATTTGCCCCTTTCAGGATCAAAACAAATCTGGCAACCCTAGTAACCAGATAACTGATACTTAAATACAAGAACAAGAATGCAAGGACCTTTTTGTATACCTACCTGTGACGCGGTGGAGAGTAGCCTATTGTGATGAAATTGCTTTGTTGCAAGATTTTGAGTTTTTAGGGAATTCCAATGTCAGGTAATGGGGTGCTATTTACCTACTAAGTGCAGCTTTGGAAGTTTCTATGGAAAATTATGACAAACTGCATACCCATGTAGGTTTAACGCATAAACGATTTTATAAGAAAACACACTATTATAGAGAATCATCAAAACTTTATTAAAACGTAGTAAGTTCTATAAAGCCTACCATTATTCAGTATGTTTTAAAAATACTTTGACATTATTGCAATTTCATAAGTGGGTTCATAACGATCAGTGTGTGCCTAATCAACGATTAGGTCCATTGTAAAGTTCTATTTACTAGCTTTAATTTATTAATAACAACTATGCATGATTTAGCCAAAAGTATAATTTAAACTTTTACAATTCATAATATTTAATACATAAGCACTCTACATATTTTTTTCTGGCTTAGGACCGAATATAACTGATTACCCTACCTAGATGGCAGTGCGCGGAGCAGTCAAAAATCACCCATCTTAAACATTGTAACCAGATCACTTCCCTTCATGTATCTTTACCAATGGTTTTATCCAGAACACCTTAACTTCTTCAAGTTATACATTCAAAACTAGTCCTAGTTTTTTAAAACATGCCTAATATCCTATAGTCTAATAAAGTTGTGATCTAATGAAATCTAATAAATGAAACGTCCTAATTATAAAATCTAAGAAGCAATACTAAGCAAAAAATAAAGCTAAAAAAAATAGTACTGAGATTATACACAAATACTATATATAAGTACTATTTTATAAATAGATAATAGAAAGTGATTCACAATACACATAAAACCTCTACTCTTTGATTGTTTTGTTCAAATTGCTGTTAGGCAGTCAATAGTACATCCCAGTTTATTTCGTTATTGTACACTTCCTGGTCCAGCCAGATCTCATAATTATCCTTGAATTCATCATCCAGCTCCATATTCATTTCCAGTACACTGTTTATATCTGTCTCCAATGGAGTCAGGTCGATTTCGTGATCACCTCCAGTGCCATATCTCCTGTGGTTGAAGCGATCCACACTGACTCTTAAAGCGCATTCCTCATCTTGGAAATCCCATGGTCTAGCGTCAACATCATTCCCAAACGCCCAATCGTCATTTAATCTATGACGAACCTTCGAATATATTGCGCTGATGGTTTTCATGTTGGTCTTCCTCCACTGCCTGCCCAAGTATTTACTCTGCATTTTCAGCAGTTTGAGCACATAGAATTGCATCAACGCATGCCTGACTTTTAGAGTTCGCTTGAGAATCGGAGCACTCTTGAAGACAACAAGCATCATTATTCTAGCATTTTTCCATTTGGTCAGCTTATTTAGTATCCTGAGTAAATTGATGCATGAGAATACATTTCTCCAGGAGTACCACACTGTAGTTTCCCCAATATCCAGACATTCCTTTGTTAGTTCTGGTTGTTCCCCGATCACACAAGCCGGAAAATCAAATATTGGTATTGAGTTCTTTGCATCAACATAAGTTAAAATATTTTGATTGAAAAATTTCAGTACAAGAGGCATGCAGTTGGCATAAACAAGATGTTGGGACATAAATTCAAATTGGTAAACATGATTAAGTTTAAAATGTTTTAAAAGTAGTAGTAAAATAGCTGTGACTGATTTTACTATGATTTCTTTGTGACGGTTGACATCAATGCCGAGTTTGAGGGATTGGAGTACAGTCATTGGCATCTCCTCCGGGAGTAGATCAGCCATGATATTGATGGAGTATGTCTTGGCAGTAGAAGTAGGTGCAGCAGCTAGCAATATTTTCAGCAGAGCAATCATGTATTGGGGTAAATTAGGTAACATGGCTCTGTACAAAGTTTCTGCTTCAGTTTCCTCGACATCCTTCTCTCCTTTCGTGAGAGGACTTCTAGCTATCTCAATCTCTCTTTCTGCCTGTAGTTCTGATAAACTGGTGTACATGTGCTTTTTGAGTATGTCAATTCCTTCATGGATTGGGTTTGGAAGTCCAGCTATTGTTTGTCTGTCTCCAGGCAGTGAGTATCCAACAAATTTTATTCGTACATTGTCCATGAACATGTCAATATCCTTTTGCCTAACTTTGGACAGCCAGGGAAGACTTCTTGGTAAAGGTGGGGGTGGACTTTCATACTGTTTGGGAGACATATAAGGGAGGTAGTCATTGTTCTCAGGCTGCCCATCTGATGGTATTGTCTGAAACTCCATGGAGTAGTCTTCGGATCCATTGCCTGTTTCCTCTTTATCAACAAATATCTGCTCATCTGATTCATCCAGTGAGGTTTGTTTCATGAAGGTCTGTCGTCTCAGAGCTCTTTCGTTTTCTTTTAGTTTTCTGGTTCCAGGGTTTTGATTTTCAAGCATATCTGCAGCACTAAGGGGTGGAGAGCTAGCTCTCATTAGTTTAGTTATTTCAATGGTGTCTTCAGTTAGTGGTGGTAAGCCTTGGCTTTCTCTTAGATTTGCTTTTCGTTCTTTCAATTCTTTAGAACCACCGAGGTAGACAAGTAATACTTTCCATAAAAGTAACAATACCTTTTTCATTGGGAAATGAGGGGTTGTTCCGGCACACAGATGTGTCACCATACTCAACAGTTTCACAGGCAATAATTCATCACCAAACGGCGTGCCCAGTTCCTCTTTGAAATTCTTCACTAAGTGTGAATATTCTGACTCAGGGTTACCTTTCTCAGTTCTCATGTGTTCTGTAATCAGATAAAGTACAGACAAAATTACTCGTAGGTTTGTGGAGTCTGCCAGTGATTCTGCTAGCTTTCTTGAGGCAATAGCAGTGCTGCTGCGAACAATTTCAAGGTTTAAAAGTTCTACGAATGCTGAGAATGTTCCCATGTTGTATAGAGTCATGATATTGATGCGCGCCCAGTGAGCTTGCTCCGCGTCGGACTGCATCTCGGCCCAGCAGCCCTGTGCCAGGTATAGGATACAGCGGGTCGCGCGCATGCGTATCTCACTCACGGCCACATCCAGGTGCTCCAGCAGCTTCATAATAACCGTGCGCTGTTGTTTCGCGTTTAACCTTTGCCAACTCGGCCGAAAGTTGAACTCCTCCATGATATCTTCGAAAGCCTTCACGTTCAACTGGAACTCTGGATGCTCTGTGTAACTGTATAGTTCGGCGATTTCATTAGCTTGTGTGTCGCAGTCATCGTAGACGAAATCGAGCTCGGGGCTCTCCAGTATTTCCTCTCCAGGGAAACACTGCTGTTGAAATTCCTCCATTGAGCGGCGGACGTCAGGCATCTTGTTGCCTCCACGACGGCCGTTGCCGTTAGTTCCCATAGCCGGGTACTGATAAAAGTGTAATGTTTTACATATCAGAAATCAGAATCAATACAAAAGAAGTTTTTAGAAATCTTGTTGAACGAAATACAATGGATGGATGGCAAGCGACCGAATTTCAATCAACTAATGTAGGCAGGTTTTTTTTTGTACCTGACTTGACTGTGACATTTACTGACAACTGCTGACTAGGACCGAACGTGAAGGAAGAGACAAAAACGTCAACTTGACATTGGCATAATTGTGGCAACAACTAGCCACAGTGGCCATACAACCAATAGTGAATAGTGAAGAGACAAAAACAAACTCATTCTTTCATACCAACTCCCTTCGTCTGAATCAGTCTGGCAAATGAAAATAGAATAAAATTAAATCTAAGAATAAATAATAAAAATGTGGCAAATATATTTTTAAAAAATTGCCACGCTTTTACAATTTTTATCTTCAATGGTTGATAAATAGAACAAAGTGATAAAATACCCCTTTTTTATTTCCTACTACTTGTTCAGTTATGTTCAGCCACCACTTTTAGTCACTTGTGCTAAAAGTACATTAAATTCCCAATCTAGCCACTTTCTTGGTACGGTTTAGCTACTAGATCCTTTACCGAGGTGGCAACATTGTGTTGCTCCCTCTCTCCCTCCCTGCCCCTGCTTCTATGCTGCATGCACGCCCGCCCCCGCCCCCCGTGGAGCGGATCTCGCTTACTTTACGTTACGACTTAAGTTACGAGTTTGTGTTGTGATTTTCTATTATTTTCCACAAAAAACTACTAAACACCCGATAAATTTAACGTCAAACCTGGCTACAAATTTCTACTTATTAGTAAATCATTAAAACCAGAAAAGGTAAATACTTTGCTCCAATCATCACTGTTTCCGCTCGCCACTGCAATGTTGATAGTGCGCTGACACACCTATTTCTTCTAAATTAAATCCTTTTTCAGCTCTACAATGGCTGAATTAGCTGCGTTACTCCAAACGGATATCCCTGAAGGGCGAAACAATCTCACAGACAGCCATACGAACCTTGAGCGAGTAGCTGATTACTGTGAAGCAAACTATTTCCAGTCGGAAAACAAGAGACTTGCTTTGGAAAGCACTAAGAATTACACTACACAGTCTCTAGCTAGTGTGGCGTATCAGATAAACACACTAGCGTACAATTTTCTCCAACTATTAGAACTACAGACAATGCAGCTCTCTGAAATGGAAGGTCAGATGAACCACATACATCA
Source organism: Philereme vetulata (assembly GCA_918857605.2). Taxonomy (NCBI): domain Eukaryota; kingdom Metazoa; phylum Arthropoda; class Insecta; order Lepidoptera; family Geometridae; genus Philereme; species Philereme vetulata. Next base: position 4,008,985 of record OU975449.1, on the reverse strand, counting down.
GACTGTCGCTATTCACAAGGAGAAAGTAGCTAGAAGAGAGATTGGGGTGCTAACTGCCAATAAGGTGACTAATAGGAACTACAAGATCATTGCTCCGGCCAATCCTGAGAAGCCAATCAAGTATGTTCGGAAGGGTATTGATTACACAGGTGAGCCTCAAAGAACATCTGTGATGCACAGAAGCCACTAAACAGTTTACTTCACTGCTTCAGCCTTTATTCAGCATCAAGTCGGTATACAGCCGCAACTAAAATATTATTGTATTATTAAAATATTAGTTAGGTAAATGTTTTCCTAACATTTTTATGTAATGAACAGTGATCGGACTAGGTAGAGCTATTTTGTGTACTTGCTATATGTAAGAATAATATGGATATTCCAAAAATACCGGGATTTGCTTTTTAAGTAGAAAAATAATAAAAAGCTAGTTACGCCTTAAGGAGTAATGAAAGAATATACTTCCTCTCCGACGGCCAAGTATAAGGACGGGTTTAAGGATAGTATACTAAATAGATAGAAACTTGATTCATTAAACCACATATATTTTTTTATGTAACAATTTCTTATATTCATACAAGACTCGACAATCGTTTAACATTATCATTCTGAAGTTGATTTAACATTATCATTCTGAAGTTGTACAAGAACATATTACCATACAAATTATTTGTTCCTCAAAAAATTAAAATATACAAACAGAACAATCTATATGTATTTACAATAAAATCCTGATTAAATTGATCAACACGTTAAACAATAATTTACTTATTCAAACAAAAAATGTCATTCTTGGAGAATTTGAAGAAAAATTGACAAAAAATGAAGTAAATGATGAAGTTTTATCGAATTTGTTCCACTAACACCCACAGATGTCGAACGCTCCTTTTCTTTTTACATCTAACATCCATTTATATGTAGAAAAAGAGCATTCGACATCTGTGACTGAAGCGCAAGACGAACTAGACCAAGAAATTATCTATTTCTTGGTCTAGTTCGTCTTCAGCTTCAGTAGAAGACTGAGTACCTAAGTGACCTAAGTTAAAATATATTACTATTATTTTTTCTAAATTTTCTAATTTTAGTCTATTTCTTTTTACATCTAACACCCATTTATATGTAGAAAAGGAGCGTTCGACATCTGTGGATGTTAGTGGAACAAATTTATATGACAAAATTTCATCATTTACTTAATTTTTTGACAATTTTTCTTCAAATCCTCTGAGGATATCAATGTCAGGATTCCTATCCAAAACTTTTTCATATTTTATTCTATCAGAATCACACTCATTTAAAGCAGCTCTGACTTGATCAAAAGCCAAAAATGAGTCGCTGAATGTTAAATTTCGTTTCTGCAACTCTTTTAATGAAAGTAAAACAATCGTACAATGATTTTCTATATATACTAATTGATTCCGTAGATTCTTTTTTTCTAGAATATTTTTCACAGTTTGTATTGCCGTTAATTCAAAGCTGTTTAATCGAGAAACAACATTCATTATTCCTTCATAATATATTCTATAATACGATGCAGCTTCAAGCCAAGTGCCCCATCTTGTTATCACTGGTTGTGGTGGAAGAGGTAAATTTGGATACATATCTTTCAATAATTTTATGCTGCGGGGGGCTTTTAAAAATATTTTTTTTACATTTGATATTAACATATCTACATCATGGTACTCTAACCGTATCTGTTCTGATACGCGATGAAGAGCGTGTGCCAAACAGGTAACATGTTTTAATTGAGGTAAAACAATTTTCAAATTTCGCCCCGCAGACAACATGTATGCTACACTATCAGTACATAATACTAAAATATTATAAACTTTTCTTTCAAAGTTGTCTTGCCAAATGTTTTTTAAACATTCGATTACAAAATTTGAAATGGTTTGGCCATTGACCACCTCGAGCATTTTACATGCGATTAAATAAGGTTGATCAGAAAAGTTTTCACTTAATGGCTTTACAAAGAATTGCACAATATAGCGACCTAAAAAGTCAGTTGTCTCATCTATCGATATCCAAATTTACTCATCTTTAACGTTTTCATAGATGGAGGCAATTGTATTTTTATAAAATTTGTCCAAATATACTTTTCGTAATTGTGACTCGTCAGGCAGTTTTTTGTTATTGCAATTACAACAGCAAACACCACACATGTATTTTTGGAAAAAATCTTTGAAGGCATTATTTTTCAGGGGATGTTACAAAGAATTAAAAACTTAATAAGGTCAAAATAAAATTCTTCTTGAGGCCATTTGTATGTTCCTCGATGTTGGGCACCTTCAAGATGTCGATTGACATTATATTTTTTTACTGATAAATGGCTTTCACACTTGGTGCAGTAAATAGTACAGCTAGCAGCGTCAAAAATCAGCTCAGGATAGTCGCGTATCCACTTTTCAACTATTTCAGGCTTGACAGAACTTGACGCCATGTCGAAGTACTTCACCTGAATCAAAATGTCGTTAAATAAGAAATGCTGAGTAGTCACATCAATACTAAGTGGTAAAAACATACTGATCTGTTCGAAAAAGAAAACTAGTAAAAATATGTATTCTTAGTGCAACTTTAAAACTGCAAAGGCAATTAAAACTTTTCAATTTACGCTAAGAGAGGGTACGGTTAATTGCACGCAAGTAGTACACTCACTTCAAAATTAGATCGTATATGTACGAACTGCAAATATCTCAGTGTATGACTCCTGCGCTTTATCGTATAGTTAATTAATACATCCTATTAATAAGTTTTTAAGTTAATATTAACACGTGTGTGACGTTAAGCTAACAAGAAAAGGCTTTGCATTTTGCACGAATAACACTGTATTTACTCTTTGTATTTAAAAAGTTAATTATTGGTTTGACTTAAGGCAAGCTTTTTACTAATCCCCAAAATTTTAACTTTTCTTTTATTTTTATACATTAGTCCATTAATACATTAGTTTTAGTCAATATTTTACTTTTTTTTACAAAAAAATCAAACTTACCAAGTTAGTAGGTATGCAATAAAATAACTCCAAACAACCAATCTAAAAAGGTCAAATTATAGTCCGTAAATGCTGGCCGAAGTCGTAGTAGCAAGGAGGTTCCAAAATCCAGTAAACAAGCCAGGGTCAAAAGAAATTCACCTCACAACAAAACACAACAGGAAGCAAACAAGCGCACTCTAAGAACCGAAGTAATCGAGTGAGACATTTGACAACAAGTTACTGTCGGTAAACCATTGAATAGTAGTGGTGCAGAAAGAGACAAAACAGGTGCGTCGCTCCGACAGAAACACCCCGCTATTGTTTTCGTTATCGGCGTATGCGGCTATATCACGAGTTTCAACAAAGCGGCAACGTGTTGCTGATGTAAAATTTACAACGTCGCTCGGGCGCTTATTGGCTTACATAAACTATTTTTTATACTTATTGATAAAATAATTATCCCGGATAAATCCGGAAAATTCCGGAGGATTACTCGGAATCTAATGGAATATCCATATTCACATCAATGTTTGCGGTCAATGAACCTAAACAGCTCCGACCAGTGGTAAAGAAGCTGGCGTAACTAAGTGTTCTTTATGTCCCTATGGTTTGAAATAAATAAATATGAAAATAATATGAAGTCCTCCAAGTGACAACCAACGACTCATCAAAGAAACTTGATAACTGATAATGCCTTGTGCTTAGTGCGGTAACAAATCATACTATAAGCAATTGTTTATTGTTATTGTAACTTTTCTAGTCAGTACCAACGTTATTCCCCTTATAAGCAAAAAGGAATAATATCCTGTAATAGCCAACACTGTTCAAACAGATGCCTGCAAGAATGATTGCTCAATCTTACTAATGTGATAAAAGATACTAAGTCATAAATATTTAGTACATAATGAATTTCATATTTTAATAAACTTAACTTTGTCTAAATTGATTATAGTACTGGACGACATTGGCCACGGTGCTCGTTGGAACAGTGGTGCGAGTGGTACTCCACGCGGGCGCCGCTCGGGAAGCGCGCCGGCTCCCGCGCCGTTACCAGCACCCACCACCAAGCCCCCTACTCCACCGGCAGCTAGAGTCGCTGCTGCTTCTAATACTGGAACTCTTGGACGGGGAACCCTTGGTAAGATAAATTAGCTTTAGATCTACTATTCAATATTTGTTTCTCTAGTAAAAATATGGCCTTTTATTCTCCTGATTTCATAAAATTACAATAAAACTTTATTGGACTTGGTTCCCTGGGAGACTCCATCAGGGGAGACAAGTAGCTTCTGATAGGGCCTACAACTTTTAAAGTACAAGACTCCGGTATTGGTATATTCCTACCATTAAGTAAATCCATTAAAAATACAGTCTAAAGTACTTATCATAATTAGAACAGTACATGAAAACATATAGATAAAAAAGTTACAATTTGGTAGGCCAGGAATAATCCTGGGCTACCAAATTGTAACTTTGTAACAGCAACCATAAGGTTGCTGAAAAAGCATCTAATACATAATATATTATTTATAGATTACATCTTAAATCACATGGAACTTGGAACAAATAAAAAAGTGGTCGTCACGGGACACCCTGCAGATGTGAAACATCGAATTTGATGGTTATTGGAAGAATTTATAATTATAAAAACGTTTATAATCATTTTATCTTATCATACGCAATATATAAATACTCGTGACGAGAAACAAGTCGGTCTTACCCCCAAAGCGTGCCAATAGATGTTTCACATCAAAAAATAATCCCTCACAGAGACATGCAAGTAAAAGATGAAAGCTTTACTGATCCTAAGATAAAACATTAATCTAATGGTGCAGGTAAATCGTCCCGCGAGTACCGCACCCCGCCGGCCGTGGCGCCGCCGCAAGTACCCTCGCACTACGCGCCCAACTACCCACGCCGTCCGCCCGGGTACTCCACGCTGCCGGTCGCACTGTCTCAGGGACCGCAGGTATTCATCACGCTATTCTAGACGAGTACCGCACCCCGCCGGCCGTGGCGCCGCCGCAAGTACCCTCGCACTACGCGCCCAACTACCCACGCCGTCCGCCCGGGTACTCCACGCTGCCGGTCGCACTGTCTCAGGGACCGCAGGTATTCATCACGCTATTCTAGACGAGTACCGCACCCCGCCGGCCGTGGCGCCGCCGCAAGTACCCTCGCACTACGCGCCCAACTACCCACGCCGTCCGCCCGGGTACTCCACGCTGCCGGTCGCACTGTCTCAGGGACCGCATGTATTCATCGCGCTATTCTAGACGAGTACCGTACCCCACCGGCCGTGGCGCCGCCGCAAGTACCCTCGCACTACGCGCTCAACTACCCACGCCGTCCGCCCGGGTACTCCACGCTGCCGGTCGCACTGTCTCAGGGACCGCATGTATTCAACGCGCTATTCTAGACGAGTACCACACTCCGCCGGCCGTGGCGCCGCCGCAAGTACCCTCGCACTACGCGCCCAACTACCCACGCCGTCCGCCCGGGTACTCCACGCTGCCGGTCGCACTGTCTCAGGGACCGCAGGTATTCATCACGCTATTCTAGACGAGTACCGCACCCCGCCGGCCGTGGCGCCGCCGCAAGTACCCTCGCACTACGCGCCCAACTACCCACGCCGTCCGCCCGGGTACTCCACGCTGCCGGTCGTACTGTCTCAGGGACCGCATGTATTCATCGCGCTATTCTAGACGAGTACCGCACCCCGCCGGCCGTGGCGCCGCCGCAAGTACCCTCGCACTACGCGCCCAACTACCCACGCCGTCCGCCCGGGTACTCCACGCTGCCGGTCGCACTGTCTCAGGGACCGCATGTATTCATCGCGCTATTCTAGACGAGTACCGCACCCCGCCGGCCGTGGCGCCGCCGCAAGTACCCTCGCACTACGCGCCCAACTACCCACGCCGTCCGCCCGGGTACTCCACGCTGCCGGTCGCACTGTCTCAGGGACCGCAGGTATTCATCGCGCTATTCTAGACGAGTACCGCACCCCGCCGGCCGTGGCGCCGCCGCAAGTACCCTCGCACTACGCGCCCAACTACCCACGCCGTCCGCCCGGGTACTCCACGCTGCCGGTCGCACTGTCTCAGGGACCGCATGTATTCATCGCGCTATTCTAGACGAGTACCACACTCCGCCGGCCGTGGCGCCGCCGCAAGTACCCTCGCACTACGCGCCCAACTACCCACGCCGTCCGCCCGGGTACTCCACGCTGCCGGTCGCACTGTCTCAGGGACCGCAGGTATTCATCACGCTATTCTAGACGAGTACCGCACCCCGCCGGCCGTGGCGCCGCCGCAAGTACCCTCGCACTACGCGCCCAACTACCCACGCCGTCCGCCCGGGTACTCCACGCTGCCGGTCGTACTGTCTCAGGGACCGCATGTATTCATCGCGCTATTCTAGACGAGTACCGCACCCCGCCGGCCGTGGCGCCGCCGCAAGTACCCTCGCACTACGCGCCCAACTACCCACGCCGTCCGCCCGGGTACTCCACGCTGCCGGTCGCACTGTCTCAGGGACCGCATGTATTCATCGCGCTATTCTAGACGAGTACCGCACCCCGCCGGCCGTGGCGCCGCCGCAAGTACCCTCGCACTACGCGCCCAACTACCCACGCCGTCCGCCCGGGTACTCCACGCTGCCGGTCGCACTGTCTCAGGGACCGCATGTATTCATCGCGCTATTCTAGACGAGTACCGCACCCCGCCGGCCGTGGCGCCGCCGCAAGTACCCTCGCACTACGCGCCCAACTACCCACGCCGTCCGCCCGGGTACTCCACGCTGCCGGTCGCACTGTCTCAGGGACCGCAGGTATTCATCGCGCTATTCTAGACGAGTACCGCACCCCGCCGGCCGTGGCGCCGCCGCAAGTACCCTCGCACTACGCGCCCAACTACCCACGCCGTCCGCCCGGGTACTCCACGCTGCCGGTCGCACTGTCTCAGGGACCGCATGTATTCATCGCGCTATTCTAGACGAGTACCGCACCCCGCCGGCCGTGGCGCCGCCGCAAGTACCCTCACACTACGCGCCCAACTACCCACGCCGTCCGCCCGGGTACTCCACGCTGCCGGTCGCACTGTCTCAGGGACCGCATGTATTCATCGCGCTATTCTAGACGAGTACCGCACCCCGCCGGCCGTGGCGCCGCCGCAAGTACCCTCGCACTACGCGCCCAACTACCCACGCCGTCCGCCCGGGTACTCCACGCTGCCGGTCGCACTGTCTCAGGGACCGCATGTATTCATCGCGCTATTCTAGACGAGTACCGCACCCCGCCGGCCGTGGCGCCGCCGCAAGTACCCTCGCACTACGCGCCCAACTACCCACGCCGTCCGCCCGGGTACTCCACGCTGCCGGTCGCACTGTCTCAGGGACCGCATGTATTCATCGCGCTATTCTAGACGAGTACCGCACCCCGCCGGCCGTGGCGCCGCCGCAAGTACCCTCGCACTACGCGCCCAACTACCCACGCCGTCCGCCCGGGTACTCCACGCTGCCGGTCGCACTGTCTCAGGGACCGCATGTATTCATCGCGCTATTCTAGACGAGTACCGCACCCCGCCGGCCGTGGTGCCGCCGCAAGTACCCTCGCACTACGCGCCCAACTACCCGCGCCGTCCGCCCGGGTACTCCACGCTGCCGGTCGCACTGTCTCAGGGACCGCAGGTATTCATCACGCTATTCTAGACGAGTACCACACTCCGCCGGCCGTGGCGTCGCCGCAAGTACCCTCGCACTACGCGCCCAACAACAATTGTTTTAAATAACAAATTAAGTCAAGGCTACAACATGTTTTTGTTAGATTATAAAGTACTTGTTTTAGTAGCGTAGGTTACGGTGGGCGCTCAATGTGAACTTACAGACTTATTAATTTGTAACTTATATAATGTTCCAGGTCGGCATGGTCCATCCGAATCAACATCAAAACACTACAACCTATTCTCAGCAAGATTTACATTCCAGTATGCCGCGTGAGTTTTTCTTACTAATTTGAATGAACTTTAAGTCGGTGTTTTAACACAATATAGGCACAGAAGTATGATTCGGGCTGATTTTGATTTGGATTACCTAAGCTCGAGCGTAGCGCTAGGGCTGGCCTACAATATTCTACAACCTAATGCACAACAATTTTGGGAAGAACGTTTATGAAATAAATTTTTATTGTCGCGTAAACATTTTAACGTAAATACTACAAGGAAACTCACAAACAGCTAACAAATTATGTCACACAAAACATATTTACCTCTTGCCTAAGAGCGGCACTCGCGGCTGGCGATCAACCGACTCGACCCGAGACCCTCATTCATACGCGCGCGTCTATGTGTGCGTGCGCCTGTTATCGCTCGTTGTAATAAAACATCTATAATATCGTTTATATGGTATATATATCGTATATATGGTTTTAATGTTAATATACTAGTGGTTCGCCCCGAACTGAGATCTCGCGAGTCTCCGATTAAAACAAAAAAATATTATTCGTAATCTTTGACTATCAATATAGTGCCACGAAATAAATAAACATCTTACTTGACCTACAGTTTCATTCAAATTACAGGCAACGGGAGTTCATGTAATGTGGTTACGTTTTTAGGGTGCAAATTGCAGTTATTCTGCATTTCTGACTTTTGCCTATATTTGTGTCACTAAAGCTACACGCAAATTTCGGCATTGTGGGGTCACTGGTGTACCCTGTGCATTTTGTCAAACTTCAGTTTTGATTATGGCTAATAACTTAAAAACTATAAGGTTTGAACTAAAAATAAAAACGGCGTAGAAATGTACGCACAAAGGCCTTTTATTAGACGTGCCACTTGACCGGATAATCTCATTTGTTTTTTTATACTACTCTTGAACCCCAATATCTCAACAAACCCCCCGCATTTCTAGCTCATTTAGTCACACCAAAATTGTGCCAACACTACCTACCTATACACCAAATTTCACATACATACAACGCTGATTTGCCCAAGTTGATATAGAGATCTCGCTTCGCTCGATTAATGACCAACTGCGCATGAGCAACATGAGGGATCATGTGTTTTAACTTCTAATTGGTTAATATTTACAATACTATTCAACACGAGTGTCAACTCAGCTAGACAGCGATTGAGCAAAGACTTTTTGTTGGCGATAACGTATGGTTTAACTTAGGAGATTAATAACATAATATGACTATGTTGGATAACTGTTTCTCCAAGTGTTGGTATAAATTATGTGTATTCTACTTAGTTATGTTAATTGTTAATATAGCTGTTGATTTTCCATAAAATAAATAAAAACAATAACAATTATGATTTCAGCTCCTCCTTCTCCATTGATTGGGTCTGATGGTGAACATAGTCAGCATTCCATGAGCTTGCCTGGACAGGTCAGTGGATTTTTTGTGGATTACGTGTTTTTTATGCCCGACTTTAATGGCTAGTATTGTTGTAAAATAGTTTTTTTTTTCAAATCTCTACCATAGAAAAAATATTTTTTTCAAACAACCTTATTATCAGGTCCTAAAATATCAATGAAACAGCCTGCATAAAATAGGTAAACAAATCATATTCATTCATCATGTGAGTAGGTACCTGTTAAACTGACTAAGCGGGATCGTCGCGGGATATACGCTTTGCCTGAGTCTGTGTTTCCTGATAACTTCGCGTAGCGAGTGCACAGGTTTCTTCTAGGCAAGCGTGATCCATCGTAGACTGCATCATCGCTTACCATCAGGCGAGATTGTGGTCAAACGCAAGCATATCTATAATTAAAACAAAGTTGGGTTAGTAACACCATCTATAACTCAAGAACGACTGGACCGATTTTGATGATATTTGATTTGTTGGATTTGTCTGCGCCCCGAATAGCAGAATAACTAATACATTTTCGGAAAAAATTACGCAAATAAAAAAATATGAAGTAAATTCATTTTCTCATACATACCTACATGCAGCTGATGATGGCCGATTGACAATTCTACCGGCGACGTACATTGGCAGTCCGCGTCATATGCATGTCAAGGCGGTACGAAGTTCGGCGGGTCAGCTAGTAATGAATAAAAAAGACGAGTGTGCTTTAGACCAGATGACTGAAGTAAAACTTCTTTTTCAATATACTAAATAAAAAAAAAAAAATATTGTTCCAATTACAAAATTGTCCACACGTATGTAAGTCGATTAGTCTATTTTCATTCTGGACAGACGCAACTTGCACTCGCACATTATCGTTTAAAAATATACGAAACGTAACTTTCTTTCTATCTTCACTAACTTATATCTCCCTCTCAACTTCCGTTCGCACTTTTCATGGCGCATTCACCAGCTAATTCCCCAAGTCAAGCGTGCGTAAAGAAGTTTTACTTAAAAAAAATATAGGTGCGGTGCGCTCGCGGTCCATCGTTGAAAGGGTCGGTGGTTAATTACCAAGTACCTTCAATTCAACAGCAGAAACCCGACCATGATTGTATAAGAATCGTACCACATAAATCTTAAAAATAATAGGTTGGGGAAAAAGTCTTTTTGCATTAAAGTATGTATGAACTTGTAATAAAAAAAATTCTTTGGCTATATTATTTGTATGTGGCTGGTTTTGGTATCAAAGTTTAAATTTTAAAGAAGATAATTCCAATTTCAAATTAGGAAAATGTGTGAATCTATTGAAGAAATCCGATACATTTTAAAATTGTACTACAAAAAAAGCAATAATGCAACGCCAGCCGTGAAAAAATTTTGCGATGTTTATGGACCTAGTGCAGTGTCTGTGAGAGTAGCACAAATTTGATTTAAGCGTTTTCAATCCGGAAATTTTGATGTCAAAGATGGTCGCCCTATTACGGATAAAATTGATGCCATTTTTGAAAAAGTAGAGAATGATCGGCATATCAGTAGTTCGTAACTACTGATATGCCGATCTTTCTCTACTTTTTTCCTATATATATATCCAGTATATATAAACTGTTTTGTGGCAATTCCCAGTTCGTCAGCTAAAATTGATGCCATTTTTGAAAAAGTAGAGAATGATCGGCATATCAGTAGTTCGTAACTACTGATATGCCGATCTTTCTCTACTTTTTTCAAAAATGGCATCAATTCCAGTTTCAATTCCAATTCCCAGTTCGTCAGCTAAAATTGATGCCATTTTTGAAAAAGTAGAGAATGATCGGCATATCAGTAGTTCGTAACTACTGATATGCCGATCTTTCTCTACTTTTTTCAAAAATGGCATCAATTTTAGCTGACGAACTGGGAATTGGCCACAAAACAGTTTTGGCGCATTTGAAAAAACTGGGTACACAAAAAAGCTCGATATTTGGGTACCCCACGAGCTCACTGAAAGAAACCTAATGAACCGTATACTCATTTGTGATTCTTTATTACAACGTAATGAAACTGAACCATTTTTGAAGAAGCTGATAACTGGTGATGAAAAGTGGATCACGTACGACAAGAACGTGCGAAAAAGGTCGTGGTCAAAGGCCGGTCAGGCTTCACAGACTGTGGCGAAACCCGGGTTAACTCGCAACAGGGTGATGCTGTGTGTGTGGTGAGATTGGAAGGGCATTATTCATTATGAGCTGTTACCACCAGGCAGGACCATCGATTCTGAACTCTACTGCGAACAACTGATGAGATTAAAGCAAGAAGTTGAGAGAAAGCGGCTGGAATTAATCAACAGAAGGGGTGTGGTTTTTCATCATGATAACGCTAGACCTCACACATCTTTAGCCACTCAGCAAAAATTAAGAGAGTTTGGCTGGGAGGTGTTAATGCATCCGCCGTATAGTCCTGACCCTGCACCTTCAGATTTCCACCTGTTTCGGTCTCTTCAGAATTCTTTAGTCAGTGTTAGGTTAACATCACGAGAGGACTGCCAAAACTACTTGTCGCGGTATTTTGATCAGAAGCCCCAAAATTTCTATAGCAATGGGATCATGTCCCTACCTATAAGATGGCAAAAAGTTATCGAACAAAATGGTACCTACATACTTTATTTAAATGTAAATATCTTAAAAAATGTTTTGAATTTTCTTAAAAAATGCGAAGAAATTTTTTCCCCAACCTAATATGATGATGATGTGTGTTATAGCGCGCGTCGTCATCATCGGCGGGCGGCGGGTCGCTGCGCGGCGGGTCGGTGTCGCCGCCGCTGCCGCCGCCGCCGCTGGACGACGAGCTCGCGCACGACGGTTTCGGCAGACCGCATCATGCCGTCAACGTAAGGACCCTACAGGCCTCTACTAGCTCTCGCCTTGCCTGATAACTAGGGATCGGCGTAGGTAGTGCTATTTTGGGTCAATGAACCTGAATGATAAGTTAATATTGATATGCCCCGGGATTTATTCCCCGATTCCTGGGATTTTTTTTCTGAATGTCGATGTAAATGAAGTTAAACTGTTTAAGATACCATGAGTACGCACGACGACATATCAGACTACTCATTTCTGGTTAAGACTAGTCCCGCACAGTGCTGTTTGCCATAATACGTACTGGACCATAGGCGGGACCTGATTATATTCGAAATGGGTGGCTTGATGTGTCGTCATGTGTACAATTACAATGACTTTATAAAATAAAAATATATTTCCCGGGATTTAGAAGGCATATCCATGTTAAGCTAACGGTCACTAATTCCCGTGAATAGCACTACCTACGCCGATCACTACTGATAACACATCCCTACCAAATCACTTTTCAAACTATCATGGCTAAGAACACTATTTGTCCTAAAAACGGAATATTAACCAGGATTTATGAGTTTTTAACCGACTTTAAAAAAGGAGGAGGTTCTCAATTCGACAGTATTTTTTTCTTTTTTTTTATGTTTGTTACCTCAGAACTTTCGACTGGGTGAACCGATTTTGATGATTCTTTTTTTATTTGAAAGCTGGTGCTTACCGTGTGATCCCATTTCCATTTGGTTTAGTTCTGACAATGGCATCCATGAGAAAACCATATAAGTCTTAAATATGTTTGATAGCTCAGTACTCCGTTATATATCAACTGATTTCGTAAATTAGTTTTTTATTTGATTGATATAATATACCCCCAGTTGCCCAAGTTGATTTTATAACAAGTTACGCTCTCAATAGATCTAATTACTCGCACTTGCCCTTATTACTAGTCGAAGCTACGACCTAGTCATTACAAAGTAAATTATGTTAATTAGAACAAACGTTGATGAACAGTATACGAGCGCGGTGGCCGGCATCGTGCCGGACGAGGAGGACCTGCCCGGCTGGGTGCCCAAGAACTACATCGAGAAAGGTAACTATCATTTACACTCTAAGCCCCCCTTACAAAACCATATGTTTGATGACCTCCTTGGCTCAGTGGGCGAACAGCCGGCTGAGACGCAGGAGGTAGCGGGTTCGATTCCCATCGCGGAACAAATGTTTGCATGATCTACAGATATTTGTTTCCGGCCTGGAGGTTGTTCTATATATTGTAAGTATGTGTTTACAAAAAAAAAGTATATAAGTATTATATCAGTTATTTGGTTTCCATAGTACAAGCTGTGCTTAGTTTAGGGCTAGATAGCTCTGTTTGAAATGTCCAGCAATATTTATTTATTTATATGTATCACTAACACATTAAAGAACAGCTAACTAAAAATACTGTATAGGGTGTTTGTTAATATACGCACAAAAATGAAAGGGGTTATTTTGATAAGCATAATAAATAAGTTTGTGAAATGTTTACCATAGAAATGTGAAATTTATTTTGGTATGTAAAAACAAACACTTTAATAAACGTATGTTCTGCTATTGTATAATGCTTGTTATCTAATCACAGATACCTACTGTATTGGTGACTTCACGAGATATCTCTTGTTGTCCCTTTCTAACCCAAAACCCGCAGCTATTTCCGAAAGAAATATCAAAAATACACGCCTGCCTAGATCTATGGTAGTAGCTAGGTACTAGTAGCAAATCTACGCTGTTGTGCATTCCAGCCTTTATTATTAAATGTCGATTGCAAGAGTAAGTTTTATATCGAATTAATCACCTAAACTTAGTAAATTTTCTTTAAAATTTGATAATATAACTAGCAGTTTTTTTTTCTAGCAGTTTTTTTTATGTTTTCAAAAACCGTCACTTGAATATCGTCAGTATATTACCAAACACCCTGTATACTATTACTATACACTATTTATAGGCGATGATTACCACTTAACATGGTGTACCATGTGCCTGTTGCATGTCCATGTTGTACAGAAAAGTTTCCGAAGAGGTATTTTCTGCTATAAAACTCACAACGTACTATTTATTGTATACACTATCTCTGGACCGTTTTGTTTGAGTTTAGTATTTGACACACAAATTAACGGTAGCATTTTTGTAAGTAAACAGTTATATTATTCTCTTCCAAATTAACGATAAAATAAAATAAAATAAATATTGGGGCGAGCTCGAATTTTAAACGCGCAGTCGACGCGCTTCAAACGTGATTCATAATTTGTAACCTATGTTTTGTGGCGCCGTGCCCTTAGCATTTGAAAGGCATTCCTAGACGTTATTTCAGTCTAGGTTAGTAAAGTATATAAAAAAGGGATTAATAATGAATCCGCTAACATTAAACTATACTATTTCCATTTCTTTATTTCCTCGATGACAGCTCCTGTGAAAACTTGAACGAGCGTCTTTTTTACAATATGTATGCATTATTTTATAAAAGTTTATTTACATTTAACTAAAGTATGTAGGTACCATTTTATTCGATAACTTTTTGCCATCTTGTAGGTACATGATCCCATTGCTATAGAAATTTTGGGGCTTCTGATCAAAATACCTCGACAAGTAGTTTTGGCAGTCCTCTCGTGATGTTAAACTGACACTGCCTAAAGAATTCTGAAGAGACCGAAACAGGTGGAAATCTGAAGGTGCAAGTTCAGGACTATACGGCGGATGCATTAACACCTCCCAGCCAAACTCTCTTAATTTTTGCTGAGTGGCTAAGATGTGCGAGGTCTAGCGTTATCATGATGAAAAACCACACCCCTTCTGTTGATTATTTCCGGCCGCTTTCTCTCAACTTCTTGCTTTAATCTCATCAGTTGTTCGCAGTAGAGTTCAGAATCGATGGTCCTGCCTGGTGGTAACAGCTCATAATGAATAATGCCCTTCCTATCCCACCACACACACAGCATCACCTTGTTGCGAGTTAACCCGGGTTTCGCCACAGTCTGTGAAGCCTGACCGGCCTTTGAGCACGACCTTCTTCGCACGTTCTTATCGTATCCACTTTTCATCACCAGTTATCAGCTTCTTCAAAAATAGTTCGGTTTCATTGCGTCGTAATAGAATCACAAATGAGTACACGGTTCATTAGGTTTCTTTCAGTGAGCTCGTGGGGTAGGTATCCAAATATCGACCTTTTTTGTGTACCTACCCAGTTTTTTTGTCAAATGCGCCAAAACTGTTTTGTTGTCAATTCCCAGTTCTTCAGCTACGCCGTAACTACTGATATGCCGATCTTGCTCCACTTTTTCAAAAATGCCATCAATTTTATCCGTAATAGGGCGACCAGAGCGATGTGCATCTTTGACATCAAAATTTCTGGATTGAAAACGCTTTAACCAAAGGTCATTGGGCATTTTGTTCGGACATATGACCCACGGCGCACAAAAACGAAACAGGGCTAGGTATGTAGTTAAATGTATATGTTACTTAATGGTATGGGTCGCATTATTGCAGGATATGGGAGAACCGCAAAAAAATTTTTTTTAATTAATATTATAGCATTTTTAAAATAATTATTATAGCATTTTTAAATTATTATTATAGCATTTTTATAATGAACTAAGTAAAAACTATTGGCCTGACTGTAAAAATACTTTGTAAAACAGTTGTTTTGAACAATTTCCAGGAATACGAAAATAAAATCCATTTTGCGGTAATAATATTTTTATTCTGCATTATCAAAATCTATAGTTAATTCATCTAAAAAGGCTGCAGGCGCGTCTATCACGTCTTGATGCCTGGCCCATGACAGAAAGTATACGACGCTTACAACATGTGCACAGCTTCCGACAGTGCGACGGCCGTGTATACACGAGCAGTAATACTGTTGGATGCTATTTCTTCCAATATGGGTAGGATCTACTAAAATATAGGTGTAGTACTGCTTTGCACGGACGTGTCGTGACTGTATTCTGCCTCTTATCAATATCTTATTTTCAATCATTTCTTGGTGCCGGTATAGTTCGATAGTGTATACACCATCCTCACGCATGTGCTCGTGGCAATACGATCTTGCGATTCTCAAGTGGTATGATCCCAACGTAAACAATATTAATTCGTCAAATGTAAGCCGAGGAAAGTCATCAAAATCCGGATCATTGCCATCGAGTCGCACAAACGCTACTCTCTGCCTGTTTAAATTATGGTTAATCACATATTCTGCCATCTCATTGGGTTCATTCATTCGTTCATTTATAATTCTTATGAATTGTTCCGCATACATATGGTCCTCATATGGATGGCGAGTAGCATTAATTATGGCCGCAGTTATTTTGAAGTCGACCATCATGTTTCTCATGGCAACGTTAAAATATACATGGCGGAAGATTTTAAAATCTTTCTTGAATCTGCCGTTAATGGTTTCCTCTACCCACCGGATCATTGTTATTAATCTAGATTTATTAGCATCTAGTGTCGTCAGTTGTTCTCCTCTTACTCTTGTAGGCGGCATGTGAGGATTATACCCGCATTCCTCAATTTTATCAATCGAATCCCGAAATCCACGATCCAATATAAAAACATCATTAACTCTCAAGAACCCATGAATCGGAGAATCTTCTTGCATCAGGTCACGCATAATGCTTGCGTCCGAAGTAGTCGCAGTGTAAGGCCCCGTAACATCTACTATGTAGCCGTCGGTACATACTATAAGGAAGGGTTTTACTAAGTTCCGAAACTTATGAAGACTGTAAGTTTTGCGCTGGAAAAGGAAATTCGAACTCTTTTGTAGATAAATATATGTTCCATCACATACGAGAATGGCCGCCGGTTCATTATAGTTACCACCAAAAAAATGGCTTGGAATTGCAAGATTCTTGGCCACCACATCTTCCCTAGTAATATGATTTAAGCCCAAATGCTGTGGAACAAAATCATTACTTAAGCATTCTCTTGCTATCGCCAACTTCCTTTCTAGGGTTCTCCTCGACATATTGAATTTAGTGGCTAATCGCTCATCTGGTTCACCGGTTCTTATTTTTGTTAAAAAAATTCCAAGAACTGTGGCAGGATGAACTGATCGATCACCCAGTGAAGGCGTTTGGTTCAAAATAACATTAAATTGATATTTTGTTAGTCCCGTCCAAAAGTGAAATTCATTGTCCTCTATTTCTTCAATATTTTCGAAATCAAGGTTGCTTCTTTGTTCGATACCCCATTTATATAAATTCATCATACCAACAACATGAGTACTGTCAAAGTTTTCGTGGGATGTAGTGTTGAGCAAGTCTACCCAATCATTCCTCATAAAATGAGCATTGCAAACCCGAGCTAATTCTGGTATATAAAAATTGTGATTGTGTAAGAGTTGGAACTTAGCATATAGTGGAACATTATGGGCCACTACATTTCTACAGTTTGTAAAAATACAATGTCTCGCTGTATTCGATGCTCGCTTATATCCTCTAGGCGTAACAAAACTAGGCTGCAATTGTACTTGATCTTGCACTGGTTGCTCTTCAACTGGCTGATCTTGTACTGGTATATTTTGTACTTGTTCATTTTGTACGGGTTGATTCCGTAAACGACGATCTAACCTTGACCAACAAGCATGGCACATGGCCCGTGAGCCATTAAAAGTAATCTGAAACAATTGAAAAAAAAATATATATATTCCTCCATTTATCAAGAAGTAAAATGAGCCATTACATTGAGCAAAGCAACATTTGTACAATCAAGAGCACGCGACGAGTCATACACATACGATGACAGTGTAGTGTACTTACCTCACGTGGTATTATTTCTTGCAATAATAAATCTACAAGATCCCTTTGTCTTTCCAAAAAGAGAACTGTCAATATGTGTTTTCGTCGACGTAAAACAGATCGATTACACGACACGCAACTATTTTGTCTTTCCATGTTAATGTAAACCAATCGTCAAGCAAAATCAGGGGTCCATAAAACACGCTCAAGTAATCAATAAAATGCAAAAATCGGAAACACGAGTTTAAACGCACAGATCGAAACGAAGGATGACGTACGACTGCGGGGCGGTCAGAGCGGGTGGGGCGCAGGCGGCGCGTCGCACGCGCACTTCGATACCTTACTGTTATTTTCTACCTGTCGAAAGTGCGAGCGAGAGAGACATACAATCTGTTATGCGATACAAACATTTTTCTTATGCTTGTACATACATTTTCACAATGCTGACAGTAAAATCTTTAGTTTTTAGTCTAATAGAATTATAGTTAGACTCACATACATACTGTTACATAACATTTTTCCTCCAGCAGATACATAAAAAAAATTTACATATTTAGAAAAGTGGAATTGAATACTTTACTTTAAAAGTGATTTGAACACTGTGCGCGAAAAAAAAAAGTGGGTCAAAACCGCCCAATGATCTTTGTGCTACTCTCACAGACACTGCACTAGGTCCATAAACATCGCAAATTTTTTTCGCGGCTTGCGTTGCATTTTTACCTTTTTTGTAGTAAAATTTAAAAATGTATCGAATTTCTTCATTAGATTCACTCATCTTTACAGTACGAAAAACAAATCAAAATCACACATTTTTCTAATTTGAATTTGGAATTATCTTCTTTAAAATTTAAATTTTGAATGCTACCAAAACCAGCCAGATACAAATAGTATAGCCAAAGAGATTTTATTACAAGTTCATACATACTATAATGCGAAAAGACTTTTTCCCCAACCTATAATTATATTTCATTACAAGATGTTACACGTATTAATTCTTGATTGATAATGCCAACTTCTTTGAAATTTTCGAAGCTGTTGTAAAATAAGTAGGTATAGGTAGGTACTCGACAATGAAACGAAATAATTATAACGACAGGTAATCTTTATTTATTTATTTTAATCAAAATCTGATGAATCGTCATTGTCGCGATCGATATCATTACTTATTGGGTCACAACACTACAACTATCAAATTAGAACTATCATCGAGAAAATAAAGAAATGGAAATACTATAGTATTCCATATAGTACACATTGCTTTAAATCAGCGAGTATTTGACGTTAGTCACCCCAATTCTCCGACCCTAGTTAATAGCACAGAATAGGAACAGAATTAAAGCTTAGTAAGAGCTAAAACAGTCTGCCGCACACATAGACACGCGCATTCGAGGATCTCGGATCAATTTGTTCGAGCCTTAGACCGACTTGACCCGAGATCCAGTTCTCCGTGACGCATAGACGATGCGTGCATGCGACTGTCTTGTGTGTCTCTATCTGGCGGGAACACCTCTAGAGAGAATGTCTTTATTCAAGGTTTGTAGCTTAACATTGGATCCGTCCTAATAACAGAGTTATAGGCCATTAAGTAGAACCACACAAAGTAGTTTTAAGTATATATAATTAGGGCTATATTGGATCCGTCTATTAGTAATGAAACTGAAATTGGATCCGACCTAATTACGGAGTTACTATAACCTAAAAACTGCAGTAACTAACTCCGTAATTAGGACGGATCCAATTTCAGTAATATTACAAACTGAGGTATATTCTCCCTAGACAGGTGTTTCCGCCAGATAGAGATCACGACTGTTTTTGCTCGTTTGTACTATAGGTACTTTACAGCTGTTCCTGTCTAATTTGTGTTAATGTATCTAGAAGAACAGCGAAAATAACTGTAGCCGTCTAAAAGATACTGCTAACAGAATGTTTTCACGTTGTTCTGTCTTTTTCTCAGTTTAAATGAGACGCAATATCTCCACCAACCAACTACTCGATGGTAAGTTATGAAGAAATTAAGTGTCTTGCCTCCAGTGTACTTGGATGTTACCTTATTGGAGTCCCATCACTGTTACATGATGAATTCGGCCTTGTTCGCACTCTAGCATGTGACTAAATTGTTTACTGTTCTTCTTATCGGCTACAGCTGTACTCCCAAGAAATCATTGTTTATGACTGTATTTGTGTCTTTCCTATGACTATTTACAGTGTTCCAGCCCCTTTTTTCATATTACCAACACATGCTGCACTACAAGATGAAGATACTGATAAAGTATCTTCACCCTGTAATGCAGAATCTACTCACAAGTTAGATAAGAACAGATAAAATTTAATACTACGAGACAAAACAGCCGCATGCACAGATATAGACGCGCGCGTATGAGGATCTCGGGTCAAGTCGATTGAAGCTTCGAATAAATTGTTCCGAGATCCTTCGTGCGTGCGACTGTTTCTCTCGTTGTATTAGCTGGCCGTACACGATAACGCCACTCCACAAGACTCCACGCCAACACTCCAAGAGACTCCAAAAACCGTCCGTGGATCGCGTGGAGTCCTAGGAATATTTGGATGTGCAATCATTCCAAAATCCAAGATCCAACGCACGCGGAGTGCGGCTATCTGTGGCCGATACAACAATCCAATAAATCCAATTTGCGCTCAGGTTGGCAGTGCGCAGCCATCGGAGTCCCTACTCCTGTATTCGTGCACACAGGAGTAGGAGTAGGAGGAGCGTGATGGCTGCGCACTGCCAACCTGTGTATAAGTTTTTTATAACTCTGAACATTATACACAGCGCTATCTAAAAAAAGGTTATAATTTATGACGCCTATTTGGAGTTGAGTCAGTGGAGTATTTGTGTGTGTGTGTGCTCTTTTTTAACTCGCACTCCACCAGATTCCACGTGACGCGGGGTGATGAAAATGGAGTCCTCGTGTATGGCCAGCTTATGCTTTAATTTTGTTCCAATTTTGTGAACTTTAAAATAAAACGTCTATCAGTAAAAAAAACAATGAAAAGTACAGAGAGGTGGCTATGGCCGCCTTGAAATTAGCCGTTATTTTGGTCTATAGGGCTTACTTCAAGGCGGGCTTTATATCGGTCATTCTGCACCCAGGTATTAGACTAGTTATTGAATGAATTACTATTGAATGTCCTAAAGTTTCCACTTTTCTTGTTATAGTTGTGGCGATCTACGATTACTATGCTGACAAAGAAGACGAGTTATCATTCCAAGAGAGCTCCGTTATCTACGTGCTGAAGAAAAACGACGACGGCTGGTGGGAGGGCGTTATGGATGGCGTCACGGGACTGTTCCCTGGGAATTATGTGGAGCCTTGCGTCTAACAGTTAATGCCCATTTATATTAAGAACACAGAACATAGACCGCGTTATTAAAAAAGCCAGTTTAAGTTATGTAGCGAAATCTATCATGTAAGGAATATTGAATGGAGACTTCTACTAGCATAGATGTGTTTTGAGAATTCAAATTTTTATGTTTCTCAACATGACCTGTGTTGGTACAAGGACCTCAAGACACAGGCCACTCGGTAGATGAGCTTCCCTTGTCTGTAGTGGACAGGACACCTCATCATCATCATCATCATCTATAGGCCTCCTCGTTATCACACCATTCGACAGGACAAATATCGTCCGAAAATTATTTATTATAAAATATTATTAATTCTAGGCAAACGTCTCCCCCAAGTCCCACAGTCTTCATCTGACTTGGGGGACCTTGGGAGACCTTTGCCCAGCTGTGGGACGAGATAGGTTAAAGAAAAAAATATTAATTCTTTCTAATTTTTAAGTGATGTTAATATTTTGGGGTTAATTATATTACATCGTCATTGCCAGTTATTTACAATCTGCTTTTAACGTAATATTAGAGTACGTGGGTTGCTTATAAAAAAGTAAAAAAATATTGATATTTTGACTATTTAATTCGATAAAATTGGGACTAGTTTCACACAATTTCACTATATGAAGACTCACTGTATATTACTGGTTTATTGAGTAGCCGCTATTAGAGATTATCACCACTAAGTAACTTCAACTTATTTTATTGCTTTAGTAAAATAAGTGGGAGCAAGTTATATTTCCTTGTCCTTAAAAATATTAAGAATATACTGTTAGCTATTAATCTGAGAAACAATTTTTAGCTTTCACACTTAGAATTTCCCATTCCCGTGGGAACTTGGGGATCATAAGTTTATAAAAAACCCATATATTATAAAAAAATTAAGTCACTCGACTACTTTTTGAGTTTTTTTTTTAATTTAAATTTTGAATGCTACCAAAACCAGCCAGATACAAATAGTATAGCCAAAGAGATTTTATTACAAGTTCATACATACTATAATGCGAAAAGACTTTTTCCCCAAATTATAATTATATTTCATTACAAGATGTTATACGTATTAATTCTTGATTGATAATGCCAACTTCTTTGAAATTTTCGAATCTGTTGTAAAATAAGTAGGTATAGGTAGGTACTCGACAATGAAAAGAAATAATTATAACGACATGTAATCTTTATTTATTTATTTTAATCAAAATCTGATGAATCGTCATTGTCGCGATCGATATCATTACTTATTTGGTCACAACACTACAACTATCAAATTAGAACTGTCATCGAGAAAATAAAGAAATGGAAATACTATAGTATTCCATATAGTACACATTGCTTTAAATCAGCGAGTATTTGACGTTAGTCACCCCAATTCTCCGACCCTAGTTAATAGCACAGAATAGGAACAGAATTAAAGCTTAGTAAGAGCTAAAACAGTCTGCCGCACACATAGACACGCGCATTCGAGGATCTCGGATCAATTTGTTCGAGCCTTAGACCGACTTGACCCGAGATCCAGCTAATCTGCTTTTAACGTAATATTAGAGTACGTGGGTTGCTTATAAAAAAGTAAAAAAATATTGATATTTTGACTATTTAATTCGATAAAATTGGGACTAGTTTCACACAATTTCACTATATGAAGACTCACTGTATATTACTGGTTTATTGAGTAGCCGCTATTAGAGATTATCACCACTAAGTAACTTCAACTTATTTTATTGCTTTAGTAAAATAAGTGGGAGCAAGTTATATTTCCTTGTCCTTAAAAATATTAAGAATATACTGTTAGCTATTAATCAGAGAAACAATTTTTAGCTTTCACACTTAGAATTTCCCATTCCCGTGGGAACTTGGGGATCATAAGTTTATAAAAAACCCATATATTATAAAAAAATTAAGTCACTCGACTACTTTTTGAGTTTTGCGGACACAATCATACGAAAATTGATTTTTTATGTAAGAGTAAAGCTGGATAGATAGAATGATTACAAAATCATTCATTTATTGTAAACAGTTTATTTATTTGAGATATTAAAGTAAAAGACATTTAGGACAACACTACAGCACAGACATTACAGAAGGTATAAAATATACATTGAAAAAAAAGACAACATGACCTATAAAGAACACAGGACAAAATATATAAAAATAGGAACGATCACTAGGCAGGTACCTAACAAGAGTAAGTAGTACGTAAGCTGGTGGGAGCTAAAAGGTTCTGTGCTGCGAGGTGTCTCAGAAAGGATCAGTCTCAGCTTTGTGTTGGTCCACGCTTAGGCGCTAAGCGCAGACCAATGCTGCTTTTAAATTACTGTTCCGGTAAATTAAAAAAATGTGTTTTTGATTGAATAATGAAGTTGTAAATCCACCATTATTATAAATACCGGATTTATCACGAACGGTCTTATCCGTGTTTCGACCGACAATGCTTTGGTTGAATTCGTGAACCTTCATCAGGGTTAGTGCGATCCGCTCCGAATAACTTCTCGCCTCGCACTGCCCCAGTGCTGTTGGTCATGAGCTTACGTCTGACATATTCATTAGTTCAACCTCGAGGCGGGCTTGGTTCAGATCGTTCAGCATGCAGCCTAATTCTGTGACTGAGTGGGATACGATAGTCAAAGACAATTTTTCTTGCTGTAAACTACCTCGCATACACGCCAGTTTAACTAAAAACCTTAATTATAGTCATTTTTTTATGTTATGCTAATTTGGTCTTTAACGGTAATGAAATAAGCACGTTTTTATTTTACGAAATTTTAGTTTCGACACCACTGGCTTCGGTTCTTACTGCACAGCTGTTTTCAAATGTGACTGCTGAATTAGTCCCTAATCACCATTAGATTGCTTGATGAAATATTTATGATAGTTATTTCAAATTGAATAGAGGGTACCTTTATAAAATAATAAAAAAACATGTTATTAGTAGGTAAGAAGATTTTATTCAAAAAGTCGGTCATAGCAGTATATTTAGATTATAATTATACTGAATAAACTGGATTGTAATCAAATTGGTTTGTCTTATTCTACAGTTCGCTTCCTAAAATTATAATCACTGCATTCTAGTTACATCAATATGATACAGTCAACCCAGACAAAGTAATTAATGAATTGTATCCTTATACGATACTAATAGTAGCACTACACTTGGCGTGCTGACAAAATAAAGGAATCCTTCATACGCCATGTCACATAACCATGCCACAGCTTTACTTTTTGTACTAAAAACCGGATATCTTTCATCATCATCATCACCAACCTATAGCAGTCCACTGCTGGACGTAGGTCTCTCCCAGGGAGCGCCATTGAGCCCGATCCTCAGCTCTTCTCGCCCAATCCTTGCCAGCTACAGCGCGCAAATCTTCACTCCATCTAGCCGGAGGGCATCCTACACATGCCTAGACGTGGTCTCCACTTCAGAACACGTTTACCCCAATGGTTATCGGTTCTGCGGCAGATATGACCGGTCCACTGCCACTTCAGCTTGCTGGCCCTCTGAGCTATGTCGATCACCTTGGTTTTTTTATACATTTATTACATACGATCTCGTCTGATGGTAAGCGATGATGCAGTCTACGATGGTTCTCTGTCTGATAACCTCGTTTCTTATATAATAACTTCAGAGAAATTCCGAGCATAGCCCTTTCCATAGCTTGCTGAGCGCCTTTCAGTTTGTGGACCAGTCCTACCGTAAGTGTCCACGTTTCGGCTGCGTAGGCCATCACAGGTAGGGCGCACTGGTTAAATACTTCACATAGTATAAAATGAAGTCGCTTCCGCTGCCTGTTACCTTAGATCTTTTTAGAGAACTACTCTACGGATTTTAATGTAGTTTCACAACAATAGATAGTGATTCTAGAGGAAGGTTTATATGTATAACTAGAGCCCGCCAGCGGCTTC
This sequence comes from Philereme vetulata, assembly GCA_918857605.2. Taxonomy (NCBI): domain Eukaryota; kingdom Metazoa; phylum Arthropoda; class Insecta; order Lepidoptera; family Geometridae; genus Philereme; species Philereme vetulata. The sequence continues at coordinate 3,983,828 of OU975449.1, read as the reverse complement.
ACAGGCGTTGTTTGTCAATAAAAAGTAGCCTATATGTTAATCCAGGTTATAATCTACGTACATACCGATTTGAAAGTAACTCTGTCTCTCTGTCTGTTTGTTACCTTTTCACGACTTAACGGCTCGACCGATTTCGATGAAATTTAGTACCTATATACCTAGATAGATCATGAGTAGACTTCAGACATAGGATACACTTTACGCGACTGCACTGAAGGAGGGTAAGTACGAAGCCGCGGGCGAGTCAGCAAGTTTTTGAGTATCGGTATATTTCGAGGCAGTTGCATGCGCCATCATCACGGGTAAACTGAAGTCTGCGAGTGGGTAGTTTACTGGCAAATATCCCGATATCCTGTTTTTAGTACAAATAGTGTTCATAACCATGATAGTTTCAAAAGTTACACAGCTTTACTGTTTGTAATTGCTTTTATTTTGCGTATCTTGCTTCTCTATCATTTATGTTAATGTCCTCTATACTGTCTCTTGTCCCTGTGACCATTTCGATGTAGTCTACCCATCTGTCCCGTTTTTCTTTGACTTTGTATAAAGTGTAGAGCCACTAAGCTTTATCATAAAATACTAAGATAAAATCTAAACCTATTATTCCTTATCATCAAGGTCCATATTCTCGGTGGCAATAATATCTTTACTTTCTGGCTCTTTCTTTTCTACTTTAGCATCAGCTTCGGTTTTGACTGCTTCTTTTTCTTCCACGGGGACTGTGTCTTTTGTCTCTGGTTTCACTTCACTTTCCCTCTTTACTTCCTTTTTGACTCTGCAGACAAGACAAAATATTATTTATATCCAGAGTTAGAGTGTAAGAGTTTTACCACAAAAAAGTTAAACACCCGCTAAACACTGTTTAAAAAAATCCTATACAAAAATTGATAAGGAAATTTTTAAACACGTTTTAAACACATGGTTAACCGGTTAGCAGGTTAATAAACAGCTTGTAAAAATGGTAACCGTAGTTTAGAAGTGAGAAAAAAACCGGAATCGCAATTTGAATACCCACAATCAATTATTCATCAGCTGTCAAATACATAACAGTAACAAACTGTTATAAATAGACAGAATTTCCTCGTATTCGTCATGAAAAGTGATGTATTCGGGTGTAAGCGATCAATAACACCTATTAGCGTTCTCGCTCATACGCCAAATTATATTGGGTGTAAATTGAAAAACTCCTTATTAAGTACTAACAAATGAAGAACAAGCAACAATAATCTGGATTGTGAATAGTAGGTAGGTTTACTCACACTGTGGGAGTGTTGGGTCCATTCACGATTTCGACAACATCATCATCTTCATACTTGATGTTGACAACAGCTTCTACTTTAGCTTGTATGCTCTTCAACGCGGAATGGAATATTTTTGAGCTGGCCTGTAATTAAAACAAAATAATAATATGAGCCAGCTTTATTTTGAACTCTATTGTACCATTCAACCAAACTTGAATCCCAGCAGATACTTTACATCATCACTATGAGGCACAATGATGTACATTGACAGTGGTTGAGACTATTATACAAAATTAATATGGCACATACAAATTAGGAGGTACATTGTCTTATGATAAACGTTGTGTGAATTAAGACTAAGACTTTTCGAAACTAACGAAACACTTGAAAAACAATTACCTGTTTTTAGGGAAAATTCTGTTTTATACAGGTACAAAATATTAAATCAAACATCTTGAAAGTTTATGTTGTGTTAGTGTAGGTAGCATTCGACTGACCGTGAGCGAGGTGATGCGAGCGCGCGCGGCGGCTAGACTAGCGCTCACGTCGGTCAGCTGGGTGGCCGCGCCGCGCTCCGCCTGCTGGATGGAGGCGGCGTTCTGTCGCGCCGACCGCAGCGCCGCGCGCGCCGACTCTAGTGCGGCCTCGAGGCGCACTCGCGCACTCGAGTTGCGAGCCTCTGCTGCTACCAGGGCACCGACATCGACCACGCGCGATTTGTACATTACGATGCCTGTCGAATTATAACTAAATAAATACCTAACAGACAATGATCATATACTAAACTGACTGGCGACATAGTCCGGGACGTTAAAAATAGAACAAATGCGGGATGGATGAGACGGCGACAAGTTACAGGTACAACGTGCGACCATCGAATGCCCCTTAAACTTAAGGGGAAAATTTACAAGACTATCATAAGATCTGTCCTAATTTATGGTTCTGAGTCTTGGGCCACGAAAGGGACGGATGAAAGAAGAGTGCACGCGGCGGCAATACGAATATTGAGATGGAAGTGTGGGGTAACGAGAATGGAAAAGATAAGGAATGAGTATATTAGAGGAAGTTAAAGTAGCACCAGTGATAGAAAAGTTCAGGAGCTAAAGGTGTTCAGGAGGTAAAGTTCAGGCTAGCGTGGTATGGGCATGTCATGTGGAGGGAAGAAAATCAATACTCAATCGTTTATTGTGTTCCACAATGTAATAACAGATGGTAATTGATAGGTATATGTTCAATAAGGAACCTGTTGGGCACAACAATATTTTGGAGAGAGGACATCATTGTAATTGGTTAGGTTATATTTATTTGAAAAAGAAAACATTCGAATCTAAGGTGGTTTGTTAAATATTTTTATCGATATTACGAGCTTCAAGAGTTGGGAGAGGATTTGAGTCAGGAAGTAGGTATCGTATGCATTTCTTCCCGTGTTGTGTAGAAATACTTGTATTTCCTAGCAAATTTACATATTCCATAATATAAATACATGGTAGGGTTTATCTAAGAATTTTGTGTTTTTGAAAAACATTTGAAAATGTTTCACATTTTTGTTTAATGTTTCAATGTTTTCAAATGTTTGTTCTATGTTAGCTAATATTGGAATAAGTTTCGTTTATAGTGTAATAAAGAGCGTCGATACATTTGTACTTTTCCCCCATAAGATAACAGAATATGATAGGTAATTATGGGCGTGCGCATAATATTTTGCAGTGAACTTTTCAAATCAGTAGTTTTCTTGACCTCGCGCAGTGCGTGCATTTGGAAAGTTTAGATTTAATTGATGACGACCTCCGTGGCGCAGTGGGCGAATAGCCGGATAAGACGGAAGTAGCGGGTTCGACTCCCGCCGCGAAACAAATTTCTACAGCATTATCTACAAATATTTGTTCCGGGTCTGAATGTTTTTCTATATATTATAAAGTATATTATTAGAAAAGACAGCTAGGCTCAAATGGGATTGGGCGGGGCACATTAGTAGAATGCACCCCGATAGGTGGGCTAATTTAGCCACAACCTGGAGCCCTGATGGAAGACGCGGTCGGGGTCGGCCAAGAAAGCGTTGGCGAGACGATCTTGTTGCCTTCGAGCAGGAGTGGTGGAGTGTCGCACAGGACAGAGATAGATGGAGAGACTTTGGGGAGACCTTTGCCCAGCAGTGGGACAATATAGGTTGACAAAAACAAAAAAAAATTATTCACAAAAAAAAATATAAGTATTATAACAGTTATCTGGTTCCAATAGTACAAGCTCTGCTTAGTTTGGGGCTAGATAGCACTGTGTGAAATGTCCAGCAATATTTATTATTATTAATTTTTTGGGTATGTCAGTTCCAATTAAGGGAGTGTCCATTACTAATCCGAGCAGTGTGAATTCATTAACGGGTTTTAATTATTTATTTTTGCCCGTTTCGTTGAGTTATTCTTTTATGTTATGACTGTCTTTGGCATAACGTGAGTAGGGACATAAGCGAACAGTACGCACGGTTCGTTCGTTCATGATTTTGGGTAAGTCATTAATGTATACTAAAAAAGAAGACATCCGATTACGGTTTCTTGGGGAACAGATGCGTTAATTGCGAACATTTTTTATTTGGTGAGTACTATGGCCATCATGTGACTAGAAGAGTGTTAGATATGAATATGGATGGATATAGAAGTAGAGGAAGGCCGAGGAAGAGATGGATGGACTGTGCCAAGAATGATATGGGTAAGAAATAAGTGACAAGATGACCGCTGATATATAGGTATAGAAGAAAAATACATGTTTTTCCGACCCCACGTGATGTGGGACATCCGAACGCACACTAGGATTCCCGTGACTCAGGTATTTGGGAATGAGTTTCTACAATACCCCATGTGTGTGCCGTCAGTTTGACGGTTTGATTATAAAATGTAGATGGCGTCCAGATGAACTTAGATCCTTAAATTTGCAGTAAATCTAGACAGAATAAATTCGTAAACAGTCCACAAATTTCGTGAAATTACCTTGCCTGTATTCCAGAACGATTATCTGCGAATATTTCAATACAATATTGGAGCTAATAATCCAACATTCTTACAAATCGGACTGTTTGACGCCGCAATGTATGGATAGTTGGATATTCAACTTCATAATCAAATTGGATTACAGATTTTCTCTATTTCGTAATACATTTTATTCGATACAGTAAAGTAAATAATAGTTTAGGATAACGAGCAGAATTGCCTAATAAAACTAAAAATGTATGATATCCTTACCAGTATCACTAACATCCTTAGTGTCTCCAGAGGACGTTTCGTCATCAGCCTGGCTGCCCCTGTTGAAGACGGGCAGCAGATCGCGATTACCAGCTGCGATCGTGTTCTCCAACTCAGCAATCTGTTCATGATAAATATAATTTTTTTATACTATCTAGACCTGGAATAAGCATTATGGCCTACCTGATGTTAAGTGGTATATATCTAAATATAATATCATCCTACCATTTGCAGTCTGCATCCAACAGTTTCCGGCAACCTTAATAACGTCATCTTTAATCTGGGGGTCAATCTACGCAAAACCTTTTTGTCCCAAAGACCTTTAGTTCTTCGAGCTGTGTGCGCCCCTTATCATAATAATTATGAATGAACTTTCTAAGCATAAAAAATATCGTTTTTACTAAGAGTATTTTAATCTGGGGGGGGGGGGGGGGGGTGTCATTCTACGCAAAACCTTTTTGTCCCAAAGACCTTTAGTTCTTCGAGCTGTGTGCGCCCCTTATCATAATAATTATGAATGAACTTTCTAAGCATAAAAAATATCGTTTTTACTAAGAGTATTTTAATCTGGGGGGGGGGGGGGGGTCATTCTACGCAAAACCTTTTTGTCACAAAGACCTTTGGTTCTTCGAGCTGTGTGCGCCCCTTATCATAATAATAATGAATGAACTTTCTAAACATAAAAAATATCGTTTTTATTAAGAGTATTACTCAAAAACTACTGGTACAATTCTAAATAAGAGTGCTTTATTATCCTGGAGTAACATAGGCTCCTTTTTACCCAACTGTGCAGGAGGGTGATGTTTTTATTGAAAAACTACGCGTGCGAAGCTGCGGATTGGTCAGCTAGTAATTAATAATACCAGAGTTGTAACCTAGTAATGCCTACTAATAAATTCTAATTATCTTAGGAAGTGTCTGAAGACCCGCTTATTCAACCAATGTGTTCTGCCCGCCATGACCTACGGTGCCGAGACATAGACGCTCATGCAGGAGGCTGTGTACAGTTCAATAGTTGCACAGAGAGCCATGGAGCGTACCATGCTCGGCATCAGACTGTTAGATCGAGTTCCAAACGTCGACATCCGTAGACGAACGAAGGTTCATGACGTTGGGATACGAGTTATGGAGCTCAATGGCCGATTAGCGAGTATAGAAGAGTAGGACGACCAGCAGCGAGATGGGTGGACGACTTCGTAAAGGGCAGGCCGTCAGTGGGTGAGACTAGCGCAGTATCGTGGTGGATGGCACAAACTTGGGGAGCCCTATACTCAACAACGGGTGAAGTCAGGCTGTGGATGATGATGATAGGAATATTTATTCATGTTTTATACTTTTTGATTGAATTTGAAAATATGTACCTGTCAATGCAAAGAACACAGCACGGTGTAAATCACATCACACGTGGTGAAGATGCTATAATATTTATGTTACGATATCTTAAGCTAATGAATTATAGTATGAATATATGTTAAAATATTATATCCTTTTATTATTTTGAAAGTCTGTAACATACCTACAAATATTTTGCACCTTACGATATATTTCGTATCTTAAGATGATTTTTAATGAACATAAAATCATGCCTATTGCCTGGATGTATATAAATGGTATATGTAACTTAGTTAAAGAAAATTCAGAAAGGTTTCTAAAACACTCGACAAAATGCAAAGACATACTTGTTATTTATAAAAAGAATGTATATGTAATGGCTGTAAAAATATTTAATAATTTACCAAGAACTGCTACTTCTTAAATTTAGGCACAAATGAAAATGATGGCTTTTAGATAAGACCTTTTATACATTAGATGAATGCTTTAATAAATAATGACATGAAAACTTTCGTGATTGATTTCAATCATTATTATAAATACGGTATTTATCACGTACCGTCTTATCGGTGTTTCGACCGACAATGTTTCGGTTCAATTCGTGAACCTTCATCAGGGTGAGTGCGATCCGCTCCGAATAACGTCTCGCCTCGCACTGCGCGCCGCTGCTCTCTGCGCGCAAGTGGACGGGCGGGGTGGTGGGGATTGGGTCAACGAAATCACGATCGCACTCACCCTGATGAAGGTTCACGAATTGAACCGAAACATTGTCGGTCGAAACACCGATAAGACGGTACGTGATAAATCCCGTATTTATAATAATGAATAATGACATGATTAATTTCACATAGAATAATTATAATTGAATTCTAAATGTTTGACATAAATAGTGTAATGTAACTTAATAATATCTTTATAATTGAACACATGGAAAGCTTTGCAAGTTTATTGCACGCTCCTGAGTGGAGTAGATTATAGTGAAACTAATTTAAATGAAATGTGACATTTTTCTGTATAACCTACATATATTCTGGTAATAAATGATTATAAAATATACTTATCGCTTAGTATCCTTAAGATACTGTACGATGAAAATATATATTATAATTATTGATTATTATCACGGACCCCTGGATATAATTTGATATGGGCCCCGCGCCTGCTTAATCCGGCAATGACTGTGATGTTGCAAATAAACTTTGATTGTGTACTAACGTGTGGTGGAACTTCAACGGAGAGCACAGTGGTTTCAAGCGGCATGTCTTGCATCGCCTCCGCTGCGCCCGCCGCCAGGTCCTTGATGTTCTGAATCAGAGTTCTGTGGAGAACACTAGTGTTAATCACTTCTCATACAAATACTAAAATAGAACCTAATGACTATTAATCCTTCTCTACAGTCTTTTCAACCGACATCAAAAAAGGAGGATTTGTAGGTTTGTTATAGTGTGACCATTAGTGCTGTGCACTCCCTGAGGTATGCGCGGCGAGGTGGGAGGCAAAGAAAAAACTGCATGAGTTCACATGAGATCAATACATGTCGGACATATCTTACGATATCAGTTTGCATTTCTAAGGCAAGACTTGTGGCGGGACGATAGTCGGAGGCTATCTATCTGTAATATATTATACTTACTTAGTTGATTAAAATGTAACTTAAATATACTCATATTTTATTAAAAATATGCAGGTGATAAATAAGAACTAAACTTATAATTCAAAGGACTTGTTTTATTGAACATTTTTTATATTTACAAACAATTATATATTCTAACGAAAGTTATTCTGACATAGATTCTGTTTCAACTTCATCTTCCATTTCATATCACGAGATAACGCACGACCCATCTTTGAATATTTATCTCATGTGCGTCTGACATAGACAGTCCGATACAAATAACGCTACCTGCCGCCACGAGCGTTGACGGCGAACTGACAGAACGCAGCAGCCGATTCTCCCCCCCGTCTCTCCGCGCGCATACCTCAGGGAGTGCACAGCACTAATGGTCACACTATACCTCATAACTTCCGTCATTTATCAACCAATTTGGAAAATTCTTTTATTATTTGAAAGGATATACTTTCAAATTGATCCCATACAAATTTGAAAGGATATACTTTCAAATCGATCCCATAGAAATTTCATCGAAATCGGTTATGTACCTAGTTAGTTTTTTCTGTTATCTGAAGTCGGTTATATTTTTGTTAAAAAGTTACTTGTTCAAGTACCAGTGACACAGTTTATTTTATTTTTGTAACACGTTTATTACCTTGTAAGTTTGTAACGTATACGATTTCACGACACGTTACATCTTCGATTTAACATAACGCTGCACTTATAAAACACTACATGCCACGACATCTAGCGACATGGCGGCGTACTAACTGCACAAACACTTGTAACCTCATTTTCCAATACAGTGAATTCCAAGCGTGTTCGCATCATAGTTCGCCATGTTTACGGCAGATGGCGTTGTACGTCATCTCAAAGAAACAGACTATATTTTTTCTTGATCGATAATCGATTTTAATTATCAGTAATTAAACATTCTTGTAAACTTAAGTTAAATAATCCCTTGCTTCTTAGAATCATTATACCAAAATACAAATCTTAAATAATAGTAATACCTCATTCAATTATTGTCTTTGACTGATGCAAAATAAAGAAACAATATTTTGTCTTGAGTGACGCTGGATGCGTCAAATTAGTCTTTTATGGCATCACCAAAAATTTATTGCATCACCAAGTTCTAGAATGTCTCGGAAGAAAGGCGTTCTTACTAATTATTAAAAGAGGGTTGAAGTGCTCACCTATATAAGGCCAGTGTCGATCTTTCTCGATCTCTTTTAATAAACCCTCCGTCGTCCGAGACACGTTCTCGGAGACCCGGATGACGAAATCACTTCCGCTAATGCGGAAGAGTCATCCTCATTAGACAGAGCAAACACTCCACAAATACACCGACCTCGCCGGCGAGGTCGACGAGTCCCTTCAGTCGCCGCCTATACGAGGTACAAGCACGTACCCGGGCGTTTCTCTCCTATCCCCGTCCCGGCAACAGCCCAAGCCGAGGTTCGTACCTAAGTGGTGCCCTTGCGCTAGTTGCCTCATCAAACAAATTACAGGGCTGAGCGCCTTCTGCGCTCGCCAAAAGCTCGGTTAAGCTGCAACGGCCTCAGAGGCCAACAGCGAGATTAGTCCATTCGAAAAAAAAAAATCTCGTTCTCTTTTCCACGCCTGGATACATCAGAAGAACTTCTAACCAACGTCCTACAGAATTAATCTCTAAGTTTGCTGGACAGTGTATCCCTGATACTTTTATTGTAAATTCGGTGCTACAGTACTAGTACGTCTGGAGGTCATTTTCGGTCTTCGCTCCTGTTTTTCTTCCTACTTCTTCGTATCTACACCTGACACCCGTCAAACCTATCATCTGAGCCGTCGAGAAGCGTGGTTGGTCGTCAGCCATCCTGCATCATAGCTGCCTTGACGCACGCCGGGACCACGCCTTCCCACGAAGCCTACCGCCACAAGCTTGGTCGTCAGCCATCCTGCTAGCTGCCTTGACGCACACCGGGACCACGCCTTCCCACGAAGCCTACCGCCACAGCTCAAGCCCGCTTCTTCAATCCGAGCAGACGCCAGGAACGGTCGACGAAGAATAACACGAGGTGTATCTAATCCATATTTTTATCCGGGTTGAACCCCACAAACATTTCTCTCTTTTCTGACGCTTTATCGTCAGATGGCGCCCACTTCATTTCACTAAATTATATCTATTGTACTAGGATTACTCAACACGTGGTGTATTGCTGCGCTATAGGCCATAAGCCTCAAGATTTCTGTGCTCTTCTAGCCAATGCCTGTTCGTACCAACCTCATTGTCACATGTCATATTGTAATCTATAATCTAAGTGTGTACCATCGGTAGACCAAGTTATTTATTTTCAACCTCTGTTGACTTGCCGCAAGTATAAGGAATTAACGTAACGATCCTACCCGCTCTACCGACTTTCTTATATTCCACAATTATATATAAACACATATCTCGTTTTACTTATGTTTCGTAACTTAATCTAAATTGTTACAATTGTGCTTAATGTTTTCACTGCTAAATATAAATATTCAACTTATTTAAATTTTGGTGTGACGTCACAAGATGTAGTTACGTAATATTTTACGTTCTATGGGCCTGTCATAAGTGACTAGCTATTTGACAAAGACTGTAGTCAGTAAGTTTTTTTTTATTTACGACAATGTATGTATACATATAACCTTAATATTATACCCTAAAGACCGTGGAACTAAAGACTAAGACCTAAAGACGTTGTTTTTACTAACTTTCATCGATATTATACGTAAACTCTTCACATTAAACAAAACAGTACTCATTCCTACACAAATAACATGACACAGTACTCAAACCGCTTGTGACACCTGCTATGTAAATTAGCATCTAATACACTACAAGACTGACTTCGTAATTATCCCTACCTAGTCCTCTAATGGCGGTAACTGAGAGTAATTAAAAAATACCATTAGATACTTCAAGACATCGTGATAACATTATAATTGATTTGTAAAAACAATACTACGTGTTTTGTTACATACACACGTCTACACATCAAGCTATACAATTCCAGTATAAGCTGACCTCGCATTGTGTAAGCTTTTGGTAGAATGAGAGGTCAGCTTATTTTGGAAAAGTATAGCTTGATGTGTAGCCGTGTGTACGAAATTAAGTGAAAACACGTGCAGGGCTAATGGCTAGTATTGTTATAAAAGAGTTCTTTTTCAAATTCATTACAATAGAAACATTTAAATTTTCAACAAACTTATTATCAAGTCCTCAAATATCAATGAAACAGCCTGTACAAACTAGGTAAGAAAATAATATTAATTCATTATGTAAGTAGGTACCCGTTAAACTGACTAAGCGACGATTTCTGTTAAAATTTGTTTATTGGAAATGTATCGACTACTGGATGGTAATAATTAATTCAAGCTACCGGTATTAAACCCACCTCTAAAATCAGTTAATATGATTCTGGATGTGTGTTTTAAAATAATGTCGTACATAACAAACACGTATAAAAAACAAACAAGGTCCGTAACCATGGAGACCATTATTCCCGGTGCATAATAGTATATTGTTATACACGGGCTGCACGAATACAAGGATATCTAGTCTTAAAAAGTTAATGACAATTGCATTAAAAAATTGTCTACCCTTCCCTCGTTTCATTTTTTTTCCACAACTGGACTGTGCTCAGTTCTGTTTTTTTCATTGTAGCATAATATTAATGTAATGAACCTCATTCTAATTTCAAATTTACTTTCTGTCCTAGGGCTGAAAATCATTTATACGGAGCCGTTATCGAGTTTACAATTACCAGCTTTGACGACCTTCGTGGTGCAGTGGGCGAATAGCCGGCTGAGACGCAGGAGGTAGCGGGTTCGATTCCTGCCGCGTAACAAATGTTTGCATGATCTACAGATATTTGTTCCGGGTTTGGTTGTTTCTCTATATATTTAGAAAAAAAAATATACAAATATTCTAACAGTTATTTGGTTCCCATGGTACAAGCTCTGCTCAGTTTGAGGCTAGACAGCGCTGTGCGAAATGTCCAGCAATATATTTATTGTAATGCTTGTTCTAATATTATCTGATTTAGGCCGCCGTCCTTATTTGTTCACATAGATCCTGTCCATCAAGGTTGCCTGGAAGAGATTGCTCTTAGCGATAAGGCCACCCATTGTATCTATGATTTAATAAGTGTATTTTCTTAAATATGTTTATTTTTAATGGTGTACAATTAAGAAATTATCTAATCTATATTTATTTAACTTTCAGAGCACGAGAGATGAAAAAAATACCACCCTGTGTACATCAATTTGTGGCATACAGGTGGAAAGCCTCATGTGCCTGTAATTTCACCGGCAACCATATCCTTTAAACCGAAATACAGCAATGCTGCTTGGCGGCAGAAATAGGTATGGTGGTAGTACTTGTCCGGGGAGTCCTTTCACAAGGAACTCTTGATCTTGAATTCTCTGTCTTGAAGTTTTATGTAAAGTAGTAAGTAGTGGTGAACAGCACTTACTTGTAGTTAAACGCTTCTTTGATGCACACCTTTTCCATAATGGAGCGAATTTGCGACCTCGACAGCTGCAGACCCAGGGTCATGAACAGATTCTGCAGGTCCTTCTTGTTCATGTATCCCCCTCGCGTCGTGTCGAAGTACACTAGCGAGAGGAGCAGGTAAGGGTCGGGGGGGAGCTCCACTCCGCGGCTCCGGCGCTTAGGGGACGAGCTACGTTCGTCATCGCTATGGGAATCCTGGACAAATATTGTGGCGTGTCAATTCGTGAACATTGATAATCGCACTAATATTATAAACGCGACAGTTTGTATGGATGTATGCGTGGATGTTGGTTACTCTTTCACGCAAAAACTACTGAATGGATTTTAATGAAATTTGATATGTACGTAGGTTATAACCTGGATTAACTCATAGGCTACTTTTTATTGACAAACCACGTGTGCGAAGCCGCGGGCGGAAGCTAGTATTACATATGTGAAAGATTGTATGTTTGTTTGTTACGGCACGTCGTAACGGCTGTACCGATTTTAATGAAATTTGGTTTGATAATAGATTATGACATGGATTCAAACATATGCTACTTTTATTGACTAACACCGCGTGCGAGGTCGCTGGCAGAAACTACTTTTTTATAATGATTGAAATAAATCATGAAAGTTTTCTAAAAAAATTATAATTGTGTTATTGAAAATGTAAATAAGTTTTTTGGTTGTGAAAAAAAAAAGGAAAATAAACATGTTACAACAGAGAATACAGGATGACTTTGTAAACAGTGGACACATTATAAGATGATAAATATCACCGTGTACCTAATGTGTGTCCTACTGTGCACCTAATGTGTGTCCCACTATGTACCTAATGTGTGTCCCACTGTGTACTTAATGTGTGTCCCACTGTGTATCTAATGCGTGTCCGACTGACTGTGTACCTAATGTGTGTCCGACTGTGTACCTATGTGTTTCTCACTGTGTACCTAATGTGTGGCCCATTGTGTCCCTAATGTGTGTCCCACTGTGTACCTAATGTGTGCCCCACTGTGTACCTAAACTGAGTTTAAGCAACAAAAAATATAAGTTTTTGTTTTTTAATTTTGAGGAGTATCTCTGTTTGTATTCAAAAATAATAATCTGAGTTTATTTCAATCCAATAATGAAGTTAATCCACCTTTTCATACATTCCGCAGATTATCAGCACTTTTTCTTTTTGGTAAAGTGATTTCAGCAGTAAAATGGAAATTCAGTACGGGATTATTATAGCTAGAGTTTTTTTTTGTATATACTCATTTAAAAAATGAGTTTGTTGAAATTGCATAAACAATCCTGAAGGCCAATTCACGTAACATAAAATAGTAAAATTCAATCTTCGATCTAGTTTCGATATGTTCAATATCATAAACGATAGTCACACAATGGGCATGGAAATGAGTTGACTGACATGCGATTATAGACTTTATTTATATCAAGTCAATATTGTAATATTAACGGAACAGAATGCCAAAATATATTCAATTCATAATCCAATCTCGATTGGGTCAACGTGGGGTTATGTTTTGAAAGTTTCATTACGGGAATTGGCCCCCATGTAATAATTTACAATACAATGCGAACTTACCCGTCGTTCCTTAGTGGGCCTGCGTGAATCCCGCGAATCGCGCTTATCATCCTTTTTCGTCTCTTTACTATCCTTACTCTCATCTTTTTTCTCTTTCTCTTCCTTCTTATCATCCTTTTTCTCTTTCTCATCGGGTTTCTCTTTCACTTCCTCCGTCTTTTCGGGGAGAGTGTAGAGAGTCTTGTAAATGTAAAAGCCAAAGTCTCGCATCAACATCTCGTTAAAGAGTTCCGCGAACACAAATAGCTGTAAGTAAGTAAACGTTATAAGACTAGTTGATGAAAGTAAAACTGTTTTTGCAAGCAAGACTTTATAATTTTTTCCTGATCCTTAATGTTATGTATTATAATAATTAAAAAAAAATTAAATACCATTCCGTCTGCTGACGGTAATTTAAAGTTAAACCAACTATTAATTGAGTTTATCAAGTTTAAAATAAATCGGCATCCTCAGGGACGGGGGTCTCCGAGATCGGAGTACTCAGGGGATAACCCTTTTTGTGAGTTAATAGCGTTATGTGAAATGTAGAGCATAATGTACCTCAAAGCTGTGTTCCTTATTGTCGGTGACGCGGTAGTCGAGCAGCAGCGAGAGCGAGGCCACGCTCGCGTGGAACCGGCCGCCCTTGGCGCCGCTGCACGCGTGCACAACCAAGTGCGGTTCCCGAGGGAGCTCGTACCGACTCTTTATAACCTGCTTCTCTTTCTCCACCTACAATACAACTCACCTTTTAACAATCTTTATATATAAAACAAACTTGGTTTAGTTACACCATTGATAACTCAAGAACGGCTGGACCAATTTTGATGATCTTTGATTTGTTGGATTTATAATCGCCTCAAATAGCAGAATAACTAAAATATAGGGTCTTTTTAAATTTCCCGTGTTGCCATATTCATAATAGACTTTTACTCAAAATGACAGGTTGCCATCAATTGATTCTATATGACTCATATAACTGAATTCAGATAATCATCAAAATTATTTTCTCATGGATCCTATGATCATATTTTGAACAATTTTTTTGGTTTTAGAATATAGGACAGGTTTTTGAAAAACCTGTATTAGAGGCCACCAGTGCTCTGACCCACTGATTGCACGATAAGATAAAATGTTAGCACTTAAGAGTACATTTCGAAACAACAATAGACAAGGATTATATGATGAGTGAGAGTGAGTCTGTTGAAGGTATAGGTGTATGCATACAATATTTAGTAGTACATATTGTACAGAGATAATGAGACGTGAGACGTCCGCAGAAGAACTAAAGTTGCCGACATAGCTCTTAAAATTAGCAAGTTGAAGTGGCAATAGGCAGGCCACATCGCTCGTAGAACCGATAACTGTTGGGGAAGAAAGGTACTCGAGTGGAGACCACGGACTGGAAGACGCAGCGTAGGCCGGCCCCGCACAAGGTGGACCGACGATCTAGTAAGAATCGCGGGGAGCCGTTGGGCGCAAGCGGCTACCAACCGCTCGTTGTGGCGATCTAAGGGGGAGGCCTATGTTCAGCAGTGGACGTCTTCCGGCTGATGATGATGATGAATGAGACGTGAAGTGTGCTCATAATAACTGCTCATTTATTTAGTATTACTGTTCAGTAACAAAATTACTCTGTTCGATAATTATTTTTTTATCGACAGCCTCAACTCAACTGACGAAAAACCGCCAAAAAAAGGTGAGGACATTGCACAGGATCTTTGATAAGAAGGTATTTGATATGTTATACCTTTTTCTTTTCCTCTTCGATCTCCTTCTCTGTCTTTTTCTTAGGCTCCTCCTTCTTATCCTCCTCTTTCTCCTTTGGTTGCTCTTCGTTCTTCTCAGCAGGTTTTTCTTCTTCTCCATCGTCCTTTATCTCAATGTGGTCATCGCTCTGGTCCAGTTTCTCTTCTGGTTTGTTATCCGTTTCATTGTCATCCACAACTTCCATGACGTCATCGCTCTTGGAGTCCTTTTCTTGCTCCGCTTTGATGATTTTGGATAGACGGGATACTAGTGCCGAGCGAGGTCCTGAAATAAAGTTTTTTTTATGAGCTTATTAGCTAAATACGATTTAAGACAGATTAAAACTACAACTAGTAAATAATATTAGAGTTAACTAGCTACTAAATTTGCAGTAGCTGAAGTTATTGACCAACTGGTAAACAGAAGTATGTTAAGCAATAAACCAGACCTTTTTACAGATAACCATTAAGGCACTTGTCTCAACCATTAAGCCACTTGTCTCACCGCCGGCGATGAGCGAGAAGCGAGTAGAGCAGTAACTAGAAACGAGTTGGCGAGCAGCGAGAAGCGAGTGTGTAGTTCCTATAGTTGTCTCGCTGGGCTATAAAGCGAGTGAACGAGTGCGGCGGGCGATACTCATCATCTCACGGCGTGTGTTCTGACCGCCAAGCGAGCATCGCTGAGCGTGTATCGCTGAGCGAGTGATGTTGTCGCTGCGACAAAATAGCGGAGAGCGAGTTCTCGCCGGCAGTGTGAACGGCCAGCGATCAACTATTAATATCGTGTCTCTTTTACTGACTCAGAATCTATATCTTTTGTTCGTTTCTTGAGCGAGAAAATAGTTGATAGCTAATCGCTTACTCGCCGGCGGTGAAACAAGTACCTAAGATCTGTCGATCTCCCCCGTTTTCAGGCTATGGTATTCATTATATTCACCCATACCGTCATACATGACACTAATATTATAAATGTGAAAGTTTGGATGTTTGTTTATTTATTTGTTTGTTACTCAACCACATCGTAATGGCTGAACCGATTTCGATGAAATTTGGTGTGTTGATAGATTATGCTCTGGATCCAAACATAGGCTACATTTAAAAGGGGATGAATTTCATAAAATCCGTTCTTAGTACACCTCTACACCCTATAAAGAACATACTCACCAAATTTCAAGTCTCTAGGATCAGTGGTTTAGGCTGTGCATAGAATGTTAATCAGTCTGGGCTTTGGTTTTTATTTTAGATTTATTAGTTGTATTTATTAATATTTACAAGAACTGACTGAAATAATTAATAGAAAAAAATAAAAACCGGTCAAGTGAAAGTCGGTCTCGCGCACGAAGGGTTCCGTACCATTATTTATAAAAACGGCAAAAAAATCACGTTTGTTGTATGGGAGCCCCCCTTAAATATTTTTTTTATTTTAATTTAACTGTTTATTTTTAAATTGAATATATAACTAAATATTCTGTGAATATTTCAAGCGTCTACCTGTTGCCGTTATTAATATCGAGCTAACACGAGCAAAAAAATCACGTTTGTCGTATGGGAACCCCCCTTAAATATTTATTTTATTCTGTTTTTAATATTTGTTGTTATAGCGGCATCAGAAATACACCATCTGTGAAAATGTCAACTGTCTAACTATCATGGTTCATGAGATACAGCCTGGTGACAGACGGACAAACAGCGGAGCTTTAGTAATAGGGTGCCGTTTTACCCTTTGGGTACGGAACCCTAAAAAGAGTATTTTTGTTGAGCTAGCTCCAATGAAATGGTAATAAATGGCAGTAAGCAAACGCATCATCTTGTTTCCACACTAGGATTGCCTGTCACTGGTTTACTAATAAGTACTACTGGTAGAAAATCAGGTCTCTAAAGTGAACCCAGAACCGAAACATGTATTACCAGTATTTCTATCAGGGATCTAAACTAAACCCAGATCCGAAAATATTATTACCAGTATTTTTAACAGTAAACTGTAGTAACTGAAGCAAATATTAGTAGATTTCGCAAACATTTGTTCTACAGCGGGAATCAAACCTCTTCTCTGCCAGTGACAAAGAGTCATAACATTGAATAGATTTAAGCTATGTAAGCCATCTTACCTTTACAGCTGGTATTTCTTGCGCGTAACTCTTGTCTCAATTCCTCAACTTTTATGGTCCTCAACTCAATCTTTGAGTAATGAGTTGGTTCTGGTTTTCCCTCATCATCATCATTCTCATCAATGGTTATTGTGCTGTTATCAATATCTTGTTCCTGGAAATTATGTGATGATTAGAATTTGAAGTGTCAAAGGTGTTTCAAGAGTTTAAAATCATTGAATTTACTTGTATTGAATTTGAGGTATAAAAAAACAAAAAGTAGTGTGAATTTGAGAGATTTAAAAGTTATCATTAACATTGTAGAAAGTTACTTATTTGGGAAATTTAATATTATGGTCTGATGAAAACTTAATGGCATAAAATCTATATTTTCATAAATATGCCATCAGCTAGGCAAGGCAAGATTAGACTAGGAATTATCTGGATGTGATCCACTCGACCACATGCTGCACGGAGTCGACACCGCAGGGTCGGGAATAGAAGCACACGTAGTCGGGAACGTAACGAAACAAAACTGGGAACAAACAATTAGAGATTTGTCCGTAGCGGGCGCGGGCACGTCGGCTGCCGCGGGCTGCGCCTCGCCGGACGGCTGCGACGGCTGCGTCGCGTCCAGCTTCCGCAGAGCCGCCTCGCCGGCCGCCTTATATTGTTCCTGAACGGTGGTCCAGTCCATACGCGACGCCTGAGCGGACCACACGTCCGGCAGGAACAACACGACGCTCTCGAGCCGCGACTTGCCGCCGCTGCCTTCGCGCCAGTAGTAAAACTCCACCATTCGGTACCTGCGTGGGTAACACAGATATAGTGCTATACTCACAAAGCGGAAGCGCTCACGCCCTGACAGGTAGCGTACATCGAATCCGCATCGAAACAGCTGCCGTTTGCACCGAACTCTCATGTACAAATGTGTACTCTACTCGACTAACATGAGAAATGAACAGAAAAGCGTCTTCTGTCTAATGGACCATTCTACTTCCCTAGGTTTAGTGAGACATGAAGATACTTCCGACCTAAGCTAGTGCTAAGAGAAATGAAACAATCCAGAAGTCAGGAAGCTGGGCAGGAAATAGAAATTCAAATGGTTGACCCCTTACCATTGTGCGCATGCAGATAGATCGATTCCAGTGAGTGCTTTACACGTGCGGATCGCAGTTTTGACTAAAACTTTAGGATCAGATTCAGGATTTTCACCATCTAATGAGGGGCTCCATGGTCCACCTATAGCAAAATTTTCACCATTTTTTCCTTTTTGTCCCACAAGGAATTTAATGAGTCTTGTTGGATGCAGTGGGCTTTTAGCATTTCGCTTGTCTTTTTCGTCTACTTTAGTGAGTCCACATTTTTGGTATAAGCTCTCCAATGTTGGCAGACTGATTAGCATAACCTGAAACACGAGAATGAGTATATAAATACAGTGTAAACTCCATGTAACGTCACTCGTTTTAACGACAAACTCTCTAAAGCGTCGAAATCACTCAGCTTTGGTTGGTTTAGCTTGTCTTGCATACAATGGTACACTCTGTATAGCATTACACCCACTCTCAATAACGACAACAATTTGTAATAAAAAGTTCTTTTTAAGTTGCCAAATTAGTGAAAACTGCGCAGCTGTGTATATCCTTTTGTCGTTTTATTATCCTAGACCATAATAAACTCGACTGTCGGCATCATACACACCAAACTTTCTAAGAAATCCGTTCTTTTGTTTACAAAATAGAATTGCTTGCACGTGTAGCTGCAGATTGTTGTTAGTAGAAGTGATGGATTTTATCTACACTGCCGGCCAAAAGTTTGAGACCACTGTAAAAATCTTTGTCACCAACAAAATATTTCAAAGTACACATATGATAATGAGCTAATTTGAACACCTGCGTATTCTATTATTATTAAAGAATTTCTAAGAGTCATTATTTATGTTGTTGTTTAAGTTATCATCCTAAAAAGGTCTATTGTTTCAAAACATCAATGAGCGCCGCGCAAGGACCAGGTGGTAGAGTCATTGTAATATTTTTATGATCTGCTCATTACTTATTGTTTTGGGTTTGTTTCGCGTTAACCGATATCAGGGATTATGTTAGCTTCCTAAAACATATTTAGTACCTAAGTTTTTATGGAGTAAATTATTTTCTACCTTATTAGTCTGAGCTCGTCGTTGTTACAGTGAAGACATCTTAAAATGGGAAAAGTTCGCGAAATTAGCAGTGAAACTCGCTCTGCCATAGTTGTTTTATACGGCGAAGGCAAATCTGAACGTGCGATTGCCTCTCAACTTAAGTTGTCGAAGACTTGTGTTCATAACACAATAACCCGATACAAGGAGACTGGCAGTAATCAAGATCGTTCGCGTTCGGGAAGGCCGAGAACTACCACTTCTCGCGAGGATCACTTCATCGTCACTACCAGCAAGCGGAATAGACGCCTAACAGCACCAGAAATCCGCGTAGAAGTGAACAAATCCCGATCAGAACCTGTATCATTGACTACAGTAAAAAGACGTTTGAGAGATGCTAAGTTATTTGGTCGCGTCGCCGTTCGAAAACCACTACTAAGGCCACAAAACAAAAAGAAACGGATGCAGTGGGCCCTTACCCATCGAGACTGGACTGAAGAAGACTTTAAACAAGTTCTTTGGTCAGATGAATCCAAATTTGAAATATTTGGTTCAAAACGACGAATTTTTGTTCGACGTAACGTCGAGGAAAAGATGATGCCAGACTGTGTGGTGCCAACAGTCAAGCATGGTGGTGGTTCCATTATGGTCTGGGGATGCTTCTCGGGCCATGGAACCGGAGATTTGGTACGAGTCGAAGGAATCATGAAAAAGGAGCAATATAAACGAATACTACAGCAAAATGCCATTCCGTCTGGTTCAAGAATAATTGGAGATGGATTTTTTTTCCAACAAGATAATGACCCAAAACATAGTTCAAAATTATGCAGGGGTTATTTAGAACACAAAGAAACAGAAGGGGTTTTAAAAAACATGGTGTGGCCCCCTCAGAGTCCGGATCTCAACCCGATTGAGCTTTTGTGGGAAGAGCTTGATAGAAATGTGCGCAGTTGTTGTCCCACTTCGCAAGAAGACATGTGGAAGGCTTTACAAGAAAGCTGGAACAATATATAACAAGATACAATCGACAAATTGATTGCTCGTATGCCAAGAATAGTGAAAGTAGTAATAAAATGCAAGGGAGGGTTTTTCGACGAAAAATCTGTATAAAATATGAGCGACATTTTTAAAGTAAATGGTTGATTTTTCTTGATTTTTTTGTTTTCTTCATAATGTATGTGTATTAGGAAATAAGTATTTTAATTCATAATTAAACCTCTTGCTTTGTATTTTGAAATTTATTTCATTTTCCTACTTTGATGTAGGTGGTCTCAAACTTTTGGCCGGCAGTGTATATGTTGTCATATTCTTAGTAGTTCACAAACTTTCAAATTGTAAACATGGCTAGTAAGAGAAAATCACTGTGACACACACAGATTTTACTTCTCTCCATTTAACGACAACTCTTTATAACGTCAAAATATGCTCAGTCCCTTGAGTGTCGTTATATAGAGTTTAACCTGTACTTTAAAATTAATTTTCAGTGTCAAATAAATTTTAGACTTTTATCAGTTCAGATTTGATCAATTATCCAAGGCTCACCTTAGCAGAATACCTATAGTCTGAGTCCGGGGGTTCCAAAACAGCATCATTTGGAACTGGGTTCTCAGCTTCCTTTGGCATGATATGGTATCCACAAGGGTTGTTGAGGGTAAAAGGTGCCTGTGGGGGGAATGTTTCACCCCACTTAATGTGGGCATTGAAAAAGTCAGAGGGTATGTACAAGTTGTTGTACCTCTGACTGATTGTCGGGACATCCATTTTTGACCTGCAACATGGAAAGGTACTTATTTGAATGGAAGCATTTGATACCTAAAGGCAATATATGACACACTTTAAAAATTGAATATCATAAAAACAGTAAAACTTACACATCAAGTGGCATGCGAGGCACTCGGACCATATATTTGACTGGTGAAGGCTGATGGGCCATTGGACGTTTTCGGGGAGGAGAATCCCTCCTAGCCCGGCTGTTTTCACGACGCCCGACATCACGAGACCTAGAACGGCTTCGAGTGCGGGAACGTTTCTAAAAGATATTGAATATGATGGTTATCTCCTCAATACAAGCTTTAGTGTATTTTAATTTGGCATAGATAGATATGAAATACTTATGTACATGGGGTATCCTGTCTTCAGGAACGTTTCTTCCGCCACCACCGCTACCACCACCTCTGCGGTTGTTCATTCTGTCATCGCGACGCATCGGTAACTTATCTCTGTTGGGTGGGGGCACAGCATTGTAATTGTTTGTCTTCTGATTGTTCTTCTGATTTGGCCCTCCTTGACTTTTTGGCAGCACTTGAACGCGAGTTGCGTTCCACTTGAACGGCATGTTGGGATTGTAGCTGGCTTCCACCAGCACCCTATCGTTAACTTTCGGAATAACGCCTTTCGCGCACACTGAAGTCTGGTAAAACACATCATGGTCGACAAACCCGAAGTCGTTGTGAGTCTTGGTTACAGTACCGGTGAAGACGCGCTGTTCCGAGTTGTTCGAAGACTGATTAGAATTTGAGTTCTGGTACATTCCTGGATTTAAGGTACGCGGCGTCGGGTACTCGACAACATTGCCCGGGTACATTTGACTTTGAGCCATTTGGTTCATTGGCATTTGGCCCGTCATGGGCATCGCCATCCCACCTTGCCCTTGCATCATATTAGGATTAAAGACTTGCCCTTGCTGGAAGGGCATCATGCCCTGTTGGCCCATCATAGCATTGGGATCCATTATTTGCGGGTTAATGCCCGACATATTCGTGTTCACATTAGATCTCGCCCATGGAGGATTTTTTGCTCCACCGGAAGACTGCATCTTGTCAGCCTAACCTAAGACTGGAAAATACCATTCGATCACAAGCTTTTAGCACTCTTTTGTCCACACAAAACAATCACCACGTTACTACGATCAGCTCGAGCTACTCAGTCGATATTAGAATTATTGATTTTCACTCCGCTCGTAACCATTAATCAGCAATTTGGCAAATTTGCGGCAAGCGGCGCATAAGCGGCAAACAACAAGCCACGGAAAATGGCCGACAGACAGGGTTGCCATGCCAACAACCGTAGAATTTTTTTCCTTGGACAAAAGCAACTAAAACTTTCGTTTTTGGATTTCAAACCACGTGTACAGTAAATTGGTGTTTTTTTGGATGAAAAGGACGAATGAGCAAGAGTCGATTCTACGGCTTTCTTTCATGCGTTATCCCAGCAAAAAGATGTCACATTGCAGGATTCTGAAGGCGCATGGAATTAGTACATATTAGATACATTGCCTTGTGTAAATGTTCGCGAAATCTGGTAATTTGTGCATTCAAGGTTTAAACGATATTCATGATAGAATTTTTTTGGGGTTAGGGCAAACATAGCCCCTTAGAATATTTAAAGCATAGCCCCAAAAAATCTATTTAACATTTTTGATAGGGTAACCACAAATCACAATGGGGTAACCATTTTTGATGGCACACCAATTGTGATGTGTTGTGTTTGTATTTGTACTTTGTACGAGGACCTCGATACGGTTGGCAGCCAAAAAGCCATAAATGACATCTGGCAAAAAGCGCCAGATGCGGCGCCAAATTCAAACAAAACTCTCAATAGTGTTTTCACAATATTGACCGGATTTAGAGCCATATTTCGCTGAAAATGATTATGTATATAATTTGTAAAACGAATTAATTCATTTAAAGTAAAATGAAAATAATTTCAAAATAATGTTTGAATTTTTTTATTAGGTCTTAGGATCATATTTATATATTTATTTATCATCATTATTACGATACAGCATTTAGCATATACACGGTGCCCTTTAAATCTCTGTTTTCCCCGAACAAACGTTGTTTAGACCATGGTCAACAAAGGGTTTATAACCTCAAATTAAAAACAAAAATGAAATCGGTCTCTGAAAAATATAAAAAGTTGCGAACTTAAAACGTCTTTTTTAACGTAACGCCCTACAACATAGCGCCGTATCGCCATAAAAATAATAATAGTAGATACGCTACGGCTAGCGTGCAATGGACTTTAAGTCACGGCTAGTTTTTGAACAAAGTTAGACTCAAAGTTTATTTGAGAAGGTCTAGATTTTTTTTTAGTTATCTTGTTTGATGTTATAAACTGTTAGTAGATCATGGTCTGAACAACGTTTGTTCTGGGAAAACAGTGATTTAAAGGACACCGTGTATATCAGCATTTCAGTTCGAAAATGTATGAGTGATTCAGCCTGTTAAGCATATAATATAGTAGGTACTAAATAGTAGGTAAGTATGTAAATTCTTTATTCAACACACATCAGTGCAGACTACAATAATTAAATATTATTAAGGTGTGCAGACCCTTAAATTAAAATAATGAGCGGTGCGTAAGTGTGGTCAAAGATGTGTAATTTTAAGGTTTGCCTTTTTGAAGTTATGTGCAAAACAAAAATAAGAGTTACGAAAGTTATTATTATTAGATATCGCACTCGGCGCTAGAACGCGCTATGGACTAAAAAATGCGCTAGATCTGGCGCTGAACGCGCTAAGTTGGTAGCACTGGCAGATAGATTTTAGTTTTTGGTTCATTCGTTTCATTCATTTGTGCGTGGCCGACCCACAGAACACTAATACTCTCGTACGGCTGGCCCGTAGACTGAGAATACTATTCTTCGTCTACGGGCCGACCAAACTGTTTTTACATTAGACATGTATTAATGGCAGATTCCTATATCCGTCGGTAACCAGCTACGACTCGTTTCTCCTTGAAAACGCGTCAAAAGTTTGACGATAGTTTGATACTTTTTCAAGGAGATACGAGTCGTAGTCGGTTATCTTGTCGGTTACCGACGGTTATAGGAACTCGCCATAAATGAACCACAGACTAGCGCTGTTAATCGACATAGACAAAAAAGTCTAAAAAAACTGCAGAAAACTGTAAAACTTTTATGGTCTCGTCAGTCACTTGGAAAATGAAATAGAATTAAAAGAATAACTTAGTACTTTTAAAAATCAGTTTTTTTAAATGAATTATGACGTTTATTGTACCGTAAACTTGTGACTACCTCCGTAGCGCAATGGTTGAATGAATAGCCGGCTGAGACGCAGGAGGTAACGAATAAGATTCCTGCCGCGGAACAAAATATGTTTGTATGATCTACAGATATTTGTACCGGGTCTGGATGGTTTTTCTATAAATAAGTAATAATAAGACTCCCCTTTTCTCTCGATTTCCAGATCATTATTTTCAGTTTCGTGTTTTTTAGGAGGTTGAACGGTAATTAGCGTCGCGCCGCGTCGCCCGCACGGCGCCTGACGCTGACCCAACCGACAGGCAGGCGGCAGCGATGCTTGCTTCAAGCTTGCTAGCCTGCCTTGTCTGCTTGCTTCGTGGAGTGGAGTTTTATTAGTATGTATTTACTTGACGTGTATAGGCACGATCTGTGAATAGCCGTACCTACTAAATTAGCGATCATTTTCTTCAAGAGATGGCGTTATCTTCATAATTGAATACCTTCCCGCAATCCAAGTTCAACTTTTTCTGTCAAGAGTAACAGATGATAGCTAGAGTCAAGTTATAATAAACTTATTATGAAGTACATGCTAAGTTTATTTGGTCAAATTTTATTCTACCTATTAAACACGTATTAAACTGACTGATAAACCCACTGATACTGACGCTGCCGTTCAACTTAAGGTATAGGTAGGTACTACTGGCACCTACCGGACGTAAGTACCCCAGGTAGATAGATGGTACCCTCACCCAACTCACCCAAAACCTACGTACCTACATATCGTTAGGTAGGGAGGGAGGAAGAAAGATATCTAGTCTAGTCGGCTGCATGTGGACTACTTACACATGCTAAGTTGCTATGGACTGGACCTTATGATATATCTTATGATTTCAGTTTTGTTGCTTCCAATAAAAAGTCTAGAAAATGTTGATCTAGATACCTAGGTATGTAGAAAAATGCTACTTTACTGCCTATCTATTACTAACCGTAGATAGAATCATAGAGAAATTAGAATGAACTCGTCTGGTCCTCGTCAAGCGCGCAGCAGTTTCCCTCTTCTCATGGCAGAGCGAAGTCGCGTTCGCGTCTTGCTGGCTCGGTTTTCCGCGGGACAAAAGTAGCTAATTTTCCACCGAACTTTATTTAAGACCAGTGACTCCATTTATTTTTTTTTTAAATAACGTCTTTTGTTTTTATTTAATAATACAAGAAATTGAGCTCATTTCATTCAAGGTGCGATATTTTGGTAAACGGGCAGATCGCCAGAATCGGATTTCTAAATCAGTGATATGATAAATGCAACTATAAATCGCTTGTAAACAAACATGACTAAATTATATTGAGGTCAAAATATTTTACTTCCTATTTGTTCAAAAGTTTGTTTATTTTAAATAAAAGCATGTAATGTTCTGACAATATTCAAAGTTCAAACCTGAATTAATAATCAAGTGAATTTACCAATCTCGGGTGATGATTCCTTCATAATGGAACTGCCAAAGTCGGA
The DNA here is from genome assembly GCA_918857605.2 of Philereme vetulata. Classification (NCBI taxonomy): domain Eukaryota; kingdom Metazoa; phylum Arthropoda; class Insecta; order Lepidoptera; family Geometridae; genus Philereme; species Philereme vetulata. Next base: position 3,957,870 of record OU975449.1, on the reverse strand, counting down.
TTCGGAGTCTGGAGCCCAATGTGCTGTTCCCAGGATACGGAGAAACACTGGCCATCCTCAGAAGTCCGTGGCCTGGAAGCTATGGGATTTGCTGCAACCTTTAGCGAGGCTTTGGGGGCTGATAACATTTGTTGGTAAGTGAATTGAACTTAACAACTACTTAAGTTAGGAACAGACTCTACTTTTCTCAAAAAATCAGAGAAGCTTAACAATTTTTTAGTGAATCGACCTCGACCATACGTAAAGCTGACCCAGTCGGGTAACAAGTTAAAAAAATCCCATATGTTTAATCCTGAATCACAGAAAAATTAAATTGAATAAAATTGTTTACGTTACGTTTAAGTTTGGTTATAGTATAGGTATCTGCAATAGCATTTTAGCGTTCCCGCTTCCGAGGAAACGGAGATGCTGGTCAAACTGTATCTGCACTGCCTGCAAATATAGTTTGACTAGCATCTAAAGAGAGGCATTATTAATCTGGTGTCGGATTTATATAATTATCTTTGTTATAAACGTATCATTTTTGTACGGGGCTGACATAGTCACTGCGTGACCCCTCATTAAAAACCAAAAAAAAAAAATTGTTTACATACCACCTGATTCTGGATTAGGTAACTTTTTGCTCGATTACGGCAAAGCCAGGAAGGGTTATGTTTTTAGCAGTCTATGCATGTGTTTGTCTTTGTACTTCTGTTCCACCGTAGCGCCTAAAACTACTCATCAGATTTTGATGAATAAAGTGTCAATTTCGTTATTATGGTCCGGGTGACATTGACATAAGCTACCATCGACATAGGTACCTATTACGTAGTCGGGTTTCAGTTTTTAAACTTACATAGTTAGAAGAATGCATTTAAGTTTTTATTAAAGGACGGTAGGTATGTGTGGTACCAACCGTACTTAAAATGAATGAAAACAAAACAAAAATACAAGACTTACAAACAGTAAACAAAATATAATAAACTTATACGACAAACCACAGACAAACAGATATCCTTTCAGGACAAAAACACGGAAGAAGTCAAGAGACGGATACCACTCAGTTGGAAGAAATTCTGGAGTCTGAAGGAAATCTTAAGGTCGATATTACCAATCGATCGATCGCCGATCGATGCCATCGATTGATGTAAAATAAGATCAGTCGACGTCGACCGACAGTTCCTACTATGCCGCATTGTCGACTGATTTCAGTTTACTATAGATCGATGGCATCGATCGTTGCTCGATCGATTGGTGTAGTACCTATATACCCTTAAAAGAAGACAAATCTATGCATCTGAAAAAAATAGTGTTAGACACCTGCGTTCTACCAACCTATGGATGCCAAACATGGAGCTACACTACGAGAACTAAAACCCAAATAACATCTTGCCAAAGGGCGATGGAAAGAAGCATCCTTAAAATAATAAAAAATACAAGAAATCAGTGAATTCATATGAGAAAAATAAAAACACATAATAAATGTACTCCACTACGCATTTAATTTAAAATGGCGGTGGGAAAGACACATAACCCGATACAAGGATAATCTAAGGCCGTAGTGGACCATAAGAGCGACGAGATGGGTTGGACCCAGCGGCAAAAGAAAACAAGGTTGACCAAGAAAAAGATGGACTGACGACATCACAGAAATCGCTGGGAATCAGTGGATGACTACAGCAAAAGATAGAGACATGGAGTAAACAGGAGGAGGCTTATACCTAAAGAGGGGGTCCTAATCACACTTATTATCTTACAACTTTAAAAAAAAACAAAAGATAAGGAAATAACGAAGGCTTTAATAATATTATTAATGCGTGCTAGTTTCGCACTTGACTTAGGCGGGTGTTATTGTATAAATTCTCCCGAGTAGAAAACGTTACTGACGAAATGTTCGAAGCACCCAATTTGATTAAACCACCACTTAGCATTCACAAGTTTATTTTAGAGGATTACGCTGTCGCCCCTCGCTAGAGTTTTCTTTAGGATTTTACTTTTTAGGCCTAAAATAATAAAAATAAGCACCCTAGGTATGGAACTTTTTAAAGGCGAGATTTTTCACTGTCTATATATTAAATAATGGCAGGTATATACAATTTTTTTAACATGTTTAGGTAGGTACCTAGGTAACTATGTTCCTACAGTTACACAAAATAAAGGCCAAACACTATACTATACACTTATAACTCAATAATATAGCCAATAACACTTAAGAATAGAGTAGCTTTCAATCAGTAAAATAGTTTTCAAAATCAGTTTAGTAGTTTCGGAGATTACCCATGTCATACGAACTTACCCCCATCTACAAATATTATTAATATTATATCTACAAATATTTAATAAAATCGGTGTGACCCATATCTATCATAATCTATCACATCTTATGTGTTTAATAGAACATTATAAAAATATGTATCAATTTTATAAACGGATTTTTTTTTCATTCATACTTACACTCCCCTTTTATCTCTAGAATCTTCAGTGGTAACAATAAAAATTATTCTAAATGTTAATCTATAATTTATGGTATCTATAGACCAAGTACAAAGGGACAGACAAAATTTTTTAACATATAAATTTGCCCTAGTTATAGTTTTAATATTACTCTTTGCCAGGTGGTTGAAGTCGATTTATTTAGTTTCGTTTTAACATTCGCCCCTCCTAACAATGCCAAATCTTCTTCTCAAAGTTTTCTCTTCAAAACAGATCTTACGCCAACTATCATAAATTTTGATGTAATGGCAACCGGGACCATTCGTCCCGCTTTGGGCGGGACAGTCCCGCTTTCAGGCTGTCTATCCCGTTGTCCCCAACCAGAGCAAAAATGTCCCGCTTTTACAAAGGGACAAAGTGTCCCAGTTCTGAAAGCCATTTTAATTACAAAGACTAACATCGACAAATCATGTCATAAGCTCCATTCCTGCTTAAAAACTAGAACCGAAATTTTAAACCTAATTTGCTTCACCGACAAATACAAGACAAATGCGTCTTCCACTGCAATGTAATGATAAAATTTCATATTAATATACCTCATATATTGTTTTTCATGTGCTTTTGTTTTTTTTAATAAATACCTAGTATACAAGTTTTTTTGTTTATTTTAATTCCGCAAGCGTCCCACTGTAACAAAAAAAATGGTCACCTTAGTAATGGCAAAGGTCCCTAACTTAGTCCCTATTCTTTCCTGATAATAGTTACATACTATATGTTTAAGCCTAACGGATTGTAAATGCTTTCAGTGATGAGCGGTGCTGGCGCTGAACTTTGGGTCCTTGGATATGAAATCGCACTGGGCTTGCTGTGAGTACGTTGTTGTATTCCATGTTTTTTTTCACCACTCATATAGGAGGTAAATAGTTAGATTAGATTATAAATCCTCTATTGCACTAATAAAATAATACATAGGCGAACTTAATGCTAATTAGCATTTTTCTCCAGCTAACCTTTTTGTGTAGTGTAGATTAAGTGGTAGTGCCAGAAATAGATATACAGACTTGAACTTTAACATAAAATAAACTAACAAAAAATAATATTGTTAATATACACATACAGTCATACATAAACGAAATACATAAATATACCTACATAAAGTGCTCAATTTTGTTGATTGTTTTGAAGAGAAATGAAGTGTTTATAGAGTTTGCATTTGACGATCGTGAAGAATAGATTATGCAAAAGGGTTGATAACGTTAAACTTTTCTCTAAACTAAATAAAGCACAAAAAATAGTGCCTTAGAAATGGACTCATCTTTAATTTTGTTTGAACTAAATTTGATGATACTAAATTAATATTAATGGTTGGATACGAAATCACACTGGGCTTGCTGTAAGTGCCTGTTTTGTAATTAAAACATGTTATATTTTTAATTTTTAACGATACACACCTAGATAGTGGGGTTAAGAGTTAGTTCACGTAAAAGGGTTGAACTTTTGGATATTTCTAACTAAAAACAGCACTATTTAAGTACTTTTGGTACCTATACGGTGAGGTGGAAATATTTTATTGTTGATCTGCTTATTTATCAAAAACGTAGTAGGTAGGTACTTCTAGATAGGTTTGTAAAAGGATGCGGCGAAATTAGCACCATTAACATTGATGAAAATATGACAATCTCAAAATCTCGCGTATTTGATTATCATATTTATCATATATATTCTAACATCAGTAAAATATGTTTAGACCAGTGCTTCCCAAACATTGTTCTGCTATGGCCCGGTAATTTTCACACTGTCCCTTCGTGACCCACTTAATACTTATAAACCCAGACTGGTTCCATTAGGTAAAATAATACCTACACTTTTCTTAATAGTAAAAATGCTTTTTAATAGTATATATTTTGGTATCGACCTATTTAGTCACTAAAGTTTAATGCGAAGTATGGAGCTACTACTTATATTTCACCAAAGAATCTAAGTTCGCGGAAAATGACGAAAGTTTTAACCTAAGGTCTGGTTCAACTTCAAGTCGGTTTCTACATTTATTTTTAAGGTAAACTAGTGTTCACTCAAGTCGGGAATGCTGCGACCCGGTATTTTATTTTGATAAACCCGGCAAATGGGAAACGCTGGTTTAGACCATTATGCACCACGGAAATACATAATTAACATTATTAAATTTTATGTTTGCACCAAAACGTACGTCTATAAATTTACTATTATTTACAACAAGACTATTTTCATATTCTCTTTAGTGATGACAATGAAGTGCGAATACTCTGTCTATTATGTAAGTACATTCCGCTTTGACATAACATCAATACCTATTAATGTACGTTTATAACATACATGTCAATGATTGAAGACAATTCATAAATTGATATTATTACAGTTTTATGTATTTCGTAGTATCAACAATAATAATCAATATCTCCGGGGCTATGAAAAATATTAGGCACTTTAGGCTCTAAAAGACTAGTCGTCGTTTACTTTCCCTAACATCTAGTTATCAGAGCTAAGTAGCTGAACCTTCGTGATGCCCTGTGTAATGATGACAGCAATCTGTCTGCGCTGACATTGATGTACAAACGTGGGTGTTATTTAATGCTGTTAATTGTTATTTACATACACAATTTTGCTTCGAGTAACATATATAAATGGTTGTAGCGTATGGGAGATATATAAGCTACTTGCACAACATTTAGAGTTGATTTTTGTCACAAATTTGGTTTGGTAAATTACTAATTCCTTTTATATAACATAAAAAACATGGCGGAGAATCACAAGTCATAAACAATGGTCCCGATTTTATGGTCAAACTAAACTAAATTTGACAGTAGGTACCTAATTGATAACATGTTAAATGTTATCGTTATACACATATTTAATATTCTTATATCTATCTAGTGCAATAGTGATTGATTTATTGTTACAAATCACAAGCATTGACTCCAATTCTGTTGTCAAACTAAAGTAAACTAAATTTGACAGGTAATCGATAAAATATTGACATTCTTTAATATTCTATTACCTATCTAGTGCAAAGGTGATTGATTTATTGTTACAAATCACAAGCATTGACCCCAATTTTGTTGTCAAACTAAAGTAAACTAAACATTTGACAGGTAATCGATAAAATATTGCCATTCTTTAATATTCTATTACCTATCTAGTGCAAAAGTATTTAAGTCATTGCTAATCTAGTCTTAATAATTTCTAACATAACGAGTATGAGTGCCAACCGTCCGTGACAATAGCTTCGCCAATTACTTCGTCTTTTAATGACTAATTTAATCTTAATAATTGGCCGAGATCAGATACGATGCCATATGAAAATAATGATGCAATGAATAATTTTTTTCATTAAATTAACGTGCTCTCACAAGGCACGGTAGAACAGCTATTTCGAATTGTTCAGCAGTTCAGATCATAATTATTTAAATTTTATCCTATTTCAATAACTACAACCTACTAATTTACTCTGCATGTAGAATCTTGTAGATCAGACATTCTTAATTCTAGCATTCACCTCTTCTTCTCCATATAAACGTTAACTTTGCCAAACCTCACATTCCTCCGTGAGCGCAATAAGCATAAAAGAGGTACCTTACAAAGTTATGACGACGATTTTTATAGAATCGTCATAAATAATCAACAAATAATGTTTTTATAAATACAAACCACTTTACATAGATTTAAGACCTTTTAATGTATTTTTTGTGTATTCTAGCAAATAAACGATTGGATTTGAATTTATTTTTGAGTTGTAACTAGTTGTCTGTCGTTGTTTGTAACTAACATGTAGGTGCTTAACCGCACTGCCGTAGGCGTCGTACGTGCCTTGTTGATCGGTCGGGGTCATTGAACGGGCGGGGTGGTTGAACATTTCGTAGTAAATTTATAGTAATCTGTGTCGTCGCACAATACGCTTATTCTCTAACATTTCGCCGAGCAGCATTTTATCGATTTTCTCAAGATTTTAATTATAAAACAAGAAAATTTTATGGACAGATACATTTTTCTTGTATAGACACCGTCCTTTTAATATAATTATTTTTAATTTGCAAGACCCTGTATTAGTATGTGCCTATTTGGATACTTGATTAAAGTGACGCGACGGGACTATACGAGCGAAACCTTGCCTAGAAGTGACTTTACCATTTCTTTTTTGTATGAAGAGTCGGAGCAGCCTTCATATTCACTCTGGAGACGATGTGGGTAGCAGCACTCTTCATAGACCTGCTGTGTCGCCGGGGGGAGTACACCCTGACGTTGCGGTGCTGGGACTTCATGAGGTGGTCGTGCGGTCGTGCACGGGCGCCGTTCTACGCGTGCGTGGCGACTGCGCTACTGTTCGCTAACCTCACTGTCCTCACTACTGTTGCAGGTTTGTAGGATTCAATTTAGAGTAGAAAAGTATGGAAACCTTTGTAATGCGTTAAATATATTACTGTGACTTACATCATTAGGGAAAAGGTGTTAATGCACGTCGAGCCAGTCCTAATAGAAAATTTAAGTAATCTAAGATAAACTAAAAATATCAACTAACCTAGTAATACAATATGTAGCATGGTACACAGACAATATTTTCCAAATGTTCCAAATAGTCCAAAAATATTATACGAACCAATCCACATTAAATATGCAACGGTTTCGCAATACAGCCAAAATATCCGCATTTATGACGGCGGTGCATAAAAAGTTAAACAGTATTTTTGATGGAAGGCCTTAAATGTTTTAACTTGGCTTAAAGCTCCAGTGCTGTTTCCAAAAACACAGTTTGCACTCAGCTTTTTTGGAAGTTGTAACTGTTACACAATAAAGAGTTTCAGCTGTTCTTTGGTAAGTAAGAACGGTTTGAAGGGTAGGAAGTTAAATCGGAAGAGGGGCAATAACTCTTTGCCCCTATTTTCTGTGTTTACTTCTTGTCACTTAATTCAGTTGCACATACCCTGGGCAAATTTACCAGGTTCATTCTGAAAATCTGAACATGTTCGTGTGGTCTTTACAAGGAACTTTAAACAATAAAGGCACATAGTTTAGTACACTTCATCACTTCATCTTTTCAGGGTTTCCGGAAGAGATCACCTTTTAGCGATAAGATCGCTCGTTGTGCTTTAAAAGTTTCCGCTATTGGTAATTTGATGTCGTTGTTTCTAAAGAATAAATAATTTTCATGAATCATTCATTCGTACTTAATTTGTAACCTTAAATTTCATTAGCCTACTTTATATCCGAGCACCACTTTAGCAAATGGGCTGAAGCTAGTTTGAGAGCACCCTGCTTTTATCTCTTAAATTATGAAAACAGAAAATATTCTCCGTCCCCTTATCCGTTCCTTGATCCTTCCTTTTTCTCTGTAAGTGGGTATCAGGCGGACAAATGGCCGGGTGCGTTGGAAGTCCCAGAACTTTATTCAAGTCACGGGAGCAACTTTACCGTATCCAAACGTTTAGCTACTATCTTTGTCCAATGTATTTGTCGCTCCGGTATAAAATCACCTTCCTGTATGGGGTAAACAAGCTGATTGAAAAGAGATTTCTGCGAGTTTCATCGCTTTGTTTGATTGAATTCGTTCCCTTTCCCATGGGTTACTTTTATAAATTTCTACATTTCCTTACACGAACGTACATTGACGTGTCATATGACCCCTTTATTGTCTTGATCAACGATGATTTCAATTGATTTTATTGAGATAGCCCTGGAGATTGATTGGTTGAGTGAGCTTGCTCGGTTATATCGACAAATAATTGGATCAAGTTCTATGCTATACCAGCAATATTTATGATGATTATACCTACCAATGTATTATTATTTGGGATAGAACCGGTAATGGATGGATTATCCAGATTACCGCAGGCTTCTAATGTTTTCCTTGCGTCGCTACCTGAGTACCATTATGCTACGTACATAGCTATAACTACGTGTGATATACTTAGGACGAGTTTCGAGAGCCATTGAGGCTAAATCCAGCTATGGCGCTGACGCAAATATGGTTTGGGGATTGCGTATTCTATAGGAGTATGAAAACTAAACTGTTACTATCAAGGCCAAAATATTGTACTGTAAATACAGTTAAGATCAATCAATTTTCATTTTAAAACGATCCTTAATAAATTAGTGACTAACCTTAGTCTTGAAATTTAAGGAATGCTTAAAGATTTTAACGTAAAAGCTGGGAACGATAACAAAACTGCCCTCCATAATATGGATTTTCCAAGTCCTTTATATATGTACAAATAACAATAAACAATTTCTTTGTATCTAGGTGGTATGCTCCTAGTCTTAGCTGCTCTTCGTGCAGCAGCACCGTTTTCTCCCTACGCGACTCATGGCCCCCATTCACCTAGAGCTGGGAGCTCTCTGCTGAGCCAACACGACTCACCTTTGCCTGACGTCTTCTATAATGCTGCTCAAACGACGGATGACAGGTGAGAGCTAATGATGCTTAATGATAATGATTGTTGGTGTGGTGACGTCCATCAATCTGCTGGATGACAAGACTGCTTAATAGCTGATTAAAAAGAGTACTTACACTATTTTGTCAACATTATACATATAGGTGACCTTTTTTCTAATCCACTCACGTAAATACTTTATACCTACTATTTGTTACTTTTATAATGTGTACAGAAAATATGAATTAGGTTATTACCAAACTCGCCTTGAGTTTAACAACTACCTACAAAAATACCCCAAGGAAATACATTTTCATTCAGTAGATTAGAATAATTCGACATTAGAGAAACACGGCTCTTTCGATCTATTTATTGCTTCGACGCGACATTAGATGAAAATTGACATTGAAAAGACGCTCTTTGTGTGCCTATTCGTAACTTCCTGTACCTAACTGCGACGCCATTTCTCATTGTCATTGTCTGGTTTAGAAGTCTCCAAGGCTGAACTTTCTTAAACAACTTTACCTACATTAATATTACGTCGCGTTCTCTCATAACATTTTTTCGAGACTCTAGAGCCGCCTCGGCACATCGCAAAGTTGCTGTGATGTTAATGTTCGTGTTTGTAAATAAAAAGTGAGTTTTTAAAGTGGCTTAGTTAGTGGCGTCTTTAAATTAATTATTAATAACTAGTTGTTGTCAGCGGCTTCGCCCGCGTTGTTCTGGGGTGCAAAATACTTGACATCCCATTTTTCCCATAGGAACTGATATAAGGGATAAATGATGGAATGGCCTATGTGGTGATCCAGGTTATAATCTACGTATATACCAAATTTCATCGAAATCGGTTCAGCCGTTACGACGTGATTGAGTAAGAAACAAACAAACATCCAAACTTTCGTATTTATAATATTAGTTGTGATGGTGAATCATAAATCTTTATTGTTTGTGGATCTAAGGTACTAAGGTACAAGATGGTCGTGTTTATATTTTTAAGAGAGTGTTAGATCCTGCCTTACAGCAAACAAACAGAACAGAGGAAAAACATATTAAATCAATTTAAATTATTTTTTGAACTACGAACTGAATTTCAATTTAAACAACCAAAACAATAGATGTGCCACATGTGTGCAATATAGATAATGACTATCCATATTAGTTCTAAAAAACAGGTTCGTTTCTCTTCCCATGTATGTATTGATGTCTTGTTCGAGTTTTACTACGGAGAAATGTGGTTTGGAATCTGTAATAAGACCTTTTGCATATTCGAAGACCGCAGTAGGTTTTATGCGTCGTTTATGCTAATATAATTTTATGCATAAGCTATCAAAAAAGTAGCAAGAAAGTTATCGTACTCGTACTCCAAGAAAATATTTTTAAAAGATGATAAAAAGAATAACAACTTGATATATTTGAAACATATATTTTCGGAACAAAAATCAAAACAGGCCAATTAGAGCCTCCACTCACGCCCGCGCTCCTATCAAATTAACACTACACAAGTCACAGAACGTAATCATGGTCTAATTCGACGTCAGATGGCGACATTAACTAACCGAATTGCTTGTGACGTAGGTACTTTCCTAGTTATGGGCCATTCAGCTGTGTGATTACGATTAGGTAATATTATGACCCCAACTCTGTCATTGGACTCAACTCAACTAGACTAAAGGCAACCTTTTGTTGCCGCTGTCAAATTTATAGACCTGATAATTTCAGTCTACTGACGTAAATAGTGGAACAATACAGAGCTGTCAAAATTTAGTTAAGTTCGACAATGGGGCAATTTTTTTGACACGATCTAAACTAAATTTATGTGTTACAGCACTAAAATGACAGCGGTCACTCTCTGTCCGTATGAAACAAAAAAGGATGGCAATAGTATTAGTGCTGTCAAAACTAATATTTATTATAGTTTGTGGCAACATACCCTAATGTAACCGTAGTAACTTTACAAATCTTTTTTTCCTTTTCAGGTGTGAGGAGATGAAAGTTTTGGACATAAAGACTCCGGAACGACCGCGTTCAGCATCGCCGAAGCAAACTCTATTAGAACTCTGATTTTAGTTCTCTATACATTTTTCTCAAAAACAATCGTAGAGAGGTCTTCCCGGTAACATGACTTGCCACTATCCAATCTTGAATGCAAGAGGAAACACTTAAAATATAACTTTATTCCCTTGATGTAAAATTGCGGTAGGCTTGGGCTTGCAACCTAGCGTATATGTAATGTTACTTGGTAAAGCACGTATCAATTCAATTTGCCTTTGCCTTAGTCAGATGAATATAAAAAGATGGGGTAGTCCACCCTGGGAATTATTATTTCAACCCCTGAAGCAAAAATAGCGATACGTTTTAGTAGTCTTTGTTTGTTTGTGTGTCTGTAGCCAAATGGAAAACTCTAAACTTAATTCGGTTTTTTAGAAATTAGTAATTTTATTCACAAATAACCTAATTTAAAAAGTCATGTTATCGTAGAAGACTTCTACTGCGTAGAAGGACTTAAGAGATTACGGTGAAAGGGTGTAGCAACACTTAGTGTAATTTATTTAATTTTTTATTTTTATACGAAACAACTGTGATAGTCTAGAATGTAGTTACGTGCACAACGAGCTAGTTATAAAAGTGAAGTTGCAATTAAATTATTACGAATATCATAGTTTTTTCTTTAAACTTGTTTTAGACCCAAAACTGCATAATATGAATAGGCTGCTTTCATTATCTGGAACAATAGGAAATTATGCGATTTTCTCATCAGATATAAAGATTTAATTGTATTATGTTATTATGCATTGACGTACGTTGATTTTCATAAAAATACTTACGTTATTGCCTTTCTTCTTATTTTGTGGGAATAACTAGAGTCTCTAAGTCACTTTAAACTAACGGACTGGAAATTGAGATATGTTTTTATGAAAATTTTACCGTCAATGGAGTTCAAATAAAACCCTCCACGGATCAAAATTTTTGCAAGAGGTCATCGATTTTAGATATCTCTTCTTCGTTTTCAAAGAAAAAAGAGAGTCTATTCTGATTGAACAACCACCCGATATGAGCTACATATATTTACAACCAGAAAGCAATCGTTGTCCATATAAGCGAACCCAGCAGCGTTCAGCCGGAGACGACGTTGCGCACGCATCACCGTGAGAACAAAGATTGAATACGGTTCGTGCATTTGGAACCCACACGAATCTACATATTCTCTTATGCTTGAGAAGGTTCAAAAGCGGTTCCTTCGCTTTATATATAAGAAGAGTTATAATTATTATCCATTCATGTACCCCACGAAATATCTACAGGGTACCTACACTAGGTTTCAACTCTCTTGAAACGCGTAGAATAAATGACTAAATTATGACTGTGTGTCATCTATTGCATGGTGTAGTTGACTGCACTGATTTGGTTAGCGAAGCAAGTCGGATGAGCAACGCTCTAGATTTCGTCCTTGGAGTGTCCTGCTGTTCGAGCTGAGCCTTGCATCAAAACACACTGTGGCACGTCAAATCTGCCGTGCGCTGCGCCAACTTAACGCACTGCTCAAGTTGTACCCTGAAGCCGATGTATTTGCGGATCTTATACCGAAGTTGCGTAAGTATGCCTAGAATACGGGCTAATCCTTTATTTGATCCTCGATCTAATTAATTTTATATAAAACTTACTTTTTATATCTGTTGTGTGCCTATATAATATTAATATTTATATTTCGTGATTTTGTTTTTATTGTTTTATGTACTAGTAATAACGCTTTGGTTTTTGTAAACTGTTATGTTATTTCTGGAGTAATAAACGAATTTGAATTTGAATCGTCATCAGCAGGAGTGGACGCAGCCGCGTCGGCATTCGCTCCCACTTACACTGCATTACCGCATCCGATACCCTAGCTGCCTGGAACAATCAGTTGCTATGAGCTAGTAGCGTTCAGCCGGAGAGGACGTTGTCTATCCAGTAATTCCACACTTTTGAAAGTTTTTTTGTAGATTTGCGTCACCTGACTTCGTTGTTGTAGTTAAGATACTATTGAAACCACTAAAATAAGGTAAATACACTAACTTGTAATGTAAACTCATTTCCGGTAAAGCATTGGATCGCCAGCTGAGTGATCATTGCAAAGAAAAACGCCAGTGACGTCACCAGTCGCACTGATTTTAGACTGGATGCATCATGCTAGAAAACATTACGAAATATAATTTTTAACAAAAGTTTTGTCAAAGGTCGTCTTTCCATCTATTAGGGGGGGAGGGTCGTCCTACTCTGCTCTTTCCAGATTATGGTCTGCACTCTAGAACCTTTCTGCACCAGCAGCCGTCAGTTTTTCATGCTACGTGCCCCGCCCACTGCCACTTCAGCTTGCTTATCCTCTTGACTATGTTTGCCACCTTGGTTTGTCTAGGGATCTCCTAGCACTTCTCACGTTGCATTGCTATAAATAAAAAAAATATGTATACGACTAATTTGTAGAGTTGAAACAACTCTACAAAATGAGTTGATCTATCTAAAGACATTGGCATAAGTTACCCCAGTCCAGCCTTATTCCCCTGAAATAAGTGCAGGTTTTCCTACCTTTATGTAGATATGAAAAATTAATAAAGATTGATTTATATATTTATTTTATTTATTGGCAAAATTTAGGTTACAAAAAATTTATAAATCTCAGGTAATTTTGACACAGTAATCAAATTTGTATTATGAAACACATAGATCATCCTAATATACGGGAAACGAAACAACAAAAGATTAACATCGTCCGTGCTGAAACTTTTGTTCCATAAATTTAAGTTCTTAGTTACGTAGCACATACAGTTTTACAAAAGTTCAAAAGAGAGCCTTCAAGGCCTATCACAATAAACCAAATTCAACTCTTAATTAATGGGTGCAATGCCATTATTCATTTCATGGAAATTAATGTAATACCCGCTGATCCAGTACCTTACCGAAACTTGGACCATTACGACGCAAATCGCAGCCATACTTGAGACCAGTTGAGTCATAAAGCCGTAGGAATAAGTCTCTGCGAATTTTGTTACACATCTGAAATAACTAATGTGTAAGTACTGTGTACAATAAAGATAAATAAGGCCGGCTATTGCATAAGACAACATCGAGTTTCAGAAAGACACAGTTTTGATCATTTACAGTTCGTAAAATAATATTGGCGAAAAAAACTTAATTTATTACGATATCGGTGAGCTGAAATATTTACATTTAATTAGTAAAATAAAATTAATATAGTTTGACCAAAAGCGCTATACCGCTCCTTAGGAAAGTGCGGCGAGGTGGGGGCCGAGGAAAAAAGAGCAAGAGTACACATGAGATCGATATTGTCGGATATATCTCAGGATATCGTAAACGATATGGTTATTTTATATAACGATATGTTTATATTTTTTTATAACTAAATTATCTACAGATATTCTTTATAGCTTTCTCTGTCTGCTTTTCGTTTCTTAAAATATTCGGCCACTTTAAAAATGACGGTCTTGACATCACGAGATAGCGCTCGACCCATCTTTGGATATTTATCTCGTGTGGGTCTGACACAGACCGTCCAGTAAAAAAGCTACCTACCGCCGTGAGCGTTGACGGCAGACTGATGGATCGGAGCGGTCGACACTTCCCCCCCGTCTCGCCGCGCGCATACCTCAGGAGTGGTACAGCGGTTTCTGTCAAACTATAGCATTAGTTTAAAATACCAAAATTAACAGTAGTAGATTAAGTAAATGTTGAATTTTATTTTGGTATCAATATTTTGTCAATGTTGTGTTTGACTCCGGAGACAGTGCGACTGTTTTCGAAGCCTTTTTGATCAAAAATAAAATTAATGTAAATTTTTTTCGTTGTTTAAATGGTAAACCTACCTATGGTATAAAAATCTATTCTGTTGTTATAAAAGAACAGGATGTTTTTAAAAGCAATAATTTTTTTAGGGGCATACTTAACAGAACTTGCTAATTAGAGCTCTCAAATCAGGTCTCTGTGTGTTTTTGCCGAAACAAGCACAAGGAGAATGATGATTACTAAATAAATAATTAATTTACCTAAACTTTGATCTGTTATTATTTAAGAGGGTGAAATTAAGGATGTTATTCATGTAATATGTTAGGTAGGTATACACTTTAAGACAATGTATCATATTTAAACGACGAAAACCTTACAACTGCGCATATTTTCGTAACAGCGCTCCTAAAAGTTATATTTGGAATTTCAATTGACGTATTAGTACATTTATTAAAAGTACTGCCTTATTCTTTTTCAGTTATATGATTCCCATAGAACAAGCTTTGATTAGTTTGGGGCTAGATACCACTATGTGAAATTCCCGACAGCACGGTTGGAAACGATTTGCAAGTGAAGTAGGTACCTACTACAAATTTTGGCTCTGATTCCGACAGAGTACAGCGTAGCCAGTTAATTCACATTGAACTTTATGGCAGTTCTGGAGTGGTGTAAAGCGCCTGCTTGCCAAGATCGCTGCACTTGCCTTACAGATGCTATTGTATGCCTATCAGTAGATAGATATATTTTTTATTTTAACCCCAAATTACAATTACTCAAGCTAGAAAACTTAGAGAATAATACTTGGTGGTACAATGGCGGCCTTTGGATGGACTGGATTGGAAAACCGTGAGAGGAGGCGCTGTTAAAATAAATGCCTATAAGTATGATAAAAAATACCTATAGGTACTACGTATACTTACATATATAAATATTAAATACCTTAAAATATATTGAAAGAAATTACAAAGTTTACTTTAAAGATATACAGTTTATTATCCTCTGCAGATTGCATATTCCAAATAGGTATAATAAAGGAACATCGAAGTGTTACGATATGAACTTCAAGATACGATTTCGGTACAAAGTTTCGATCAACATAAAATTTTATATGAGAAATATGGTTTGCGAGATTGGGAGAATTTGCATTAGCTAAAATGACACATAATTATGAAACACCATCATTTTTACTCTTTGTAGAACATATAGTATAAACTATTGAGGAAAAGCGTGCGGTCTCGCTAAAAAGCTTAGCGAAGAACTTAAAAGGTCTTTTACCTTATATTACACAGCTCACATGTGGATACTAAAGGTAGGTTGTGCGGAAAGAGCCGGGAATTATTCTCCCTACAAGTACTCCACCACCCGGCTGTTGATTAAAATTTAAAACCCAATAGGGGAATGGTAAATCTGAATGCAGACCCACAAACAACAACGTTTAAACTCCATGGTGCAGTGTTTTTAAAGTAAATCTACTCACCCGATGAGATCCTGGTGTTGTCGAATACAATTACGCCGAGTTGTTAGCAAAGCTGTTTCAATTTGCTTGTCTGTGTAAAATGCTCTTATTATTTTCTCATTGCATTCTTCAGGCTCATCGAGAAGAGAATAATTCACGTCTAGGATGTTTTCTTCGTCAGTTTGTGTTACACTTTCGCAGAGCTGGGCCATCGTTCTATCATATGTTGTTACTACAGCATCGCCCAATATTGCAAATTGACTGCTCATGTGCAGGATAATGGATCCGATAAACATATCAATTGTGAGAACGATATGCCCGGTCCAAATCAAACCTGTCGTCTCTAGAATAACTGATAGGATGAACGACTTGTCTTCTTGATAATTCCATGGGATGTATATTGGTAGTGGGAGACTCTTTACTGGTCTTTCTGAAGTCTTGTTCGGGTTTTCCATAAGAGTTTTCCATTGGAAGTCCTGCACGGCCCCGTACGCTTTAAATTACCGATCGTCATCCACCCGAACGAAACAAACATAATCGTAAAAATGCTTGTTATTTTATGGTGGTTCAGTTCGTTTTATTATTTTGGTAGTAATCATACAAATCGAGTTGTATAGTGCGTTCTATTTCTTGGATCTCTTTATTTCTGAATATGAAAACAAAGAGTTTTATTATGGTTAGATTGTGAGTGATAACAAATGCGAGGATGAACATGAAGAGATCCATTTCTTTTTCGCCGACAAAAGGGTCGATTGTTTCTAGGCTTACGAAGCCCACAACCAACACGGTCTGTGTGACGATAGAGTAGTAAAGATACCAGCCGGGGAAGTTTCTAGTATCTTCTTCCTCGGGTTGATGCCACCGTTCCAAACCGAGAAACCTCCAAAGAAGGAAGTGAACAATAAAGTATCGTCTAGGACGAGATACGACTTCAGACATTGCGTATGTTTGGTTATAAGATAGTTCAGGAAATGTATGCACTCGCTCGAAGCTAAGCTAGGTACTGTGAAATTAAATTGGGTGGTTCTTCGGTGACAATTTAATTATACCGCTCCGACTGACATTATACAGGCTGTAAACAATTGTTCTGTGTCTTAAAGGAGCAGTATAAAGTAAAATATGAGAATGCGATGGCAAAGTGCTAATTAAAAAATTCTGCCAAACAAACACTGTTTTTTTCTGCGATCAGTCTGCTGACTATGGGCAGGTTTGGTAAGAGCAATCAGGCTTATAGGAGTAGTGATACAGTGAGTATTCTCCTATTATTAAGATCATGTTCCACCGAGTTCCATGATATGTTTTCTGCGCAACCTCTTTGGGTAGCTAATTGTAGCTGTGTGTGACGTTAGAGGAGTTGGATGTTTGTTCAATCGTGCTGTATTGGTCGCAAATTGTTCTATTTCGTCGTTGAGGATATTGTTCACGTTGAACAAGATTGTTGACGACAATAATAATTAGCTGAAAAATAAGAATGTCACTGCTGCCGATGCAAGAATTCTTGGATTGAATGATTGTAAGGCGAAAGAGACTTTTTTATGGTCCTAATTGTAAGAAAAAGCAAACTGTGCCCAATTTAACTCCACAACAGAGTAATTTTTAAAGTTTTTAAAAGGTCAAGGTCAAAAAACCACAACCTGGATCAAGGATCAAGGATCTAACTGAAATAATATGACGAACCCCGTGAACGACTACTTACTATTCATAGTAATAACGCAGAAAAATAATATATTACGGTAGTAGTATTATAATATACCCTATAGGTATACAGTTCATTAAAAGACATTCGAAGGGTTTTATTGATTGTGTTGTGATACTCGTAGATAAGTTCCGCAATCCAGTACAATTGTATACAAAACGCTAAAGTTAGAGATCCTTACTTAGAACTGGATAGAAAACTATCTAGAAAGCGAATGTAAGTCACGAAAATCGGGGAAGCACTCTCAAAAATTTCCTACAATGTGCCAACGCAACGTCAAGATCAAAGAACTGGCGCCTGTCACAAACATAGAAGTAGGATTGTGCATACATACGTAAGTAGTACATAAAGAGGCAATGTTGGTAAATACAAGCAATCCTTTGTGGGTCTTGGCTTCTTCTACTATGGACTGCCACTCTCGTCGATCCTTGGCTTTCCTTACTTAGGTAGTGAAGTTCTTTGGAGACTTGAGAGCTGTGGCCGCACATCTCCTTTTCGGAATTCAGTTTGGTCTCCCACATCATTTAGTATTAGCTTGAAACATTTAAATATTTACATTATTATTTTGGACCACTTACCTGACTGAATACCATAATGGTTTTAAGGTATTGGATGGGGTAAGGACGGGTACAAGCCCATCGGGTATATTTTTTTTTTGTCAAACTATATTGTCCCACTGCTGGGCAAAGGTCTCCTCCAAGTCTCTCCATCTATTACTGTCCTGTGCGACACTCCACCACTCCTGCTCGAAGGTAACGAGATCGTCTCGCCAACGCTTTCTTGGCCGACTCCGACCGCGTCTTCCATCGGGGCTCCAGGTTGTGGCTAAATTAGCCCACCTATCGGGGTGAATTCTACTAATGTGTCCCGCCCAATCCCAATTGAGTCTAGCTGTCTTTTCTCCAACATCGGCAATGCCTGTCAACGAACGTAGCGTGGTGTTTCTCACTCGATCAATCCGTTTGAATTCGAGACCGCTGCGTTCCATTGCCCTCTGGCAAATCTTGAGTTTGGACTTCTGTGACTCGGTCAGCGACCATGTCTGCGCACCGTAGGTTAGGACGGGCAGCACAACGGGCAGGATATACATGTCGATGAGCTGGCGCTTAAGTGTAAGAAGAAGTTCACCCTTCATGTGCTCCTTCATGAACCAGTAGCTTTTCCAGGCGTTTTCGATGCGACGATCGATCTCCCTGTCCTGCCTGTTTTCGAAGCTTGCTAACTGGCCCAAGTAGATAAATATTTATCGACATAGTGTATTTCTTGTCCATCTACCCTACGTTGTTTGCTATGTATATATGCTTCTTTTAATTTCCCGGATATATGGAACCATGCCTTTTCATCTGGCTATGTTTAACTCAAAACCAAATAGTGACTGGTACGATTGGACAAAGTCAATATTTAATTTTGTTCTACGTGATTTCCATGGAATTTACTGTTACCTTTTTTAGTTACAAAAGGTAACGGTAAAGGTACATTCTTGGATTTTATTTAAATAATTTTATATAAGTTTAGCTTATGACTGGAGTCTGGCCTGATCGTAAGCGATGATCGTCTACGATGGAACACGCTTACCTAGAAGAAACCTGTTCACTTGCTTACGACTAGAAAACTCAAATATATAAGGTACCTAATTATTATTGTGTTTTAGAATTAAACGTTATACGACAAAAATTTTTTGGAATTGCCTCTGACTGTTCTTTTTAGGAACATCTTCATCCCAAGGCCTTCAGCGTATCTACTGAGTAAGAGGTCTCAGTTTTTCAACAGATTAATAAACTCTTTGCTTTTCGTAGTTATAAAATAAAGAAGTCCAAAAAACTTATTAAAAAACAAAATAAAGGAAAAATGGACCATCTTATGCATAAGCGATAATACCGCCCATTGTACTATTTGCCATTTGTCTTTATTTTGAGCTTAATTTATATTTTATGGTCATGGAATTAGTAAGGAATTTGTGCATAATAAAGTGTTTGAATTTTCATTAATTTCTTCCAGGCCTTGGGATGAAGAAGAAGGATGGGCCAGTGGTGTCATATACAATATTCATTTCCACCACAGAATATAAATCGCGTAGTTTTATAACTTTAAATGTGATAAAAAATATATTTAAAAATATAAATGTAATTCATTCAGAAAGGGTCTCGCAAATAGCTAAGATCGTTCTCTTATCAAAATTACGATCACCCATAAAATAAATGGATGTTGCTAACTGCTGTTCAGTTTATGTGAAAGGCAAATTGCAGGGGTAGGTAGGTAGAGGCAGGGACAAGATCGTGGTCACGGGCAGGCTAGAGTAATTGGAGCTATAAATAAAAAAGGTACATATACGATAAATACCCGTTTAATGCGTTTGACGACCTCCGTGGTACAGTGGGCGAATAGCCGGCTGAGACGCAGGAGGTAGCGGGTTCGATTCCCGCCGCGGAACAAATGTTTGTATGATCTACAGATATTTGTTCCGGGTCTGGATGTTTTTCTATATATTATAAGTATATATTTAAAAAAAAAGCATATAAGTATATTCTATCAGTTATCTGGTTCCCATAGTAAGCTCTGCTAAGTTTGGGGCTAGATAGCACTGTGTGAAATGTCCAGCCATATTTATTTATTTAATATTAGATAGTAATAATGTATAGTGCTCGCGAAAGTTTGAAAAATACTGTGTTATACATATATTGCATATAAGTTCCAATAAAAAGAACAATGAATGTTAGATATACATCGCGGGACAACCCGCCGGGTTTGTGCAGGCGGGTTAGCCTAGCGGCGGCTTCAGAACGTTACAATGCCGGAACAACTTTGACAGCGCGCGGCACCAGAGCCGCGGAATCTGCTACATGTGCCATTAGCAGTTCTACTCGATGATAACCAGCGGGCTCCTGCGAGCGGAGCACCAGCTGGCGTCACAACCCGCCGTGACAACCCGCCGGCATGATTGTTTAAAAATAAGCCTGGATGCCCAACACACCCTGTATACAGTCATAGGTACGGTCAAAGGTTTACCTGCCTTTTAAAATTTAATTATTCTGGAGCTTAAACCAAGTAGTTCGATTATTTAATAGGTGGTTATTATTTGAGGTGTGAAAAGCGTGTAGCTGGCATTTTTTAAATAATTAATTTTGATCGTAAAATGAGGCGTCTTTCGACCGCCTTGAATCAAGTTGATAGGGTTTAGTCCGAGTCGGTAGGCTAGCAAAGGTAATTCGATGACAACATTATAATAGAGATCACTACGAAATCACTTAGGAGCACACCTTTTTAAGAGTAGATCTGTAAACTCCTTTTGTCCGTCCATTTAAAAGTCATAGAGATTAGAAATATCGAGCCCAGAAAACTAATGTCTAGAAGCCGTAGAAATTGTTTTTGATGAAATAAAGGAAGCAGTTTATTCAAACCACCACATTAATAGGCAAAAAAGAAAAGTGTGTGTATTATCTCCGATAGACGACTAGAGTTTACTCCTTACGAACGATTATAAAATATATAGATTTGTAAATAAGGGTAAATGAAGGCATTTGTTATATATCTGAAAACATGCATAAACATTTATTTATATAAATTACATACTTTGTATTCATCAAAATAGTCATGGAAACACAAAAAAACAAAAAGAAGTTTCTGAATGATCATGATGGATGTCGTATAAACATGAAAATTTACGAAGAAAATTGTCTTATGCCCCTCCACAAATTAAAAAAAATTTGATGTTGCAAAATGATCATGATGGACGTTGCATGTAAAAAAATAATGATTGCATAACCTCCCTGGTGCACAGGCTCCGGGCCAGCGCCAACACCGTCTTGGCAATGATAGCCGGCAGAGTAGACTGGCCGTACACCAGACATTGCTGTCACAGGCATGCTCTCAAAAACCCTGTATAAACCTTACCTTACCTATTGTGTTGTGCGCTTTCTCATATGAGCTACATAATTGCTTGAAATAAATGTATTTTATTTTATTTAATTTATTTTTATAACGATCAGGATGGAATTTGCATTACAAAAAAACAAAAAAAGTTTCACAATGATCATGATGGGTGTCGCATAGACATGAAAATTTACTAAGAAAGTTGTCTTATGCCTCTCCAAAAACTAATAAAAAAACATATTTTTCAATACACTTGCTCGTAAAGTGTGTCATAATACATTGTTATTAGGGCCTTAAAACACACGCGTGCGTAATAATATAACACACTAGTGCATAATAGAAATAACCCTACAAAGTTAAGTTAGTACCTAACTGCAAATTATATGCGAGTAAACAGAGCATTTACAATTTAACCGGGTAATACAGTTTTTGTAACAACAAAGAGGTTTTATGCCGCTGAAAATCCTATTACATTTTGTGAATAAATAAATGTATCCCAAATTAAGACGAAAAAAACATTTATAATTATCAAATTACTTCTAATTCACATCAATTTGTTATAAAATGTTTGCATTTTATCACTAAAAATATAAATTTAAAGTAGGCTGTATGGCTTTAAGTAATCAATCAACTTACATTTGGCGCGTGAAAAAAAAACAAACTTGCGCGCCATTTCACATTTTTTTGTTTGTACCCATCGCATTTGTTGCTGTGTGGTAAATGATTGTAAAAATGTCAAGTTTTAGTTCAGAAGATTAACAATTGATAGGTTTAACCCCGCCAGAAATACTAAATGCAGCACAAAATGCAAATGAAAGCCTGCAAAATCTAGAGCAATGTTAAGTACATTGCTCTAGATTTTGCAGGCTTTCATTTACTGGCTGCTTACGATAGTTTCATACAATCTTTTTCTGAAACTCAGTTTTTTTCTGAAAATGTGTTTTGGCGTATTTTTCTAAATTCGCCAATACATACAAACCCAGCTCCCTGTGGTGCATCTATGTCATGGTTAAGCTCAAACATTGTGTTGATAGGTATCAAAACGTACATACAGTAACCCACAACCATGTAAGTACATCTCGTAGCATGAGTTATTTAATGCCTTCTCCTTCCAGTAATTTGTATGATTTACCTTTGTCGCTGACATTTACACAAGAAGTCAATGAAGATACTAAAGAAGTGGCAAGTACCAACAAACTGTGAAATCGCCATCAAAAACAATCCAATATCGTTTTGAAAATTGTACGTTCACCAAATTGTTTTAATAATTAAACGATTTATGCAATTCATGATTGTTTTTTTTCTCGCAAGTGTGTTGAAAAAGTGCGTATGAAACTCGTAAGCATCTAGCTCACTAGACACTCGGCTGATTTACGCCCTCGCCTACGGCTCGGGCTACAAACCACAGCCTCGTGTATAATGAGCAACTTAGCTCACTGGTATCATAATATAATATTATACAATAAGTGGAGCACGAGCATAACGCATAACGTAACGGAAAAAGTTTAATATTATATACCCCCTAAATTTTCATACCCTGGGCTTATATATGAAAATCGATTTGGAATCTCCAATAAATGCAAAAACATGACATGTGCAGTGTGTACGAACAACTGGTATCATCAAAAGTAATTTTTGTAAGCTCTGTGTGGGGATCACATGGGACTCAATTATTTTTATGTATTACACAACAGATGACGTTCAATTAAATCAGCTAGTAAGGTTTTTTCGTGTCCATATCTTGAACTTTGAAGTAGTTTTCTTTAATCTTTATTCTACACAAATAGATTTACAGACAAAAATAGCTTACAAAATGGATATGTACAAACGCGAGCTTAACCCTAATAAGAGTTTTCTTCCAGCAAACCTTTGAAGATAGAGATATTTGATTATAGTGGTGGGTACGTGCACAGAAAAGGACATTGGAGTAAAATACTATTATATAATATATACTATAATAAATACAACACTTATCCATATAAATAAATAATAATACCTATAAACAATACCTACATTATAGATAAACATAATACATTGTTGTTTTTGCTAAAATAAACATGCAAAGAAACATTCAAAACTATCTAAGAGGAATTAAGAAATATAGAAATAACTAATATTATTTAAGAAAAAAGCAATAAAATATAAAAAAGAAACAATTATATGGTTAAAAACAAGCCTGTCTCTAAAACCTAAATCATAATTTTTGTCCCAAACAGAAAAGTAAGATGATTTTCTAAGAAACATGCCATTGTACAATTTGCCGGAAAATGATGTCATAAGTCGTAACTAAAGATTTGCGCGCGCAAATCTGTTATGTTTTGTTAGCTGCTGCAGTGCTTTACGATATATTAAAGCCTACAAAATTTGTAAAGTAACAGGGGTTATCCATCATAACCATTTTCTCAATTTAATTAGGTATGTAATTAGTAAAAGTCGTAAGCTCGTCAGTGATTTATTTAAAATCTAGTAACTTAAAAAAATATGATGTTGATAGTAATCTATTGAGGCAAATATAGTAGCTGATTGGTCTTATTTGCAGGCTTTCTCCTCAAGGAGGAATTAGTTTTATGTGCTCAAAAAATATATATGTCATTCATTGAGCATTTATCTTCAAAGTGAACATACAAAAAAGTTCTACCTGTTTATTTACTATGAGAAAAAAAATAACAAAATGTAGCTGTTTTCGACTTTTAATTTGATTCAATCTCTAAACGACGTAACATTTTGTAATTTTTCTTTCACTTTAATGTGGGCAAAGACTATACCTTCAAGTTGAACATATGATGCTGTGCTGCGACGGTCTTTCACGTGGCAATTAATTATTTTAATTTTTTCCGAATAATTATTGGGCGCATCCTTAGGTGGTTGCGCGGGCGACGGGCGGCAGTGTACCTCTGACTGTCGTACGGGAGGGGTGTGCTCATCTGCCTCGCGGTCACATTTTCTGGTCGGTTAGATGCGTGTGGTGGAAGGTGCGGGGCCGAAACAATAGCTACGCCCATTCGCTCAAGGTCATCGGCTACGGTTAGCGCCTTAACAGAAACATACAATTATTTACTCTCTTAGGTTATGATATGCTTATGACGCGGGCAGACAATGTATGTGCGTCCCCGGTAGAATCTGCCATCATTATGATAATGAATTTTCTTCATAATTTCATTTTGAATACTATTTTAATAGTTATTATGCTATTCGGGGCGGAGATAAATCCAACCAATCAAAGATCATCAAAATCGTTGAAGCTGTTCTTGAGTTATAAATGGTGTAATTAACCCGACTTTGTTTTATATATGATATGTCATTAAAAATACAAAAGAAACAGTTTAATCATCTAAAAACTGTTGCAAATGATCTATAGATAGCTCAACTGCTCAAGTTCACGAATATGATTTAGCCTTCATTATACTTGGTTATACCTACCGTACCGCATACTAAATTATATTTACCTATCTATACTAATTTCATTTCATTCATTCATTTCATTTTAGAATATAATAGAATAGAATACTCTTTATTGCACACCTACAAAATTAAAAATACAAAGAAATACTTACACAAAAATAAAGGTAAGTACAATGGGCGTTCTTATCGCCTCCCATCACACTGCCCCTCCTGATTACATTCCACCCGCGGAACATCTTCCTGCCGGCTACAAGCCGGTTGCGCACTCAAGTTGGCCGCTGCCGAGACAATTTAGGCAAGTATACATCGACCCACTCCGGAGCCAGTGCCACTGCGGGGCACCACACAAACAATGGCCCACCTGCTCTCATGTCCTCTATGCCCAACCACCTGCACACGGAATGACTTGTACCAGGCAACAGAGAGGGGTGTGGAAGTTGTTCTCTATTGGGCTAATCAAATTTAAAAGTCGAATACCCATTGACATGAAAGAAGAAGATCGCTAAAAGCGATCTCTTCCAGACAACCTTTGGATGGACAAGACATAACAAAGTCAAAAAGACGATGGTGTATCTATGTTCATAAACCTACATAAACTACCTTTTTTACCATTTTATAAATTGTTTTTTTATAATTTGTCTAACACAAACAGAATTTAAAATATATTATCCTAGCGAAACTAATAGGTACTAAATGCAAGCGCTGAAAGCGCTGTTTTTCCCAAAGCACAAAATCGTACGACTGCACACACGCGCGGCACTTAGCCTAAATGCCGGCAAAAACTGTCAGACACTAAAGTTCATTCAAAATCCCAAGAAATAAACGCCTAACATAAATTATTTTGAGTGGTGACAACTTAGGGGTTAGGGGTTAAGTAGTTCCATAGGAAGCTCCTGAAATATATAGTTTTGTTTGAATAACACCATTATGTACAGAAGGTGCAAAAGATTTCATCTTATTTTTCCATGAAAAAGACTATAATAACCAAATCATGAATAAAATATTGCATGGTTATACATATATTGAGAATGCTATGCATGTTTATTATTTTGTGTTTTTTAGGAGCTTCAAACAAAACCTGCAATTTAATCGTATAACTTAACAACAGGATATATATATTACTTTTTACTACTTTTGGAGGGATATAGTACAAATGCGTCTTTAAATTCAGTTTAGTATTCTATGAATCTTTGTTAATTTCATACCATTTCAATAGATTGTTTTAGAGACATCAAATTTTGTATCAACACTAATCCAATCAAAACCTCCAACTGGAAGGAATTGAGACAGCCCAGCCATAGAGATTATTAGAATCGAAAAAAGTTATGAATGATTTTGGTTTGTTTTGATCATATTCATCCATAAACTCATTATTGGCTTTTGTTAACCTCTAAAATTCTAAATTTATTTAAAACAATGTATTGAAATGGTATGAAATTAACAAAGATTCATAGAATTCTAAAATTCAATCAACATCCTTGGTTAAAACGGTATATTGATTTAAATAATACTTTACGAACAGCTGCTAAATTAGATTTAGAAGAAGATTTTTACAAACTAATGAATAATTCTGTTTTTGGAAAGACGATGGAAAATATTGAAAAGAGGGTTAATGTTAAACTATTACCGCACTGGGAAAATCCTGGTAAAATACTTGGTGTTCGAGATTGGATTGCAAAACCTGTATTCCAAAATTCTTCAACATTTGGAGAGAATTTAGTTGCAGTTCAGTTAAGAAGGCTAAAGTTATTTTATAATAAACCCATTTACTTAGGTTTCAGTATTTTGGATGTATCAAAAACTTTGATGTATGACTTCCATTATAACTACATGATGAACAAGTTCAATAATAAAATAAAATTGCTTTACACCGACACTGATACTTTGATATATCAAGTTTTTACAAATAATTTTTATGAAGATATTAAACCTGATCTGTCTTCAAAATTTGATACTTCCGACTACCCTGATGATAACAGGTTTGGATACCCAAAAAATAATAAAAAAAGATTGGGTTATTTTAAAGATGAAAATAATGGACGGATATTTAAAGAATTTGTGAGGCTACGATCCAAAATGTATGCTTTAAAAGTAGAAAATAAGTTTTCAGCGAAAGCTAAAGGTGTAACAAAATTGACCACAAAAAATATGAAAATGGAAAATTATAAACCATGTCTTTTCGATAATAATATTCAGTATAACACTATTATTTTATTCAAATCACTAAAACGTAGAATATTCACTCAGCAAGTCAACAAAATATGTTTATCTTATAATGATACTAAACGGTATATTTTACCTAATAATATTGATACATTAGCTTGGGGCTATTATAAAATAAGTAAGATTATTATTAATAAAATTAAAGTAAATAAATAAAATATTCGTATGTAAGATTAAACCAAATTGTAGATAGTTTTATATGTTGTAATAAAATCAAAAAATCTAATGTAAGGAGTATGTGAATATAATGTAAGTTTATTAGTTAGTAATGCTTTTAATCCACAGATTTGTAAAGATTTATAAGTCAGATATTTTGTATATAAAACATTTTCAATAATAAATACTAGTTATTTAAAAACAACTGTTTCATTGATTTCTTATCCTCCTAACAATTAACATGTATTTGAAATAATGTATCATTTCAACCATCCATTTACTGCAATAGTAGCTGGTCCAAGTGGATGTGGGAAATCTAACTTTGTTACGAACTTTATAAAATATGCAACAGAAATTTTTAGTGTGAATTTTATTCAAATAACTTGATGTTTTGATGAAATGCAACCATTATACAACCTTAAAACTGTAAATTATTGTCAGGGGATACCTGACCTTAGTATGTTTGATGGAAAAAATCCTCAGTTAGTTATTATCGAACTCAACGCCAATAGCTTCAACCGCTGTTATAGCTACAATCAACAATTGACTTCATTCACTCTTCAGCCAGCTTGATGTTTATTTAAATCAAAAACTTGTATCACCTCCAAACAATACATATGCATATCGTGTTTATATGGAAACTTTGTTAAACTATGCACCTGCAGCTAAAAATTCTCATCTGACTTGTGGTCTTTGGTATGCAGATACAACAGGAAAAATGGATTCAACTGATGAAAAAAACGTTCGAATTTCAACACACATTGAAACCTTATAAAACATGGTAGTGTTAGATTAGAAGTGCGTTTTGAATCGACTCTGACTCAAACTATAAATTGTATTGTATAAGCTGAGTTTGATAATGTAACTGAAATAGATAAAAACCGTAATGTAACCGTAGATTATAGTAGTAAAGACTAAATAAAATTGTATCTAGTGTTTAAGTAATAATAAATAAAATAACAACATGTACTTTTATTTTATTATTTCCAACTTCTTTCAATAACTCCCTCTTAAAGTAGTGTAGATTATTTAGTTTCACATTATTGATTTGGATATTGAACGTGTTACAACTTACTTACCTATAGGTATATGAATATCATTCTAAATAATGAATACAATTAATATTCAGATCAAAATAACAAAATTGAATAATGAGATATTTTAATTATAGTATATGTTTACAATTAATGTTGTTAATTAATGTTAAATTAGTAATGTTTACAAAATTATATCTATATTAAACACATAATAATTAATACATGTTTTTATACATACATGTTACATATACATGTTTTATATTTTTTTATTACGACTTGGTAAGAACCGCAGGTTGGCGTTGGATGCAGGCCGCTTCCAACCGCAGTTCCTGGAGATCAATGATGATAATGAAGACATGTTTTTTATTATTTAAAACATACAATGTGATATAAATTATAGTAATGAAAAAAACAATTAAGACGTAGTTCAAAAAATCTTAGTAACTTGCGTCCACACTTAATAATTTACTATACATTTTTTTTATTGTTTTTATACCACTGAGCGAATGCTAGGACCTCAGCTCCGCTGCAGCTCTAGCTTTCGCTCTACAGTTCCCCATTTATATAACCATGTATATTGATATTTACGTCTAATTCTTTAATTTGATTAATAGCTTGACTATATTTTAAAGCTGTTTGAAATTTTTTAAATTCTAACCCGTGTACATTTTTTTCAACAAACCTGATTTCCCTTGATCTGCCCCCAAACAGTAACCAGTTGGGTAATTTAATATGGAGTAATTTAACCTCACCCGTTAAAAAATCATAAATACCAAAACTTAAACTTACTTACTTTAAAGTAAATATCACTTTTAACTGGAAAACCAACGATGTCAATCAAGAACCTAACGTTTGTTAAATCCATTACAAAATTATAGGTAGTATGCAGACAACAGATAAAATCTTAAATTAAAATTTGTTATTACTAATTGTCTACTACTAATACGAAGAGTCACTTCACTTTTTTTTATACTCTCTATACCTTCACTCACAAAGTATGATTTTAAGAACACTTTTAAGCATGAACTGTTATTGTTCCATTGAAATAGTAGTATACTACAATACCATGTACGGTTACATGTTGATAATGTTTTAATTATTGAAGTTGTACCTGTTACAATTGGGTGTTGATACTATTTCTTTTGTTATTTTATAAATTGTTTATTTTTATGTCTATTAAGCAAGTATTTAATAATATTTAAGTCTGTAGCCAGCATGTTTCCACTGCTCGCTGGGGGCTGATTTTTTTGATTATCAAGAATTTGTATTCTAATATTTTTTCTTTAAAGATAATTAATGACTAAAATTTGCAAATGAAGGGTAATTAAATCTACTAAGAATGAAATTATTACGAAACTCATAAACAAAAATTGCTAAACTACTACTGCTTATTAAAATGATATTTTTTACATGCTGGGTTTGATACTATTTCTTTTGTTATGCAATATATAATTTGTTTTATACTTTCATAATTCTTATTGCATTCATTTGTAAAATATTTTACTCTATAGCTTGCGTGTTTCCACTGTTCTGTGATTTTGTCTATTTTGTTCATGTTAAACACTTCTATTTTTATCATGTGATTCGATCGAGGGCCATCGTCTTCATTGGTAGTTATAAAAACATTTCCACCTTCTTGGTGGGCGCGAGAAACTGATGATGATAACTTTGTCTTCTTTATTTGTTTAACTTCAAATAAATTATCTAAGCTTTCAGTTGATTAATTCCTTTTCATCTGCTTCTTAGGTGGTTTTTCTTCAAAAATTTTAGGGGTTCTTGGGTTCTATCTTCATCGTCTGAACAAGTGTAATAATATTGTTTAAATGTATTTTCTTCGAAAGAGTTCTGCAACAATACAATTACCACTATCAAAGTTATGAAACTATATCCACAAAAAATTTAAAGCAAAGTAACTAAGTTTTATTGAACTGTATTGAAGTATTTACATTCATTGTTCTGTAGATCACTTCAAACACACACTTCACAAAATTTAATTTGGAGACTAAGTCGCACGAACAAGCACTCGACAGTGAATGTTTGAAAAACATTACGACTTATATAGCCAATGCCATATCTTACGACACTATTAGGATCATTAGGTGATGTACATTTAACAACCGATAATGGGCAACACTCAATCAGCATTCCTTATTTGTACAAAATTTTGATAACGTTAGTGAAATTGATAAGAACTGTCATGGTGACTGCTTAAGAGCTATCGTTTGAGAGTAATATTTTTACTTGCACATCAGAAAATTGTAGCCTCTACTACCGCTAAATATTCTATTACTCGTGCTGAAGTCAAAGTTTTAACCATACCTTCAGGGATTCAGGGCAAGACTCTTGACAATATTTTTCTAGGCAAAGTTCCTAAAAGATGTATAATTGGATTTGTAAACAATGCAGCGTTTAATGGGTGTCCGACTAAAAATCTATTCAATTTTGAAAACTATGATTTAAATACATTTTGCTTATACATTGACGGTCAGCAAATACCTTCAAAAGCTTTGCAACTATCGTTTGAGAGTAATATTTTTACTGCTGCTTATCACACATTGTTTTCAGGAACAGGTATACATTTTCCTAATGAAGGTAATGGGATTACTAGGGAAAAATATGCAAAAGGATACTGCTTGTTGGCGTTTGATCTAACAACCGATCTTAGCTCAAATTCAAACACACATTGGAATCTTATAAAACATGGTAGTGTTAGATTAGAAGTTCGTTTTGAGTCTACTCTTACTCAAACTATAAATTGTATTGTTTATGCAGAATTTGATAATGTTATTGATATAGATAAGAACCGTAATGTAACCGTAGACTATAGCAGTTAAGTTAACATTGTCTATATATATAAGTGTTTGTAATAAAAAACATCAATACATATTCCAATCTTTTTATTTATGTCCTTGCACAATGTATATAAAGAAGTTCAGTTTATTTAGTTCTACATTCTTGATTTGAGATTAAGCATATCACAGCTTTAATACGCGAAAGGTTGATTGAATATGAACACAATTGAGATTCAAAAATATTTGAACACCATCCATCCTACTTTACAAAAAAATGTATATGCAGCAAACAGGTTGCCCCTACACGTTAAAGTTCCAACGTCCCTGATAAGCAATTTGGACACCGACAGCATGCCAGGTTCTCATTGGGTGGCTATACACATAGATAGAAATAAGTTTGGTCAGTATTTTGATTCATATGGTCGATCTCCTACAGGATATCATAGAGGTTTCTTGAACGGGAATTCGAAGCAGAGGGATTTTAATAGGTATAGATTACAAGATGATTTTACATCAGTTTGCGGAGAATATTGTCTAACATATCTTTATAACAAATTTTATGGAAATACAATGATGGATTTTATTAAATTATTCAGTAGCAATAAAATAATAACGATATATTTTTAAACAAACTATTTTGTACTTATTTTAAAGAAAATAAAGATTTGTGATCAATCCATAAATGGTGTTTTACTAGAACATCCTAAGGGTCAATTCACACGTACCACAACCACACCACGTCGCAGCGACAAAATGCGGTCAAGCTGTGGTTATGTGTGAATAGTATCGCAGCGGCTTTTTGCAGTTGCGTTGTGGTACCGACAAAATGTCGATGTGGTTGCGTTGTTGCTGTCGTTGCGATGTAGTAACCACGTGGTCATGTGCGGTTATACTCCTGCTTTCGTAGAGGAAACATGGCTTGACTGAATGTAGTCATGGAGGACGCCAGGCATGCGCCAGCTAGGCGCGCGCTGTTGATGGCGTCATGTCGTGGCGATGTGGCCGCGGTGCCACCGCCGGTGGTGGCGTTGCCGTCACGATGTGGGTTGTGGAGGACGCCAGGCATGCGCCAGCTAGGCGCGCGCTGTTGATGGCGTCATGTCGTGGCGATGTGGCCGCGGTGCCGCCGCCGGGGGTGGCGTTGCCGTCGCGATGTGGGTTTTGGAGGACGCCAGGCATGCGCTAATAAGCTAATTAGCTTCAGATAAGCATTAGAGGTGATTAACAAACAATGGCACACCGAGTTCACTGAGTGATTAGGGAACAATTAGGTTAATTAGCAATATAGTGGAGCTCTTTAAATCGCATGCCTATCTCACGATCCGTGCGAGCTATCAAAAAATTAATGCGATTGATCGATTCAGCCACCCCAAAAACCTAGGAAAAGACACTAAACTTTTTTTTTTTTTAGGCGGCGTAGTTGATCCAACCGACTGTTCTGGATCCGCGAGCCAGAGACGGTTCTCGGTTCTGGATCCGTGAGCCAAAACCGGCGAAACCCTAACTACTAAAGGGTGTTAAATGAAGCCTTAAGGCTTGGGGCATATCGAAGAAAAACAGGACATCGTTTGAATGCTCGTCTAATGGACCTGAGACTGAAGAGATGCCGCGCTTTGTTGAAGCGGTACGCTGGAAAAAAATATCGGGAAATTATTTTTTCGGATGAATAAATTATCCCCGTAGAAGAGAGCTACAACAAACAAAATGATAAGGTGTACGCACACAGTAGTGAAGAAGCGAGGAACCGTATTCTGCGTGTCCAACGAGGTCATTTTCCATCCTCGCTCATGGTATGGTTGGGAGTTTCTTATTGGGGCTTAACAGAGGTAAATTTTTGTGAGAAAGGTGTAAAAACGAATGCAGTTTTGTTTAAAAATACAGTCCTGACGAACCTTGTGGAAGCTGTTTCTCATACTATGTTCAATAACAGGCACTGGGTATTCCAACAAGGTTCGGCGCCAGCTCATAGAGCGAAGAGCACACAAGACTGGCTGGCGGCGCGTGAAATCGACTTCATCCGGTACGAAGACTGGTCCTCCTCCAGTCCAGATTTGAATCCGTTAGATTACAAGATATGGCAACACTTGGAGGAAAAGGCGTGCTCAAAGCCTCATCCCAATTTGGAGTCACTCAAGACATCCTTGATTAAGGCAGCCGCCGATATTGACATGGACCTCGTTCGTGCTGCGATAGACGACTGGCCGCGCAGATTGAAGGCCTGTATTCAAAATCACGGACGTCATTTTGAATAAACTTTAGTGTCATAAGAATTTATGTTTTGTTAAGTTCATTTTGGTATATAAATGGTTACATAATGAATAAACTTGTTTCAATTATTTTATATTAAACATGTGACAGAATTTATGACCTGACTAGGTATTATGTAAGTATATGGTATGTTATATGTATGTATGTGTTGTTTATATATTATTATATTATATTTATGTAGTTTTACCTCACCCACACGCCTAACAAACAATACCAATTATTTACATGGGTAGGTAGGTGGGTGCTACACATAGGTACCTACCTTTAACTCAATCCCCGAGAGCAGTGCAAGCTTCTGACGTCCGTGACGACACTATATGGGGTCAGCAGAATACCAGCGTTAAGTAACTAGGTCCTAGCCTACCTACTTGGCACATGCTGAGCTGACGCCATTTCGGCATGACTCGCCAATGTAATTATGATGTAAGTTACGTGAGATATTCCTGTATTTTTTGATTAACCTGTAATCTTTAACTTTTGGCATTCTTGTCCTTCTATGTCTTATATCCTTCTATTTACACCCATCTACTTCTTAGAGCCAGAAGTCAAGATTCTACATTTCAACTTTGTCACCATTTTCTTTTGTGTTTTTCTTTTGTACGTGTGTCGTGTCAAATAAATGTTTTCATTTTTCATTTTTTTTCAGAAATGGAATGAGAGCAGGGTAGTGTTTTTTGGAGCTTCAAACAAAACCTGCAATTTAATCGTATAACAACAGGAATGGAATGAGAGCAGGGTAGTGTTTTAGGAGCTTCAAACAAAACCTGCAATTTAATCGTACCTATAACAACAGGAATGGAATGACAGCAGGGTAGTGTTTTAGGAGCTTCAAACAAAACCTGCAATTTAATCGTATAACAACAGGAATGGAATGAGAGCAAGGTAGTGTTTTTTTACTGTTGTGCAAAAGGAACGGCCCCGGAACGGAGGAAACGAACGAAAGGTGTCGTGCCGCACGAGATGGGTAATGGGTAAAAACCCATTCTACCCATTTGGGTTATAACCGGGTGATTTGGGTTTTAACCCGATTTTAACCCATTTTCACCCATTTTGATGGGTGAAAATGGGTGTTTGGCAATTTTTAATGCCAAAGTTAAAATAAGGTAGGTGCCCACTTTGGTAGGTACCTACTAGGTACGTAATTAAAATAGTAAATTAATAGTAGCGTTATAATAGACACTTAAAGCTGGAAAATTAATAAAATTTGTAATTAAATTTAGATCGATTTATCACTAAGTAAAACTTCTTTACGCACACTTGACTTGGCGAAATGCTATAGATAAAAAAAGTATTTACGACATTTCGTATTTTGAATCTACCATCTTCGATTTACGTAAAAGTACAGCAATTCCACAACAGATGGCAGGCAGCAGCAGAAAATAACTTATGTACTTACTGTATGCTTCTCAAAATAAGGTTGACATTTCCTTTTTATTTTTCTTTCTTGGCGTCGGTCGCACGTTTTTGTGCATTTGCCATTGGCAAATAAAAAAATAGGGAAACAGAATAGACATGACATTTCCTTAAAATATTATTTTTACCACCACTCAGCTAGTGCGGTGACACAAAATATTTGTCATTATCGATTTTAGGTTTGATTAAAATGTTATAGGATACAAAAGGGTGCTGTTATCTATAATCTAAGGATAATCTAGTTCAATATTTGACTAAAACTTACTAAGATCATTATTAATTACCTATAGAAATGAAACAATTTTTTGCGAAGATCATGATGTAAATAATAATGCGCATGAATAAATATATGTCGTTATTACCAGTTGAAAACTAAATGACGTAAGTTTTATTCGTCGTTTTTAACACTTAGGGCCCATTTCACAGGTTCCTGATAAAGTTCCACATAGCTATCTGACAAATAATACCATACAAAAGTTGTTACTTTTTGAGGTTACCCGATGACACAAACATACACTCATAAATTACCAGTACAAGTTATAATTTTAACAACCCTTCATTTTGGTAAGGGGTAAAACCATTTGATGAACGTTTATTATTTTTGTGAGAATTTTAATATAAATTGCAGAGATCGATAAAACGGCTATCGCATTAGACTACATCACTAACTGAGTAGCGGAGAGTATTCCAGAACGCATATCTCCTATCCCAAATTAGCCTTAGTTATACAAACTGCAAAAAAACACCCCTTCATGCTTGTATAATGGAGTTAATTTTGCTATAGATAAACAATGTATTTACGACGTTTCTATTTTGAACATACCAGCTTTGATTTACGAAAAAGTTCAGCTATTCCACAACAGATGGCAGGCAGCAGCAGAAGATAACTTATGTACTACTGTATGCGCCTCGAAATAAGGTGTCAACCTTATTTCCTTAAAACATTATTTTATACATATATATATATACGACCGACGAAGTCCAACTAATGCGTTGGAGTGATATAAGGAACGCTACCCAGACTGCGATTGAGGAAGTATGCTTCAATTAAGTCTACTTTTGCGTATTTGACAATGCCATGATAGGACAAATAAGATGATGTAATGACTGATAAAAAAGTCCGACAGATGCAAGAACCATGTTCGAAATTCAAAATTGTTCTGAAATACGAAATTTTTTTGAATTGCTCATGAGAGCATGGAGTTCCTAAACTTTTTAATCGCTACAGTATTTATACTTCTTTACTGAGCAATTAGAATCTAATAAAATGTTTGTTGGAGGAATTTTGCTTTGTCCTGTTGTATGAGAATACATTTTATCAAATTTGACTAACTTTCGCGGCTCAGATTTTTTCCATCCGATATAATAAAATGATCCTTACATAGAACTGCATCGATCGGCATAAAAAAAATTACCAACTTGATTCATTTTAAGGCGCTACTCACGCTTAACCAAAAAAAAAATTAATGCCAAAATGTTTTTCTTCGAAAACGAGCTGATGTTTTAAAATAAACTGCATCTGTATCTCCTCTGGTTATGGGCGCTGCCGTACTGTCCCAGTTAAAAAAACACTCTGTATATAAATATACATACATATAGATGGAGCTAAAGAAGTTTAAAGGTACCTAGGTACTTTATTAGATGTCATTGTTAATAATTACTACTTATTTCATTTTCACCCGCTCAAACAACCCAGTGGGTGGAATGACTTGGGTGATAATATTGGGTTTTAACCCACTCATGTATATTAACCCGGGTAGTTACCCATCTCCGTGCGTCTAGCTAGGGTTACCAGATAAAAAAAAACAAAAGTCTGGAGTTAACGCCTGCTTTTCATGAAAAATCATGGGATTTTTACAGTTTGAGAATTTTCTCTCAAACGTACACACGGCTACACATAAATCTATACATTTCCAGAACAAACTGACCTCTCATTCTACGAAAAGCCTACACAATGCGAGGTCAGCTTATACTGGAAATTTATAGCTTGATGTGTAGCCGTGTGTACCTACTAACAATTTTAAAAAGTCGTCATATTATCGTTCGCTGCAGATCTCGCTCACGCGTTGCACATCGCATTCAAAGGGGGGTGGCAGCGGCTGATTAACTACCTACTTGGATAAATAAATAAATAAATATTGCTGGACATTTCACATCGCTTTATCTAGCCCCAAACTAAGCAGAGCTTGTTCTATGAGAACCAGATAACTGATAGAATACTTATACATATACATTTTTTTGTAAATAAGTACATACTTATAATATAAGAAACAACCAGAACCGGAACCAATATCTGTAGATCATGCAAACATTTGTTCCGCGGCGCTAATCGAACCCGCTATCTCCTGCGTCTTAACCAGCTATTCGCCCACTGCACCACGTGCAATTATTACCAAAGGAAGATTATTTTTAGTTTGTTCAACATTTATTAAAAGGATCTTCAAAATGTTAGCTGTATTTTATTGAAAATTCTAAAAATCCTGAGATTTCATGAGATTTGCAAAATCCATCCGCAATCCTTTTAGGAGTCCAAAAATCCTAAAATCTCGGGACTAATCCTGAGATATGGTATGGTAACCCTACGTGCGTCACTCTTGATCCGATTACATTTTCCTGATTTATCTCATTCAGTTATTTATATACTGTTATTTCTCTTATATATAATATAAAATGTCATGTTATCGTACAATACTTTTACGGCGTAGAGGGACTACGAGATTACAGTAAAAGGGTGTACCATAAGTCCATAACTTAGTGTAACTAATTTAACATTTTTTAATTTTATACGAAACAACTAGAATGTAGTTAGGTTCACAAAAAGCTAGTTATAAAGGTGAAGTTGCAATTAAATTATTACGAATATCATTGTTTTTTTTATACTTGTTTTTGACTCAAAACTGCATAATATGAATAGGCTGCTTTCATTATCTGAAACAATAAGAAAACTACGCGAGTTTTTCATCAGAAATAGAGGTTTAAGTATATGTTATCATGTAATGACGTACTTAAGCTAGGTTTTCTGTTTTCTCGACAATTTTCATAAAAATACGTTATTTCCTTTCGTCGTTATTTTGTAAGAATACATGGGAATAAGTTGCATTCCAGTACAATAACTGAGCCGACTGGAAAATCAGACAAGTGTCTACGAAAATGTTACCGTCAATGGGGATAAAATAAACCCCACTGGGAACAAAACTTATGCGAGATCTGGCCAGTTCCCGTAATAAAATCTAGTAAAATTATATCAAATGCAACTCTAGATGTAACTTTACATTGTATGCGTCCAAAAGTTGAGAAAATTATAAGAGTTGAAGTAGGTACAAATTATAATGCAAGGTATCAAAACAATCGGAATATTAAATATATTAGATCTAAAAATCTAGATCCGATTTATAAGAAAAAAACGGACAAGTGCGAATCTGGCTCGCATACCGTAAAAATATGTTATCTATGTGATATAACTACAAATTAACCTTTTTCGGGTTTTTTCCTTTATTTGTGCTCTGTGACCTTGCTTCTTGACAAATTTCGTGATTCTAGATCAACGGGAAGTACCCTGTAGTTTTTGATTTATTTGCGAGCAATGTGGCAAAAATGGCTGGTTTTTTTATTACTTTGACGTAGAAGCTTGATTTTTAACAGCTCCAAGGAACCGTGAACCTATGAATTTGATGTATATTTCAGCTTGACAGACAGAAAGTGATCCTATAAGGGATCCTTCTTTCCTTTTGAGGTATGGAACCACCCCGGAACCACCCGTATTCTATCTATACGTACGGCCAGAAAGCAATCGTTGTCCATATAAGCGAACCCAGCAGCGTTCAGCCGGAGAGGACGTTGCGCCCGCATCATCGTCATCAGCAGCAGTGGACGCAGCCGCGCCGGCATTCGCTCCCACTTACACTGCATCACCGCATCCGATATCCTAGCTGCCTGGAACAATCAGTTTCTATGAGCTATTGGCGTTTGTAGGCCTTTACGCGAACCGATAAAGAGTGGAACGCCTTGCCTGAGTCTGTTTCCTGATAACTTTTTTTTATACGACTTGGAGATGAACAAGCATATGATGTTAAATTGTAACCATCGCCTATGACAAAGTATTACCAGGTGTAAAACCTCATGCTCCTGTAATTTCACCGGCAACCATACCCTACAAACCGAAACACAGCAATGCTGCTTGGCGGCAGAAATAGGTAATTCTTCCCCGGGCGAGCCCTTTCACAAAAAACTCTACTAATCTGAAACTACAACCTACGGGCCTTCAGTTGCGAGTAAAGTGCACAGTGAACAGGTATCGTTTGGGCAAATGTGTTCTATCATAAGCTGTATCATCGCTTACAAAAAGGGGAGATAGAGGTTAAAAAAAGAACGCCCGCCTGAATGCTTCCGACATGGCTTGGCGATTTTTATAACGTTCCACCCAAAAAAACATACATCTGTGTCTACACAATGTCAATGGCGCGGAAGTGCAGCGTTGAATATCTTACGCAACGTTCACGCAACCAAGTCGTGATCACAAGGAACTATTATCAAAATGAGTAAGCTTGTTTAGTAGTATTTTGCTTTTGACGTGACAAATGTCTTATAAATCGATGAACGCCTGCTGCACGCACGAAAAAGTGTCACGTTCTGCCTAAGCCGAGCGTGCAAGCGAGAGCGCGGAACAAGCGATAGAGAGGCACGATCGGCCTAAGCATCGCATCTATCTCTCTTCCACTCGTTATCACGTAAAATTATCGTCCTTAAACCGACTTTACAGAAAACAATTTTTTTTAAATAACTTTTGTTTTCCTGTTTTAGTACTTATAAGATTGATGAACACAAATTTGCTCAGCAAGGAATTTAGGTCGTGATAGCGGAATATCTATACATATACTTATATAATTTTTTACCACCAGCGTTTAAAATTTTTACCTACATTTTACTTAGAGGTGTTATAGATTTTTGGATACCTCGTCTTTTCAATACCTTCATTTTGATACCTCACTTCAATTCGGATATCCGAATATCCGAATTATTCGGATATCCGTCAATTTTAATATCTGGATAGTGCCAATCAATATATTCGGATAGATCAAATAAAACGGATAGTAAAATTCATTAAACAATCACGATTTCGTCTTAGAATTTCAACATTTTAGCATCAAAACCATAATTTCAGAATTAAGTGCAGTAAGTGCATGTATCTACTAAGTAATCTAAATTTAAAACACTCTTTGTCCTTTTTTTATTATTTGTAGCATTATGAAACATTTGAAGCAGTTGACAGGTTTTGTTAATTTTACGTTTGCACTAAAATTTCATACAACTTCGTTCGCTCTCGTGATGCAGACGATTTTAATGATACCATATTTGTTACAGTGTGTCTTAGTGGAATAATTTAAGCTCTGTTAAAAAAACTTGTTTTGGTACGTAACTTAAAACTCCTCATCAAAATCAACTCATTTAAAAATAAAACATAGTGTTTATATGCCTTTAAATTCATCGGCAACCATATCCTTCAAACCGAAACACAGCTTTGTTTTTTTACTGCTTTCATCGGAGGCAAAGACACACTTCGGGTAGCTGAGCCATAGGAGTACCAAAGTAAGTAAGTTTATATGCCTCATATTTGTAGAAAATTTTGTACGGGCCACCGTTGACGCAATCCCCACCACCGCGCCCGTCTTCTCGCGCGCAGAGGGCTGCGGCAGGCGCGTAGTGCGAGGCGAGACGTTGTTCGGAGCGGATTGCATAAAACCTCAATTTACCTTAAATTGCGTTTACGACCTTTGTACCGAAAATGATTAAAAATAACCTCAATCATCACCCGCCAAACTTGCGGACTTGAAACCACTAAAAACGGCAGTCGAAACAACAGAGGGTCCACAACCACTTCGTAAAATACCTCTACACTGAAAAACCGAATAGGTTGAACTCCATAATGTTGGTTCCATTTAAGTTGCGTTAACTTTATATTATACTAGCTGACCAATCCGCAGCTTCGCACGCGTCTTTTTTAAATAAAAACATTACCCTCCTTCTGCGCAGTTGGGTAAAAAGTAGCCTATGTCACCCAGGGATAGTGTAGCTTCCCAGCAGTGAAAGAATTTTTTAAATCGATCCAGTAGTTTCGGAGCCTATTCAATACAAACAAACAAATCTTTTCTCTTTATAATAATTAGGAAGTTTTATGTAGATATTAATATATTCTTTAATATTGTAGAACATACTTTTGTTCTATCATTAATAGTTTCCGCAGCGCATGCGACGAAAGACGTTTTAGCATTTTTTTACACCTTGGGTTACGTTACTTAAGTTTTAGTAAGGATCTCAAGGTGAATGTAGCTTTCCAATGGTGAAAGAATTGCGCACTGTAGTTTTTGAGTTTATTCATTACAAACATACACACAAAAATATAAATCTTTCCTCTTTATAATATTAGTATAGATTTAAACAACTATTATAGTAGGTACATTAATTTCAATAAAAATAAAATTGTTAAAAATTAATAGGTTAAACCAACCACTAAAAGAGGTTATTACAACACAACATTTTTGGTATATTCGAATTTAAGTCTAACTGATAGTTTAGTAGAGCCAACATGTCAACGAAGTAGAGTCAACAAAATAACTAAGTTAAATATATTTAATCAGGTCAAATTTACCGTTTATAGTTCAACTATTTATATTTTATTAATTCAACGAATGTTGGTAGGTGCTAAAAATATAGATTGAAAAATGGTTAAAACAACCTATTCGGTTTTTCAGTGTATAAGTAAGAGATAATAACACAGATAATACACCTCGAAGATAATAAATCATCTTTTTTGTTGATTGAATGTGAGTTGTGACCTTGTTATAAATTTAAGATTTTCAAGATAAGAATCGAGTAAGTAGGACGATAACACTTCAAGAGTACCTAGTTCAAAGAGATATTTGTGTCCGCATTAATATCACATCAAACCAACTCCTTCTCATTACCGCCTTTGATTAAAACTCGGAGGGAATTGAAAGAATCTGCAGAGATAACGAAGCGATCATTAGATCAATAGCAGAACACCAGACGAGATGTGGTTTGATGAATCTATTTATATTAACTTACACTTCTCAAAAT
Organism: Philereme vetulata; assembly: GCA_918857605.2. NCBI lineage: Eukaryota > Metazoa > Arthropoda > Insecta > Lepidoptera > Geometridae > Philereme > Philereme vetulata. Next base: position 3,915,871 of record OU975449.1, on the reverse strand, counting down.
GCAAGGGTATACCTGATTTTCCGGTATACTGTTTTTATCTCGAAATTTTGATTACTCGGTAGAAAACCGCAAGGTTACCCAACAACAATTCCTTAAGAAGAACACTTTAATTTAAAATAAAAAATCACCCAGATTCAGATTAAAATGTATACCTATAGCATATCTTTATAACCTGGTTTTAAAACATTCTTGATAACAGTACTTACAGTTAGGGATATTTTTTTTGTGATACGTCACCCGACTTCGTTGCTGTACAAACGCTTGAAAAACGCGAAAAGTAGGTAAATACTAACTTGTAATGTAAGCTCATTTCCAGTAAAGCATTGGATCGCCAGCTGAGTGATCATTGCGAAGAAAAACGCCAGTGACGTCACCAGTCGCACTGATTTTAGACTGGATGCATCTTGCTAAAAAATATTACAAATATTAATATGTATTAACAGAAGCTTTATAGATTTTAATGTTCGAATACGAGCTTAAAATATAATTATGAAATAAATATTGGTTAAAAACAACTCTTAAGTCTGATAAAGACATTTAATTATCTAGCTTACAAAACTTCCCGAGGTTGTGCACATTGATCAGAGTTGTGTTAAATGGAACACACTGGCCGAATGACTAAGAGCGAGGCCCCATTAGTGCGTTGCGCTGCGTTGCGTCGTGTCGTCGCAACGGAACAGCGCATCGTATGCCACACCTGCGTTGCGACGACGCACGATGTCGCAGCGCAAGAGCGTCGCAGCAACACTGGCTGTTTCTCAGTTCAGCCTTCGCAATGGATAGATACAAACGTGTTCTTTTGTTGCATTTATTACGCCACCGCTGAAATAAACGTAGAAACCATAGAAGATTCTGGATATCTCCTTTGATAGCATTAAGAAATAGTGATGGTCAGTTTTTATGCAGGAATATAGGGAGTTGTTGTTAGATGAAAAGAAATTTTTCAATTTTTTTAGGTTGAATGAGGCCAGCTTTAATAATTTGGTTAAAAATCTTAGAACCACATGTAAAGAAGCAGTATACCAAATTCAGAAACCCTTTAGAACCAATTGAAATGATTGGTATTACATTGAGGTAAGAAATTTCAAATATAATAATAATGTTCATTAGTTATTCATTTATTATCTTTAAAATCAGTTTAATTTAAGTATTACTACTAGTCAACAAAGCAAAGTTATATTCTTCTTCTTGACTATCATCAGTAAAATTATTAACTGTAGTGTTGGCTGAGAAGGTAGCGTCGAATTCATCTGTTCGATACCCCGATGGCGATGGTGACTGGGCATGTTGTGCAGTTTGATATCCATACTGTTATCCAGCTTGATATCCGCGTGATATAATGGTGTTGATTGAGTCTGTTCCCCGAACCGCATTTCGGTAATGATATTTATAACTTTGCTTTGGAATGTCAAAGTCTGTAATTCCGTAAAGCCGTCCAAAGAAGGCAAAATTTCTTTGAAAAATGATAAGTGGCGGTTTTCTTTCTCATGCAACGCTTCTAACGGTTGCGCCTCGAAATCATCTATTGCTTGGTTTGATCTCTTGCGGCTTACAGGCACGTAGCGAGAAGGTCCTGGGGGTAACGAGGACATTTCTTTTGCATGAGATGGAGAAGATGATGTTGTGTTTTTGTTTCGTTCCGTTTCTTCAGACACCATTTGAAGGCACTGTCAGTTTTATTTTGGGCAATTTTCAACAAAAACAGCAACTGATTGTAATAATGATATTTTTTAAATTGTTTTGCCCCTGATCCAGACGGACTGTTTTCTTTTAGTTTTTTTACATATCGAAAAAAGTTGTCCCTCACGCTTCTCCATTTTTTCACGACCTCGTTACCTGCAAAGAAAGAAAAAAATGAATATTAATCTATGATTGCAGATCTAAATGAGCCACCCTGTTTAATTTTTGTGTTTCCATTTCAGGTACTTGGGCAGTGGAAATTCGATAAACGACTTGCATTTCAAATTTAAACCTGGAAGAGCAACAATTTCTAGAACTATTTCGTCAGTTTGTCAAGCTATATGGAAATATCTTCGACCACAGTACATAGAAGAGATCACAGTAGAAAAACTACAAAATATTGCATTAGATTTTGCCTGATCTCAAAGCCAACTTTCCTCATTGCTTCGGGGCAATTGATGGAAAACATATACGTTAGATAAAACCGGACAAAAGTGGCTCTCTGTTTTATAATTACAAAAAATATTTTTCAATTGTTTTGCTGGCGGTTGTTGACTCAAATTATAAGTTTGTTTTTGTCGACGTGGGAGCATATGGAAAGGAAAGTGATTCTACTATTTTTAGAAATGCGACGCTTTACAAGATTTAAATGAGAAATGAATTACCATTGCCTGTTTCTCAACCACTTGGAAATGATCATAATAACGAGCCACCAATCCCATACGTACTCGTCGGTGATGAAGCTTTTGGTTTAAGTAAGCATGTTATACGCCCATACGGCGGACCAAATCTCAACGTGAAACAAAGGGTTTATAATTATCGCCTTAGCAGAGCTCGTAGATACGTGGAATGTGCATTTGGGATCATGGCAAATAAACGGCGCATTTGACATATGCCAATGATACAGCATATGATTTAACTATTAATATCGTGAAAGCATGTTGTGTTTTACACAATTTTGTTACACAACATGATGGTTTACGACAACAAGACAAAATGGCAATAAGTATGTTCCCATAATTGAGACCCCACGTCAATGAAGAATCATTAGCCGTAAATTTTATCAGAGATCAATTTGCTAATTACTTCATGAGTCCGGAAGGGGCTTTACCATGGCAGTTGAAAGAGATATAAATTAACTTATAAAAGATATAAAATAACTTATTAATCATAATAAATAACAACTCACCAATCTTGTTCTTTTTTTGGTCCTCAAATTCCTCGTAATCTTAAATTTATCACTGTAGTGTTCGTGTGATTTATCCCATACAATGGGTCTTTCTTGGACCAAAGATATGGGAAAATCTATATCAATCTCACTCATGATGTTAAAAAATGTCGTTACGCTCGTCTAGCTTCCTCCTCTAGCAGTGGATCACTGTCCGTCGTCGCAGCGGAGCTCTGACAACGCAGCGCATCACCCTCCCTCTCGCTTCGTCTCTCGTCCGTCCATCCGTTGAATTGTCGCGCGCGACGACGTTTAATGGGTCATGTCATAAAAAAATATATGGAAACCGACGCAGCGACGACGCTGCGACGGCGCAACGCAGCGCAACGCACTAATGGGGCCTCGCTCTAAATGTACTTTTGTTTTCTAACACGTAACACGTATCTGTACCTACTTTCCATTACTGCGTTACGGGTCGTTTTAAACCTTGTCCTAAACCAGAGATTGTGGCGGCACGAGGTATATTAAGCCCCACCGCCCGTAGGAGACCAAAATCCTTTTTTTGGCGCCAAATAAGACAAAGTGTTAGTGGGTACACACGTACGTACTTGCTCGATAAACTTGCTCGATCTCGAGCAAGTACGAACGTGTGTACCATGCAAGTCTCAAGACAAATGCTCGAAGCCAACCAAAATGTTCGATTCGAACAAGATTCAAAAGTCCATAATTCTTGCTCGATGTTCGATGCAAACATGTTTGTACATGTAGCCGCGAAGTCGAGCATGTTAGTCGTGATCGTAGTACATCTAAGTGGTCTGTGGTCGTGATTGATATTTTGGTGAAGAGGGTGCGAGTGCTCTGTTAAAATGTCGGACTTTCGTTCATTTTCTCGGGATTTTGTGGAACAATTTATAAATATTTATCAGGAGGAAGAGTGCTTGTGGAAAACTACGTTTAAAGAATATTGTGATAAGGGTAAAAGAAACGCAGCTTATGAACATTTAATTTTATTGTGCAAAACTGTTGAACCTAATATTGACAAGAACGGAGTAATAAAAAAGATAAATTCTCTAAGAGCATCTTGGAGAAGAGAGAAAAAAAAGAGTGATGATTCCAAAAGAAGTGGAAAAGGAAAAGATGAAGTTTATGAGCCTCGTTTGTGGTATTTCTCACTTCTTTCATTTTTGGACGACCAAATAGTTCTGATGTCATCGATATCCAACATAGAATCAACATCATCCGACTATGACAGCAAATTTCATCCTCCAGATACACAGGTATGTATTTATGCTTTATGTAATCATATTTTCCTGCCAGTCAACAGCTCCTTCGTTGTTAAAATATCTTTCAAATTTTTCTCTGACGAATTTAGCCTGATTTGTCGAGTTTGTCTGAACAGTCGATGTAACATTTGATAACATTTCAGCTCTTAATCCTGAATTTAAAGTACCTTGTTCAAAATTCACCAAACACAACAACGAATCGTCCATTGCTCGAAGAGTTTCAACGCGCACTAAACATGTTCTTCGAGCAAGCTTTTACGTGAAGACGCAGGGTCGAGCATGTTTGTAGATAGTCATGCTCGGATGAAACATGCTCATCGCGCATGTACTTACATGTGTACCCACCATAAGGTTTTTTTCGTGTGCGGCATGAGATCTAAGAAACCCGGCATTGAGGTTGGTATACCATAGAACTAGGAATCAATAGCACATCTCAGATATATAGTTATCTCTTTCCTACATTGAACCAGATAGAAGTTATGCCTCCCGCACGACAGAGACGTTTAAGTTTTTTCTTACCGCTATAAAGACGAGACACGGACAGGGTATTTCAAGTCAAGACCTGTTTCGCACTTATCGTGTTAAAATCAGTTGTTACCTAAGTAGCCCTACCATCTTTGCTAAAGGTTAAATGAGAGTATTCAAGACCTATCACAATAAACCAAATTGAACTCAGGGTACAATGCCATTGTTTAAATTATGGTAATTAATGTACCTAATACCAATTGGTCCAGTATCTTACCGAAACTTGGACCATTACGACGCAAATCGCAGCCATACTTGAGAGCAATTGAGTCATGAAGCCATAGGAATAAGTCGTCGCAAATTTTGTCACACATCTGAAATAAATGATACGTAAGTAGGTACTATAATATATATCTAAAGTACTAGTTGTTGCCAGCGGCTTCGGCCGCGTTGTTATGGGGTGCAAAATACATATTTATACTTTGACTTCCCATTTTATCCCATAGAAACTGATTTATGGGTTAATTGATAGCCTATCCAGGTTATAATCTACGTATATACCAAATTTCATCGAAATCGGTTCAGCCGTTACGGCGTGATTGAGTAAACAAACAAACATCCAAACTTTCGCATTTATAATATTAGTGTGATGATTAATATAGGTAGATAACAATTCAGAGAGTTAGGGAAAAAATGGCAGGTGGGTGAAAATGTCGCGACATCTTTTCAGGATGGCCTTGATTCACCATTGTTTCCGGCTATATAATAAGACTATATTGATGATAAGATATGATCAATCACGTTTTTAGGCAAGGACGAAATATCTTATGCAACATGAAGCTTACAGATTTGTTTTTTGTAAAGGTAATAAATAGGTAGATAATCACCGCTAAAAGGTTTAATGACCCCTTGTTGAAGTAAAACTTCTTTACGCACGCTTGTCTTGGTGAGTAAGCTGGTGAATGCGTTACGAAAAGTGCGAACGGAAGTTGAGAGGGAGATATACATAAGTTAGTGAAGATATAAAGAGAGAGAGAGAGTTACGGTTCGTATATTTTTAAATGTTAATGTGCGAGTGCGAGTTGCGTCGGTCCAGAATGAACATAGACTGATCGACCTACAGACGTGTGAGCAATTTTGTAATTAAACAATTTTCTAAATTAATATTTTGAAAATGAAGTTTTACTTCAGTCGTGTGGTCTAAAGCACATTCATTTTTTTTATTCTAATTTCGGTATGATAGTCCAACGAAATCATGTTTTGTGTGATGCGGCACCCTTTAAGCATAAGTAAAAGTTTATATGTATAAAAAATATTACTTGCGGCAGATGGGTACTAAAGAAAAAGTTATTGAAAATAAAAAAGTGTGTGAACGATTCATTTCGGCGCTAGGTGAATATGAATCGCCGATTATGTTTATTCGAGTGTTGAAAAAAGCCATCGGGTGACAATATTGGGGTCGTAATCCTGAGTTATTGCAGTTTGTCATATTCGCACACAGTCCCAGCCTTATATTGCTTTCGTATCGACTGTGGGTCGTCATTTCCAGGTCTAAACCTGTAATCAGTTTCTCTTTATTTCTCTTTCATAAATATTTGGACTAGAGTAGAACTCGTTGTTAATTAAAGATTAGTGCTACCTAGGAATGGCTTTAGTATGTTTAGAACGTCGAACGAACGGCTTCTATTATTTTTAAGCTTTGGTAAGAAAGACAATGTTTTGGTCATATTTTATCTGACAAAATTGTTTCAACCACAGATGGTTAAAATATAATCGAAGCGAAAAATAAATAAATAAATATTGCTGGACATTTCACACAGCGCTATCTAGCCCGAAACTAAGCAGAGCTTGAACTATGGGAACCAGATAACTGATAGAATACTTATATACATTTTTTGAAATACATACTTATAATATATAGAAAAACAGCCAGACCCGGAACAAATATCTGTAGATCTTGCAAACATTTGTTCCGCTAACTTACGGGAATCGAACCAACTACCTCCTGCGTCTCCGCCGGCTGTTCGCCCACTGCGCCATGGAGGTCGTCAAAAAGCGAAAAATACTTTATTTCATACGAATAGGTACTTTTTGTTTTAAAGTTATGTTTAGAACTTCAACTATTGGTGTAAGTACATTTATTAAAGGTATACTCTCATATTATAGTATACTTATTGTTACTTCTCATATTATTTACGTATTTCCCGACAGCTCAGTTGGAAACTATTTGCAAGTGAAGTAGTTCTACAAACTTTGGCTCTGATTCCGTCTAAGTGTAGCGTAGCCAGTTAATTCACATTGAACTTTATGGAAGTACTGGAGTGGTTTAAAGCGTCTGCTTGCCAACATCGTTGCACTTGCCTTACAGATACTATTGTATATTACTCGTGCGCGATAACTTGGGACCTGCTAGGAATGCGACTCCCCGACAGCTTCCCCTGCACTTCCCCGATGGCGCCCGTATTGTACCGTTCGCATCACTAAATTTTACTAGGGTTTTTAGTCTCGTACTGGCCTACGTCACGTAACGACGCGCTCTGGAATTTTTTTAGTTTTCGTTTGTGTTATTGTTATGTTGACTGGAAAAAAGAAGTCAACCATGTGGACAGGCTTCGACAAAAGTATTAGGACGATGACCTCTTACAAGAGACGAATGAATCGCAATTAATTGTAAATTTATCGGATACCTCTTCGTCAAGTGATTATAGTGAGACTGAAGACGAAGAACAACCTCTAGAAGGCATAAATCCACTAAGTAGTGACGAAGATGAGATAATGTAAATAATAGATAAAATAAATGTATAAACTTAAACATTGTATTTTTATTTTATTCAAATAGTGTAAAAAAGATTAGATAAAAAGCAGCGTCCTCCCTGAGTAACATAATAAATTAGGTTAAAAAAAACAAAGACGAAACCGCGGGCGGCTGCTTGTTATGTTCGCTTTTTTGCGGGCGGTACAAACACGCCAATATGACGTCACCGCGCTCAGGTCCCAACTTATCGCGCACGGGTAATACCTATCAGAATATTATACTCCGCAGATTGAATCCTTCAAACAGATATAATAAAGAATGTGTTATAAAGCCGAGTACTATTTTCCCCTCAGGTACACCGCCATACGGCTGGTTAAAATTTGAAACCCAATAGGGAAATGGTAAATCTGAATGCAGACACACAAACAACAATGATTTAACTTCACGGTGCAGTGTTTTTCCAACAAAATGAGAAAATCTACTCACCCGATGAGAGCCTGGTGTTGACGAAAACAATTACGCAGAGTTGTTTGCAAAGCTGATTCAATTTGCTTGTCTGTGTAAAATGCTCTTACTATTTTCTCGTTGTATTCTTCAGGCTCGCCGATAAGTGAAAAATCCTTGTCTAGGTTATTTTCTTCGTGAGCTTGCGTTACACTTTCGCAGAGTTGGGACATCGTTCTATCATACGCTGTGATTAAAGCTTCGCCCAATATCGCAAATTGACTGCTCATGTGCAGGATAACGGATCCGATAAACGTATCAATTGTCATCACGATATGCCCGGTCCAAAGCAAACCTGTCGTCTCAAGAATAAATGTTGGAATGAACGACTTGTCTTCTTGATAATTCCATGGGATGTATATTGGTTGTGGGAGACTTCTTACTGGTCTTTCTGAAGTCTCGTTCAGGTTTTTCATAAGAGCTTTCCAGTGGAAGTCCTGTACAGCCCCGTACACATTTGAGTTACCGATAGTTATCCACCCGAATGAAACAAACATAATAGAAAAAATTCTTGTTATTTTTATGGTAGTTCGGTTTGTTTTATTATTTTGGTAGTAATCATACAAATCGAGTTGTATAGTGCGTACTATTTCTTGGATCTCTTTATTTCTGAATATGAATAAATAGAGTTTTATTATGGTTAGATTGTGAGTGATAACGAATGATAGGCTGAACATGAAGCGATCCATTTCTTTTTCGCCGACAAAAGGGTCAATCGTTTCTAGGCCTACGAAGCCCGCAACCCACACGGTCTGTGTGACGATAGAGTAGTATAGATACCAGCCGGGAAAGTTTCTAGTATCCCTTTCCTCGGGTTGATGCCACCATCCCAAACCGAGAAACCTCAAAAGAAAGAAATGAAAAATAAAGTATCGTCTAGGACGAGAGACGACTTCAGACATCGCGTCTATTTGGTTACGAGAGACTTTGGGAAATGTATCCACTCGCTCGAAGCTACGCGGCTGTGAAATAAGTTGGATGGTTTATTGGAGACAATTTAATTATACCGCTCCGACTAACATTATACAGGCTGTAAGCAGTTGTTCCGCGTTTTAAAGGAGCAGTATAAATTAAAATATGAGAATGCGATGGCAAAACGCCAATTCAAAAATTGTGCCAAACCAACATTGTTGACAACAATTGGCTGAGAAATGAGTATGTATGTCGCTGTCGCTGCTGCCGATAGAGTTATTGAATTGAATTAAAGCAAGGCAATAAAGAACACATGATTTTTATTGTCCTAATTGAAAGAAAATAAAAAACTCGGCACAATATAATTCCACACCAGAAAAATTTATTGTGATATTGGGGTTCAAGAGGGGTAAAAATAAAACAAAATATTTCGGGCTCCGTTTTTATTTTTAGTTTAAATTTTTTTTTTTTTTTTTTTTTTTAAACCTTGAATTTTTTATGTTATTTTTTAAAAAACTAAACTTTGATAGAATACCAGAGGGTACACCAGTGACACCACAGTACTGAAACTTGGTATGCGTGTAGCTTTAGTGACCCAAATATAGGCAGTCTGAACTCCAGAATAAATGCAATTAGTAACCCAAAAAAGTGAACCACATTACATGAAATCCCGTTACCCTATTTTAATAATCAAAGATTACAAATAATATTTTTTTTATTTTGAGACTCGCGAGATCTTAGGTCAGGGCGAACCACTAGTTAATAAGTACTACTTATATGGGTAGGTTATTTTTGATAGGTCATTCCCACAGAACATATTTTTTTGTGTTCTGTGGTCATTCCTATTCTCCCCAACAGTGGGAAGAGTTGGACAAATTATTGCACATCTTATCTCCCCTCTATGCAATTGCCTAATACATGTCAGTGTGGAAAAGGGACGAAAGTTGACTCATTTTTAAATTTATTTATTCAGTTATATAACAAGTAAATATGATGCATTGATCATATTTACGATGATTACTATTTAGAGATGGACTGTAATTTTTTTTTTAATGTTTGATAGGGTGCATTTAGTGAGAAAAATGGGAATGCCCCTTTTGTATCTTCATTAGGTACAATAAACTGATCAGTACACTGCAAAAAACTATTAATAAGTCTTAAAATACCTCCGTTTGCGTGTAAAAACACATCCATTATTCAATCTCAAAAAATATTTTAATATAAATAATAATTACTGTAAAAGTGTTGAATTCGAATTTGAATCTTACATTATATATTAGTAGGTACTGAATGAGGTAGGGTTGTTTACAGAGCCTTCCGGTTCTAAGTAGGCTTCTTTTTATTTCCGGGCATATGGAACTATGCCTTTTCACTTGGGCATGTTTAACTCGATATGTGTTATTACTCGAATAGCGACTGGTAGGTACGACTGGACTAAGTCAATATTGAACTTTTTTCTACGTGCTTCACAATGGAATCAATTTTAACCTATGCTAGCTCCAAAAGGAACTTCCTTGGAAAATATATATGTATATATAATAATTTTATGACGTATTTCTAGATTTCCAGAATCTCACTTGATGACGATGAAGACGCCCTTATATAGTAGATACTAGGGAATGCAATCCCGACTCGAGATTGCAAATTCGAGATCCTGCGGGATTAGAAATATCAATCCCGCGGGATCCCGGAATTTTCGGGATCCCATCTAGTTTAAAAAAAATGTTAAATTCGGATGACTGAAGAAGCTAATAACTGCTTGTTTGTGATAGTGAGGTTAACTAAAATAACATATTACTCGAAAGAAAATAAAAATCTTTATTCTTATTTATCTTACCAATTAAATAATTATCGTCACCTGTCGCTAATATTCGGAAATAGTCGGAATAGTTTTCTAACGCTGTTTGGCGTTCCTGCCGCTCGCGGCCGTCAGTCTGCCGCGCCGCTTGCGCCCCGAGCGGACGTGTGTAGCGTCGCTGACCACTGCCGCCCAATCCCGTCAATCTCGAACGGGATCTCGTCATATGATGCGTCGGGATTGATCCCGAAAAATTACACGAGATCGGGATCCCGCGGGATCGGGATTGCATTCCCTAGTAGATACCTACTTAGGTGTTAGAATTAAACGTAATACGTCAATTGTTTAATATTGCATGCTCATTAGCTGGTCACGGAGGATCTGAATTTTATGTTTTTTATTATCTGTTGATATGTAATTGTACTCATTACTGTACACACGGCTACATATCAAGCTATACCTTTCCAGTATAAGCTGACCTTGCATTGTGTAGGCTTTTCGTAGGATGATAGGTCAGCTTATACTGGAAATGTATAGCTTGATGTATAGCCGTGTGTACCATACCCATACCCCAACGAATGAAATGAATACATAATGTTTGGATTCGCCTGTGTTTTTTGTGGAATATGTTCACGGGTCTGCGTAGTGCGTACTGAGTAAATGGTCTGAAGATGTCTATTTCCACCACAGAATATTGAACACATAAGTATTTATATAAAATAAATTTCAACGTCATAACAAACGCAGGACGTCCAGTGCTGAACATAGGGCTCCCCATAAGATTTCCAGAGCAACCAATCTAAAGGGCTTATTAGACCTTACTAAATTCAGTCGTCTAAATGATCCAGTCACTAAATTCAGACAAATGCAATCGCATTGGTTTCTAAATTTAGAAAAAAGTACGGCTACTGACTCACTAAATCATTTAGGAACCTAATTAGAATCCTGATTTAGACGACTGAATTTAGTAAGGTCTAATAAGCCTTTAAGCTGGACGGCCTGATAAAGGTTGCTGGGAGCCGTTGGGTGCAGGCCGCTCGAGGTCGGAATTAAATTGACCTAAATGATTTTTAAAAATCTTGGAATTTTCTGTATGTCTTCGGATAACACTATAAATAAAAATACTATTTAAATTGACCTATACAATAATTTACTAATTAATTTATTTAGAACGGGTCTCGCGTAACTAAGATCCTTGTCTTCTTATCAAAGATACGATCACCTGTTTTCCTTGCTCATTAATAACATTACTAATCTAAACCATAAACAAAAGTACTTACCTGGCTCCTGCTTAGATACCTACTTACATTTTTATATAATTTTTATTGCTAAGTAAAAAACACGATAGCATGTAAACCCACGATAGCACCGACACAAACCTCACTGGTTTTTAGATGCTATAATTGTAACATATAACTGTAATCTTTGTTAAAATAGTAAATAAATTAAAAAAAAATTTAAAGGTTTTTTTTTTAATTTTTTTACTATTTAAATAAAGATTACATAAATGGATGTTGCAACTTTTTGCGTTTTGAGAGTTTTATATTGGTTTTTTCTTTATTGGCGATAGTTAAACACTCAAGCGACTACACGATGACTACATCAGATGAGTATGATCATCAGGTATGTGATGGTGTGAGCATTTAAGTTTCGATAAGTGCTCACTTGTCATTCCAACGGATTTGAAATGCAATATTGTTATAATAAGAACTGAATTGACAAAAAAATATACTTACATTAAATTTTTATAGGCCAGTATGGTTATCGAGTGGAGACCACGCACGCGTAAGACTGCCACCAAATGGGTGGAAAGACGACCTGATAAAGACTTCTGGGAGCAATTGGGTGCAGGCCGCATTATATCGGACACTTTGGAAATCTATGGGAGAGGTTCAGCAGTGGAATCATAGTGTATACATCCCGTATTTAGTAAAAACACCCTGTACAAAGTTAAGGGTAATAATATACGGTCAAAGGATTACCTGCCCACTTAAAATTTATTATTCTAGAACTTAAATCAAATGGTTCGATTATTTAATGCGTTATTGAGGTGCAAAATAAAAGACGCCAGTTACAAATTAACGCCTTAAAGGCGTTAATTTGTTACTGGCGTCTGTTAAATAATTAATTTTGATCAAGGGTTATCCAGGGAGGGTCGTAAAATGAAGGTTTTTAACTTTTCTGCCTTGAATCAAGTAGCTAATAAAAAAGGTAATAATTAAAAAAAATAAAGTGTGTTTAGAGTTCCGGACTAAAATGGTAAAACGGAATCCTTAGACTCGAACTATACGGTATCCGGGCTTGTCAGGGACCAACCACAACCGCACAACCAAACATTTGATTTTTTTCTGCATCGACTACACACGATCCGAGGCCATCCGACTCCGATTTTTACCTGGAAGCAACCGGGACATGCTCCGGATTCGCAGGATCGGGGAGACCCGGATGCCATATAGTCCGAGCCTGACGGACAAAGTCACATGGTGCGACTTTGTCCGTCCGTTCGTCCGTCCGTCTGACACAGCTGATTATCGCAGCAACCACTGAACTAATCGGCTTGTAATTTGAAAAATTAGTTATAAATAAATAATACTGACATTCCTTTGTTGCAAGTAAAAAAATTACAAAAATATTTTTATTTTCATTCAAAACGTTTGGGTTTTGGCTCTTTTGACCATCATCTTTTGGTCAAAATTGGTGCGCAAGTCCTACTCATACTTGATCGGTCTTGGTCTTGGTCCTACTTGTAATTGATCGGTCCCAGTAGGACAGTATATGAAAATCCCAAACCAAAGCAGATAGAGAGAAACTGTAATGTACACTGGGCACCATATTGAAAATTAATAAATAATTTAAGTACTTATAGTTAAATTTTTGGTCAAGCGTGAGTTTTCCATAAAAATGCATCAATAATGAGATTAATGAGTTACCCTACCACCTAGTCAGGTCATAAGTATTGTCACACAGTAAAAACTTTTCTTTTAGAATGCTGGCCACAAAAAAGTTTATTGAATTCGAATTTCGAATTGTTCATGAAAATAAAAATGTATTCTTTTTAGAATTTTACTCATTTTTAAATATGGAGTGGACGCTTAAAGAAGACCGTGTTGCAGTTATTGCGTTGCATCGTTGCGGTTACGCGCCAATTCAAATTTTTGACATACTGAAAAATTTGAATATAGCCAAAAGATTCGTTTATCGTACCATCAAACGATACAATGAAGACTCTAGTGTAGATGACAGGTCAAGAAGTGGTCGCCCTCGGTCTGTTAGGACTCCAGCAGTGATAAAAGCTGTGAAGGCGCGAATTCAAAGAAATCCCAAACGTAAGCAGAAACTGTTGGCCCTTCTGATGGGGTTAAGCAGAACCACGGTGAAAAGGGTATTAAATGAAGACTTAGGGCTTCGGGCATATCGAAGAAAAACAGGACATCGTTTGAATGCTCGTCTAATGGACCTGAGACTGAAGAGATGCCGCGCTTTGTTGAAGCGGTACGCGGGAAAAAAATATCGGGAAATTCTTTTTTTGGATGAAAATTTTTTTACCGTAGAAAAGAGCTACAACAAACAAAATGATAAGGTGTACGCACACAGTAGTGAAGAAGCGAGCAACCGTATTCCGCGTGTCCAACGAGGTCATTTTCCATCCTCGCTCATGGTATGGTTGGGAGTTTCTTATTGGGGCTTAACAGAGGTACATTTTTGTGAGAAAGGTGTAAAAACGAATGCAGTTGTGTATCAAAATACAGTCCTGACGAACCTTGTGGAACCTGTTTCTCATACCATGTTCAATAACAGGCACTGGGTATTCCAACAAGATTCGGCGCCAGCTCATAGAGCGGAGAGCACACAAGACTGGCTGGCGGTGCGTGAAATCGACTTCATCCGGCACGAAGACTGGCCCTCCTCCAGTCCAGATTTTAATCCGTTAGATTACAAGATATGGCAACACTTGGAGGAAAAGGCGTGCTCAAAGCCTCATCCCAATTTGGAGTCACTCAAGACATCTTTGATTAAGGCAGCCGCCGATATTGACATGGACCTCGTTCGTGCTGCGATAGACGACTGGCCGCGCAGATTGAAGGCCTGTATTCAAAATCACGTAGGTCATTTTGAATAAACTTTAGTGTCATAAGAATCTATGTTTTGTTATTAAGGAAATTTTATCCACTAGCAAGTACTTACACTTATATAGTTATCCATTGAATTCACCTATTGACATTATCATATAATGCACCTATTTTCAAAATATATACTCGTATGTACCTACTTATCCATAGGTTTTATTTCGTCTTTAAAGTCACTTCAAGACTGATAACGTGCTTCGTGTGAACTTTATGTTTTTGTTGTTTTTTTGCTAAAAGAAACATTCATAAATATCTAAGAGCAATAAACAAAATACAACGGCAAAGTCGCATACGACTCAAAGTCCATAAGTCAAAGACTAAAAAATACAACCCGAATTATGTCTAATACCTAAGTCATAAATTTAGTTCCAAATAGTAAAGAAAGATGGCATCATTTTCTAAGAAACATGCGATGGTACGATTTGGTGGTAAATATAATGTCGTAACTCAAGCTCAAGCAAGGTAGGAGGTATTCTGTCCGCGCAAGTCCATCATTAAGCACTTTTAAGCTTAGAGTAAAAGAGCATTACCTGTCTTTGTAAACTTTTAGGTTACTTATTATGTATAAGTAGGTAAGTATATTATTTATATTTTGTATAGGTATCTATAATGTAGGTATAAGTAGTTTATAGGTATTATTATTTTTTTAGTATGGATAAGTGTTGTATTTAGAACATAAATTATTAACATATAGATGTCGCTTTAAGGCTAATTTTACTTTAAATGCTTGCAACACTTTTGGTATTTAAGCCATTTTTGTTTGCTGGCAATAATTCCTTCATTCTCCGGTGACGATTGTAAATGAACACACCTTCGGTATTCCATAAAGCTGAATAAAAGCTAAATATAACTAATTTCCACGCATTTTTATTATCTAGTTGTATTTATTTTAGTAAGTATATATTATATATTAGTATTTTACTCCAATGTCCTTCTCTGTGCACGTACCCATCACTATAATCAAATATCTCTATCTTCAAAGGTTTGCTGGAAGAAAACTCTTATTAGGGTTAAGCTCGCCTTTATATATGTCCATTTTGTAAGCTATTTTTGTCTGTAAATCTATTTGTGTACAATAAGGAATAAACATTTTGACACAAGTTGACACACACGCGCAAAGCATGAGCACGCGCAAACATGTGTCAAAATGTTTAGGTAGCTGATGCAGTGCGGTACTACAGGGTACATCAAAGCCAAAAAAATTGATAAATTAATAACATTGGATCAATCACAGTAATTTTATACAAAAAAAATATCTCGTTATGTTACTCGTCAGTGATTTGATTATCTATTCTAGTGGTTCGCTCCGCAAGAGATCTCGCGAGTCTTCAAATAAAACAAAAAAATATTATTTGTAATCTTTGACTATCAAAATAGTGCCACGAAATAAATAACTACCTTAAGTGACCTACAGTTTCATTCAAATTACAGGTAACCGGAGTTCATGTACTGTGGTTACTGTTTTTTGGGGTACAAATTGCAGTTATTCTGGATTTCAGACTTTGGACTATATTTGTATCACTTATGCTACACGCATACCAAATTACAGCACTGTGGGGTCACTGGTGTACCCTGTGAATTTCGTTTTTATTATGGCTAATAAATAACTCAAAAACTATAAAAAATTTACGAAAAATAAAAACATTTGACCTAATAGCCACATTTTAATTTTTTTTACCCCATTTGAACCCCAATATCTAAACAACCTTCCAACATTTTTAGCTAATTTAGTCACACAAAAATTGTGCCAATTTCACAATGATCGGATGAAAGTTATCCTCGGACAAACATATGTACATACCTACATACTTACATACATACATACAACGCCGATTTGCCTAAGTTGATTTGGAGATCTCGCTTCGCTCGATAAATAAAAAAATAGTAAGAGCGTTATAAAAAATGTGATTTGGGTCTTGAAAAACAACATTGCAACATATAATTTTGATTGGGGTTCGATTATACTTGATTTTTCCCACCATTGCTGTTGTTATTCTGAATCTGAATTATATGTAATGGCTGCATAATAAATAAAAAGATACTTACGCGATAAATATCCATTTAATAACAACAATTCATAATTGTATAAATAAATACATCTGTTCATTAATTATGTATGCATTAAAACCTTATTTATTTCATTTCATAAACTGAATTCAAAATACAAGCAAAATTTAATAAAACATAAATCCTTGCAAAGCAAATCAAAATCACGAGCGCTGAAAGCGCTGTTTTTCCCAAAGCAAAAATCGTACGACAACACAACCCCTTAACAAGTAACTTTCTAACAAACAAAAATATAACCGATTTCAGATAACAGAAAAAACAAACTACTGAACCGATGAAATTTCTATAGGACCAATCTGAAAGTCCGAAAGTCCAAATCGGTTGATAAATGATGGAGTTATGAGATAAGAAACTTACAAAAAATACAGTCAAATTGAGAACCTCCTCCTTTTTTGAAGTCTGTGTAAAATGACAGCCCAGTGCGCTGTGGTACAGCTTACATAATTATATGCCGGTAAAACTGTCACTCAAAACTTCATTCAACATCCCAAAAACTTAAAATATATTACAAAGTGAATTCATATTCACTTGTTTTACATATTAATAATACTTATTACTAATAAATTATTTTGCAGTCGCCTTCATTCGACCGCACAGTGCACATGTTTTAATTTTAAGTTTTTTTTTATCTTTCTATAGCTATATGTTTTCGTAGTGTTGCCTTGACTTTATTTTAGTCTGCATAACGGTAATAGTAACATTGTGTTTCAAGTCCGTTAATTTACTGAGAGATTGTAACGGCATCTCTCCCAGACATAGTTAAGTTTCTTGATGTATGTCAGTAGTGAGGTAGGTATGTAGGCTATATCTATTTATTACTTGTGGACCCGCCAAACTTCGTACCGCCTTGACATGCATATAACGCGGGCTGTCAATATACGTTATTGTTGTTCCCGGCCAACATTATGTATGAGAAAATGAATGACTTCCACAAATAATTCAATACCAAAATTAGCCAAATCGCTCCACCCGTTCTCGAGTTTTCGCGAGACTAACGAACAGCAATTCATTTTTATATATAGACAATATCTCGGGATAACTCCGACCGAAGGATCTGTTTCAAACGATATTAATTTTTTTTACATCCTCTTTGACGATATTTGCAGCACGCATTCTGTCAATTCTATGTCAAACGTCATAAGGTTACATTATAAAAGCGCTAAGGTTAGATTATAAATAATTTTATATGGTGGTTAAGTACTTTTAAGTTTTCTAATTTTCCGCGCAACTTTCTTAGTTTTTTCTTTCATAAGAACCTTCTCCTGACAATAAGAAATACAACAAAAAAAGAATTAGCGAAATCGGTCCAGCCATTCACGCGTGATGGCGGGACCAAGGGAAATAGGGATTCATTTTTATAAATAGAGATTAGCTGACCCGCCGAACTTAGTACCGCCTTGACGCTGTACGATAAGATGCTGGCTGCCAATGTACGTCGCCGGTAGAATTTTCAATCGGCCATCATTAGCTGCACCTATAAATGATGAAATGAATTTTCTTCATATATTTTTTGTGTATTTTTTTCCGATATTTTAATAGTTATTCTGCTATTCGGGGCGGAGATAAATCCAACAAATTTATAAATGGTGTAACTAACCCGACTTTATTTTATATATATAGGAGTGAACTACCTTCAATCCTTATTTAAATAAATTTTCTAGCGTAGAGAAATTATCATAGAGAAATACTAATAGACAGGTAGGTAACTAATGGCGGGTTCCTATATCCGTCCGTAACAAGCTACGTATCGTTTCTCCTTGAAAACGTGTCAAAAGTTTGTCACTTTTTCAAGGAGATACTAGTCGTATCTAGTCTGTTACCGACGTATATAGGAACCTGCCTTAAGACTTATGAAGAGGGTGAAGGAAAGATTCAAACAAATCAGCTTATTATGCCCGAGTAAGTTATATTATATTTTTCGTCAAAGAAAAATAGTTTGTTTTAACAAACTAAATCTAAGGAAAATATTTACTGACATGACTCATCCAACTTAACATTGACCTCAACTAAATTGCTTAGTTATGCATACGCACATAAAATTAATGGATACACAACATTTTTTCCTTACCAAATTAAGTACCTACTAAGCTACATAGCAAGATATATAAATTAATGGATGAATGAAAATTCTCTATATACTTTACCAGCAAATAATAAATGAAGAACAATAAATAAAACGGAAAAAGTGATCTCTTCTAGACAGATCTCCAACCTTTGAATGGAGATGATCTTTACGTAATGGAAGTTTTCTCCAGTTTTAATTAATTTACTCACATAAGAATTGAAACAAGGGGACCATTTCCATTTGTAAGCAATATGTATAATTTATTCAATATTAGGTTACCTGTTGATAAGATCATCATCATCATCATATCAGCCGTAGGACGTCCTCTGCTGGACAAAGGCCTCCCTCATTGATCTCCAGGAACTGCGGTTGGAAGCGGCCTGCATCCAACGCAGCACCCCTGGCCTCACCGTTACCGTGACTGCTACCGTAGCCAGGATTAGCGGGGCCACCGGGGACTCGGGGCCTGGTTTTATGTTGAAAATCCATGAGGGGGTTGTTGCCATACTCGCCAAGCTTGGCAGGCGGGTTGGCGAGCGCAGTATAGGTATTGAAAACACGAAAAGACGCTGCTGCCCATCTTTCGGAGGTATCCCTTAGCAGACTCCTACTGCATCCACGGGCAAGAGCGGAGGGGCAACATTCTATTGCCGGCGCCCCACGGCAATATAATTTGATAAGATAATTACTTGTAAATAAATTTCACCTGAAGACCTCAAGCGGCGCAAATTTGATAGAAGTCACGGCAGAGCTTACGTATTTGAGCTGTTTGGAATCCTGGGTATAGCTTTTTCAAAATTATTTCTGTGCGATTATTTATTTCGTAACGACGTGTTAACCGAGAGCTGGCGATTCTCCGGTTTCACTCCAAGCATTGCAATTGAGCCAGTGTCTTGAGGTTGACCTATCTATATAGATCGCTTGCAACGCTCTTTGGATGATTCAATTGTTTCTTTGGTTTGTTTATAAGAGGTTATTCTTAACATTATTTATCTAAATAAATGTATTAGAATAGTAGATTATTAACCAAGGGCATAAAGCAGTGTCTTCTGTCGCGGGTAACGATTTAAATCGCGAGCGTAACGAAGGACTCGAGGTTTACTCCCGAGCGTAGCGAGGGTGTTAAAAACTTAAATCACGAGCGAAGCTAGGGATTTAAGACGAGCCCTGAGTGTAGCGAGGGATTTAAGTTCACCCAAGACTAAGACAGCTTTATCACCGAGGAAAATACTCTACTTTTCGTACCATTTGCGAAAAAATTAACACAATAATAATATGAAATTATTATTACGTTTATGTATTTGAAGAAAACAAAAACGCGGCAAATTCCTAGACTAATATTTTTTTGTCGGAAAAGCAAAGGCATCAAGCTCATACGGCCTCGTCGGTTATCGTAATTTTATTTAATAATCATAACTGCATAATAAATGCGTATTCCTTTTTCAAAAAGATGTATAATGCTTTATATACAAACTCAATGGTGTAAACACAGATGTAGTTCAGTATAAATTTCGGTAAGTATTCCAAATTTAAACCACATTCTCCCCCTAGAGGATGAATGAAATTCAGTACAATTTTCTTTCCGTGTTTTTAACAGATTAAAAATGACTATTGTTATGTTCGCTTTTTGTGGCATAGAATGTCACTTTTTTGAGCAAGTGGTACGAAAAGTAATTTTTAATACAATATATTGGACTATGTAATATATTTCAATTCTACTATAACTTTAATTGCTTGCTTAGCCTATGCGAAATGACCTAAACTAGATTGTACTTCTTCTAATTTGACTATAATTAGATAACCTTTTCAGTTTGTCGAGATCATACAGCGAGTGTTTGGAGTTGGGATCACCTCTTAGTGGTAGCGACAATGGTCGCTTCAGTCGATATCGGTCTGGTTAAGCGGAGGAAAACAAAAAAAAATGAGGTATGCAACGGACGTCCGCATGAAACATTTTGCCATCTATAAATCTAAGGCTCGCACTATATGGCATCCGGGTCTCCCCGATCCTGCGAATCCGGGTCAAAAAGTCATGTCCCGGTTGCTTCCACGTAAAAATCGGAGTTGGATGGCCTCGGATCGTATATAGTCGATGCAGGAAACATTCAATTGTTTGGTTCTGCGACGGATTGGTCAGGTGTCGTTAAAAAACGGTCCCCGACAAGCCCGAATGCCATGTAGTCCAAATCTAAAGGTGGCGGTTCGCGTCACGACAAAGACAGGAGACCGAGACAAGAGACTGAGACGGAAGACTGCGACAAGTGTCTCGGTCTCTTCTGCATGTACTGTGGGTCGAGACCGAGACCGCAACCAAAGCTACAATTCATTCAGTATCGGAGAGTCTGTCGATGGAGTCAGTTGTGTTGTACTGTGATATTCTTGTGTGAGTGAGAGTTCTACACATTGCCTATTAAATAATTTTTGACAAAATGAATTTATTATAAAATTAATACATTATATTTATATTAGATATTTTAATAATGCTAAATATTAAATTTATTCCTGACCTACATATATAACTTTTTTGTTTTTTTGTGTTTTTGACTTGTAACTTGGCGTTATAAATAAAGAATTGTATTGTATTAATTTAGACAGTAATGGAAAGCCAAGTACCTAGAACTTCTATTGGAGGAAGAAGGAGACGATGATTTGCTTTTCAATCAGCTTTTCACAGTCTTCGTCAGAAAAAAGTACCTAGTCATTTTTTTACAATAAACATACATACTTTTCGAGCGCGACACGAGACACTACTGCTCAGGGGCAGCAACCGTCGCGCAGTCTCCGGTCTCGCGTCTCTGTCTCCTGCCTCTGTCTCGCTCGCTAACTGATGCTTATACATTGCCTATAGTCAAGTAACGGCTGCGGTCTCCCATCTCAGTCTCTTGTCTCGGTCGTTTGTCTCTGTCGCGACGCGAACCGCCACCTTTAGTTGGCCATACACGTTGAGACGGACGCACGGATGCATATACCCAAGTATGAGAAGTCACTGTTGTAACGTTTAAGACTCCATTAACTCATTAGGTACATTTTGCTCTTTCAGGAGTACCTCATGGCAGATTTTAACCTGTAATACCAGTAGCAGTATCCTTGATGGCCTTCATGCCAGCGATATCTCTCCTCGAAATATCCGCTGAGAACTATTATTACAGTATGCAGTTCTTGGTTATAAACTGAGTTTCTTAGTTATAATGATACGGCGTGCTATATCCTTAGTTATAGTGTAAATCAATGCTATATGCCTTGTAAATTTTGTTTTGGACTCGTAAAATTTTTTTTCAACATTGTTAGTGCAATAAGTATTATAAGGACATTTCGCATTGTTTACGAAATCCTAAAAATCTGTAGATTGTAGTTTTAAATGAATGTTTGTACTTCAGATGATTTAAATTGTGTACTTACCTAAGACGCGTTTTGTTATATATATTAGAAAGTGCTATTTTTGGAACTCTCTAAATAAGCACAACGCCTGAACCAAAATGTTATCGAATCGTGGGTGCTATTGATAACTTACACCTGAGTATTAGAGAATAATAATAATAGTATATGAATTAAGAAAAGTCTTTATAACAGTTTGTTGCCAAAAAGAATATTTGCGTTTCCGGTATCCATTGCTTTTTTCACTACTAAACTATGGCCTCTTTTATTTATTAGAAATAAGTGTTTGTCATGGAGGTTGTGTTTTATTAAAGCATATTATGAATGTAGCCTCTTTCATTTTTAAATAGAAATAAGGATTTGTCATGGAGGATGTATTAAATTTCAGCATTTATGATTGTAACCTCTTTTATTTTAAATAGAAATAAGGAATTGTCATGTAGATTGTATTTAATTTTTGTAGATATAGGTATATGAATGCAATGACCCGTTCTATTTTCAAATTTACTTACGTCCCTAGGGGCGTACATCGCATTTATGCATCAGGTACCTATCGAGCGAACAATGACCAACTTTCAGAGCTTGAGTGATGAAATGGTTTTAAAGATTCAAAAGATATAATAGGTCCCTACTAACATTTATTTGTCTGTGTCTAGACACACAATACACTTATAAAAAACACATTAAGCAGGTAGGTAAATTACGTAAAAAAATACATTCAATAGAACGGAGGATAAACCAATTTTATTACACTTATAAATGACTAGCCTCCGCCACCGGCATCGCACGCGTTGTTTGTCAATAAATAGAAGCCTTTGTGTTAATCCAGGTTATAAATTATAATCTACGTATTACTCGTGCGCGATAACTTGGGACCTGCTAGGAAATCGACTCCCCGACCGCTTCCCTGCACTTCCTCGATGGCGCCCGTATTGTACCGTTTGCATCACTATTTTTTAGTAGGGTTTTTAGTCTCGTACTAGCCTACGTCACGTAACGATGCGCTCTGGAATTCTTTTAGTTTTCGTTTGTGTTATTGTTTTGTTGTTGTAGTTTTTGTTGTTATAGTTTGTGTCATTGTTTTGTTGTTGTTGTTTTTGTTGTAGTTACCAGCATAAGTGAGAGTGACTGGAAAAAAGAAGTCAACCATGTGGACAGGCTTCGACAAAAGTATTGGGACGATGACCTCTTACAAGAGACGAATGAATCGCAATTAATTGTAAATTTATCGGATACCTCTTCGTCAAGTGATTATAGTGAGACTGAGGACAAAGAACATCCTCTAGAAGGCATAAATCCACTAAGTAGTGACGAAGATGAGATAATGTAAATAATAGATAAAATAAATGTATAAACTTAAACATTGTATTTTTATTTTATTCAAATAGTGTAAAAAAGATTAGATAAAAAGCAGCGTCCTCCCTGAGTAACATAATAAATTCGGTTAAAAAACACAAAGACGAAGCCGCGGGCGGCTGCTTGTTATGTTCGCTTTTTTGCGGGCGGTACAAACACGCCAATATGACGTCACCGCACTCAGGTCCCAACTTATCGCGCACGGGTAATACATACCAAATTTCATCGAAATCGGTTCAGCCGTTAGGTACGACGTAATAGAGTAACAAACAAAGAAACTAACATCCAAACTTTCGCATTTACAATATTAGTGTGAAGTGTGATTAAATCACACGATACGCCTTATAGTATAAGTGTCTGACTTTTTTTTTAAATATATTCAATTGATTCGATTGTTTTAATATCAGGGTCAAATAACTAATTAAATTTTATGTCAAAAAAAACATTAAAATAATAATACAGTATGCGATATTCGTTTTTTTATCTACAATTTAATTGCTAGGTCTGTAAGTATCTGAATCATCTGAAATGATCTGAATGATTGACACTGCTGATAACATAAAAGATATTCAAACAATAATGTGAGGTGATTCGAATCGACGCGCGCAGTTTTGCCGATTTCCACTCAGCGCTCTAGCGCTTTACGTCATGAGAGAATTATACATTTTGCAAATAATATATTCTAAGAAATCGACATCACCACATCAGCCAACATCATTAGAAAAATATAACATTGTTTACTTAGGTGTACACCAGAAGAAGTGAACGTGCCTAATACTGAAGCGTCAACATCTACTCTAAATAGAGTAGATCCATTAGCTACTCTGTGACCGTCGTCACGCGTGACGTGTTATACAGTGTTCAATTTAATTAAGTTATGCCTTCTTGTGTCGTCCCAACGTATAAAATTCAGCTGGGCTCAAAAAAAACAAGATGGGATAACATTTCATACTTAAGTAGCGAATTTAGATGTTGTGTTATTTATTTACGAAATAAATTGTTCGGTTTGTAATTTTCCTCCATTTTGCTGGTGTTGCCAAATATCGAGTGTTATTATTTTCCCTACTCTAGAATTCTGATATTAAAAATGTTTATTGTAGTTTTAAATTATACTAGTGGTTCGCCCCGAACTGAGATCTCGCAAATCTTCCAAATACCAAAAAAAAATAATTATTTTTAGGGCGATTTGCGCAACGATGCCTAGACGTATTTAGTGGCTAAATATGACTTAAGAAGTTCTCAAATCATACAAATATATTATGTCAAATTTAAACATGTTTAGTCGCTAAATACGTTTACGCGGGTTGTTATGGACACAGTACACGACTTGCAATCACAGCTGAATGCGACTTTTGTGGTATTTTATCTATTCTGTGGGTGTTCCTTTACAAACGACCAATAAATAGAGTGGTCTGCTTTGACGTGGAGTTTTCGATGTTATCATAACAAACCTATTATTATGGATTATGGAACGCCTTGCCGGTCTCCATTAGATAATCACCCTCACCTTCCGTATTTAAAGCTAGAGTCTAAAACTTTTATCTCCAATAGAATTGTGATCCACTCAACTTCACTCAGAGTTAAAAACTTTTATCTCCAATAGAGTCGTGATCACACACGTCGTCCCGACGTCCCGACAAGCTCTAAAATGTTCCGACATACATAATCGAGCGCGCCGCGCAGGACGCGCAAGCAGCGAACAGACGACTTTTTTATTTTAATGCAAATTTTAAATATGGTTTTTCTTCTTATTTGTGCTATTTGGGTCAGATTTTCTATTATGTATCATCTACACTACGCAATCTATCATCTATCTTGGGTATTTTTTTCAGGTGTGTAGGTTCCTTACATCTAGCTAGAGATACAGATGTGTATGACATTCCTAGAATTTTTATCCATGATTTGTGTTACACGCTGTATACAAAAAAAGGACTCCTAATTGTAAATGTCCCGACGGGGCCTTGGGGATTTATGGCAACCCTAATATGTTAATAATGTTAATTATATGTATGTAAGTACATAATTATTTATTTATAATGATTTATGTATCTACATAATATGTATGTATTTAAAGCTAAGTAATTATTATTTTTCTATTATTAAGTACATACATACATATATTATTTTTACACCTCGCCAATCTTTAATTAAGTAATGATCCTCTCCATCTAGGTTGTCTAGAAGAGATCACTAAATTAAGCGATAAGACCGCCTGTTATGCCTACATTTATTTGTTATTGGTTATTTCTTTATTTATATAGCTTGTATATAGCTATATATGTATAGCTATATATGTTGTGTATAGCTTGTATGATATAATAAAAAAAAACATTCATTCAAACCACAGGTACAGGCAGAGTCAAAATAATCTTAATAAAAAAACTTTTGACTACGATTCTAAGCGCAGAATAATAATAATCGTTATTTTTTCTGCGATTGTATCTACATTATCAACCAACAAATTACAAAACACTGCAAACTTATAGTAAAG
Source organism: Philereme vetulata (assembly GCA_918857605.2). Taxonomy (NCBI): domain Eukaryota; kingdom Metazoa; phylum Arthropoda; class Insecta; order Lepidoptera; family Geometridae; genus Philereme; species Philereme vetulata. Next base: position 3,889,825 of record OU975449.1, on the reverse strand, counting down.
ATTAAAAAAAAATTGCATGGAATATCTCATCATAACTATCGATAAAGTAATTCAAAACAAAAAGGAATTTCCTTCCGTATAAAGCGCTGTAGCCGCTTTATTAGGAATAATGCTTTTGTAGCATACGTGCACGGTGGTCGGTGCTCTAGATATAACCTCAAATCTCAATGTATTATAATTTATTGTAGATCTCGTTGTAATGTAAGTCTCGTATTATTATTCAGTTAATTTCAGACGTCACCAAAAGACTCAAGCGTACATACGTCTCCAAGTTGTTGTCTAAATGATTTACTGAATTAATTAAAACATCGTTCATATTACGACCGAGAGCTCGTAGGAGAGCTCTACCTAGGTAGTCTACATTCGTATAGGGTGACGAAGGTTAAGTTAATTCATAGCGTTATAGCAACACTGTAAAAAAATGATGTAAACGTGTTAAAAAGTGTTAGTGATTTCGATAATCAGTGAGTCTTAAAATGTAAGTACCTATTTATTTTATTTTGATTTTGCAAGGTTTTGCGATATGTAGAGCATGATCTCTGTACGTTTAAGTATTTAGCAGAGTCTGAATATTGCAACATTCTTGTTATGATGACGTAACTGATCGATTATTTTCGTTGGCGGGACTTTTGATTTATGAACTTGGGAGAGTTACCAATGTAAAATGCTTTGATTTGGGTCTTACGCTCCTATCCTGCCTGTTATAGGTACATATATTAGGTAAGTATGGCCTTTTCAATTTGTAATATTTAGGTCCCATAATATATTTCTTGATAGTTTGTTGTGTATATTTTATAGTTAATAAGTTAAATTCTGCATAAGACTTCCACTGGATCGGATTTTTTTACGTATTGTTTTAATTCCTTTTTTAACCGGTTACTACAGAATTGAACTCGTTGCCAATAACTAAATAATAGGTATACGTGTGACGTCAATTTTTTTATATAGCCACATAAAATTGACACACTGTGTAGACTTCTGACTAAGTAGGTAGGTACCTAGCTAAGCACTTTAATTCTCCATTGTTTGCAAAGACACCGTAACTCGAGTTATTAAACTCAACGGTGCTTTAGTTATTATTCTTGCCATACCGTTTTATATAAAATCCTAAATACTTTTTTGCAACACACTTTTTAATATACCTGAGTATAATATGTAAAAGAATTTATGGAATAGTATGTTAACGTTAAAGAAGGCGATTCTACTAAAATTGAACAGCTATTCATAAAATAAGGAGGGAAATTATAAAAAAATATATATTGGGGTACAAATAATATAGTTTACATTGGTCAATAAACAGCTAATTTCAATGCCTTTAAATCCTATAGGGCGTGTTTAAATACTATGGAACCTTAGAGCTATGTACAAGTTGTTTAACTTCAAGTTTGTGTCTAAAATAGCAGACAAGTATTATTTCAAAAAAAAGGAGATACAATTTAACACGTTGTTTAATATTAAAATATATTTTAATTATAGATTCAGCCTTTCAGTTAGTCTACACAGTTGTCCTAGAATTGTCATGCTGAGTACAGTACACATGCTTTGCGATACAATCTAGGTCATAAAGTTGATAATTATATTTTGTATCTGTTTGATTGTATTCTAGTTTCTGTTGTATAATAAATAAATAAATAAACTTAATTACATAAAAAAATCGTCGAATTTCAAATACATAAAATAAGATGTTCGTGCGTCACATTTTTCGGGTACATACTACCTGTAGAGAAGGTAACATACTACCTGTAGAGAAGGTAACATTTTTCGGGTACATACTACCTGTAGAGAAGGTAACATACTACCTGTAGAGAAGGTAACATTTTTCGGGTACATACTACCTGTAGAGAAGGTAACATACTACCTGTAGAGAAGGTAACATTTTTCGGGTACATACTACCTGTAGAGAAGGTAACATACTACCTGTAGAGAAGGTAACATTTTTCGGGTACATACTACCTGTAGAGAAGGTAACATACTACCTGTAGAGAAGGTAACATTTTTCGGGTACATACTACCTGTAGAGAAGGTAACATACTACCTGTAGAGAAGGTAACATTTTTCGGGTACATACTACCTGTAGAGAAGGTAACATACTACCTGTAGAGAAGGTAACATTTTTCGGGTACATACTACCTGTAGAGAAGGTAACATTTTCTTTTTTAATCTTGTACACAAATTAATTACAGATAATAAGGCTCATCAAAAACTTACATGTGCTCATTCCTATTATGAGATTTGTTTCCCGCAAACCTTTGAAAACAGAGATTATAGTGGTGGGTTTGCACAGAAAAGTAATATTAGAGTGTAATAAAAAAACCGGCCAAGTGCAAGTCGGACTCGCGCACGAAGGGTTCCGTATCATTATCTTTAAAAACGGCAAAAAAATCACGTATTTTGTATGGGAGCCCCCCAGTAGGTAAATATTAATTTAATTTTTATTTATTTATTTATTTTTAAACTGAATAATGTAACTCAATATTCTGTGAATATTTCAAGCCTTTACCTGATGCCGTTATCAATTTCGAGCAAAAACGAGCAAAAAAATCACGTTTGTTGTATGGGACCCCCTCCCCCCCTTAAATATTTGTTTTATTTTAATTTAATTATTTATTTTTAAAGTGAATAATATAACTCAATATTCTGTGAATATTTAGAGCGTCTACCTATTGTCGTTATCAATATCGAGCAAAAACGAGCAAAAAAAATCACGTTTGTTGTATGGGAGCCCCCCTTAAATATTTATTTTATTCTGTTTTTAGTATTTTTTGTTACAGCGGCAACAAAAATACATCATCTGTGTAAATTTAAACTGTCTTACTATGACAGTTCATGATATACAGCCTGGTGACAGACGGACAGATAGACAGACAGACAGCGAAGTCTTAGTAATAAGGTCCCGTTTGACTTTGGGTACGAACCCTAAAAACTATAAACCTACAAATAAATAACTACTGCCTTATCGGTGTTTCGACCGACAATGTTTCGGTTCAAGTGCGAGGCGAGACGTTATTCGGAGCGGATCGCACTCACCCTGATGAAGGTTCACGAATTGAACCGAAACATTGTCGGTCGAAACACCGATAAGACGGTACGTGATAAATCCCGTATTTATAATAATGATTGAAATCAATCACGAAAGTTTTCTAAGTAAAATAACTACTGTTATACATTTTATGTTTACTGTTGTTTGTTAGATTAACTATCTACCCATTACTCTAAGTAAGCACTATTTAGCTTCCTTCAAAATTCTAGTACATCTCGTAAACATCTTGGTAGTATACATTTCTTGTTTAAGAACGACCTCGTTGAGTCGGTTATCGGCATATGTAGGTACATAATTGAAACGACTCGAATGCCTATTATGTCATAACATAACAAATTGAAATTGATTTGTTTAGACAACAATTGTTCATGAACCGGTTGATTTATCAATTGCAACTGGTGAGTCTCATAACTAGCATTTATTAGAATAGTATTTTTTTCGGTAATATATAAGTAGTACATTCAGGGATTAGTTTGGGTTTTTTGTTATTTATAGAATAGAATAGAATAGAATAATTCTTTATTGTACACCAGGAATACTTAAAATAAAACTAATTGATGTTAAATATAGTACAGTGTAGTATAGTGTGTTACCAGTGATGACATATGGAACCGAGACGTGGTCCTTCACTATTGGCCTTATGAATAAGCTCAGAGTCGCTCAACGAGCTATGGAGAGGGCTATGCTCGGGGTTTCTCTACGGGATCGAATCAGAAATGAGGAGATACGTAGGAGAACTCAAGTCACCGACATAGCCCGACGGATTAGCACGTTGAAGTGGCAATGGGCAGGCCATATAGCGCGCAGAACAGACGGCCGATGGGGCCGAAAGGTTCTCGAGTGGAGGCCACGGACCGGCAAGCGCAGCGTAGGACGTCCACCCACAAGATGGGCAGACGACTTGGTAAGAACCGCAGGTCGGCGTTGGATGCAGGCCGCTTCCAACCGCAGTTCCTGGAGATCAATGAGGGAGGCCTTTGTTCAGCAGTGGACGTCCTACGGCTGATATGATGATAGTACAATTGGCGGGCTTATCGCTGAAAGCGAAAGGATATACTGTTATACTGTTTAAACGAAGTTTTAACTTAACTTCTAGATAATATTTGGAATTCGGATATTGTTTTTTTACATCTAGACTTGCATCATAGTCAATATATGGCCGACATGGAAGACAACTCCGTTACTCTGACCCGCGCCAATTTCTCATGCTAAGCACCGGATGTCCAACCGGACAGCCAGGCTTACCGCTGGATTTTTGGGCAATTTGCATAAACAACGTGTAATGTTCTGTACGATATTAAAATGAAAACACGGGTTGAGTTGATGGTAATAGTGTTGTAAAATAGGGGTTTTTCAAAATTTTGAAAATTTAAAATAAACATAATATACTTAATATTTTTCAAACTTTCGCGATCACTGTACATAATTATTGATTAAAACGGGTATGGCCATGGTTGACTGTTGCAACACAGCCGAAACGTCGGGATAACAAATAAAAAAGGTACATACGCGATAAATACCCGTTTTAATCAATAATTATAATATACTTACTTACTATCCTGGCGCATCAACCCCGAAGCGGGTCTTGGCCTTCAACACTAAAAGACGCCACTGGTCCCTATTCTGCGCCACTTCTTGCCAGTCTGTCACTTGAAGAGCGCGAAGGTCTTTCTCCACCTCATCCTTCCAGCGATATCTGGGTCGGCCGACTGGCATTCCTAGGTAGGCACCTTTGGCAGCACGATCGTCCCACATTCGCTTAACGTGGCCGAGCTAGCGTAATCGATGATATTTTATTTCGCCTATGATGTTGGGCTCGGCCACCAGTTCCGCTACCTCCCGATTCTTCCTTCACTCGCAGAGTGCCATCTTCTCATCGCACCAGGCCTAGGATATTTCTAAGCACCTTCCTTTCCGTCACTAAAAGTTCTTTTTGGGTCAGCGTCCAGGCTTCTCATCCATACATCAAGATAGGCCGAATAACAGTTTTATAGATTCGGATCTTGGTGCGCCGGGAAAAGAACCTTGACACTAGGATCTGATATCTGATGTAGAGCTGCACTGCACCGGAGAGTATTTCGGACCCGCATATCTATCATAATATCAAGCCCTAAAAATATCAATGAAACGGCCTGTGTAAAATAGGTAAACACATTTGATTTGTTTATGTATTAAAGGTTACATGATAAATTAATATAAATAAAATAAATGTTGCTGGACATTTCGCACACCGCTATCTAGCTCCAAACTAAGCTTAACTTGTACCTACTATGGGAACCAGATAACTGATACAATACTTATATACTTTTTTTTGTAAATACAATATATAATACATATATAGAAAAATATCCAGACTCGGAACAAATATCTGTAGGTCATGCAAGCATTTGTTCCGCGGTGGGATTCGAACCCGCTACCTCCTGCGTCTCAGCTGGCTATTCGTCCACCGCGCCACGGAGGACGCCACGGATATGCTTTGTCAAATCATATTGATTCATTATGTAAGTAGGTACCTACCTGTGATTAAGCGGCATCTTCGCATAGGCGCCGCCGATTTGATGTTTACCTAAATATGTTAAAAATTGTTTATTGCAAATGTATCGATTACTGGATAATTCAAGCTACCGGCATTAAACCCACCTCTAAAATATGTAATTTTGATTCCGGATGTGTGTTTTAAATTAATGTCGTACTTAACATAACAGGTTGCATAACGCTTAACGAAAATAAGAACCGCTAAGTTGGTAAATATGGGATCTACGACTTATTTTTTTAAATGGTAAGTCAACTTATGTATGACTGTATGACTAATATGATTTACCATTCATCCATACTAATATTAAAAGTTCGAAAGTTACTTTTCTGTCTGTCTCTTTGTCTGTTACGTTTTCACGATTAAACGGCTGGATCGATTTCTATGAAATTTAGCATACAGTTAGATTATGACCGCGATTGCGACATAAGCTACTTTTTAGCCGACTGTGCAGAAGGAGGGTTATGTTTTTATTGATAAACCACGCGTGCGAAGCCGCGGGCGTCAGCTAGTTGTTTTATATAAGCCGTCTGCAACGAGTCATTATAATCTTTTATTGTATGGATTGTCTGAAATAAACGCAAGAGATAATGTTTATTATTTCAAGTACAAACAACATCTCTGTGTAGCATCAGGTGGTGTTTAGATAACATTATATAAGTCATTGTCCTCACTTACGTACGCACAATGACAGTTTTGCGACTTTTAAAAATTCAATTTATCAGCGGTTTTAGATGTACTCGTATATTGTAGTTACGGCTCTAGAAAACAATTTATTTAAAGGAGCTCTGAAAGTTTTACATTTTTTGTTAAAAAATATATTTCATTTGTTTTTTTTCAGAATCACTTCAGGTTAGCATACAGTATACGGGGTGAATTTGTAAAGTGTCGACATATTTTTAGTAACGGCTCTGTTTACAAATACAGCCTGTATGTGATCGGCAAAGCCGTGTGTGTATCAAAAATTCGTCGACCCTCAATCTAAGATAGGCATAGATCTCTTTCCGATCTCAGTCATTAAAGTACAGCATTACAATCCATGGTACTTCTAATATTGATCAAAAAACCTCATCATCACTTATACTCTGAAAGTTGATCATTGTAAACTCGATATCGGCTCCGTAAATGCGATTTGCAAATAGAATGAGTCTCATTGCAGTCTTATTAAGGTATGACCGCATTAGAACAGAGCTGCGTGGTGCTGCACGCCGCGCTATAAAGTGTCAAAATATTGTTTTAATGATTTTGAATGGCGCGTGTCGCATTAGAGCGGCACTGCAGTAGGCGTGGCTGTGCGTCGCGGCATAGTTGCCTCCAAAAGAATATTGTGACGTGAAGCGACGCGCCGCCCGCGCCGCGCGGTACAGCGACGCTCAATGCGATATAGCAAGCGACGCGTCGCCCGCGCCGCGCAGTACAGCGACGCTCAATGCGACATAGCAAGTGGCGCGTGGCGTCAGTCTGCGTACTGCGCTCGGTGGAGAAGCAAAAAAGTGACGTGAAGTGACGTACAGTGCTGCGCCGCTCTTAAACCTGTACTACGATAGGTGGGTGACGTGAAGTGATGTGCAGCGCTGCGCTGCGCAGCGCCGCTCGAATGCGGTCTTACCTTTATGCTAAAATGAAATACAATCTCCATGACAAATCCTTATTTCTATTTAAAATAAAAGAGGTTACATTCATAAATGCTAAAATTAAATACAACCTCCATGACAAATCTTTATTTCTATATAAACTGAAAGAGGTTACATTCATAAATGTTGAAATGAAATTCAACCTCCATGACAAATCCTTATTTCTATTAAAAATAAAAGAGTTTACATTTATAAATGCTGAAATTAAATATAACCTCCATGAAAAATCCTTATTCCTATTAAAAATAAAAGAGTTTACATTCATAAATGCTGAAATTAAATACGATCTCCATTACAAATCCTTATTTCTATGAAAAATAAAAGAGGTTACATTCATAAATATTGAAATTAAATACAACCTCCATGACAAATCTTTCGGTCTATTAAAAATAAATGAGGTTACATTCATAAATGCTGAAATTAAATTCAACCTCTATGACAAATCCTTATTTCTCTTAAAAATAAAAGAGGTTACGTTCATAAATGCTGCAATTAAATTCAACCTCCATGACAAATCCTTCTTTCTATTAAAAATAAAAGAGGTTACATTCATAAATGCTGAAATTAAATTCAACCTCCATGATAAATCCTTATATCTATTAAATTAAACAGGCCATAGTTTGTTTGTGAAAAACAATTATGTATACCGGGGACGAAGATTTTCTTTTTTGCAAACAAACTGTTTATTTATTTATTTATTTAATACTTTATTGCACAAAAATACAAATAACATGTACAAAAGGTGGGCTTAATGCTAATAGCATTTTCTACCTGCCAACCTCATACCTGTTAAAAATACTTTTAATTATTCGCATGATACTCGAGTACCTATAAGCGATCAATAACACCCTCGATTAGCGTTGTCGCTGTCGCTCGGATTTGGCGTACGAGCGATCGTACGCCAAAATACCTCAGGTGTACAATAGAACTACTTCAGTAGTTTATACAATGTACTATGGTTGTTTCAGTTAAAGATGGTTATATCAGTATTCGGTGTATGGGACTACGCTATCATGGCGGCGACGATGATTGCGTCGGTCGCCATTGGACTATATTTCCGCTTCAGTGGAGGAAAACAAAAAACAAATGAGGTTGGTTTTACAATCACACACCTAATGAGATTAATAATTGCATTCTTCGTACTTACGCTACATTTAGCTTCAACTCAACTTTTAGAATAATTTCAGTGCTAGTTATCTAGGTAGATTAATTTCGCTAATTAATTTCTTATTTTTTAACCCCCGACGCAAAATAAGGGGTATTATAAGTTTGATGCATTTTTTTTAGCAAGATAGGGGTGGGGGGGCTCTTAGCTATATCAGATTTTAACCCGCAATGCAATAAGAAGGGGTAGGGGATTATTATTTATGTACAAATTTACTTGTTTTCAGGAATATCTCCTCGCCGATCGAAACATGTCTACACTACCAGTAGCCGTCTCACTAATGGCGTCCTTCATGTCCGCAATCACTCTTCTAGGGGTATCAGCCGAGACCTACTACTTCGGCATGCAATTCATAGTCATAAACATATCGTACGGCATCGCCACGCCAATAGCAAGTCGACTGTACTTGCCTGTGTTCTTTGGACTGCAGAAGACTAGTACATACGAATATCTAGAGCTGAGATTTGGGCCTCATATAAGAATGCTCGCGTCCTTGACGTATACCTTACAAATGGTGCTGTACAATGGAATAGTCCTGTACGCGCCAGCGATAGTCCTCGAAGCAGTGACAGGACTTGATAGGCTAATATCCATTCTACTCGTGGGATTAGTCTGTACGTTTTATTCGACGTTGGGAGGAATGAAGGCGGTGCTTTTTACGGATTTACTGCAATCGCTGTTGATGTTTGGAGCTGTTTTCAGTGTTGTTATATTCGCATCGATACAACTCGGAGGGTTGACTCAAATCTTCGTGATTGCTAATGAGCGGGGACGCATGAACTTTCAAAAGTAAGTTATTTTATTAGGAACCTATTAAAGAAGCTTTTATTCAACGTGATAGTATGTTTGCATGATCTATAGATATTTGTTCCGGGTCTGGATGATTTTATATACAGGGTGTTTGGTAATATACTGACGATATTCAAGTGACGGTTTATCAAAACGTAAAAAAGATTTATCGAAAAAAAAACTACTAGTTATATTATCAAACTTTAATGAAATCGAGTAAGTTTAGGTTATTTATTCGATATAAAACTTACTGCCTTCTGTTGCAATTGACATCCAAAAATAAAGGCCGATTAGATATCTCTTTCGGAAATGGCTGCGGGTTTTGGGTTAGAAAGGGATAACAAGAGATATCTCGAGACGTCACCAATACAGTATCTGTGGTTAAATGGCAAGCAATAAGCAATAGCACAACATACGTTTAATAAAGTGTTTGTTTTACATGCCAAAATAAAATTATCAAATTTCTTAGGTAAGCATTTCACAAATTTATTTCTAAGCTCATCAAAATAACCCCTTTCATTTTTGTGCGTATATAATCAAACACCCTATATACATATTAGAACTATGTATTTACAATTTATAAAAGTATATTACCTATATTTGTCAGTTATCTGGTTCCCATAGATAGTACAAGCTCTGCTTAGTTTGTGGCTAGATAGCGTTGTGTGAAATGTAAAATAATACTTATCTGTTTATTTAGTATGCGATCAAATTCAGGCGAATGAAAACCCCAACTAAAATTGGGGGCTGAAATTTGGAATACATATAATATGTAATTTTGGTGACAATGCAATAATATGATACCATGGAGGTGGTCTCACGATGGAACTTCTGAATGGATTATAGTAGGCTACTAGCGTTTGGGCTCATTTGAATCTATTTGCGGTTCTGAAAAAAGTTAAAGCTAAAAGCTTGTTTGAAAAAGTACATTAAAAAAAACGGTTTCGTATCTTAATTATGAATTTGAAAGATGTGATTGTTTTTCAGTTTCACCTTGGACCCAACAGAGAGGAACACTTGGTGGTCACTGATCATTGGTGGATTGATCACGTACTTGTCATTGTATGCCGTTAATCACACGCAGGTACACAAAAATTAAATTATTATTTATTATCATTATCAAAGATATAACACGTCAGATTAAAATCGAATGCGTTTGATCTACTTATGCATTGCATATGGCTAAAACTAAAAAATAAATATCTTCATATGTATGTATATAATCAAAAAACTTAATGCTTTAACCCCAATAAATAAAAACCGGCCAAGTGCGAGTCGGATCCGCGCACGAAGGGTTCCGTACCATTATCTATAAAATTGGCAAAAAAATCATGTCTGTTGTATGGGAGCCCAACTTAAATATATATTATAATCAGTGATCGGACTAGGTAGAGCTATTTTGTGTACTTGCCATATGTAAGAATAATATGGATATGCCCAAAATCCCGGGATTTGCTTTTTAAGTAGACAAATAATAAAAAGCTATTTACGGAGTAATGAAAGAATACACTTCCTCTCCGACGGGCGTATAAGGTCGGGTTTAAGGATAGTATACTAAATAGATAGAAACTTGATTCATTAAACCACATATATTTTTTATGTAACAATTTCTTATATTTATACAAGACTCAACAATCATTTAACATTATCATTCTGAAGTTGTACAAGAACATATTACCATACAAATTATTTGTTCCTCAAAAAATTAAAATATACAAACAGAACAAGCTATATGTATTTACAATAAAATCCTGATTAAATTGATCAACACGTTAAACAATAATTTACTTATTCAAACAAAAAATGTCATTCTTGGAGAATTTGAAGAAAAATTGTCAAAAAATGAAGTAAATGATGAAATTTTGTCTACAAATTTGTTCCACTAACATCCACAGATGTCGAAAATTCACTAGTTGATTCCGTAGATTCTCTTTTTCTAGAATATTTTTCGCATTTCATATTGCCATTGATTCAAAGCTGTTTAATCAAGAAACAGCATTCATTATTTCTTCATAATATTTTCTATAATACGATGCAGCTTCAAGCAATTCCGGAGGATAAGTCGGAATCTAATGGAATATCCATATTAACATTAATGTTTGCGGTTAATGAACCTAAACAGCTCTACCTACTCCGATCACTGATTATAATCAATAGCACAATTTTATTTATGTACTTTATTTGAGATTGGTGCTGATTAAGCTAGTCCTCTAAATTGACTCTTAATTGGCGTCAACTATGTATCTATGGGGACATCCTTTAATTTTTACCTTTTTTTATTTATTGGAACTTTTCCTTTATTTCCGCTGAAAGACCTTGCTTTTTGTAAAATTTCGTGATTCTAGGTCAACTGGATCTACCTTATAGGTTTTCGATCCAAAACCTAAAGGGTACTTCAGGTTGACTTCGAATTGTCAATTTTTATTAAAAACAAGGTCTTATATCACATGTAAAGGGAACATTCCGTAAAATAAAATAAGTTGAAAATTTAGGTAAATTTTGGTACTTACAAGTTTTCGCGAAAATCTAAATTTGCCTATATCTTTTTATCGTGTTGACTCAGGACCTTGATTTTTATACACCTAATAGGGACTATAGACCTCAGTATCTGGTATAAATTTCAAACTAGGTCCACCCGTTCCTGAGAAAATCGGTGGTGACACACAGACAGTCGGACATGAGAAGGTGATCTTATAAGGGTTCCTTTTTTACATTTTGAGGTACGGAACCCTAGAAATGAATATAGTTCGATTTATCTTACAAATTCCCTCTCAGACTTTGTTTTACTATCGAAATTACCTGACTATGTATTTTTGTGGCAAAGGTAGGTCAGATTAGAATGCAGAGTATGCATTAAGTATACAAAAGGTTTTGAGCACATTATATAACCTACTATTATATGCCAACTATATAGGGTGTTTGGTAATATACTGACGATATTCCAGTGACGGTTTTTCAAAATATAGAAAAAGACTTCTCGAAAAATAAACTACTAGTTATATTATCAAATTTTAAAGAAAATCGACTAAGTTTCGGTGATTAATTCGATATAAAACTTACTGCCTACTCTTGCAATCGACATCCAAAAATAAAGACCGATTTGGTATCTCTTTCGGAAATGGCTGCGGGTTTTGGGTTAGAAAGGGACAACAAGAGATATCTCGAGATGTCACCAATACAGTGTCTGTTGTTAGATGGCAAGCATTATGCAATAGCACAATATAAGTTTAATAAAGTGTTTGTTTTTACATGCATAAATAAATTTCAAATATCTATGGTAAACACTTCACAAATGTATTTATTATGCTCATCAAAATAACCCCTTTCATTTATGTGCGTATATTATCAAACACCCTATATAACTATTAGAGTTAAAACATTGGATATTTTTATCACCTTGTGTTTAATTAATAATATAATTCTACGTAAACATAAGTAAGGTTGAGATGACTTTTGAGATGTTTAATTGCAAGGTTGTAGGACGACCTCCGTGGCGCAGTAAGCGAATAGCCGGATGACACGTAGGAGGCTAAGGGTTCAATTCCCGCTGCGGAACAAAGTTTACATTAACTACAGATATTTGTTCTGGGTTTGGGTGTTTTTCTATATAATAAAAGTACATACTTACAAAAAAAGTCTTTATGTATTCTATCAGTTATCTGGTTCCAATAGTTCTTCTTAGTTTGGGGCTAGATAATATAAGCTCAACGTAAAAAAAATGCAATAACATTAGTTTCCATCAATTATGACATGCCTATTTAACGTTTTTATAATAATTTTATCTCTAGCTGAACTATAAAAAATCGTAGAACCATACATCGTGGTGATTCGGTTAGGACATGGGCTCCTCCATCGATGGTTGTTAATGTTTGCAATTTGAATTGATGAAGAGAGTGGAGTGGACTGTATCTAAATGCGTAGGAGTTTGAAAAAGGAAAGGAGGGTGCGATCACTCACCGTGATCGATGCCGGCTAGAAGAATATTCTTTTTTGTTTTTATTTTGTACGTGTGTCGTGTTAAAACAATGTTTCCATTTTAATTTTTTTTAGAAGCTGTAGCTAGTCGTAGGGGCGCCCCTCAGTTGTTTGTAATGGTACCTAGCACTTCGTATTTGTTGTTATTCGCTTGATTTATGATTGGTTATGTGGTTTTATGATATTACTTGATGACACGGCGAGTGCGAGGAACACAATTACCTCGTGATCCTAGGGAACGCGGATGCAAAGTCAGCGGAAGAAATGGTGAAGGAATCAAGGAGCGGGAACGGATGTTCAACAGTTCACTCGTCGATTGATCGCGCATGCACGCGTGAATGCTGCGCGGGAGATTTAAAATGACTTGCTTTAACAATGGTTTTCGTTAGACCTCATGAAACGGAACAGCGTGTATACTGTATACATTATGTTGTGAGTAATTTCCAGGTCCAAAGATTATTAACAGTGAAGACCCTCGAGCAGTCTCAGGCGTGCCTCTGGTGGAGCTGGCCCGTACTCTCCCTTCTCAGCTTCGTGACTTGCTTGAGTGGTATAGGAATGTACGCCGTCTACAAGGACTGCGATCCCTTCGCCAGCGAACATATCGCAGCGGTAAATAATAAACATCACACTATTAACTGTAGGTAGTTTTATTAGGTTCTTGAGATCTTAGATCATAAGTTGCTTAAATATGTTGTCTAACTCAAATCAGTGTTGTGTACGCCTATATTTATCAGTCCTAGAACGCAATGTTAAAATTTGTATAATGTGAAAATATGTAGATATGCTGTTGGCGTTCCTATTTTGTTAACAAATAAATAAATATTATAAATGTGAAAGTTTGGATGTTGGTTTGTTGATGTTTGTTTGTTACTCAATCACTTCATAATGGCTGAACCAATTTCTATGAAATTTGGTGTGTCGATAGATTATGACCTGGATTGACACATATGTTACTTTTTATTGACAAACCACGCGAGCGTAGCCCCAAGCGGAAGCTAGTAATAACAATGAATTATTTATTTCAGGCAACAATAAAATGGTAACAAGATATTAATAAAATTATTCAACGGCCTATAAAGACCTTATATATACACAACCCCCCCACATTTTTAGCTCAGTTAGTCACAACAAAATTGTGCCAACACTACCTACCTATATACCGAAAGTTATTCTCGGACAAACAAACATACATACATACATACATACAACGCCGATTTGCCCAAGTTGATTTAGTGATCTCACTTCGATCGATCAAAAAAAAAGTCCTTTGGTTAGGATTTTTTAAACACGTCATAAACAGTTATTTTACTTTTTAATGGGAACAATGTAATATTTTTTACTTAGAAAACTATCGGGATTGATTTCAATCATTAATGAGTCTCTGTTATCTCAGGTTTTTGGTCGGCTTAAAAACCCCACAGCAAGATTTGGCTATTAGATATCAGTTTGTAGTAAAATGGTAACCGTTGTGCAGACACCTGTTGCATTAAATATTCATCTCGTGTTCCAGATAGATCAGCTGATGCCGTATTACGTGGTAGACGCGATGCGCGGAGCCCCCGGGCTCGCGGGGCTCTTCGTCGCCGGCATCTTCAGCGCCTCGCTCTCCACCATATCCGCTTCCTGCAACGCGCTTGCCGCCGTCACTCTCAGCGACTATGTCAGCAGGTGAACAAACAAAAACATAGAGAAAAACAAACTTTGTTTTTTTTTGACGACCTCCGTGGTGCAGTGGGCGAATAGCCGGCTGAGACGCAGGAGGTAGCGGGTACGATTCCCGCCGCGGATTAAATGTTTGCATGATCTACAAATATTTGTTCCGGGTCTGGTTGTTTCTCTATATATTATAAGTATGTATTTACAATGGTCTTGGGCGGGACACTTGGCTAGACGTGGTGATGACAGATGGAGCAGGACAGTGACTGAATGGTGGCCGAGGAGCGGGTATAGAAGGGTAGGACGACCGGCAGCGAGATGGGTGGACGACATCATAAAGGTCGCGGGCCGTCAGTGGGTGAGACTAGCGCAGGATCGTGATGGATGGTACAAACTTGGGGAGGCCTATACCCAACAATGGGTGAAGTCAGGCTGTGGATGATGATGATGAAGATATATTTACAAAAACAAATGTATATAAGTATTCTATCAGTTATCTAGTTCCCATAGATAGCGCTGTGTGAAATGGACAGCAATATTTATTTATGTCCAGCAATATTTATTTTAATTCTGGACATTTTACACAGCGCCATCTATCCCCAAACTAAGCAACGCTTGGCTATGGGAACCAGATTGTAAATACATTCTTACAATACATAGAGATATAATCAGACCCGGAACAAATATCTGTATATCATGCAAACATTTGTTCCGCGGTGGGAATCGAACTCGGAAACTCCTTCGTCTCAGTCGGCTATTTACCCACTGCACCACGGAGGTCATCAAAACGGCAAAAAGCAAGTAACGAATAAAATCGTTGCTACGCCGGCGCCGTACCTCGGCTTGTAGTTTTTTATACATACTTGTCGTTGTCATTCCATTCTTTGCCATAGCTCGCTCGAAGAACTTACGACTGTGGGATCAAAATAGTACGATGTTATAGTATAGTACAATATTATACTCCTAATCAACTTGGGCAAATCGGCGTTGTATGTATGTTTGTTTGTCCAAGGATAACTTTCGAAGCGTTTATCCGATCATCATGAATTTGGTATATAGGTAGGTAGTGATGGCATAATTTTGGTGTGACTCAGTGAGCTAAAAACGTGGAGAGGTTGTTGAGATATTGGGGTTGAACAGGGGTAAAAAAAATGAAAATGAGACTATTAGGACAAGTGGCTCGTCTAATAAAAGGTATTTGTGAGTACATTTCGACTCCCTTTATATTTTTAATTTAAACATGCTAGTTTTTAAGTTATTAGCCATAATAAAAACTGAATTTTGTCAAAATTCACAGTGTACACCAGTGACCACACAGTGCTGAAATTTGGTATGCGTGTAGCTTTAGGTTTATAGTCCCCATTAGGAGTTTAAAAATCAAAGTTCTGAGTCAACACGATAAAAAGATATGGGCAAATTTAGATTTTCACGAAAACTTGTAAGTACCAAAATTTACCTTAATTTTCAACTTTTTATTTTTCGGAATTTTGCCTTTATTTGTGTTGTAAGACCTTGCTTTTAACCAAAATTGTCAATTTTAGGTCAACCGGAAGTACCCTATAGGTTTTAGGTTGAAAACCTTTAAGGTAGTTGACCCGTTGACCTGGAATCACGAAATTTGGCAAAGAGCACAAATAAAGGAAAAATTCCATAAAACAAAAAAAAGCCTTGAAAATTAAAGGGTGTTGTATGGGCGCTTATACAATTTAGAGGACTAGCTTAATCGGCACCAACCTCAAATAAGGTAAAAAAAATTGAGCTATTGAATAAAATAAATATTTAAGAGGCGCTCCCCTACAACAGACATGATTTTTTGCCGTTTTTATAGCTGGTACGGAACCCTTCGTGCGCGAGTCCGACTCGCACTCGGTTTTTATGTTTTTAGATAACAAAAGTAATGATTTAAAGTAACTTACTTTAGGGTACTAATTTCCGACTTACCAAGTCATTGAAGCTCATACAGCCGGAGGGAACCAGATATGTACGTAAATACGCCGTTAGCTAGGTATAAACCTCTTTTATATCGCAGCAACAAGTGCCTTATAAAACTCCGGCATTGTTACAGAAGCCAAGATTGTACAGGGGGATTTTTTTGCCGATTATGTAGATAATCGTACGGAACCCTTTGTGCGCGAGTCCGACTCGCATTTAGCCGGCTTTTTTTACGATTCGTTGAACTTGTGAACTTTTCGTTACATTTTCAGATGGAGTAAAATGAACCCAGCACACATTCCATGGCTGACGAAATTGGCCGCGTGTGGTTACGGTTTCGTGTTCCTCGCTTTGGCCTTCCTGGCGGAATACTTGGGAGGGGTTCTGCAAGCTGCACTTACTATATTTGGAGCTGTTGGGGGGCCACTTTTTGGAGTATTCACACTTGGCATGTTCACTACTTATGCGAACCAACGGGTAAAAACATTTCACATTTATAATAATAATGCTGGACATTTCACACAACGATATCTAGCCCCGAACTAAGCAAAGGTTGTACTATGAGAACCAGATAATTAATGTACTTTTTTTTTGTAAATACATACATAATATACAGAGAAACATATAGACCCGGAACAAATATCTGTAGATCGTGCAAACAAATGATCCGCGGCGGGAATCGAACCCACAACCTCAATCTTTTGCCGATATTTCACTTAAATATTTTTTTGCACTTGTACGATATTTTGTTAAGATATTTGTTTCCATAGGTGAGTACATTATGCTTACAAGGAAAATAAATAATAAACTGTTATTATGTGATTGGACGTAGGTACTGTGTATCTCAAAAATGTCCTGCAGTCAAGAGAAGGTAATAGATATAGAAAAACTATTTTAGAAGAGGTAAAAAAGAAATAAGTACCGAAATGCCGGCTGCTAGAGGAATTTGGTATAATAATTATTAGTGACCGACCGTTCGGTTTCGGTTTCGGTCAGTTTTGGCCAAGAAATCTAATTACGGCCTTAGATTCTTAGATGTCGCGGCCGAAAGTATCGGCCGCGCCGAAACATGAATTCTTTCTTGAACAATCTTGCGTCGTTTCGAAACTTCGCGGCTCGCCCGTTGTGCTCGCCCGCGTCCGTTGACTTGGGTCGCCGCCGTCCACTGTTTATCGCATGGATATTTGGTACGTAATTATATGATTGTCTTTTTATTTTATTTAACACTAGTGGTTCGCCCCGAACTGAGATCTCGCGAGGTTCCGATTAAAACAATAAAAATATTATTTGTAATCCTTGACTATTAAAATATTTCCACGAAATAAATAACAAAATTACTTGTTACTTACAATTACTTACATTAGCTCATTTGATCACACCCAAATTGTGCCATCACTATCTACCTATGTATCAAATTTCACGATGATCGGATCAACGCTTCGAAAGTTAACTTCGGACAAACAAACATACGTACATACCTACATACTTACATATATACATACATACAACGCCGATTTGCCCAGTTAATTTAGAGACAACTATTTAACTGTCTGCATGTATAATATACATTGTATTATGCAAATAAATGTGTGAAAAATTCACTAGATTTAACTATACAATAGACATTTTAAATAATCTTTATGTATGTTTCAGTTTCGGTTTCGGCCGAAACTGAGAGCCAGGCCGAAAGTTCGGTTTCGGTTTCAGTTTCGTCTGAAAAACCGATCGGACACTAATAATTATATTGTGCCAACACCACGTAGTAACACAAAATACATATGTGCAGGAGTTAAGTTTAGTACAACGAGCGATAACAAGCGCACACAAAGACGCGCTTGTACGAGGATATCGGATCATTCAAACGTTCGACCGATTTGATCCGAGATCCGTACGTGCGCGTCTATATGCGTGCGTCTGCTACGCTCGTTGCACTAAACTAATCTTCTGTACCTATCTATTTTGTGGCATTAATGTAGAAAGGGCAGATACGCCTCTCCATTTCATTACGTCAGCGTGAAATACATATTCTTTATCCGCTGTAATCACAAGGCTCATTTTGAATTGTCTTGCCGTGGTGTTGACGGACAGTAATGAAGTGGAGAGGCATTCATTTTTAAAGTAGACAGTATTATAATATATTTATATTACTAGTGGTTCGCCCCGAACTAATATCACGCGAGTCTCCCATATATAAACAAAAAAAATGTTATATGTAATGTTTAACCATCAAAATAGTGCCACGAAAAATTTCCAACTACTTGACCTACAGTTTCATTCAAATTACAGGTTCATGTAAATTGGTAACACTTTCTTGGAGTATAAATTGCAGTTATTCTGGATTTCAGATTGTTGCCTATATTTGTGTCAAACTCATGCCAAATTACAGCACTGTGGGGTCACTGGTGTACCCTGTGAATTTCATCAAAGTTCAGTTTTATTATGGCTAATAACTCAAACACTACAAGGACAACATTCAGTCACACCAAGATTGTGCCATCACTACTTACGTACCTATGTATTAAATTTCACGATGATCGGATAAACGCTTTGAAAGTTATCCTTGGACAAACCAACATACTTTTATACAACGCCGATTTGCTCAAGTCGATTTGGAGATCTTACTTCGCTCGATCAATTATTACCTACTTTTGTTAACCGCACTCCAGAAGCCCAAGACACATGCTCCATGCTTAGTTCGGATCTCGCTGTCATATTTCTTTTGCCAATAAACATTTTAATCTTATATTATTATCTTTTCCAGGGAGTGTCAATAGGCCTGATCACCGGTATGGCTGTGACTCTCTGGATAAGCTTCGGAGGCCCACGCCCCATGCCGGTAAAGCTGCCCCTCAGTGTGGAAGGGTGTGCGTTCAACGTCACACAGAGACCAGTCCTCGTCCCCAACTCTAGTGACTACTTGTATCCTTATCGGATCTCGTATTTGTGGACTAGTCCGGTGAGTTATATACACCGATTATAAGCGATATAATGAGCTTTTCCCATTAGACTACGACATGGCACGCTTCAAGAGAAGTGTGAGGTTTCTACAGTGTAGGGAACGCATCGACAATACCCCGGGTGTTGCCGGTGTCAATAGGCGACGGTGATCGCTTACCATCAGGTGGGCCGTTTCCTGTTTCCCCACAAATAACATTAAAAAAAATCCTGGGCGTCGACCACAATCTTTTAGTAAACCATCATGTTTCAGGAGCGTTTTGTTTCAATCTTCTAGTAACATTACTTCGTTTTGAACCACAACACGTTTAAACATTACTGTTATAATCTCAATAATGTTGCATATTTAAGGCTTGCACCACGTTCAGTATAAAACATTGCGAAAATAAACACGGTGGAACCAGGAACGCAGGTCATCCGCCGGCAAGATGGGTCGACGACATTATAAAAATGGCAGATCGTATGTGGGTTAGAACAGCGCAGGACAGAGGCGAATGGCGACAACGAAGAGAGGCCTATTCCCAGCAGTGGGATGAGGAAGGCTGACGATGATGACTTACTTTTTAGGATAATTTTACTTACTACTTTTTATGTTCCTATTTTTAACTGACTTCAAGATAAGGAGGAGGGTCTCAATTCGGTTGTACTAAAATGTTTTTTTATGTTTGTTATCACAGTAATCTTTAATTTATCAACTAATTGGAAAATTCCTTTTTTTATTTGAAAGGATTTACTTTCCGATTGCGCACATAGAAATTTCATCAAAATCGGTTCAGTAGTTTGGTTTTTTAATCACAATTACTGGAAAATATGTCATCCAAGTAAACGAAATTGTGAATTTTGCTTTCCTGTGACTTTTCATCTGAAATCGGGTTTATTTTTTATTACTAGTTACTTGTGCAATAATAATAAAAAAAAATAGTTTTTTTAAAGTATGTAATTAAAAATATCACTAAAATAGCTGAGTATAACGTCGATGCCACTCCTCTTCTAACATTTTCAGATTGGTTTCATCTGGGTGCTACTAGTAGGGTCGGTTGTGTCTCTGGTATGGAGACAGCAGCAGCCCTGGGAACGGGAGGGGCGAGAGCATCCTGACCCGGCACTCTTCACTCCCCCCCTCGCCAGGCGGCTGAGGGCCAGGTTTGAGGATAAACAAGGCCAGGTATGAGATAATGCTAGGGTTTTCGTATGGGGTTTTATAGTGCATCTCAACTACCTGTTATTTTCACTAAAACGAAAATTTTCCCTTCTCTTGTATTTTATGGCTGACCTTTCTATTCATAAGCTATTTGTGGTTATGAAAACTTTACCCATGTCTTAAACAGGTTGCTTCGTAAAAATTTATGTATATTAGCCCGTTAGAGAGTTATTGTTCTTACTCACGTGGACGAGTTTCGTTCTACGATTTTGACAGTTTTCATTGAAATAATAGTTTGTAGAAATCTGCTGTTATTGAATAAAATTATGTATATGAGCGATTTTATGTGCAAACTTCTAAATAAAAAAATATACGTGTAAATTATGATCTAAGGTAAATATAAAAAAAAAAAACTCTACGTCAAGTTTTAAATTAATCCTGAGTGGTATTTATTAGCCCCTTCGGTTAAACATACATAGGTATTTCGAAGCACCCGCTATGACTGTAGGAAATACATACGGGGCTTAAATTGCACCTCGCATTGAGCTATTTATATATTTTTGGTGAGATAATATATTCATATTTACAAAAAAAATCCCCTTTCAGTTAATATATTCAGTTTTATAGATAATTTTCATTGCAAACGCAAACGTTTCCTCTGTAACGATTACTGACCAGAGGTCTTAGCCAAGTTACATTCGATTAGCTATGACGCTAGTCTATAAGTCCGAAAATGTATGGGATTTGACACTTGCTATGGAAATATCACGTGAACTATCGACAACAAATCTATGTAGACATCGAATCGATTCGAAGCGAATGTAACTTGGCCACGGGCTCTGGTTTAGGTAAGGTTAGGAAATTTAGTTCTCATGCATGGTTTGTCATTAAAAACTTTACCCTCTTGCGCAGTTGGGCAAAGTCTCAATCCCGATCATAATCTATATAGGTACCAAATATCATCGAAATCGGCCCAGAAATTTCATCGTGAACGTAACAAACAGACAGACAAACAAAGTTACTATTAAACTTATAATATTAGTAAGGATATACACGGTGTTCTGTAAATCACTGTTTTCCCAGAACAAACGTTGTTCAGACCATGGTCTACAAAGGGTCTAAAAACCTCAAATTAAAAAACAAAAATAAATCGATTGAAAAATTTTAAAAACATAAAAAGTTGCGAACTTAAAACGTCTATTTTAACGTTACGCCCTACAACATAGACACCGTATCGCCACATAAATAATAATAGTAAGTACGCTACGGTTAGCGTGCCAATAAACATTAAGTCACCACGGCTAGTTTTTAAATAAAGTTAGACTTATTTGAGTAGGACTAGATTTTTTTTTTAATTCTCTTGTTTGATGCTATAAACTGTTAGTAGACCATGGGCTGAACCACGTATGTTCTGGGAAAACAGTGATTTAAAGGACACCGAGTAGAATAAAGATTGTACATGATACCCAAAACGAGTATAGAAACACACGAAAGACCAATATTCTGTTTATTAATACATTATTGGTTTAGCATTAAGAAGTTATTTTTGTTTTTATTTTATTTATTTCACAAAATCCACAGCCCTTATTATGTAAGATACAAACTTTTACTAAGCGTAGCATACGGCCAAAAACGGATTTACTTTATATAAAAAATAATTTATTAATAGACAGTCTAAATTAAACTAAAAATACGAACAAAACAAATTACGTGTAAAAAAGGTGTTACAAAGTTATTTTATTGGCACTGATGTGCTTGCTATCATTGGTTTTGATGTATAGTCTAACTTTTTATTAGCTGCAGTAAAATGACGTTTCTAAATGTCATTCCGTAAAATAATGTTGCCAGCCTAATCTCAATAGGGATGTGATTCAGTTCACAAAAATTAATTAAATAACATTATTATGACGTTTTTGTTTCATTTTGAATGTACCTCCCTATACTTCCACTAAAAAAGATCAATCCTCTAGTATAGTAATAATAATAGGTTAAAAAAATACATTACAACTTAATATTAAATCTCAAAAAAAAACCAAACTGATTATTCATTTATGATTCACTCATTTAACTACATCCCTATTTATTTTTCTTCAAAAACCGGCAACCCACAAAACGTCGTTTTACTGCAGCTAATAAAAAGTTAGACTATAGTTAGAATTTAATCGTGTAATATGAGTTGCAAGTAACGTTGTAGATAGGCTGCTTTGGTGCATGTAGAGTCTGGGGCCACAGTGGTCACTTTAAGTGAATCATCATATGTTTTACCAGTACCTTTTTTTTATAAATTAAATAAATAAAATAAATATTCCTGGACATTTTACACAGCGCTATCTAGCCCCAAACTAAGCAGAGCTTGTACTATGGGAACCAGATAACTGATAGAATACTTTTATACATTTTTTTGTAAATACATAATTATAATATATAGAGTGACAGCCAGACGGGGAACAAATATCTGTAGATCATGCAAACATTTGTTCCGTGGCGGGAATCGAACCCGCTACCTCCAGCGTCTCAGCCGGATGTTCGCCCACTGCATCACGGAGGTAGTCAAAAGGACGTCGGAGGTCTTTGTATTGTGTTCCTCAATATCGAAAAGTGTACATACTATTACGAGCTAATAAGTTATTAAATTAGTGTATTATACACATACACTATCTTCATTAAACAGCACTAATGCAATTATCACCCTGAGCAAAATTACTCCTATAATAAGCAACTAATGGATTAGTGTAGTGTTTAGAGCATGCATGTGCTAAGCTTTTTATCTATTTGTATTATAGATTGGGGATGAGGAAATGCATGAAACTCATTTGGATTATAACACCGATGCGAAACAAAGGTAAGTGCTGTGAACTTTGTTTTAATATGTTTGAGTATGCTTTGATGCTTTCACGTGTTTTATTTGAGAAAAGACGAGAAGGTTAGTGTAGCTTGCTAGTCACTTCGACAGATGCTACGTTTTACGCGATCAATTGGATTGGTGACCAAATATTGATCGCGCATGTGGCAGTTTAGAGCGCTTTCGTACTATGGAGGGTCATTTAAAATGTTATACTACGGCCGTTCCGAGAATGCGTTCCTGACACGTCGCGATTGAACTGACGACGTAACTTTGTAATGGCGTTGCAGTTACGATAAAAATATTATTGCTGGTTGTTTACCGTTTTAACAGTTGATGAGCATTAAAACAACATCATTATATCAATAATCAATTAATGTTATAATTTTGTGCCAAACTGAGTGTCAAATAACTTGGTAAACAATATTTTTCTAAATCTAAACTGCGCTATTACAAGGTTATGTCAGCGCTTTATATGACTAACTGATAGGTGTCAGGAACGCATTCTCTGAACGGCCGAAGTAGTGTCGGTCGGCTTTTTGGGTGGCCTTAGGCATCAGATTTGGCCACTAACTCCACAGAATAGATAAAACCCCAGAATAAGTGTCAACTCCAAGTAGAATACGCCGCCATTAGTCAGTCTGTGACCGTCGTGGTCACGCGTGACGTGTTTTACAGTGTTCAATTTAATTGGATTATGCCTTCTTGTGGCGTCCCAACGTGTAGAAATTCAGCTAGGCTCAAAAAAAAAAACAAAATGGGTTCACATTTTATACGTAAATAGCGCATTTAGATGTTGTGTTATTTGATTATTGAATAAATTGTTTGGTTTGTAATTGTCGTAAATAATGATCCTCCATTTTGCTGGTGTTGCCAAATATCGAGTTATTATTTTCTCTACTCTAGAATACTGAGATTGAAAACTTTTATTAGTTGTAGTTTTAAATTATACTAGTGGTTCGCCCCGAACTGAGATCTCGCAAATCTCCCAATACCAAAAAATATATTATTTTAAGGCGATTTGCGCAACGATGTCAAAACGTATTTAGCGGCTAAATACAAGTGAAACAGTTCTCAAATCATAAAAATATGTCGAATTTAAACATGTTTAGTCGCTAAATACGACTAAACATGTTTAAAACCGGCCTTAATCTTTGACTAATAAAATAGTGCCATAGTTACATTAGCTGTATCTTACCAAAACATTTACCACAAAACGGGTATTTAATGACTAAGCTAGCAACATTACGCGGGTGGGAGCGCGGTGGGCGCGGGACGAGGGTTTCGTTTTATGGACACGTGCACGGCTTGCAATTACAGCTGAATGCGTATTCTGGTGTTTTATCAATTCTGTGACTAACTCATACAAATTTTCATAAAGAGATTCAGAATTTAGCATGAGAAAGAGATAAGTAGAAATATTAGACTTATGCCTGGCAGTGGAAAGAAAATAGGCAAGTAAAAGAAGTGCTACAAGTAGGTATGTCCTTTTTACAAGCTTTTTATTAACCTGCAATATATGTACCTATGTTTGTCCGGGTGGAAACTTGCAACTGGATTGTAAACCCGTTCCGCTGCACCGATTGAGCTTAAATTTGGAATACTTTGGTGACAATGCAATAATATGGTACCATGGAGGTGATCCCATGATAGAGACGGATTCTATACAACGGAACTTCTGAATGGATTATAGTAGGCTACCAGTGTTTGGGCTCATTTGAATCTGCTTGCGGTCTGATTATGAATTTTATAAAAGCTTGTTTAGCTAAAGTAGTTTTTCAACAAAAACACTTATTTATTTTGTGTACAATAAAGAAAGAATTATGCAAAATGTTTAAACGTATGGTAAAATTGAGGTTGATAGACACGACAACGTAATACAATGTTTGGATTTATAAATAAATGGCAGTGATATTGTAAAATCTTTTGTGTATTACCATGATCAGTGTCGCGAGCCGTACATTATGAGACAAAGTGCACGATGATATGGTGATGGATGCAGGACAGTTCATCGTAGGTGCGTGTCCTACGAGATAATGCTTTGTCGTACATAATGTCGATAATTCTTGGGTGTACCTAATTGACGTTACGTACAACAACCATACACTAGTATTTTACTGGTTAGGTGCGTCGAGCCGTGACGTAACATCGGGTGGTTAGGTCCTGCCTAATTGAGTCTTTTGTTTATCCTTTTATACCACTTAACATCGGGTGTTGGTTAAGCAACTCTGTTGGGCAGCGTTCGGGAAACTACGTGACGTCTTCTCGTCCAAAATAGCTCAGTGTCTGAAGACAACAGTCTTTGATCAGTGTGTGTTACGCGTGATAATAAATGGTCACTTACTCTGGGCCACATAAAAAAGCTCAAGGTCGCTCATGCAATGGAGAGGGCTATGCTTGGTGTTTCTCTAATAAATCGATTTAGAAATGAGGAGTTCCGTAGACACACCAAGGTCACCGTTATAGCCAAAAGGATTAGCAAGCTGAGGTGGCAGTCGGTGGGGCACATACCTTGAAGAACTGATGGCCATCGGGGCAGAAATATATACCTATCCATAAAAATATAAATCCATGTTTTGTAAACAACTGTCTATTATGTCCATCCAAAGGTTGTCTGATGATATATAATTACTAATTAAATAAATATTGCTGGATATTTCACACAGCGCTATCTAGCCCCAAACTAAGCAGAGATTGTTTGGGAACCAGATAACTGATAGAGTACTTATATACTTTTTTTGTAAATACATACTTATAATATACACGGTGTCCTTTAAATCACTTTTTTTCCAGAACAAACGTTGTTCAGACCATGGTCTACTAACAGTTTATAACATCAAATTAAAAAAACTAAACGAAATTGGTCTTTGAAATACATAAAAAGTTGCGAACATATAACGTCTATTTTGACATTACGCCCTACAACATAGTCAGCGCGCAGACCGGTAGCTACTAGGTACCTAAGGAGTAGGTAATACGCTACGGCTAGGAACTTTAATGTCACGGTTAACCTTAGAACAAAGTTAGACTTATTTGAGAGGGTCTAGATTTTTTTTTTGAATTATTTTATTTGATGCTTTAAACAGTTATTAGACCATGGTCTGAGCAACGTTTGTTCTTGGAAAACAGTGATTTAAAGGACACCGTGTATAAAAAAAACACCCAGACACGGAACAAATATCTGTAGATCATGCAAACATTTGTTTCGCGGTGGGAATCGAACCCGCTACTTCTTGCGTCTCAGCCAGCTATACGCCCACTGCGCCACGGAGGTCGTCAATAATAATATCGGGCACTATTCTTTTATTTATTGTATGTTTTATTTTTTTATAATTAAATGAAATTGTAGAAAATATTGAATCTAAGTCATATCGATATTTTTTTAAATATTGCAATTAATTTTTATTTTCTACTTTTCAGAGTGAACTGTTGAAATCTGACGAAACCCAAGATTAAAGTTAAAAATAGTTTTTTTTAATATTATTGATTATATTGGTAATTTTTGTGATAAAGTCTCGAATTTTTGGTGATTTTTGAGTTTGGACCATTGTTTCATTACCCATTAAAATGTTTCACGAAGTTCATAAATATTTACTTATATTATTTAGTAGATAATATTCATTGTTCATCTTTTTACTGTAAGGGTATAACTGTTTGTTGATGTTGGCACTTATTTTTTTTTATACAAGTAGTATTATTATCAATGAATCGTATGGTAGTAGTATCAGAATATTAACGTACATACAAAAAATATAATATATGTAGCTATATGCGAGTTTTTATAATATAATTGTGAACGCGCATCTAGACCGTTCATCGAGGCAGTAGTAGACTTTTAAATGCCTATTTTAGGGTTCCGTACCCAAATGGTAAAACGGGACCCTATTACTAAGACTCCGCTGTATGTATGTCCGCCTGTCTGTCTGTCTGTCCGTCTGTCACCAGGCTGTATCTCATGAACCGTGATTATCAGTTGAAATTTTCACAGATGATGTATTTCTGTTGCCGCTATAACAACAAATACTAAAAATAAAATAAATATCTAAGGGGGCTCCCGTACAACTAACGTGATTGTATTTGCTCGTTTTTGCTCGATATTGATAACGTCAACAGGCAGACTCTTGAAATATTCACAGAATATTTAGTTAGGTATATATTCACTTTAAAATATTAATAATTAAATTAAAATAAAACAAATATTTATTTTTGCTCGTTTACGGAACCCTTCGTGCGCGAGTCCAACTCGCACTTGGCCGATTTTTTTAATTTCTATATATTGTGTTGCAATTTAAACAAATTATTTTAAAGAGAAAATATCTACACAAAATATAAATAAATGTATCTTCTTTTATTATCAAAATATCTGGAAAATCGATATAATGCTGCTCGACGAAATGTTAGAGAACTGATTTTGGTTTCTTGTATATTGTACGTATATATACGTATATATATATATTATTGTATAATGTATTATATTGTACGTTATAACATAGTCTCAAAAATATACTCTATCATTATTTGTAGTTTACATTGGAACAATATTAAATAGTTTCCTACATCTGCCTATATCAGTACCATTACCTCACAGGTGTTGTCTTACTAAGGGCGACTCGCGTAAAGATGCCTAAACGTATTTAGTGGCTAAATATGATTTATAGAGTTGTCAAATCATACAAACAATACAAATTTAAACATGTTTAGTTGTTAAATACGTTTAGGGATTTTTGTGCAAGCCGGGCTAGGTGCCTATTTCATGACATCCGAGTAACTTTAATTGGCGGATAAAAATCATGCTCTCTTTTACGTGTTAAATAAACATACTTACGTCTTTTTTTTGACATGAGTCAAAAAAAGACGTATGTTTATTCTTTATACGTTGGATAGCGTGTCTCAGAGATGGTGAAATAAGCACTAGAACTCGTCTGCATGGTATTACCACAGTCTATAATGTCTCTTTATACTGTGGTATTACATTGCGCTCGTCATAAGACATCAGGTGAAAGATTTCACGTTCCTGTAATACATTAGTTAGACACTAAATATATATAGTTATTTAGGCAGTGCTAACTTTAGATGCGACTAGTATTATATATTTTTTTATATTTTATATAAATTATTTAACAGCAATGATCTGTGATAGCTAATATGCAATCAAATCTGATCTTCCAAAATGGTGCAACTAAGCACTTAGTAAATAAAGTAAGAAAATATTATAACAAGCAAACAAACGGCAATTTATATACTATGTAAGTGACCTAATATTATTTTCCTAATACTGTATTATTGTACTTAAATAAATGAATAACTAGGTATATGGTATAGAATAGCATGTTACCTACATATTTATAATACACGATTTAATATTAAAAAAAACATTTTAGTGAATATATAATGACAATGTATTCAAGTGAACCAATTTTCATAGACTAGGTATACCTTAATATTATTAGGTTATAGTTACTTTAGTTTAAGATTTAGAAATATTATCGTTGCGCTTTTTGGGACTTTCTACCTCGTTTGGTAAGGAAACTATTATTAGGTAATTATTGTTACAAGAAATATCTTCTTCATTCTACTAAAAAAGGTATAAGCAATAGGAACATCTTTAAAGCTACTTTTAGTAACGTTTTGGCTTTCGGTTTCACAACCAGTTGCCATTGAGGATTTAATAATATTTTTTCTTATTAGGCCTAACTGAGTTCAGTTGGAATATATTTTCCTCTATCACAACTAAGCATCGCAACTAGTTGTGATTAAGGAGTTTTTATTTGCCGTTAGAAACCATAGAAGTCAATGTTTTATTATAGGATATATTTTTAAATAATGATTAGAATAACGTAAGTATTCAAAGATGATATTGTCAAAAAATGACATAATGACGTCTTGATACTGCGCAAACAAAGCAATCAGAACAAATATGAATATCAAAGGATAGCATGGAAAAATTTATAAATATATTGGGCGAAAATATCCAACATTCTCACAATTGTTGGATTGCTTAGCGACGGAAACTAGTGTTTACTAATTAAGAAAAGTAACTAAGGATACGAATTAAAATACTCTCCCATGGCAACTGGTTGCCGACAAAGAGTATAAAATCTTAAATAGCAACTAGTTGTGAAATTCAGTTGCCATGGCGGCCGAAAGGATTTTACTTGTACTTTCTTGCACTATTAAGCGATAAGTTATTTATTAAACTGATATATTATAACCTGGTGTTTTCATTAAAATAAGCTTAATTCAATTTAGTTTGTTTCTATCATTTTATTATTTTCCTTTGAGTACTCCTGATTTATTTTATTACATTCTATGACATAAGCTTTATAACAAAGTTATACAATAAAATTATACTACATATACAAAAACAAAATCACTTTTATCGTAAATAACCTACTTTTTTAATTCCATCGCGTGGTCTGGTACCGGCACTTCGAGTAAGTGGCAGACTGGCAGTCAATACTTAGTATTTGTTCAAGTAACACGTGTTGTGGGAAATAATTGATTTATACATCTACGATAAAAAATACAGAAACTAAGAACGCCTTATACCTAAGGTAAGCAGATCTTTCTGTCTTTCAAGATAAATTGTTGCTTGGAAGTTACAAGTTATTTATGGTATTTGAGATAGAGAAGATGCTCTACATTTACGGGAAGGCGCTGTATTTAGAACTGTTGACTCTGTGTGTTTATGATTATATATTCAATGTGTAGCTAATGAATTCCTTTCACCTATATGCTGTTTGTTTAAAAATATTGAAATGTGGGAATACCAATGAGCCAAGGTGAGTAATAATTTAAAACTTAAAAGTGTACTATAGGTGCACTAACCTGTATTACGCCTATGCAATAAAATATGATACCTGAGTACATCGATCAGGTCAATTTCTTGTTGACTTCATTGCATTTGCTTGTGTTTTAGGTGGGCACCCACAGTTCTATATTCTTTATAATTTAACCTTGGTGTCATAAATGTTTGAAAAGATAGTTTGATAAGGGAATTGCAACTGGGTTTAGTTTGGAGATAAGAAAAGATAAATTAAAGACTGAAACCATATCTAGAGTTATTGCGGTCATTTGCATAAAATAGTTTTGCTATACAGACATGTTAATACGTTTCGACGAGTAGGCAAAATACATAAGTAAAAAAACTATACCTATGTTCTGTTATAAAGAAGATATGAATTAATCTTTATAAAATGAATTTAGTTCTTAAGTCTCATCTGTTGTAAATGTATTAAGTGTGCAATGTAGCAAATAAATAATTGTATATTTCTATGTCTAGCTGGTTAGAAAATAATTTAATATTGTATGAGGCAATGCCTTCGCTTTGCTGAAAATATTACATGTATACAATGCTGATATTAATAATTTCAGTTTGGGTCCTGTAGATATGAAGCTTATAAACCGCTTAATAAGTACGCACACCTGTCAATAGTCTATGAACAAGTGAAATGGAGAGAGTGGATAGAAAACGTAGACATACAAACTAATATTAGCCCAAGGAAAAGTGTTGACAAACCTCATTCTGCATCGTTCAGGTAAAAATTTATACTTATACACATATTAATAAGTATCAAACACGATAATATTAGCCCAATGTTAATACCTTATAGCCATATACATTCCAAAACCTTTGGTTCTCTTTTAGGAAAAATGGTACAACAAGTTTTTGCAGTATGGGACTACGTGATAATGGGAGCGACAATGGTCGCTTCATTAGCAATTGGATTCTACTTTCGTTTTAGTGGAGGCAAACAACAGACAAACACGGTAACCATCCATCCTATATATCTACAATTTGCTTGGGTTTTATTGTTTTCTTCTAGAATTTAATAACCTTCTTAGAAAACTTTCATGATTTATTTCAATCATTATTATAAATATGGGCTTTATCACGTACCGTTTTATCGGTGTTTCGACCGACAATGTTCATTGAAAATTACAATGTATCTAATGAGTAATAACTTTCTGTTTGATTTTAGGAATATCTATTAGCCGATCGAAATCAATCAACTCTACCAGTGGCAGTTTCTTTGATGGCATCTTTCATGTCTGCCATCACATTACTAGGAGTGTCTTCTGAAAACTACTACTACGGCATGATGTTTTTTATCATGAACATTGGCTACCTTATCGGTACTCCTATAGCCAGTATACTGTATCTACCCGTATTCTTTGGGCTGCAGAAAACCAGTACCTATGAATATTTGGAACTCCGATTCGGGCCAAGAATAAGAGTTCTCACGTCTCTGACTTACAGTGCTCAGATGATCCTGTACAGTGGTATTGTTCTCTACGCTCCAGCGATAGTCCTAGAATCTGTGACCGGACTTGACAGACTGATTTCTATCTTGCTGGTTGGACTAGTCTGTACCATCTACTCGACTTTGGGAGGGATGAAAGCAGTCCTGTACACGGATCTCCTACAGTCTCTACTGATGTTCGCAGCAGTATTATCGGTTCTTGTGTTTACGTCGATTGATCTCGGTGGATTTGACCAAATATTTGTAATTGCTAAAGAAGATGGACGTTTGGACTTTTCTAAGTAAGACTTGAACAGAACGTGATTCTTTAAATTATTATTTATACCTACAAAAATAACATGTTCATATTATTTTCAGTATCAGTTTTGATCCAACAGAAAGGCACACATGGTGGGCTCTTCTATTATCAGGCACAATTACATTTTTGTCATTGTACGCCGTAAACCAAACCCAAGTGAGTTTAATTTAGGTTTCTTATCTTTAGATTTGTTTCATTTTATGCATGAGCCAAATTTTTAAGTATTTTTATTGTATTTTGTGAAAATTTCTAATTATCTGAATAGTCTAATTAGTAATCGATACATATATTTACAGGTCCAAAGACTGTTAACAGTCAGCACTTTGGAACAGTCTCAGAACTGTTTATGGTGGAGTTGGCCGGTACTCGCTGCCCTGAGCTTGGTAACTTGCATCAGCGGATTGGGCATGTATGCTGTTTATAAGGAATGCGATCCTTTCGCAAGTGGATCAATAAGCGCGGTAACAATTGCTTTCTTAATGACCATAATTCACCCCTGTTGAGAGCGACGAGGCTTATTAATTGTGGATGCAATCGTTTAGGGAATCTATTTTATCAGATAGATCAGCTGATGCCGTACTATGTGGTGAACGCGATGCGCGGTGCCCCCGGGCTCGCGGGGCTCTTTGTCGCCGGCATCTTCAGTGCCTCGCTCTCCACCATATCGTCATCTTGCAACTCTTTGGCCGCAGTCACTTTGTCAGACTTTATATCCAGGTAAGACCACATAAAAGTTACAGCGTTCGTTGTATAATTTATCTGTGATTGAAAATCAAATTTATTTATTCAAAAGACAGTAAGTAGGTTCCACAATGACATCAACTTATCTCTCAGAGTAGGTACAAAATCATTATGTTTCAATGGATACCTTGTTGACTGTTCTTTTGTTCCTTAGGTGGTGCAAAGTCAAAGAGGCATACATTATCTGGCTGACGAAGGTCCTGGCTTTTGTCTACGGCTTGGTATTTGTTACAATGGCCTTTTTGGCGCAATATCTGAGTGGGATACTGCAGGCATCGCTAACGATCTTCGGAGCTGTGGGTGGACCCGTGCTCGGAGTCTTTACCCTTGGAATGTTTACTACATTTGCTAATGAAATGGTGAGTATGCACTTCTTTCGAAATAACTCTATTATTGTTTCTTAAAATAAGAAGTAGATATTATTTATTGAATTCCCGTACATACATCTTCTACTAGCTCGTTTTCCTTGTGATAGTTGAAGTATCGCCTTATGGATGGAATCACGGCGGGCGTTACATGTAGGTATAGTTTTAAGTTAACATATCAATGACATTTTTTAACTATTTCAGGGAGTTTCGGTAGCCCTAGTCAGTGGAATTGCTTTCACTCTCTGGATAAACTTGGGTGGACCAAGACCAGCGCCGGTGAAGCTACCACTAAGCGTGGAAGGTTGTGCGTTCAATGTCACCTTGCCTGCTCTATCGACGACACATCCTAGTGACTACTTCTATATGTACAGGATCTCTTATTTGTGGACCAGCCCGGTAAGTTTTTGGCTTTTCGTCAGGTGGTCGCTTCAAATTACAACACTTGGGCTCACACCCGATGTGATTATAAAATTCGCGAAAAGATGTGTATCAAAATACTTGTTTAGATCTTTATAGAAGAGTAATAAATAACTCTAGCAGGGGATGTCGTTCGTATAACTCCAAGAGATATGGGAGATCCAGAATATCGCTACTTTTTATCAGACTGCTGGCCACGTCAAAAATAAAACCTCAAAATATACCATCGTGGCAACCACGTATGATTTGGATTTAAATGCATAGGATATAATAAATGCCCTACTTACAGATTGGTCTAGTATGGGTGCTAATAGTCGGTTCAGTGGTATCATTACTGTGGAGGCACAAGCAGCCATGGGATCGCGAAGGGAAAGAGCATCCTGACCCGGCACTCTTCACTCCACCACTCGCACGGAGACTAAGAGCAAAGTTTGCTGACGAAAAAACTGACATTCAGGTATGCATTTCTTTATTATGTCCCTTCAGTTCTTTTAGGTCAGCAACCAGATTGAGTACTGGCGAGTCGAAAGTATTTAGAGTACATTGCAGACTGCTTTTTACAATTTGTAAGTTTTATCATCATAGCAGCCGTAGGACGTCTATAGACATCTGACTGAATGTTTCCCCCAGAGATTTCTAGTGTGACCGATATCGTGCAGCCTGCACGCAATGGCCTCCAGCAACTTTTATTTGGTTGCCTTTTGGTCTTGTGCTTTAGTGGTTAAATCTATTTAGAAGGATAATGTCTTAATTGCCCTAAACTCGATTGAAATGTTACTGATAAAAGGTCAAAATAATATGATCTTAACTGTAACGGACGGTCAAGAACGGGATAACTAATAGGTTGGGGAAAAAGTCTTTTCGCATTATAGTATGTATGAACTTATAATACAATCTCTTTGGCTATACTTTTTGTATCTGGCTGGTTTTGGTATCATTCAAAGTTTAAATTTTAAAGAAAATAATTCCAAATTCAAATTAAAAAAATGTGTGATTTTTATTTGTTTTTCGTACTGTAAAGATGAGTGAATCTAATGAAGAAATTCGATACATTTTAAAATTTAACTACAAAAAAGGTAAAAAAGCAACGCAAGCCGCGAAAAAAATTTGCGATGTTTATGGACCTAGTGCAGTGTCTGTGAGAGTAGCACAAATTTGGTTTAAGTGTTTTCAATCCGGAAATTTTGATGTCAAAGATGCACGTCGCTCTGGTGCATCTCCGATAACAATGATAATCATCATTATTATCCGTAATAATTTTATTACGGATAAAATTAATGCCATTTTTGAAAAAGTGGAGCAAGTTCGGCATATCAGTATTTACAAAGTCGCTGATAAACTGGGAATTGACCACAAAACAGTTTTGGCGCATTTGAAAAAACTGGGTACACAAAAAAGCTCGATTTTGGGTACCCCACGAGCTCACTGAAATAAACCTAATGAACCGTGTACTCATTTGTGATTCTTTTACGACGTAATGAAACCGAACCATTTTTGAAGAAGCTAATAACTGGTGATGAAAAGTGGATCACGTACGATAAGAACGTGCGAAAAAGGTCGTGTTCGAAGGCCGGTCAGGCTTCACAGACTGTGGCGAAACCCGGGTTAACTCGCAACAAGGTGATGCTGCGTGTGTGGTGGGATTGGAAGGGCATTATTCATTATGAACTGTTACCACCAGGCAGGACCATCGATTCTGAATTCTGCTGCGAACAACTGATGAGATTAAAGCAATAAGTTGAGAGAAAGCGGCCGGAATTAATCAACAGAAGGGGTGTGGTTTTTCATTATGATAACGCTAGACCTCACACATCTCTAGCCATTCAGCAAAAATTAAGAGAGTTTGGCTGGGAGGTTTTAATGCATCCGCCGTATAGTCCTGACCTTGCACTTTCAGATTTCCACCTGTTTCGGTCTCTTCAGAATTCTTTAGGCAGTGTCAGGTTAACATCACGAGAGGACTGGCAAAACTACTTGTCGCGGTATTTTGATCAGAAGCCCCAAAATTTCTATAGCAATGGGATCATGTCCCTATCTACAAGATGGCAAAAAGTTATCGAACAAAATGGTACCTACATACTTAGTTAAATGTAAATAGACTAATATTAAAAATTGTTTTGAATTTTCTTAAAAAATGCGAAGAAACTTTTTCCCCAACCTAATATATGTAGTTATATGCATCTCTGTCTAGCTTTTATAGAAGCTTCGTTTAACGGACGGTAAAAAAAGGGATAGATAGACGTAGTTATATGTGTCTCCGTCTAGCTTTTCTCTAGAAACTTCGATTAGAAATTTTATTGGTGAAGATGTAAATTACGTTTCCCGCACCACAGCTAGGACGAGGACCTAATTTTATATAAGTATAGAACGAATTTTACGAAAAATTGTGATCATCAAGTGCGCGATTTTACTTTGTAACCTAGCAACTAAGAAGAAAGAAATACAGTCCACTCTGCCACATACCGAGTCTATCATTTGAAACCTGGGTAGGAACTCTACAATAACCTCATCTGATTTAGCGATCGATTAGTAAATACCCTATATTTATCGAAAATTGCTCGGTCGTTTTTTCCCCGACTGCAAAGAAGGAGAATATTTATTTTATCTCTAATTCAATGACAATCTTCGAAGCCTTTCGAGGAGTTCTTTGGCACGGTGGACAAGAAACCGACTGAGACGCTGTCGCTAACGCTAACCTCTAAATGTTGGGGGTTTGATTCCCGCTGCGGAATGAGAGGTGATGTAGGTTGCTGGGAGCCGTTGTTTGCAGGTCGTACAAGATGGGTCACTCTGGAAATTTAAGTGGGACGCCTATGCTCAGCAGGGGATGTCCTATATATGATAATAAATAAAGTTAGCGAGATCTGCAAATATTTGCAGTGTTGTGTACTAATTCTAGCAGCTCTTGATACCTACGCTTTAGGGAACGTAGGTCAGATCTATGTAGGTTGTTATTAAGGGCGATTTGCGCAACGATGCCTAAACGTAGTTTAGTGGTTAAATATGATTTAGAGATACGTCAAATTTAAACATGTTTAGTCGCTAAATATGCGACTAGCGATCGTTGTGCCAGCCGGGCCTTGTATCGTGCAAACAGACATAATATAAACATACCTGTGGAAAGAAAATTAAAATAACCTATTTTATTTTGCAATGACGAGTTGGCAGATGCAAGGCTCCACAGCCTCGAGCATCGCCGAAAGGTTGCAAGCCTTTCGGTTTTTTATCGGATACATTTCGGAGTGTGCTGCGGAGCTTTTCAACCCGATCCCGGCATCCCCATTCTATCATCGGACAACCAGACGCTCCGCGATGCGCCACCGCTACATGGTAGACATACCTCCCATACGCACATAGCGGTACTCTTCCACCTTTATTATGCGCATCGCCAACGGGTGGAACGCCTTGCCTGAGTCTGTGTTTCCTGATAACTACAACCTAGGAGTCCTCAAGTCGCGAGTGAATAGGTTTCTTCCAGGCAAGCGTGATCCATCGTAGACTGCATCATCGCTTACCATCAGGCATCGTGGTCAAACGCTAGCCTAGAAATTACAAAAAAATATATGTAGTGTATGTAATTGTTCTTGTTTTTATTTTATTTTCTGTGTGTGTTTTAGTTTAAGATTTAGGATAAGATTTTTTTATTTATTTTTTTTATTTAGTAGTTATCAATCACCATTCATTAATGCATGAAGACAGTTGTAGTACCCGTAGTAAAGAACAAGACTGGAGATATGGCTGACAAGTCCAACTACCGACCCATATCACTGGCAACTATTATTGCAAAAGTGTTTGACGGTTTGCTTAATATGCAGTTAGATGAATACCTAACCTTGCATGATAATCAGTTCGGGTTCCGCTTTAAACTGTCCACTGAAAGTGCTATACTGTGTCTTAAGTATACCGTCAGATACTATACAGATAGAAAGACTCCAGTGTTCGCCTGCTTTCTGGACCTGTCCAAGGCCTTTGATCTGGTTTCCTATAAAATTTTGTGGGAGAAGCTTGAGAGCATCAACCTACCTCCTGAGCTTGTGAATATCTTTAAGTATTGGTACATAAACCAGATCAATACCGTACGTTGGGCGGGCGCAATATTAGAACCTTATCGGCTGGAGTGTGGAGTGAGACAGGGGGGGGGGGGTTGACCTTTCCCGCTCTCTTTAACCTTTATTTGAACGAGCTGATCGTGGCGCTCAGCAGCCGGCATATCCAATGTCATGTTGATGGTGTATGCGTCAATAATTTGAGTTATGCTGATGATATGGTGCTGCTGAGCGCCTTGGTCTGTAGATTGAAAGAGCTGGTGAGGACTTGTGAGGAATACGCCACTGGTCATGGGTTAAGATATAACCCTAAAAAGAGTCAGTTCATGGTCTTTGAGGCCGGTACGAAACGTCTTGAAAGTGTCCCAACCTTAAGTCTTAACGGGATTATCTAAGACAGAGTATATACATTTAAATATCTTGGGCACATTGTCACTACCGACCTCAAAGACAATGTAGACATCGAACGGGAGCGGAGGGAACTGTCCGTGCGTGCGAATATGATTGCTCGCAGGTTTGCGTGTAGTTCAGAGTGGGTTAAGCTGACTATATTTCGGGAGTACTGTACCTCTCTGTACTCGTGCAGTCTGTGGGCGAAGTATACGCAGGCGGCGTACAGCGCACTCCGCGTCCAGTATAACAACGTACTCAGGGCGGTGCTGGGGCTGCCCCGCTACTGCAGTGCATCAGGGATGTTCGTGGCGGTGCGGGTCAACTGCTTCCATACCGTCATGAGCAAGCGAGCCGCGTCCCTGGTGCGCAGGATGTGGACCAGCGCCAACACCGTCTTGGCAATGATAGCCGGCAGAGTAGACTGCCCGTACACCAGACATTGCTGTCACAGGCATGCTCGCAAAAACCCTGTATAAACCTTACCTTACCTATTGTGTTGTGCGCTTTCCTATATGAGCTACGTAATTGCTTGAAATAAATGTATATTATTTTATTTATTTTTATTTATTAATAATTTGCTACTGGACCTAATCGTAGTATTATCTATTTCTAGAATGAACTTCAAACAGTTAACTAGAAGGTTCAAGATTGAAGATACTCAAGACTTCCTGTTTATGTAAAATAAACGTAAATAAGATGGAGTATTGTTATAATATTTTTGCCATATTATATTAAGATAACGTAAAATTAACTCGTACAAATAAATAACTATGCGCCTGAATAAAAGATTTCGGTTTATATTGATTAACTTTATTTTATTTGTAAGTTGTGTTTATTCCAAACATGTTATAATAGATAGTCAAACTAGAGTAACTTAATTTAAGCAGACATAAAACCTTGCTTCTGGTTTGTGATATCCTCTAGTTGTCGCCGTAAGAATGCATTCTGTAAATAAAAATAATTCTCAATTAATAATGTATAAGGCAACGAGTAAAGCCTGTTTAAACTTTATAAACTTATAAGTTTACACTACGCATGCCAACATGAGAAATCACATCAGGTTATTTGCTACAACACGGTAGAATAGCCCCAATTAGAGACTACTGGGCTACAGCGGTAAAGGTAGAGCTTTAAAAAAAACTTACTTCTCTCAACAAGTCATCTTCTCTTTCCGCGGCAATTTTAAGCATTTCCTTCGACCGTTCGAGAAGCAAATCCTTCTCTTGCATGCTTCGTTTTAAATTCGCTATCTCTATGCGATGCGATTCTAGTTGAGCACGACTCTGGAAGAAGGGCATAAACCTTGTATGATTAATGTCAAGCGCGTGTCAAACTACGCACAGTTAAGGGTTCCGTAGTCGGTACGGCTGTATCTTTGTCACTTTAAAATACTAAGTTAATTTTGATCATTTTGTATGAGCATTCTATGAACTGTTTACAAATCCAAGGTACCTACCAACCCTAAAATCCAGGCGAAATGTAATGTACGTATTTACGTGTGCTTAAAACGGTGAAGGGATACATCTAGCTATGCCAAGGGTAGAAACCCCCGTCAAAGTTAGCTGCACGTGTTGACCTTGTCTTGCTGACGATTCAGACTAACTAAGCTGAGAGGATGATTTGTTACAGGCACGGGCGTAATCAGGTGGGCGAGGGTGCGGCGGTTCACCCCCCCCCCCCCCCCTATATTACATTAATATTATATTGAAATACCTACTATTAGACGACTAGTCGAAATTATTAAATTATAGAAACATTTTTAACTCTTGCCGATTACGTAAACCGCTTGCTATTTTATTGTATTGTTTTATGGTGTGCTATACAGAATTATCTAATCTAATCTAAACGCACGTGCCCTAAACGTAGGAGGTGCGTGGCCTACGAGGAAATACTTTGTTATAGGCGATGGTTACCACTTAACCAAAGGAAAGATCTTGATGCTCCACTATGTCCAAAATTAAATGTAGCGATGCATGGCTCTCGGTATCAAGCAGTTATTTTATACAACTCTCTCCCCATTGACATGAAAATTATTGATAGTCCAATTGTATTTAAGACTAGGTTAAAAAAGCTTTTGCTGGAAGGGTGTTTTTATTCAGTGGAAGATTTCAAGTTACAATGCAATTCAAAATGATTTATTATTCAATTAATTTGTGACATTTTTTTTAACTTGACTTTTTAAATTAAGTGCTGTTTTTGTGTTTTTTAATGTGACTTATGTTTTGAATTGTGTCGGTTTATTGATTGTTTATGTATTTAATGATGATTATTTTTAAAGTTTTAATGTATAGTTAGTATAATTTAATGTATAACGTAGTTTCAAATACAATTGGTTAATTGTTTTATGAACAAATAAATAAATAAAACCTCAGATAAGCCATAGGCTTTTTCCATCTCCAGGTCGTACAAAAAAGTTATCAGTCTAGTAGCTGTCAAGTGCTTAGTATTAGTAAAACCACTTGCCACTAAGCAGCTTAGTACTAATGATAAGTACTAAGCTCGTGTAAACTAGGCATAAATCATCTTCAATTCATAGAAGAAAGAACTGTTTGGGATTGTAAATATCAATAGCATAATAAATAAGTACCTTTTCAGTTCCGTCAGCGCTGCCTCTACGTCCACTGCTCGGTCGAGAGTCAGGTTTCCTGTGCGTAGACGATTTTTGATCCACTTGTAATTTACTGACAAGCCCTGAAAATGCAAATAACTTCATATTCATATTCATTATATACACACACACACACACATATATATATATACCGTTTTGGTTCTAGGTTCTTGAGCGTACAGCTAAGGTATGGAACACTTTGCCGTCGTTTGTTTTTCCTACAGAATACAATCCGGGCCTCTTTTAAGGGGACACCGGAGGGACAATTGCCCATACAACACGTACTACCAAGATCATTTCTAATTGGAGCATATTTCTACCTTAATAAGGTACTATTTTAATTTTAATAGTATTTATCTAGGTTCCCAACCATATATTAGATCAAAATACTTACCTAAAATTAAATAGAAGCGTATCGCATTCTGCATGTTTTTACGTCATGAAAGAACTGTTTTCAACCTAATTGTTTCGTATTAAAAACTACAACATCTTACGTATCCTAGTCATGGGAACATAGATTATATCGTCTAGTTACAGAATAACAACACAATGAGAAAAATACAAAAAGTTATCAGTCATCATTTTTGGTATTACGGAACACGGTCAAAATCTAGTCAAATTTACAATCGTTCTATTGCTATCACTGTCTCTCTGCGTGGCTAAACTTCGTCACTAAACAGGGATAGCGATATTCAGGGCGAAGTATTTGACGCGGCCGAATAGAAGTTGCGGTCGGTGTGCGCCGGCGCGTTAAGGTAAGAGTGAATAGGTTTCTTCTACATCTTCGTGCTTCATCTTAGACCACATCATCGCTTACCATCAGGTGAGATTGTGGTCAAACGAAGACCTAACGTAACGTCCGGCTTAAAAAAAATGCCAAAATGCCTTAATAAAAATAGGGAGTGCAACTAAAGAATACCTATCTCATAATTTTTACTTCTTACTTTGCCCCCTTTATGGATGATTTAGCATACAAGTTGAAACGCGTATTTCTTTATTTATTGCCAAAATATGTACCTAGTCCGGTCATAAGTATTGTCACACAGTAAAAACTTTTCTTTTAGAATGCTGGCCACAAAAAAGTTTATAGAATTCGAATTTCGAATTGTTCATGAAAATAAAAATGTATACTTTTTAGAATTTTACTCATTTTTAAATATGGAGTGGACGCTTAAAGAAGACCGTGTTGCAGTTATTGCGTTGCATCGTTGCGGTTACGCGCTAATTAAAATTTTTGACATACTGAAAAATTTGAATATAACCAAAAGATTCGTTTATCGCACCATCAAACGATACAATGAAGACTCTAGTGTAGATGACAGGTCAAGAAGTGGTCGCCCTCGGTCTGTTAGGACTCCAGCAGTGATAAAAGCTGTGAAGGCGCGAATTCGAAGAAATCCCAAACGTAAGCAGAAACTGTTGGCCCTTCAGATGGGGTTAAGCAGAACCACGGTGAAAAGGGTGTTAAATGAAGACTTAGGGCTTCGGGCACATCGAAGAAAAACAGGACATCGTTTGAATGCTCGTCTAATGGACCTGAGACTGAAGAGATGCCGCGCTTTGCTGAAGCGGTACGCGGGAAAAAATATCGGGAAATTCTTTTTTTGGATGAAAAAATTTTTACCGTAGAAGAGAGCTACAACAAACAAAATGATAAGGTGTACGCACACAGTAGTGAAGAAGCGAGCAACCGTATTCCACGTGTCCAACGAGGTCATTTTCCATCCTCGCTCATGGTATGGTTGGGAGTTTCTTATTGGGGCTTAACAGAGGTACATTTTTGTGAGAAAGGTGTAAAAACGACTGCAGTTGTGTATCAAAATACAGTCCTGACGAACCTTGTGGAACCTATTTCTCATACCATGTTCAATAACAGGCACTAGGTATTCCAACAAGATTCGGCGCCAGCTCATAGAGCGAAGAGCACCCAAGACTGGCTGGCGGCGCGTGAAATCGACTTCATCCGGCACGAAGACTGGCCCTCCTCCAGTCCAGAGTTGAATCCGTTAGATTACAAGATATGGCAACACTTGGAGGAAAAGGCGTGCTCAAAGCCTCATCCCAATTTGGAGTCACTCAAGACATCCTTGATTAAGGCAGCCGCCGATATTGACATGGACCTCGTTCGTGCTGCGATAGACGACTGGCCGCGCAGATTGAAGGCTTGTATTCAAAATCACGGAGGTCATTTTGAATAAACTTTAGTGTCATAAGAATCTATGTTTTGTTAAGTTCATTTCGGTATATAAATGGTTACATAATGAATAAACTTGTTTCAATTATTTTATATTAAACATGTGACAGAATTTATGACCTGACTAGGTATATGCATTTTCAGATCCTTAACTTGAGGAATTATGGATTGGCCGTACGAACTTTCTACCCCTATTTCACCCCTTCAAGTTTATTTATTTCATTTTTTGCCATAATGCATTACGATCCGTTCAGCCGTTTAGTCATGAAAGGTAACAAACAAACAAGCAAACTAACAAACAGAGTTACTTTCGCATATATAGTATTGGTATGGAAGTATGTATAGGACAGCTGTTCTCACTATCGGTTCACTCGTTTTTGGCTGCAAATAAATATTTTTCATTTTCATTTTCATAGATAGAATGTGACTAGGATTGGGACATAGAGTACTTTTACCCGACTGTGAAGGAGGGTAATGTTTTTAACACACGTCGCACGCGTGTGAGCTACCCGCTAAAAATAGTGGAAATAAATAAATACTAAATAAATATTACGTTATACGTTGTTCCCTTGTCTTTCATAAAATATATCTAAAAGCGATCAAAAATTGAACCAAAAAGGATATCTGGCGACTTACCTCTGAGAGTAAGAATAGTCTGCTCTAAATCGTTGATTCTGTGTTGGTGCGCATTGATCGGTGTTGTTTCCATAGAATTCAGGCGAAGATTCAACTGCACATTTTCCTCTTTCAACATCTCGCAGTAACTGATGAAAAATATTTTTTTTAAACAAGTTAATATATAAAATATAACTAAAACATTCGACCGATTTTGGCGTCGAGGATAGATTAGTCTTCTATAAGAACAAACCGTTTCTGAAGCGGTCTATTTCTTTAGGGGCGACGACGCTACAAACAAAAAACAGATATACATAGACGTCAACATTAACACCTCTCTTTTTTCGTCATGCATTAAAAAAGTTTTTATATGAAAGTATAGTGATTTTACACAAATAGCGTAAACTTGTAAATAGTCGATATTTTTTTAGGAATAACCTTATTTATCATGGATTATATTTAATTATAGCTTATTATTAATGCAACGAGTCTGATTCTATTTTCAAATTTAGTTAAGGCTCTGGGGGCCGTAATTTGCATTTACAGAGCTGTTATCGAGTTTATAATAACCAATTTTTAGAGCATGAGTGATGAAAAAAACTATTGTGAATGCATTCCTGCGAATAAATATTGAATATGATTGATGTCCTTGCTAAAACGAGTGGTGACCGCGTGAAGGACGCAGACCTGTTGGCAGACCATCCAGATG
This sequence comes from Philereme vetulata, assembly GCA_918857605.2. Taxonomy (NCBI): domain Eukaryota; kingdom Metazoa; phylum Arthropoda; class Insecta; order Lepidoptera; family Geometridae; genus Philereme; species Philereme vetulata. Next base: position 3,845,507 of record OU975449.1, on the reverse strand, counting down.
GACGGACGAAATCGCGCGAGTTGTGAGAATGGATGCGCAATGGTTGTGCTTGGCACAGAACAGGAGAGAGTGACGTGATAATGAGGAGGCCTTTACCGTCCATAGCAGTGGGTGGGTGTGTGCTAAGATATATATGTACAGCTTGGCAAAAATGTTTAGAATCAGAACTAAAATTACATGATACCTACTGGCAACCCCGTTCAGTGTCAAGGTTAGGATATATTTGTTCTGTGGTGTCAAGCAGAGGTACAAGTAACGTCAGATAGTCGTAAATACTTTGCATTTATTAATGAATCTAACAATTTCGCGAGTTTATTGTGACTAGGAGTGTTTCAAAATGAATAAAACTCTCCGGAGCAGTGCCAGAGAAGTAATTTATAAAGTTTACAAGCGGTGTTTGTTGGAAAAAGAAGCAGGAACAATGTTGTCTGATCTCGATAAAGTTTTTCAGAGAACCGCAGAAATGACAGGTATTCAACTATGTTGAAATCATTTTTCTAATCAGATACGGTTATTTTAGTATATTTTACTGGTTCTAAACCGTCTCGTATATTAAAATTGATAAATAATTAAACTATCATTTGTAGGTTATGTTTACAAAACAAAATAGTGTAACACGGAAATTTTGATACTTTTAACCAACTTCAAGAAAAGGTTACAAATAAATTGTTTTTTCTTTCAGGTAAATCTGTCAGTACAGTGAGAAGAATTGTAAATGAAGGTGCAAATAACAATGGCAAGTTTTTCACACCAGGAAAACACAAAACAGGACGTCCCAGGAAGGATTTGGATAACTTTGATTTGTGTGATATAAGGCAAAAAATTCAACATTTCTATACTGTTAGAAAGCAGGTAACCATATCAATTATATTGTTTTTATAAAATGAATTAATTAATTTCTACTATTTTTATTTTGACACATATTTAGTACACCTTGTTTACTTATAATGTTGTTTTTTTAGGTACCAACTCTGCGTAACCTACTTCCAGTAGCCAGAGAAGATTTGAATTTTAATGGAAGCCGAGAACATTTAAGAAAAGTTATAAAAGCCTTAGGATTTAAATATAAAAAATGTCAATCTGAAAGAACTGCCTTTATAGAAAAACCACACATAGCTGCCAAGCGTGAAGCATATTTAAAGATTATCATGAAAAATCATTGCATTATCAGTCTTATTTCTAATTAATAGAGACTAAAATAAAAATATTTTCTAAAGCGCCATCTTTTGCCGAGTAGAAGAAGTAAACTTTAATATTATGTTACTGTTTATTTTATTGAATTTTAGACCATGTTCCATAGTAGCTAAGGTTTTATATCCTTTAAATTGGTTTTATGGTTTTAGGCCTCTTTGAACGTTCTCTTTCTTAACTAACTTACTAATAACTTTATAACTTTTATTTCTAAGTGTGCTAGTTTTTACATGTATGAGTTTAGCTACACTGGTTTTCTTAGTAAAAAGTCGACATGCTAGTTCTATTGTTTTTTATGTTCTGTGGGAAATACTTATCAACAAGACCTGTTGGTCTTAGAACCCCGAGCCAAAGGTCGCTCAGTGGTTGATAAGTGTATGCCAAGAAAAAGGGATCTCCCCTTTTCTTTTGTTTGTCTGCCAAAGATGGATTGACTTTCTTTTATATACTTAATAATTATAAATAAATAAATAAATATTGCTGGACATTTCACACAGCGCTATCTATCTCTTGTCTTTATGACTAAAGACAATCAATGAAAAGGTTTTTAAAGTATCATCACTTACTTTTTCCAATATTCCAGCTCTGGTTGGCTATCTTTATTTTCTTTCAACGGTGTTCGGATTTGCGACTCTAATAATGTGGACTCCAATTTTAGAACTTGGCCTCTAAGTGAGGTGTTTTCCGCTAGTGTTCTCTCGAATTCAGATACTAGACGCTCATTGCCCTGTATATAAACAAAATTATTTGGAGATTGGTTTAATAGAAAAAAATCACTTTGTCGGATCACTTAGGCGACGCGACGCGCGACGCCTAGAAAAAAATACACGCGCTAACAAAGCTGAAGTAGGAAAACCATTATCGATATATCTTTGTGTTGCTGCCGCTGGTTGTTTGTAATACTAAAACGTCAAACTAAGCCAAGGATCTTATGCTTTTAACTAGACTGGATAATCATCATCATTATTATTATCAGCAATAGGACGTCAACTACTAAACATAAGCTTTCTCCGCAGATTAATAGAGCAACCGATCTGGTACGTCCTGCACTCTTATTTAGGTCGCCTATTTATAAAGCAGGCCGTATGGACTTTCTGTTCTCACGGCGGCGGTCAGCTTTCTGAGCCCCACTAACCGCAACTTCAACTAGCTAAACCTCTGGGCTATGGTATCGGTGTCTTTAGTTTGTCTATGGATCCCCTTATGAGGGGATCTAATCTCGTAGGGCACTATCGTTCCTTGTAAACTCTTAGTGTATTTTAGGTATATGTATCTAATATAATTATATAGCATGTAGATGTTATGTAATTAAGATGTATAAATATTTGTACGTACGATATATTTATTTAGGTATGTAGGTATGTGTAGTTATAGTTATTTTACTTTAGTTAAAAAAAATATCTTATGCCCTTTTGTGTGCACGTACTTTAATCAGCTGTCTCTCAAAGAAAATCCTCAAAGGTTTGCTGGAAGAAAACTCTTGCTCGCCTTTGTACACACGGCTACACATTAAGCTATACATTTCCAGTATAAGCTGACCTCGCATTGTGTAGGCTTTTCGTAGAATGAGAGGTCAGCTTATACTGGACTTTATAGCTTGATGTGTAGCCATGTGTACATGTCATTTTTGTTAATTTTTACGTCAATCCGTGTACAATCTATAGGTACTAATATTATTAAGAGGTAAAATTTATTTGTATGTTTTGAATCGATTTTAATAATCTTTCACTGATATAAAACTAAACTATCCTGAGTGTTATAGGCTATATTTTATTTGGTATGCTAGTAAGGAATATAGAGTGTTCAAACTGGCCTACAATCGTCTCGTACCTGCTCAGATACTTCCAAAGCAACAATTCTTCTCTGCTGAGCCTGAACTCTTTCCAGCAAAGAGTGGTTGGAGAAGGGAGGTGCGTTCATACAAGTCGAACACTCGCCGGTAGGACGCTGAATCTTCTCTGAAGCTTCACTCTCTTGCTTCTCGATCGACAGTTGGTTTTCATCTAAAAATTATAAGATGGTGAGAGAGCTGGTGCTCGTTGGCACCGAAATTTATATCCAGCTTGTAATATCCCTTAACGAATATTGCAGCTGGAACAGACATCTTATTGCAGGGCAGTTTACCAATATCTAGATATAAAAAGAGAAAACGTAGTAAGTAAATACTGTCAGATAACTAGTTGCCAGTGCTGTCATAGAAATTCGACCGCAATTTTTTTTGATTAATTTTACTTTGTTTAGCTTTTTTTTATTGTTGATAGTCCAGCGCTTGACCACTACCTCACCTGATGGTAAGTGAAGGTGTGATCGAAGATGGAGTACGCTTGCCTAGAAAGAACCTATTCACTCTGGACTTGAAGTCTCCAAGATTATACTGGTTTGGAAAAACATACGCCGGAAGTGAGTTCCACTACTTACTTGCTTCCTTCTACTATGCACAATCTCACAACCCTCCGTGTCCTCAAAAGGCTTTTCACGTATTCGTATTTAGATTTTTTGAAACTTATAAAATAACGTAAAAAATAAATAAAAGGTTAATATTTTTTTAATGTTTGAGTCGCATTATATTGTAGATAATTTTGAAATTATAATGTACCCAATTGCATTATATAACAATATATAGGACTAGTGGAAAAATACCAGTTGTTTGAGTGTTGAAAGACTTACGTTTATCATGGGTAAGTCTGGAGAGCAAGGCGCGTTTCTCTCGTTCTAATCTGCTCACAGCAGACTTAGATAAGTTGATGCAGTGTTCTAACTTCTTAACCTCTTGGCATTTCTCTTCAAAGCGTGCTTGCCATCGCTCTGATGTTTGTTGTGCTCTAGAAACAATCTCATAGATAGTTAACTCTTTATTGAATTTCCACAAGGAAGCATTACATATAATAGGCTATATTAAAAATATAATGCGACGGGTGGCCTTATCGCTTTATTCTATTGGAATAAAGTGATAAGGCGATAATTTCGTATTAGCTTGTGGGCAGCAATGGCTCTTGATGTCGAACTTTGTACTTCTAAGCCAAAAGTGCCAATTTCGACTTTAAATTCCTACCTTTTCCACTTATCCCAGAGAGCTATGCTAGAGTTAGTATCACGTCTAGCATTGGTAAGTTGCGCTTGAAGCGAGGCGATTTTGTTGTGAAGAGCTGCCGTTTCTGCTGTCGCTACTTTTCCACCGGTCGTGCTTCTGTAATGATAATTATGATGATTTTCAATTAAAACAAAAAATTACCTAACCTAAAACGAATGGAAAAATAAATAAAAATCCGGCAAATGTCGTAACAATGCATGAACAAAGGAATCAAAAATTACCTAATCCTAATTAAATAAGATCAGCACTGACGTCCCGCATAGGGGTGTAATGTGCATTACCCCCCTTTTAACCTGACCCCAGCCATCCCAACTCCGGGTAGGACTTTAGGTTGATGGCAGCAGTTTTCCAGAGTCCTCAGAGAGAATCTATTACCTATCAGAGGTTTTTTACAGAAGTTACACAAAATGTTACCAATACTGAAATTCAATTAATATAAGACTTACATTCTAAATACTTGGTTCCTCAAGTTCTGCGCATCCAGTCTTGAGCGTCTTTCTCTAGCCGCTAACGCCTTGATCTGCCGTCGGAGTATTGCATTCTGTTTGCCAGCCATCTGTTTGTCGCGGCGAAGACGTTCTATCACTGGCTCTTGCCTGAAATTACACTCTAGATGTGAATTGGCTGATCATCTAGAAATGAACTGACCTGCAGATTGTATCGTTTTTAATTTACTGGATTGGAATTTAAAATGATATAGGTCGGTACTTTGGTCGTAGTTTCCGGTAACAGTTTATACAGCGCAGGTATCTGATTACGTAAACGATATCTTTTGAAATTTGATATCCATAAAACCAATACATGGTACGTCTCCACTTCTAAAAACTGGGAAGCAACAACTTTTAACTTACCAAATAGTAGTAGAACTAGTACCAATTTGTCCAAATTCATCATTTAACTCGTTTGTATCCCCGCTATAGTCGAATTTAATTTCCAGTCTGTCCGAACCGCGGTGGCTCATAGCGTCACTGGCTTCGTCGACTTCCACAATAGCGGATAAATCGAAGCTTGGATCGTTCACTGATATCATTGTTTGCATATTCATGACTTGCGTCTAAAAATATATTGGAAAACAGCGATAGTTTTTACTACTCGATTGATTTGGTAAGTTATTAGCATTATCTGCTAAGGTATGTATATTTTTGGTTCAGGGAATCGTACCTTCAAATTATTTATCACTGAACGCATCTGCTCTATCTGACCATCCTTTTCTGCTAGTTGTTTAACGTAGGCTGCTTTTTGTTCTGTGAGTCTCGATCGCAGGTCCATATGCTCACGTTGTGTATCATTCAACTGCGACAACCAATGTTGGTTCTCCGCTTTGTAAGATTCCACCTATCGTATCAAATATTTCAAAGTTAACATGGAAAAAAATCTTTAGAAATACTTACATCGTTTGACCGTCTCAAAGAACCCGCAGACGGTATATGGCTGTCTTACCTCCTGGAAATGTCTCTCACCAAACTGGACATTTAGCTGTTCCATTTTTGACAACCTTTCTGTAGCTAAGCTTTTCCAACGATCCACCTCACTTTGATACGTTGTCCTACAAATACTTTATTTTATCACAAACACCTTACGTAAACATCACTTTTTCAGTAAGTGCTTTACTTACAGTTCGGTTTTGCATTCGTCTAACTCGCTTTGCAATTTGAAACATTTGTCTTCTAGCTCAACTATTTTCATGTTATATTTAGTGACAACTTCTTTCAGTGCTTCAGTGTTTATGCCGTTCGAGTCACTTCCTTTTCTGTAATAATTTTGGTGTTACGTAAATCAGTCTATCAACCAAGCGATAGGAAGGTTATATTTACAAGCTGTTAAAAATGATTGATTGAACTTGTTCAATATAAACGACGCAATGTATTAATAGTTGGGACAAGCCAATGTCTTACCTGTCTAATTTAGATTGCAATTCCATATTTTTTATGTTCAAATCTTTAACTGTTTTAGAATATTCTGCTCGTTCGTTATTCAGTAACTCTTTGTACTCTGCAGTTATTATATTTTTATCGTTTTCCAAATGTTTGAGTGCCAGTAATAGAGACTTATTCTCATCCCTAGCATGATCCTGTTTTTTGGTACTTTCAGTCATTTGTAATGATTTAAAATTATCTAACTCGTTTCGAATTTCATCAAGATCTAATTGCATCTTCTTGTTCAACTTATCTTTGTAATTATTATTAGATTTCAATGTCTGTATACTAGCCTCTAAATTAACTTTCTCCGTATTTAATACGAGATTTTCCTGGTTATGCTGTTGCATAAGAAACAATGCCTCCGCTAATTCTTTGCTTTGTCTTTCAATTGTCTTGTTTAAAGACTCAATATTTTGTTTTAACTCTACAGCTACTTTGTCCTCAACTGTTTGAACTGCTGCCGGTTGGTGTTCATGCGAAATCGTTTGTACTTGAGCATTCGCTACTTTTGTTTTCATCTCTAAAGTTTTATTAGTTTCTACGGGAGCATTCACAATTACTTGCGTGTTATTGGGTATGCCAGTTTTGCTACCATTGTTATTTGTATTAAATTTTTGTGGTTTTAAAACAAGAGGTTTTGGTAGAGTAACAGTTTTGCTTTCTAAAACATTGCAAAATATAAAGGTAAATAATGATTCAGCTAAAAATAAGTAAACGTTAAAATTAGTAAGTTCTTACTTCTTGATGTTGACGAGTCATCGTCTGACGGAATATCTTCCAGTTCTAAATTAGAAACGCTTATTTGACCATCACTAAGCTGTCTATCTATAACATCATTCGTTATTGATTTTTCAAAACCTTGATTTACTAAAACCAATGTTTTCTCTAAATGATTATACCGCTTAACAAGTTCTTCTCTAGACTGTTCCAAAATCTTTAACTTTTTGTTGAAATGTTCTATATCCCGAATTTGAGTTGATTTCTGAAACACAAGAGAATTATTTCTTAACATTTATTATAACCCTTAAACCCCCTGGCTTTATATGGAGCCAATATCAATTGAACATCTATTGTCTTTCAACCTTATGTTTGACAGGATTATATTGCATTTCAAAATAAATAAGGACAGTGGAATCATTCATACCATTATCATAGTTTTTATTTTATGTGGACAACTGTCTACTTCAATGATGCATTTGTTTCGAGAAACATCTAAGATCTGATCGAGAACACTGTGTTTAGTCATGAAATTGGACCTCAGATCTTCAATTTCTTGCAATTTTTCATTTACAACCTGTGAATCACGAGTTATATCTTCCATTTTGTTTAGATAATTTTCAATTGAAGTCAGTGGGATGCTCCCTTGATATTGTTGCCGAAGCACTTGCATTACTTCAAATATATATCTGTGAAAGACAAACTTCTGAGATATCTATTAAAAAAGAAAGGTTAATAGCATTAGCTATATTTACTTGAACTTTGATTGATATCTAAATGAATAAACATCAAAAATCTTCTGCCGTGCTTTCAACATTTCTTCTGCTTGTACTTTCAATTCCTTTTCTTTGTTTAATGCAGAGTTTAACCTCTCTATTTTCTTGTTATTTTCTGTTACTTGTAAATGAGCAACGAGTACTTCACCGCTTAGCCTTAAAACAATACCATTAGTTATTATAAGCAATCAATAAAATGTTGAACAAAGTGTTGCTGGAGTTTAAATTTACAATTTAACATCTTTACCTTGAAACAATGGCTTTATTATCGCTTGTCGATTGTAGATCCAAGATCTGATGTCTCAATATATTTACCTCCATATCATTGCTCATTTGTCGTTGTTGGTTTTCTTGAAGCTGCAATTTTTTAGATCATTACTATAAATACTTTTACGCCTGAAAGTTGACATACAATTGTGCATAAAAGTAATTAACCTGGAGTAGTGCTATTTCCAGTTGACTACTGACATGCTGACTTTTTTCCTTTAGTATTTTATTTTCATCAGTTAGAGTTAATAACTGACTTTGCATTAGTTCTAGGTCTTGCTTCGTAATTGAGGCCAAAGAATCGTCACTGAAATAGTGTTGGATATTGTTTATCTGACGATTTAAACAACTAGAAGATCAAATGTTATCATAATATTTAAATAACTAGAAGATCAAATACATTATCTGAGACTGTGCTCCTTGTAGCTCTGTGTTTCGGTTTTCAAGATACCCAATTTTATTATTTTTGTCATCCAATTCTAAACATAGCATATGTAGCTGTTTCTTTAGAACCGATTCTTCAATGTTTGATAAGAGGTTTTCAGAGGATGTATTTCCATTTCTAGCTGCAAGTAAATTTTGTAATTTATTGATCGTACGAAGCGAGATCTCTAAATCAACTTGGATAAATCAGCGTCGTATGTATCTATGTATGTTTGGTTGTCCAAGGATAACATTCAAAGCGTTTATTCGATCATCGTGAAATTTGGTATATAGGTAGGTAGTAATGGCACAATTGTGGTGTGACTAAATGAGTTAAAATGTGGGGGAGTTGTTGAGATATTGGGGTTCAAGAGGAGTAAAAAAAAGAAAATGGGATTATAAGGTCAAATGGCACGTCTAATAAAAGGTTTGTGAGTACATTTCGACCCCGTTTTTATTTATAGTTTAAACCTTGTAGTTTTTAAGTTATTAGACATAATAAAAACGGAATTTTGACAAAATTCACAAGGTACACCAGGGACCCCACATTGCTGAAATTTGGTATACGTGTAGCTTTAGTGTTAGAAATATAGGCGAAAGTCTGAAATTTAGAATAACTGCAATGTGTACCCCAAAAATAACCAATTCACATGAATTCCCATTACCTGTAATTTTAATGAAATTGTAGGTCAAGTTAGTTGGATAATAATTTCGTAGCACTATTTTGATAGTCAAAGATTACAAATAATATTTTTTGTTTTTATGGGAGACTCGCGAGATCTCAGTTCTGAGCAAACCACCAGTTATTATATCTCTGCACTGGGTGGGACACTCACCACAGGTTTATACATATATAAAATATTGTTTTGCTATAATATTGTATGTTATTTAAAATGATGTTTACCATCTGCGTTAACATTTCGGTGGAAACTATTAATGATTTCTAATTTATCCTTTTCCAAACGGCCCACCAAATCCACCGAGTCACTTTTATTCTTTACACTGTCTTCTACAATCTTACGATATTTTGTTATATTTTCATTTAGAATATTATTTTGTTTCCAAAATAGACCAATTGGAATAGAACTGCGTAACTTATCTGTAAGGTTCACTATTGAAAGTATTAATCTCTGGATTTCAGTTTCGTATTCTGAAGAAAGTGACATCATTTCTTTTTTAGTTTCCATATTTTCGTTCTTTATATTTTCATTCAAAGTTCTTATGTATTTATACGCTTCTTCTAAATACGTACATTTTCTTTGCAAATAAATAGAACTCGGTAGGAAAATAAGTCCAGGTGAACTTTCACTGATATCTTCATCTTCTTGTTGTTGTACTTGCCCCTTCAGGTTTTCTATTTGTGCTTTGTATTGTTCTTCTTGAAGTGACCATTTGTTTTGATCATCAGCTGCCTGAACTGATATCAATGTAATTTTGTCATAAAGCAGCTTGAATCTTTGATGGAAGTATTCCAACCCCTTTTTAAGTTGACCTTCGTAAATCAAGTTTCCATTAGCAATCATTTCTACAACTTGGTTGTCATCATTAACGTCAATATTGATTTGGTCTTTCTTAGCTATCCAAGAACCAAATTCACCAAGACTATTGGTATTTGGTATATTATCATCATCTTTCTGTTGAATTTTGTCTTTACTTTCTAGATCTTGCAGTTTACATTCCAGATCTAAAGATTTTTTGGTTTCTCTTGATAGCTGAGACAAAACGTCGTAAGTTTCTTTTCTAAAAAACAAGGGATTGAATAGTGCGGTGATTCAATTTAAAAATTTTAAACTCACCAAAATAACTCATGTTTACCTTGCTTCATGTAGTGCTTTCATTAAAGCATCTTTACCTCCCATAGCAGCTCTTAGTTCCATAATTGTAGACATATGTGGTGCGAACCATCCAGCTGCGTGTCGAGCTTCCATATATCGCAACAACGCTTCCAGACTTGGACATTCTAAAGCCAATATACCTGATGATGTTGTGCCTAAAATATAAAATAGAAAAGCCTAACAAACACATTGTTGGGGGTATGTACCAACAGTAAGAAAAGCTGGGGTAAGATTGCTAAGGGATGCTAGCTGGGTCGGAAACTCTAAAGAGAGATAAATAATCGAACTCGTCGAGTGATGGACGTACACTAATTTATTGCTTTCATCACAAATTCGAATAATTATTGTAACTAGGGCAATGCATGCTATGCTAAAAGTAAATATATTATTTACACAAGTTTAAGCTGATTGTACATGTGTGCGTTAGCTCGTACATCTTGCCAACCAGAAAAAGAAGGAAAGGCAAGCCCAAATTAAAATTGAGATTATTTAAGCTAGGTAAACAAAGTAATAAAAATGTATAAAATGACTAAGTACTTGAAAGCTTAATAAATTGAATTAACTTAAGATAATAAAAGTGTCCGTGTCCATGTCACTTATAATTATCACTCAATTGTCCGTAGAGAAGCTAGTTGCCCCGGTGGGCTCTACTATTTCACCGAAAGAGTGACAAGGAATGGGAATCGATACTGAACGTGGGGGCTTAGGAGGCGCGGTGCCTCTATTTACGTTTAAATTGACCATGCTCACTGATTCACGTAAATCACTACACTCACGTGGTATATATCGCTCATCGGACGAATGCGCGCCGCCGACGCGGGCGCGTGTGCGGGCGCCTGCAGCTGCGCTCACCGGGGCCTCTCCCCCGGGAGAAGCTGCTAGCACCACACAACGTCTCCTTGCTTGAAGACATGCTGCTACGATTCCTATTACCACCAGTATGGCGACCATACCATAAATAATGGAAAATTGATGGATATCGTGAATGCTAAGTTCGGGAGCCGACTGCTGTTTCAGGTTGTTTATCTCGTCCATGACCTGACGATATTTTTGCTCGTGGTTTTCTGGACTGAAGTTGTAGCTGGCTCCAGATGTCTTAATGACGCTATTCAAAATTGATACATACTTCTGGGGCTTCGATAGAAGGCTGTATATTTACCTTTCGTAGGAAGTTGTTGTGAGAGTAAATAGTAAACAGATTACTTTTGATAGTACACCTTGACCTATCTCAAGAATACCGGTGCCCGATAAAGTACTCATTGTCACATCAGCTGAGCAAAAAGTGCGAATGCTGCATTTATTGCAACACGAGTATAGCCAAGAATTCAGTCGGTGCAATTTGACCCATCTATCTACACACGTAGTATGCTCGTTTATAATACAGGGCGATGTTAATTTGCCTGCATTTATCAATGTTAGATTACATATGCTTTGTTGTAGATCTAAGTCATATGTAGGATTATCTAAGCTACATAGAACTTTTTCTTCAGATGCATGAAGACAAGCTTGTAGATCTGTTAGGAATAATACTGCGTCTTTTCGCAAGTTGAATGCTAGATATGGGTAGGTAGGTACGGTAAGGTAAGAGTTTCCATTTTTATTTTGTGGGATGCTAATTATTTTATCAAGCTCGTAGATTTCGTTGCTGACTAGTGGGACCTTAATTTCGACGATTAGGTATTTTTTATAAACCTTTGCGGCGACCTTTAATAGCTTATATACATCTCGTACACTTCCCGCCTCTAGGGGTACTTTCAAATCAGCCTGTAGCTGGGCAGAAATAAAGTTTAATTGTTCTTCCAGTTGCTCGCTAGTAATCAGGTGCGCATCGATGCGGCCGTGGCTGATGTCCGTCACAGTGTCTACGAGTGACGTTTGCATGCGTCTCAGGTTCCCAAGCACGGTGTTGGCCGCTAAAGCTGATGACGTAATGTAAAGACCTTTGTCGACTTCCGATCTTATTTGATTTATATCTTCCGATAAACTGCGAAGATGCTCGTTGACTACAGAAGACAATTTATGCATAATTTGCTCATTGCGTTGTGTAATATTTAATTCTGCTTCGATGATTACAGTTTGATTTTTGATGAGGGTTTTCAGGTGGTTTTCGTTATATGTAATTTTTTCTATGTCTTTAGCGTATTGCTGCGCAAAATTGTCGTCTAGTACTCCAAATAGATAGTTAGCTAGATTTCCTACACCGTTTACTATGCCTCTTCTCTGACGTTTGCGGCTAGGGCTCTGAAAAAGACTGTTGTAGTGCTCAATTTCACTTAATTCGTGTGCGAGTTGATTAATAATTTGCTGGTATTGCGAACTGTGTTTCATTCATACCCTTCAGATGTCTCACGTAGATCTCCATAGCATTGATTGCTTGCCAGTATCCAGTCAGATTGTAGTACACCACTAGCTTCCATTCATCTCTAATATACTGTAGGTTCGATATTTTGTCGAAATACAGAGTTTTTGAGTCCTTTAGCGCTATATTACCGATATGTGGGACATTCTGCTGTGTAGTTGGAGCAATCATCATTGTAAATAGTAAAAGAGCAAGAGTAAGACAGTTTTTGAAAGTTACACGCTTATTTCCACGAACTCTTCCGTCCGAGTTTGTATGTTGTGGAGTTTGTTGGGTTATATGCTGTGCTGAGCTATCGTCATCGTTCTTTCCCGTTTCAATGGGTAGTAAAACAAGCTTCGTTACTGGTCGCTTAATGATTTTATTTTCCGTCTTAATGGACACGACCCTGACGTATCCGTCACCTCCAGGATGGAGTTCTACAACTCTGCCGAGTGCCCACTTGCCTGGAGGTAGGTTATCATCTTTAATTAGGACGCTGTCATTGACTTCCAAGTTTTTGGTAGGTTTTCTCTACTTGGAACGTACATGAAGATGCTGAAGATAATCAGATGACCATAGCTTCCAAAAGTGTTTGTTCATAGTTTTAACAAGCTGCCAACGTGTCGGTAGGTTGACGTAATCTGGGTCAGTCTGAGGGCGTGATAGTAAAGAGTTACCTATCAAAAAATGCCCTGGCGTTAGATAGCTCTGGGTTCTTAGTTAGTGGAAACAGAGGACGGGAGTTCATGCACGCTTCGATCTGCTGAAGCAAAGTAGTAAACTCCTCGCAAGTCAGTCTTTGTACGCCTATGACTCGTTTCAAATGCCTTTTAAAGCTCTTCACGGCGGCTTCCCATAAGCCTCCCGCACTAGGCCACGCTGGAGCATTGAAGGACCATTCAATATTCATGTCGCTCATTTTGTTTAAAACGTCTTGATTGATTGTAGCTAAGATTTGCCTATATTCGCTGTCCAATGCTCGCTTGGCACCTATAAAGTTCGTGCCGTTATCACTGTACATTCGGCGGGGCGTCCCTTGCCGCGCACAGAAACGACGAAAAGCTGCTAAAAACGCTGAAGTGCTGAGGTCGGACACCAATTCTAGGTGAACGGCCTTTGTCGTTAGGCAGGTGAATACAGCCACGTAGCCTTTGAGTGTCTTCAATCCCCTACCCTTGCTCGCTTTAAGGTCCACATGTCCTGTAAAATCCACGTCGGCGTGCGTGAATGGGCGGGAAGGCGTGACTCTGGCTCGTGGTAGATCAGCCATAACTTGGTGCTGCTTTTCTGAGTTGAAGCGACGACATATTACACACGTACGAAGCTGTGTTTTAACTGTTCTCATGCCGCTTAAGATCCAATACTTTTTTCGTATGTAAGATAGGGTAAGTCTCGGCCCGCCGTGCAGTGTAGTGATGTGCGCTTGATGAATAATCAAGTCCGTAAATCGGCTGTGGCTGGACAAGATTATTGGATGTTTCGCTGAGCTACTTACTATTGAGTAATTGAGGCGGCCACGCACTCTTAAGATTCCATTTTCATCTAAATAGGACAGAGATTCGCTAGCTGGCTGTTGGATCGAACATGGCCTTTGAGCTTAATGCTCTCCAAATCGCTTTCAAAATCTGTAGCTTGCACGTGCTTGACAAGTATTTCGAACGCTTTATTTAATTTAGTCGTAGACAACACATTTGCATGGTGTTTTTGCGACGTAATGATGTTGTGAAATGTAATACCCATGCCACTACCTTGGCGGCACGCGTAATTGAGCTGTTGTTTTTTAATAATTCATTTATGAATGATGAACTCGGTTGAAGTAAAGCTGAGGTTACATTCACCTTTTTTATTTCAAGTGTCGGCGATTCGTAAGTTTTGTTTTTGATGTTGCTGGGTTTGAAGCTAGCTAACCACTCTGGGCCGTTCCACCAAAGTGAGGTTTTCTGAAGTTTAGCTATAGTTAATCCTCTGGTAGCACAGTCAGCGGCATTTTCTTCAGAACGGACGTGATTCCAATTCGATGCTGGTATGACTTCTGTAATCTGTTGAACTCGATTCGCGACAAACTGTTTCCAACGAGATAAGTCGCCGTGTAACCATCCCAGAACTATAGTTGAGTCAGTCCATGCGTAAACATCAAAATTTTTATTTACTAAAGTAGCTTTTACGATTTGTATGAGCTGAGCTAGGAGCAAGGCACCGCACAGCTCTAGACGCGGCAGCGACACTTTTTTCTTTAAAGGCGCTAGTTTGGTTTTCAATGCAACGAGTCGTGTTGTGCACTCATCCTTATCGTCGTGCGCGGCGCTATTAGGTGCACGGCGCAGGCATAAGCCTTTTCCGATGCGTTTTCAAAATCTGTCAAAATCTGTCGAAACATTTTCTCTATGTCCGCAGTTATGACGTATTTGTATTGTCTCCAGTTTAAGATAAGAGTTGGTAAGTCCTGCTGCAAGTTCGGACCACATTCCATGACGTCATTAAGGCGTCATTGTTCTAGCTGATGCGTTAAATACAACACGCATGCTGGAAGTAGTAAACTCTGGCTTTAGGATTCCATGATGAGGCATGCATGAGGTATGTGGCGTGTTCACCTTGCTTTGCTGGGCGCATGTTACCAAGCAGTTGGTATTCGTGGATGAACTGCTTATAGTTAGTAGAGTAAGCTTCATTTTTTGCCATTTTGTTTTCTAGCTGGAAAAATTGTGCTGTCGCTTTTGCTTTAGAAGATCCTAATTTTTCTTCATAATTAGGCTTCATTGGTAGGGCTACCTCGTACCTACCGTCGTCAAGACGCTTCGTAGTAGATATATAATGCTCTTCGCAAAATTGTTCCCCTGTAGTGAGGTCACACGATATGTTAGGCATTTCCTCCATTTTCCAGTATTTCGCTATTTCGTCTAAATTATTGACAACAATGCTGCAGTTGAACGTTTTGACATTCCCAGATAAAACCCAGCCTAGTTTCGTTTGCTGCGCTATGGGTGCGTTTTGGGAACCCTTGACAAGACCGCTCATGATAATATCCGAGTACACGCTGGCGTCTAGCAATATGTCAATAGGCTTAGACACATTATATTCAGGATCTGCTAGCTTCATATGTTGGAGGTGGGACCACGTCTGCTTTTTAAATGAAGCATTGGGAAGGTCGCTAATAACTCGAGTGATGATGCATGCTTCAGTATTAAAACTGTAGTTGTGGTAGATAGACTTGCATCCCAGAGAAATAAGATGTTTGCTTTGTTTATGAACGATACCAACGCCAGACACTGACGCGTTAAATTTCTGACGTGGCAGTCTTAACAGCTGTGCGGCTTTCTCCGATATAAGGGTAATCTGAGAGCGCTGGTCGAGTAATGCCCTTATAGTGACGTAATTACCATCGATCGCTTTAATTTTTAATAAAACAGTAGCTAATAAAACTTCTTCATCGTCAGCAGAAACGTGACTTGTGTGTGGCTTGTTGCTGAGCGGCTTAGTCACTATTGGCGATGTTGTAGGTAAAGGCGATTTTTGCTCAACAGTAGATCTAGCGTGCAGTTGTTATATATGCGGCGCCGGTTGTTATATATGCGTCATTTAATTTTGTATGATGTTCATCATTGCACTCTTTGCACCTTTTAATCGATGTACATTTATTGTTAGTGTTTAAATAGACAGTTTTTACATAACTGGAGCTTGGTCACTGTCCTCAATTTTGTGTCCGGTGGCATGTTCGTGAACTGTAGGCATCGGTAGAGCTCGTGATCAAAATTACATAGAGGGCACTTACACGTGGATGTAGAAGCGGCTTGATATTTCGATGAATACTTATTAGTATAATGGGTTGACTTGTAGCTTGGCTTTGCTGGATACGATGGAGCTGGCTTAGCTGGAGAATTAGTGTTGTCTTTCTCTTTCTTTTGGGTAGGTTCTAGAGCGATAAACTTACCCTCGAGAAAGCACATAAGCTCATTTAGAGTAGGCAACTCTCTCGGAGATTTGCGTGCTTCTTTGTAGGTGGTGTAGGTTTCACTGTCTAGCTTTTTTGCTATTAGATGAACGAGTATCGGATCCCACGAGTTAGTATCTACACCTAAGTTGTGAATGGCGTGAATACACTCGGTAGTGGTGTCGTAGAGACGTTTCATCTCGTACGACGTCTTCTTGCTGATGATGGGCTGATTCAGGAAGGTTTCAATGTGGGTAGTGAATAACACTTGCGGATTGTTGTAGCGATGTGTCAATATCTCCCAAGCTATGTCGTAATTTTCAGCCGAGATGTTTAAATGCTGAATAAGGCGCTCTGCTTCTCCTTTTAATTTTCCTTTTAGGTGTTGCATTTTCTGTGCTTTAGATAGAAAATTATTGTTATGTATCGACTCGGAGAACAAATCGAAGAAAGTAGGCCAGAGAGTCAACTTTCCTGAAAAGGTTTCAAGTAAAGGAGTAGATTTTTGAAGCGTTGTAGCCGATAATTTCTGATTAAGCGCCTTTTTGGTTAACTTAAATGATGTTTCCTGCCTGATAAATTCATCCTGGTAGATCTCATCTTCGCCTTCAAGAATGTTATCCATTTCGAGATGAAGCTTGTCGATATCGTTCTATCTAGATTGGACACTGCGTAGCTCGTCTTCTAATTCCCACTTCTCGCTAATCTCGCTTACTTTGATGCTCGAAAGTTAGTCCTTTGCGAGGACAAAAGCTTGTCAACCTTGTTAGTAGAACCAGTCTCGGTTTCAGTACCTGTACCTTTACCCGAACCGGATGCTCTCTGCTCTTTATAAGGCTCATAAGCTGCTATTTTAGCTCGCATATCACGATATAATTTATTCATACGATCATAAATTGATTCCTGAAAGTACCTTTGAGATTTTGTCGGCTACAATTCAAGAGTAGAGTTGTTACTATCGAACTCTCCCCAGAAGTTATCTAAAGCGTCTAACCTTATCTTCAGATACTCCGAGGTCTTTAGATGAGCTGAATCCTTATCGAAGTTAGTCCCGATGCGTTGAAGCTCGGTGACCATTTCTGCTTGACGTTTGAAGATTGCTTCGTAGTTCGTCATGGTAGTTAGATAAGCAAGTAAAATATGAACGATCTTACTTGAATGCTGCTGCTAGGCAAGTCTCCCGACTCACGCAAAGAAGAGCTGTTGCTGCTGAGTGAGTCTCCTGACCCACGAAGGAAGGGCTGATGCCGCTGGGCGAGTCTCCTGACTCACGGAGGAAAGGCTGATACCGCTGAGTGAGTCTCCTGACCCACGGAGGATGAGCTGATGCTGCTGAGTGAGTCTCCTGACCCACGGAGGATGAGTTGATGCTGCTGAGTGAGTCTCCTGACCAACGGAGGATGAGCTGATGCTGCTAAACGAGTCTCCTGACTCACGGAGGGAGAGCTGATGCTGCTGAGTGAGTCTCCTGACTCACTTGAACGTCACGTAATCGCACAGATACGAATACGAAAGTCAAAAAAGTTAGCTAAAACCCGACAGCTCACGGGTTTTTAACACGTGAACGAATTTCGTCACTGCACTGGGTCAATGTCCGCGGAATCGAAGGAATTAACACTCCCGTAAGATCCCGCTTGTACTAAAGCTCGAAGGACCAAATGTTGGGGGTATGTACCAAACAGTAAGAAAAGCTGGGGTAAGATTGCTAAGGGATGCTAGCCGGGTCGGAAACTCTAAAGAGAGATAAATAACCGAACTCGTCGAGTGATGGACGTACACTAATTTATTGCTTTCATCACAAATTCGAATAATTATTGTAACTAAGGCAATGCATGCTATGCTAAAAGTAAATATATTATTTACACAAGTTTAAGCTGATTGTACATGTGTGCGTTAGCTCGTACACACATAAATGGCATAAAAATCACTAGGAAGAAAAATACTAAATTTAAACTTACTGTTATCTTTTAAAAAATCTAACATTTCTTGTAGCCCTTTTCTAAGTCCGTTATTTTCTTCCATTATGGCCTTAGTTTCCTCATTGATGGCCAACATGTCTTCTGTGTCTTTCTGCACTTGGCTTTGATTAGATGCTACCCTAGGATTTTATACAAACAACAGTAAGTATTTATCAGTTAATATTTCGAATAAGGCGACACAGATTTAGGTAATGGTAGGTAAATCACTAACGTTATGATTATCTAACCTTGAAGATTCTCCACCACCGTCCTTTGGCATATTGTCATCACTGTCACTATCCTGAATTAATTCTTCTATTTTTCGTTTATCATATCCATTAGAATAAAGTAACTTTGTTAATTTTCTAATAATCAAATTATTACGACGATTTCCAAGTTCGACATTTACTAGCTTATTTTCTAATCTTCTTATTTCTTTGCACATTTCTATGTTGTTGGCTTCTAAATCACGGTATTTCTTTACCGTGCCTTCTGTGGGGATCGTATCGCTTACAGGAATATTACATTTTCGTCTGAAAACGCAAATATATTAATGACACCAAAAACAGAAAATAGCTTATTATAATCCTACTTTTTGGAATAGTATATTTACCTCAGTGTTTCATTTTCCACTTGTAAATTATTAACTTGTTGGCTATAATCATTTATTTCTAGAACTAATGTTTTTATTCCCTCATCTTTGAATTTAAGTTCTCGTTTCTTATGTTTGAGTCCATCCAAAAGGGTATTGATTCCTTCATCTGATTGCACAAGTTGCAGTTCTGAAGCTACTTCTGCTAACTGAATGGGAAAAAAACAAAACTTACCTACTTACCAAGATTAATTTTATCCATAGATGTTATAAACTTACCTCCTTTTCGCGAACAACAATCATTTCTTCAGCTCCCTGCAGAGAAACGCTTAAATTTTTCACTTTCTTTTTCAACTCTTTGATTAAAATTCTTTCTTTACCTTCATCACTTTCATTTCTATTTTCTGATAAGGTGTAATCTTGTGTTTGTTCTAAAATGCCTTTCAGTTGTCTATTTTCTGCTCTCAGAAGATTAATCAAATTAGCAGATTGATCAATTTGATTTGATGCTTCTGTAAGTTTATCTTGCAGTTCTTTTATTTTCCGCTCTTCAGTGTTGCTTTTCTAAAATCGATTTTGTTAGATGAGTCCTATTACTGGGCCACCTTTAAACAACACCTCAACAACAGAAATGTGCATGCTACGCTGGTAAGTGGGTGTCACACTATTAGATAAAATTCAGAATACCCAAAAAATCATACAGATAGGATAGAATGATAGAAAACACTTTTTTGCCCACCATAAAACAAGACAATTAAATAAGAACAACGTAAATCTATGTGATACAATTGGCGGTCTTATTGTTTATGGCTTAGTAAAAAAAAATTGAGAAAAACGTATTCGGTCATGTTCAGATACACCTAGAAAACCGCGTGGTCTAACTTACACACATTTTGCTTACTACGAAGGACGGTAGACAAGACGGTCGAGAAAGACCTAAACGAAGCTCATCTCGTTACTAACACCGCAGAAATTGTGCGCAGTGGAGACCATGAATAAGGAAGGCCGACCGAGTAAATCGAAAACACGGTCGAAAGACAATATTTTTATTTGAATGAATGAATGAATGAAAATACTTTATTACACACCACAAAAGAAACAAACATAAAAATAAAAATTTACTAAGCAACAAGTACAATGGGCAGTCTCATCGCTTAGATGTGATTTCTTCCAGACAACCTTTGAATGGTGAGGATTTTTGTAACATTACAATAATGTTAGGGAGTGTATATTACAATAAAACAAAAATTAAATTGTAGAAGAGCGCTGATCACTTACAATAAAATAAAACAATTATTTATTTATTCAGAGAAACCAGCGGCGATATAGACTAATAAAAAGGTAGGTAGTTAATTACTAGGTAAGTGTATGGCTAACAACAGGTTCCTAACTTCCTACGTTTGAAGAATAAAAGAAACCTACGGCGATACATTACGTATTTAAACTAATCAATAGGTAGCTAATTACTAAGTGTATGGCTAACAACAGGTTCCTAACTTCCTACGTTTGATATGAAAATATTTTACAAGCTTATTATTAACTTGCAATGTGTGTATGTTTGTCCGGGTGAAATCTTGCAACTGAATTTTAAATCAGTTATCTTTAACCGATTGAGCTGAAATTTAGTATACACGCTTATTTTGGATGACAATGCATGTTTAGCTATGTGACGTTATTCTAATTCCAATATGGCGGATCATCCAATATGGCGAACTAGTTATTTTTTCTGCACTACCACAGTATGGGTTTCAAATAAAAGGGCTTGCTGAGGAGAATACCAAAACTAATACAACGTCACATTAAATCCAAAATATGGGGCACCATCCAAGATGTACACTATAAATACAATACGGCGGGACCTCCAAGATGGTGGAGGATGTTTTCTGCTTTTCTGAAGTCATTAACAGCTGTTTTTTTTAATAAAAAGGTAAAGTTTGTTGTTTTTAAGTCTGGTCCTAGATTATATCCAAGCAAGGTCTGATGATGGAGCTGGAAGTTGGCCATGAGAACTATGTAATAAAATGACGCAACTAGTGTTGGGATTCATTTGAGATTCATTTGAATCTGTTTGCGGTTCTGATAATGAATTTTATAAAAGCTTGTTTTGAAAAAGTATGTTTTCAACAAAAAAACTTATTTATATTTCAAACTTGAAACAACATAAACACTTACGGTTGTTTTAGGAGATGTGGACTTTGATGTCTGTCGAGTGAGGTCTCCTTTTAGTTTTTCATTTTCAATCGATAATGCTTCCAGCTCAGACTTCTTTGTTTTTGCAATATTCTGAAAAAAAATTTGCCACAAGACATTTTGCCGAACTTTAATCTTCATTCGTTAAAATTGTACTTGAAAGAATGGTCTCACGAATCTTACCTTCCAGTGTTGAACTTTTGACTTTATTTCTTCGTAAATATTTTCTCTAGTGGAGTCCTTTTCAAACAGCTCTTTTCGTAGACCTTCTATTTCACATGACATTTTAGCTTTTGCCTGCTCTGACTTTCCCAAAATTTCTACACCGTGGATAATACGTGAGAAATTGTTAAAATGCTTAGTACAAGTGTAATTTTATTTAAAGAAACAATTTTAAGCTTAGTTATTAAGATTACCTTTTAAATGTGTTCTTTCATTACTCATGTGCAGCAATTGTTCCGTTAAGTTATCGATTAGTTGTGTAGCTTCTGTTATTTTTTCTTTTAATAAACAAGTTTTATCTTTAAACTTTGTGTTTTCTTCTTCAATAATCTAAACATAATTATTACCATCAGCCACTTTTATTTAATTTTAATTTTAGTGTTCAGAACAATATAAAATATTTTACATACTTTGACGTCAGTAAGTAGTTTTCTGATGTGCCTGTTCTTCATCGCCACTTCATTTTCCAGTTGAACAACAGCATTAATTTCTGATAGAGCATCTCTACTGGAATCACTATCGTCTTTATTCATTTTGTCCACTTCTAGTTTCTTTTTCTTTCCTTCCAGTTCAGCTATATCAGAGTAAAGTTGTTCAAGTATATCTTTGTTTGCTTTTATAAGATCTTCTTGGTTGGCTATAGTCTCCAGAACCCCGTCGGTGTTAGCGGCTGATTCTAATAAAGATGGAATAATATTAATGTATAAAACATTGAAGTGGGCACCACCGCCTTACTTTTATCTGCCGGCAAATAGCAGTACTTGTGCTCCTGTGTTCCGGTTAGATGGTAATGGTATGTTCCTGTAATTACTGGCACATAGGCATAAAGTCCTATAGTATGGCAACGTATCCACATAGAAATCAAGACAACATAATAGCTTGTTTTGAATTCTATGTGGATATCCATGGGCTGCAGTAGCCACCTAACATCTGGTAGACTGCATGCTCGTTTGCCATATAAGTAGTATAAAAAAAACATACAGAAATTTTGCACCATTTTTCTATATATGTAGATAGGAACTGAAGAATATTGTTTACTTACCAGTGGGTTGACTCTTAGATTTTTTCTTTATGCCTTTTTTGTTCACGGTCTCCAGTTGTCCCAATAAATTGTTCACCTATGAAATAAGTAGGGTACATTTTTGACTCTAACAGACCGGTCATTTATTACCCGACAGATAAAACTTATTTAGGTATTTACCTGTTCACTTTTGTATTTGAGAATATCTTGCGCAAGCCTGAACAACGTTTTTAGATCGGAAAAGTTGAGTTCGATATCATCCGCCTCCATCCATGATAAACTTTCGCACAGTTTCTCTTTATCAGCTTGTCCGAGCTCCCGCTGTGAGAAGCTCAGTATTTCTCGCCAATCTGTTTCTACCATTGTGATATAAAGTTAAAAACTCACTGTTTTATTTAAATTACTACAAATAATTTGAGAATAAATCGTACACAATCGCTAAGATTCCAGTGTTTGGTCTTTAGGCGGGTGCGTTGCTAGGCAACGCGTTGTTATTTATAAGGTAGTTACCAAGGTACTTGTATTACATCTTCCTTGGTAGTTACACACAAGGACAGCTGCATCGAGGGAAATAAAACAGAGCATGACGTCACCTGTCCCTTCTCGAAAAATGCAAACTAAATAGGTTGTGCCTTTTTCCTACAGGCCAGATTAGTATATTGTTAGATACAAAGGGCGTAAGTGCTCGCTTAAACCCGAGTTGGACACATAATTTTACATCACGAATGAGACGAAATTAAAAAAAAAGCTTTATTACAGTTTGTTGGAAACAAGAAAATTTGCGTTCCCGGTATCCATTGTTTTTTTTTCACTACTAAACGATGGCCTCTTGTACTTAATAGAAATAAGGATTTGTCATGGAGGTTGTATTTCAATAAATTATGTTATGAATGTGGCCTCTTTTTTATAAACAGAAATAGGGATTTGTCATGGAGGTTGTATTTCATTTTAGTACATTATAAATGCAATGAGCATCGTTCTATTTTACAATGTACTTACGTCCCTAGGGGCGTAAATCACAGTTACGCATCAGGTATAGAGCTAATAATGACCTATATAAATTTTCAGAGCATGAATGATGTAAATCAACAAAAATAAATCATTTAATAGTTGTCATGGTTTTTCTTATTGTAATATTAGAATCCGAAATTAAATCAATAGCAATATTGAACGCCTGTTATGATATCAGTAGATGGGTGTTCTACCCAAGCAACCATCTGATGAGACTCGTAAGTAGGTACTGCTGGGCAAAGGTCTCCCCCAATTCTTTCTACCCTCTCGTTCCCTAGCCAACTCTACCCAATCGCTGTTGAAGACATCTAGGTCATCGCACCATCGTTTTTTTTGGGAAACTGCGACGTCTTCTGCCGATTACGGGTATTCATCAGAGTTAGAAATACCACACTCCGCTCGAAGACTGGTATCGCTGACGTAGGTCGCAAGGCAGCCAAGCTAAAATGGGAATGGGCGGGCCACGTGACCCGCATGGAACAAGATAGACGGGCAAAAGAAATCACAGGATGGATACCCGAGATAAATAATCTATAATATAAAAATGAATCGCAAAATGTGTTGGTAAGCGCATAACTCAACAACGCCTGGACCAATTTGGCCAATTCTTTTTTTGTTGTATTTCTTATTGTCAGGAGAAGGTTCTTATAAAAGAAAAAATTAAGAAAATTGCGCGCAAAATTAGAAAATTTAAGAATACTTAACCACCATATAAAATTATTTATAATCTAACCTTAGCGCTTTTATAATGTAACCTTATGACGTTTGACATAGAATTGACAGAATGCGTGCTGCAAATATCGTCAAAGAGGATATAAAAAAATGAATATCGTTTGATACAGATGCTTTGGTAGGAGTTATCCCGAGATATATTGTCTACTTAGTCTGGCCATAAATACTGTTACAAATAAAAATAAACAAAAAATTACAATTGAATTTGGAATCTGTCATTTTTATATGATTGTTCATTGTGTTTTATCATTTTGGCGCCAATTCATTGTACAAAATTTTGCGATATTAAAACGGAGTGGGGTGATAAAGAGAACCGAATCGCAGTGATTGCATTACACAAAGTAGGTATGGAGCCAAATGCAATTTTTAAAACTCTACATACGCTTGGTATTAGTAAAATGTTTGTGTACTGGGCTAATAATAGATACAATGAGACCTCCTCTGTTTGTGACAGAAAAAGATCTGGCCGTCCACGTAGTGTTCGTACGAAAAAGGTGGTCAAAGCAGTAAGGGAAATAATTCCAAGAAATCCTGTCCGAAAGCAAAAGATTTTATCTCGGGAAATGAAGATAGCACCTAGAACCATGTCGCGTATTTTAAAAGATGACTTACGACTCGCAGCCTATAAGAGACGCACTGGTCATTTCTTAACTGATAATTTAAAAAAGAATAGGGTGGTAAAATCGAAAAATCTACTGAAGCGGTACGCAAAGGGAGGTCACAGAAAAGTTTTGTTTACGGATGAGAACATTTTTACAATATTAAGCAACATTTTAACAAAAAAACTGACTGTATCTATGCTCACAGCTCTAAGAAAGCTTCCCAATTAGTCGACAGAGTGCAACGTGGGCATTATCCGACTTCAGTGATGGTTTGATGGGATATTAGCTATGAAGAAGTGACTGAGCCAAACTTTTGTGAAAAAGGTATCAAAACATCGGCACAAGTGTATCAAGATACGATTTTTGAGAAGGTAGTGTAGCCCCTTAACAACACCATGTTCAATAACCAAGAATGGTTCTTCCAGCAAGACTCGGCGCCGGGTCATAAAGCTCGGTCTACGCAGTCTTGGTTGGAAACGAACGTTTCAGACTTCTACAGAGCTGAAGACTGGCCGTCGTCTAGTCCCGATCTTAATCCGCTGGATTATGATTTATGGTTAGTTTTAGAGAGTACGGCTTGCTCTAAACGCCATGATAATTTGGAGTCCCTAAAACAATCCATACGATTGGCAGTGAAGAATTTTCCCATGGAAAGAGTGCGTGCTTCTATTGATAACTGGCCTCAACGTTTAAAGGACTGTATTGCAGCCAATGGAGACCACTTCGAATAAGCTTTTTATATTTTAAATTGTTTTATATTTATGTATTAAACTAACACACTGTAAAAGCAATAAATGTTATTTGCAAGAAAAAGAATTTTTTTTTTCTTTGTTACAGTATTTATGGCAAGACTAGGTATATACCTATATATATAAATTAATTGCTGTTCGTTAGTCTCGCTAAAACTCGAGAACGGGTGGAGCGATTTGGCTAATTTTGGTATTGAATTATTTGTGGAAGTCATTCATTTTCTCATACATAATGATGGCCGGGGACAACAATTGACAATTCTACCAGGGTGACTTATATTGACAGCCCGCGTTATACCTATGCATGTCAAGCCGATACGAAGTTTGGGGGGTCCACTAGTTATTAAATAAAAATACGAACTAATTATAAAGATTATTTTATTAGGTGTGATGATGTCGAACAATAGTAGGTAGAAGTTAATGTTACATTATGTCGAGGTGTCAACAACAAAATAAAACATTTGTGCTTACTAAAAATAAATTAACAAAATTAAAATACAACAATACAATAGGTTAATAAAAAATAAGAAGCATTCTGCCTTTACACACTGAAGCATTACAAATACATAGGGCGAGGACGAATAATACTTTCGTTAAATTGGATTTTATATAAAAAGTGGTTTACATTCACAGTTACTGCTTAAATCATAATTTAGGTAACCTTAGTATTAATAATATGTAAATACAAAGATGTACATTACAAGGGAAGAGCTTTCAAATGAATCCAGAACGATTTAAATCTAATCCATGACTAGAATTAATTACAATTTGAAGCCCACAACTAAATATTGGATTAAAAAGTTTAAACATTTCGATATCAGACTAAATAGCACTCACAATTTCGATACACCTAATTTAAAATTAAGCATTCTATATTGTATTGTCAACCGTTGCCGAATACTCGCCCTATTACACGTCTGGCGTAGTCTGAGTATTGAAGTATAATAGGTTATTATTATGCGGTAACCATTATAAATTGGTATATAATGTACTAGAATAATGTACTATTTGAAGCAGGCATTTCACAAACCGTCTAAACTTTGTTATCGCCGCGTTTTCTACTTGTGTTGCTTTCAAAGTTTGACTTTTGCAAATATGTTTTACTAATCGCGTGGAAAGTTAGGTTACGTTAGTCATCGTGTGCAGCTTCGTACCTTTAAAACGTTACTTTTAAAAGACGAGCTAAACCTCTACGTTATAAATAAATTACTACTCTAAACAATTTTACATGTATATAAGTATTTTTATTATTTTTTTATACAATTATACTACATCGTAATTATCAGATAAACATACTCTTTGGGACGCGTAAAACAACTTTGGATTGAAACACTGACACAGGTATTATGTAAGATTAATGCAAGGATGCAAGCGTGGATACGTAGGGGGAGGTGGTGTGAAATGAT
Source organism: Philereme vetulata (assembly GCA_918857605.2). Lineage (NCBI taxonomy): Eukaryota > Metazoa > Arthropoda > Insecta > Lepidoptera > Geometridae > Philereme > Philereme vetulata. Next base: position 3,818,536 of record OU975449.1, on the reverse strand, counting down.
ACAAGGGGCACATAGATACACAAGCATTATTTAGTAATAGATTGAATCTATTCGACAGCGCAATCGCAACGGATGCGTTCAAACATTTATAATAGAATTTTAGAGATGTTACCAATCAAATAGATTCAATCGATTATTAAATAATTATTGTGTATCCTCACCTCCCCTACACTGGTAGGGCGAGTACACATTAAGCGCTCGGCGTTGCGTTCAGCGCGCGTTAATAGCGTACCTACAGCGCGCTTAGCACGGCGTTTAACGAGCATTACCAAGGTGTCCATACATACTACTGGCTCAGTTCGGAAATGGACGTTGAAGTGATTGCTTGTGTCGCTCCTATATCTGCCGTCGTCTGAGAATTTTGGGTGCATTCAATATTCAAAATTGTCTTAATATTTTATTTTTATAATCAGGACTTTCCATGTCCCATATAGCTAGACGCTTTTGAATTTCATTGATAAATAAATCTGTATCGAAGTGCTTGATCTCCATTTTGATGCGTCCACCCCACACGAAAGCGCGCGATCAAATGTACGGATTTTTTTTAATGGACGGTGGTTTTTAAAGGATGGCCTCTGAGGCCGTTGCAGCTTAACCGAAAACGTACGGCAAAATGGCGGTGCATGTACCTTTAAGCGCGCAACTGTCACCCGCGCAACGCGCTTTCGTACGAAAATCTGAATGCACGCGTCTGACGCGCGCTTGCATGTGTACACCGCAACCGACCTATTCTTAAAACGCGCGTTACCAAAGCGCGCGCTTCAAAACGCCTAATGTGTACTCGCTTTTATGATATTTCTAAACGACACATTTAATCGAAAATCAGCAAATTTTAGACACATCAGAAGCACGATAAGCAGAATTACATTGATAATATTTTCTATAATATACTTTTGTACAAAACATTATAAAAGTCATGGTAAATTTGGTACATAAAATTGGACAAGAAGCACTTAGTTATAGTCACATTGTGGGTAACTAACATTACACTGTCCTATACAATCCTAGCTAGAGCACGGGTAGCTATGCACTGACAGACTTCAGACGAACGGATCGGAAGGCAAACAAAAAATAAATTGTTTTGAACACTATTTTTCGCAAAGTAGCTCTTTGGCAGTCGTTCAAGGCCACACGATTATGCTATTGAATAAGTAATATTTTATAAAGTCCAATATAAAAGGGTTTACAATTTTGTCTCTTCTGACGATGATATTCTTTGGCAGCGGTTGAAAGCCACGACGTTTTTATACATTTGTAACAAATCAAAATGTTTTTTGATGCAATGTTGCAATTTTTTGCCTACGATTCCCTTGTGAAGATTTTGACAGTTAGTGACAGAACTGTTCTACTTGTAACTTTAACACAGCTATAGCAATTTTTAACGCTTCTGAAGCTTGCCACTTGTGTATCTGATTTTGTCACTTATGTTTACGCCTGTCACTATATCACTTGTACTATGTAATTTTTAGAGCACATGTGCAGTGTGTACGTGTGCGTTAGTGACAGCGTCTTCGTGAGTGACAGTGTCATTGATATTAGCCTGTGTATCAGTGACAGCGTCATTGATATCAGCCTGTGTGTCAGTGACAGCGTCATTGATGTCAGCCTGTGTGTCAGTGACAGCATCGTTGATGTCAGTCTGTGTGTCATTGACGGCGTGGTAGTCAGCGTTGTCGGCGCGCGCACAGAGTGGCGCGGCGCAGTCGCCGCAGAAGCGACGGTTCGCGCTATCAAATGCGCTCTACGTAATTACCTGGAAACAAAATCGAGTAACAAATAATTAAATCGAATTACTGAAAACCTATAGCTTAACGTTTAAAATTATTATAGAAAACAAGTTGACAATGCACAGGGGTCGATTTTTTTGTAGCTTAATTTTAGCATTTCCCCATCATTCTTTATAACTATAAACTTAAACTATGTCAAAACTCAGACTCCTAAGAGCGCGCAATAAACTTAAAAGTTAGTAAGCACAAAGTTTTCTCTTCATGATTATTATAATATAGATGATTGAAACGAATCATGATAGTTTTCTATGTAATAAGCTCATAATCTCACCCGGGAAGGTGCCGAAGCGGCCGGTCCGCTGGCTCGAGCCGACATACCAGCCGTCGTCACATTTCTCCAGCACGTACACGGTATCGCCCTCGTTCAGTTCCAGCTCGTCCGGGTTCTGGGGCCGGTACTTGTACATAGCACGGTATCTGGCAACAATTATAAAAAGTTACTTTTTAACAAAAATATACCCGACTGACGACTTCCGTGGCGCAGTGGGCGAATTCCCGCCATGGAACAAATGTTTCAACGATCTACAGATATTTGTTTCGGGTCTGGATGTCTCTTTAAAAAAAGTAGGTACATTAATATTATATCAGTTATCTGGTTCCCATAGTACAAGCTTTGCTTAGTTTAGGACTAGAAAGCGTTGTTGTGTGAAATGTCCACCATAATTTTATTTTTTTAAATTGTACTTCAATACTCTGAGTATTTATCAAGTATTTGATAATACCATGAACTTTTATAGGATATGCATAAAATAATGCACTGTAGCAGTTCCTATTCCTGTGAATTTTGTCCAAAATCACTCTATTAAGCTAGTTTTTATTGCATTTGAATAAGAATACTTAATAATTTGACTAGTCAGTACTCACGGTATAGCCTCGGCATTGGTGTCGACGTATAAAGGTTCTGTGTTGTTGAGGTCAACGCCCTTGCCAGTCGGGGGGCCGTACCCTCGCTCTGAAGGGGTCAGCAACGGTTGGCCAGGTTTAGCTGCGTAACCTGGACATTAATAGATATCATGACAGCAAATCCAAAGTATAGGCGCTAATGAGGGTGTTAATGATCGCTTGCACCCGAGTATAACACATAACATTTCAACATGTATAAGTTTGGATGTTTGTTTAATTATTTGTTTCTTTGTTACTCAATCACGTAGTAACGGCTGAACTGATTTGGTATGTACGTAGATTATAACCTGGATTACCACATAGGCTACCTTTTATCCCATAAATCAGTTTCCATGGGATAAAAAGGGGTGTCAAGTCAAGTTGTAACAGCGAGTTTAGCTTTTATTTCTAGGTTACCTACACGTTCAGTAGTGTAACGCGCACGAAGTCGCAGCCAACAGCTAGTAACACATAATTTTTCATCACAAATGCGAAGAAATTAGAAAAGTATTTATTATAAAATTTTATTACTAAAAAAGAAATATGCGTTTCCGGTATCCATTGTTATTTTTCACTTCTAGACTACGGTCTCTCTCTCTCTTTTAAATAGAAATAAAGATGTGTCATGGAGGTTATATTTCATTTAAGCATATTATGAATGTGACCTCATTTTATTTACAAATTCACTTACGGCCTTAGAGCCGTAAATCACATTTACGGAGCCGTTATCGAGTTTACAATATCCAACTTTTAGAGCATAAGTGATGAAAAAACCGTTTAATTTAGAGAATGCTGACCAGGTAAGGGTTGCGTGGCAGGGGGTGCGTTGGAGAGCGCGGGGCTGTTATGCTGTGGGGTGTAGCTGTGGGGGCCGATGCTTCTCTTAGCGGTGCCGTTCATGAGCCCGTGCGCTGCTGGAGAGGCCACCGGCTTCTCGTGCGATGAGCTGTGGTTCATTATTAGTTGGGGATCTGAAAAAGAAATAGCCAACATTAAGGTGATTCGATTTTTAAATTAACCTGAACAATACAACTGTCTAAACATATGCGTATCGGATAATCTTATTATAGTCGCCAAATCAATCAAATTGCACACTTTCATTCGAACGGACAAACAGTATTTTTAATAATAAATTCTTATTGTCGTGTCGATGTCTAAAGACTAGCCATTTTGAGCAGTACGTCGCCACCTTCATGGCAGCGTCGGAGCAGGTTATTAACTCCCCCATCGTGCAGGTGGTAGGGCTGGATGGGCATGCATTGCGTCGCCGATTTGTCTATAATTTTTTTTTATATGAATCAACTTGGGCAAATCGGCGTTGTACGAGTATGTATGTATGTATGTTTGTTTGTCCGAGGATTACATTCGCAGCGTTGATCCAACTATCATGAAATTTGATACATATGTAGGTAGTGATGGCACAATTTTGGTGTGACTAAATGAACTAAAAATGTGCTGGGTTGTTGAGATATTGAGGTTCAAGAGGGGTAAAATAAATTAAAATGAAACTATTAGGCCAAATGAGACGTCAAATGAAAGGTCTTTATTAGTAAATTTCGACCCCGTTTTTATTTTTAGTAAAATTTTTGTAGTTTTTGAGATAATAGCCATAGTAAAAACTAAACTTTGACAAAATTCACAGGGTACACCAGTGACCCCACAGTGCTGTATTTTGGTATATGTGTAGCTTAAGTATCATAAAAATAGGCAAAAGTCTGAAATCCAGAATAAATGCAATTTGTACCCCAAAAAGAGAACCAAATAACATGAACTCCCATTACCTGTAATTTGAAAGCAACTGTAGGTCAAGTAATTTGGTTATTTATTTCGTGGTTATTTATATTGGTAGTTAAAGATTATGAAAAATATTTTTTTTGTTTTTATGGTAGACTCGCGAGATTTCAGTATATGTATACTTTTTAGAATTTTACTCATTTTTAAATATGGAGTGGACGCTTAAAGAAGACCGTGTTGCAGTTATTGCGTTGCATCGTTGCGGTTACGCGCCAATTCAAATTTTTGACATACTGAAAAATTTTAACATAACCAAAAGATTCGTTTATCGCACCATCAAACGATACAATGAAGACTCTAGTGTAGATGACAGGTCAAGAAGTGGTCGCCCTCGGTCTGTTAGGACTCCAGCAGTGATAAAAGCTGCGAAGGCGCGAATTCAACGAAATCCCAAACGTAAGCAGAAACTGTTGGCCCTTCAGATGGGGTTGAGCAGAACCACGGTGAAAAGGGTGTTAAATGAAGACTTAGGGCTTCGGGCATATCGAAGAAAAACAGGACATCGTTTGAATGCTCGTCTAATGGACCTGAGACTAAAGAGATGCCGCGCTTTGTTGAAGCGGTACGCGGGAAAAATTTTTTTACCGTAGAAGAGAGCTACAACAAACAAAATGATAAGGTGTACGCACACAGTACTGAAAAAGCGAGCAACCGTATTCCGCGTGTCCAACGAGGTCATTTTCCATCCTCGCTCATGGTATGGTTGGGAGTTTCTTATTGGGGCTTAACAGAGGTACATTTTTGTGAGAAAAGTGTAAAAACGAATGCAGTTGTGTTTACAACCCTGACAAAATACAGCCCTGACGAACCTTGTGGAACCTGTTTCTCATACCATGTTCAATAACAGGCACTAGGTATTCCAACAAGATTCGGCGCCAGCTCATAGAGCGAAGATCACATAAGACTGGCTGGCGGCGCGTGAAATCGACTTCATCCGGCACGAAGACTGGCCCTCCTCCAGTCCAGATTTGAATCCGTTAGATTACCAGATATGGCAACACTTGGAGGAAAAGGCGTGCTCAAAGCCTCATCCCAATTTGGAGTCACTCAAGACATCCTTGATTAAGGCAGCCGCCGATATTGACATGGACCTCGTTCGTGCTGCGATAGACGACTGGCCGCGCAGATTGAAGGCCTGTATTCAAAATCACGGAGGTCATTTTGAATAAACTTTAGTGTTATAAGAATCCATGTTTTGTTAAGTTCATTTTGGTATATAAATGGTTACATAATGAATAAACTTGTTTCAATTATTTTATATTAAACATGTGACAGAATTTATGACCTGACTAGGTATAAATTAAGGTAGCAAAAAAGCATACGGCCCACTTTATAATAAGCGGTTACCGTAGCCTATGGACGTTTGTAACACCAAAGGTATTACTAACGCGTTGCCGACCCTTTAAAATTTTAAGTTTTTTGATTATTTTATATTATTTTGTTACATATGTAGCTGCTTAATTTTATAGTGTATCCCACTAATATTATAAATGCGAAAGTTTGGATGTTTGTTTGTTTGTTACTCAATCACGCTGAACCGATTTAAATGAAAATTGGTATATTATAACCATATATACCCATTGTATACTATAACCTGGATCACCACATAGGCTACCATTTTTCCCATAGATTAGTTTCCAAGGATTAAAATGGGATGTCAAAGTTTATATATATATTTTGCACCCCAGAACCACGCGAGCGATGCCGTTGGCAACAACTAGTTTGAAATAAACCTTCTTTTATTTTATTTTATATTTTTACATCAGCCTTACCAGGTTTATTCTGACTAGGCTCCTGCAGAATGGTGACATAGCTGTCAGGAAAGATGCCGGTTTTGTTCCCGTTCCGTCCCTCCCACCAGTTGTTATCGATGCGTCGGGTGAGGACCACGACCTCCCCCTTCTTGAGGGGCAGCTCGAGGTTGGTTTGAGCAGTGAACTCGAACTTGGCTCGAGCTCTACCTTCGAGGGCGATTGGCTTCTTCTGTGGTTGAGGGTTGTCTCCTTTTTGGATCTGAAATAGATAATGTTATAATAAATATCTGTACATTTCACACAGCGTTATCTAGCCCCAAACTAAGCAGAGCTTCTATTATGGGAACCAGACAACTGACATAATAATTATACTAATACTTTTTTTCGTAAATACATACTTAATATATATAGAGAAAACATCCAGTCCAGGCACAAATATCTGTAGATCATGCAACCATTTGTTCCGCGACTGAAAACGAACCCGCTACCTCCTGCGTCTCAGCCGGCTATTCGCCCACTGCGCCACGGAGGTCGTGAAAGATGATGATTTATTAAATACTAGTGAACCCGCCGAACTTCGTACCGCCTTCGACATGCATATAACGCGGGCTGTCAATATACGTCAACCTGGTAGAATTGTCAATTGTTGTCCCCGGCCATCATTATGTATGAGAAAATGAATGACTTCCACAAATAATTGAATACCAAAATTAGCCAAATCGCTCCACTCGTTCTCGAGTTTTAGCGAGACTAACGAACAGCAATTCATTTTTATACGAGTATGTATAGACAATATCTCGGGATAACTCCGACCGAAGCATCTGTTTCAAACGATATTCCTTTTTTTACATCCTCTTTGATGATATGTGCAGAACGCATTCTATCAATTCTATTTCAAACGTCATAAGGTTACATTATAAAAGCGCTAAGGTTATAATTAGTAGATAAATAGGATTATAAATAATTTTATATAGTGGTTAAGTATTCTTAAGTTTTCTAATTTTGCGCGTAATTTTCTTAATTTTTTCTTTCATAAGAACCTTCTCCTGACGGTAAGAAATACAACAAAAAAAGAATTAGTGAAATCGGTCCAGCCGTTCACGCGTGATGGCGTGACCAAGGGAAATAGGGATTCATTTTTATATATAGAAATAAATATCTTGACATTGCACACAGCGACAACTTGCCCTAATTAAGCAAAGTTTACACTGTGGAAACCAGGTAAGTAATAGGATATTTATACTCGTTTATGGTACGTACTCGCTATCCGCGTCTGTCTGTTTGTGCGCTTAGTTGTTCTAAACTACGACAACGGATTTTAATATGCTTTTCAATATCATTTAAAGAATTTCATCCGAAAGGTTTATATATGCATAAAATATACACAATTTATTTAAAGCTAGAAGAGAAAAGTCAATGTTTTGAAATCAAGACGTAAAAATACTCTAGACGCTTACATTGTTAACGCTGGCTAATCCATACCTACTAATATATTATAAATTCGAAAGTACAGTGTTACATTTTAACAACTAAACTATTGGACCGATTTCGATCAAAGGATTACAGATAGATTATGACCGGAATTAGGACATATGGTAGGTACTTTTTATCCGACTGCGCAGAAAGAGGGCTTACACCCAATGAACCCCAGCAACCTTTATCAGGTCGCCTTTCCATCTAATGGGGGACCGTCCTACGCTGCGCTTTCCAGTGCGTGGTATCTACTCAAGAACCTTTCTATCCAACCTTCTAAAATAAATACATTTAAATTTGAGTTTTGGTGCGGTTTAAAAATTCCGATATCGGAATTGGTCACACGAATTCACGTAATTTACTAAATAGCTTTTCGCACCATCTGCTCGACAATATCAAATTAGGTATTATTATAAACCTCACCGAAAGCAGGTGATTAAATCCCTACTGCGGAGCCGGGAGAGCCGGGAGTAAAGTTGTACTGAATTTCATTATGCCCTCGCGGGCATAACTACACAATAAAAACTTATTCGTAAATCAGACTAACCTCTGTACGTGTGAAAGTAGAGTATTTTCTTCGTGGATAAAGCTGTATCTTGAGCGTGCTTAAATCCCTCTCTGCACTCAGGATTCTAGTAACTTAACTCAAGAATCCTTCGTTACGTTCGGGATTCAATATAGCGCCCGTGACGCAAGACACTGCTTTATCCCCTCGTTTAATAATCTACTATTAACACACACACACACACACTGCTATCATCTTCTGTCGTATGGTCTGTCATCAGCGGGTTACATTAGCAGTACACTGATTTAAACTAGTTTCTAGAACATATATTGCTGAAAACAAACCTACTTTCATTTTAGTAGAGTTTAGATCTCTAGACGCTGCGTTAGGCTCTATGGTTCGTCGTATATGTGGACCGTTTTGCTAGTTTAGCAATTTGTTTTCTCATTTCAGGCGTTATCTATGAATCTACATAAATTAACTTTATACTGTACCGCGAAAGCGTAACCAGATAACTGTCAGGTCTAAAGTTTCGTAAAAGGACAAAGAAAGTCCATAAAATAAAGTAAGTGGGAGCTCGGTATGAGATCATTATACGAGCCGATGTGATTATCTCGTCTTTGGAATATTTCTTTTGCTCCTGCACTTCGATCTGAAACCGGTCGAAGATTGCTTCCTGCTTTACTTGTTACCATCAAGTTTGCAAGATTTACATATAGCATTCTTGTTGCGGCCAAATTAAAATTTCATCATTATCAATTGTCTGGTTAATGTATCCTTAATCTTTTATCAGTAGATATATTCCAAGTAATGTTTTCTCTGCTCAAAATATCATAATAAAAAGAAGTTTAAAAATAAGAACTTAATAATGAGACGGCAATACCCTACTAATAAATCTCATCATCATCATCATCATATCAGCCGCAGGACGTCCACTGCTGGACAAAGGCCTCCCTCATTGATTTCCAGGAACTGCGGTTGGAAGCGGCCTGCATCCAACGCCGACCTGCGGTTCTTACCAAGTCGTCTGCCCATCTTGTGGGTGGACGTCCTACGCTGCGCTTGCCGGTCCGTGGCCTCCACTCGAGAACCTTTCGGCCCCATCGGCCATCTGTTCTGCGCGATATATGGCCTGCCCATTGCCACTTCAACGTGCTAATCCGTCGGGCTATGTCGGTGACTTGAGTTCTCCTACGTATCTCCTCATTTCTGATTCGATCCCGTAGAGAAACCCCGAGCATAGCCCTCTCCATAGCTCGTTGAGCGACTCTGAGCTTATTCATAAGGCCAATAGTGAAGGACCACGTCTCGGTTCCATATGTCATCACTGGTAACACACACTGATTGAAGACTTTCGTCTTAAGGCACTGAGGTATGTTGGACGAAAAGACGTTGCGAAGTTTCCCAAACGCTGCCCATCCGAGTTGGATTCGACGATTGACCTCTTTCTCGAAGTTGGACCTACCTAATTGGACTGTTTGTCCTAGGTATACATACGCGTCGACAACTTCAAGAGCCGAGTTCTCAACCATAACTGGGGCAGGGACGACATGGACATTCGACATGATTTTCGTCTTGTCCATGTTCATTTTAAGTCCTACCCGTTGGGAGACTCGATTGAGGCCTTCGAGCATCGTGCTGAGCTCTTCCATCGACTTTGCCATGACCACAATATCGTCGGCAAACCGTCGGCAAACCTAATAAATCTACATTTAAGTAAATGCCAAGTTTATTGCTCGGCATTGCAGTAAGTTAAATTTAGAGAAAGCCTATTAAAATCAAGATGGTTTCCCTCGATTTATATGTAACTAAGCATTTTAATTACGTTACTAGTATAGCTTTGATTAACGGTGTTTTCAGACCTTAGATATAGTAAAGAAGTAAAAATACCGGAATACTTCTATCTTCTATTTTGTTATATTAATACAGTCTTTTTAATTTATTTTTTAACGTCATTTTTTAATTTTGATAAATCTTCATTTGAGCACAATCTCACCTGAATAATATTGGTCCTACGCTAGCGAGACGATAGTAAAATAGCCCTCAGTACCCACAAGCGGCACACACACACACACACACACACACACACACACTATCACACACACTATTGATAGAGCGAAACGAGATCTTCAAACAACTTGGGCAAATCGGCGTTGTATGTATGTATGTTTGTATGTATGTTTGTTTGTTCGAGGATAACTTTGGAAGTGATGGCATAATTCTGGTGTGTGTAAATGAGCTAAAAATGTGAGATATTTGGGTTCAAGGAGGGTAAAAAAAAATGGGACTATCTGGTCAAGTGGCACGTTTTATGAAAGGTCTTCATCAAATAGTATTTTATTTATAGTGTTATCCGAACACATACGGAAAATTCCAAGATTTTAAAATCATCTCCATAATTTTAAGCCTAGACGGGACTTGAACCCGCAACCTTCCTCTTGATACGAGGATGCACTAGCCAACTGTGCTACCAGGCCATTTCACGTCTAGGTCTAAATTAGTGAGATGATTCAGAAATTAAAATTAAATTGATTAAAGTAAATTAAATTAATTTATTAAATTTAATTGATTTTAAAATTTTAGGGCTTCATCAGTACATTTCTACCCCGTTTTGTTTTTAGTTTAAAAGTTTGAAATCCAGAATACCTGCAATTTGTACCCCAAAAAGATACTATATAATAATATATACCTTATAAATAACCAATTAACATGAACTCCTGTTACCTGTAATTTGAATTAAACTATGGTTTAAGTATTTGGTTATTTATCTCGGGGCATTATTTTAATAATCAAAGATTACAAATAATATTTTTTTTTGTTTTTATGAGCGACTTGCGAGATCTCAGTTCGGGGCGAACTACTAGTTAGTAATAGTTGCCAGTGTACACACGGCTACACATCAAGCTATACATTTCCAGTATAAGCTGAACTCTCATTCTACGAAAAGCCTACACAATGCGAGGTCAGCTTATACTGGAAATGTATAGCTTGATGTGTAGCCGTGTGTACAGAGGTCGAAATGCGACCGTAATATTTTCTTTTATTTTTTTAAAGCCTAACTTTACCTTAACTTCTCCATATAAACTTTAACTATGCCAAATCACAAACTCCTCCAAGCAATAAGCTTAATAAGTGGTACATTTTCTCTTCACGACTCTCATTCGATCTTCCTGTACTCATCCCATACTATTGGGGTTGGCACATGTTTTCTTCTTCCACATCACTCTCAGCCATCATCTTAGTACTCAATCCTTTATTACCCACATCAATTTTCACATCCATAAGTCTCTTATCGACATCTACAACCCTTCACATTATTTTAAACACGAGCACTATTGCACCTCGAAACCTAAGCCCGGAACAAGCGGCAGTTAATGCAAGCATATGTAAAGACAACACCAGAGATGATAAAGAGACTTACCTCAACATAATTATACGGGAATAGTCCAACTCTCCCGTGAAGCTCTCCTTCGTACCAGTTAGCATCCACCTGTCGCCTCACATGAATAATCTCGCCTTTCCTAAAGCTGAGCTCGCGCGTCGTCTGTCCATTGAATGTGTACAGAGCCTTAGCGACCACCTTCTCTGCCTCGTCGTATCGGTTCAGAGGGAGAATGTTCTTCTGAGAAGGCGTGAAGTTGTCTTGGTGACGACGATTTTGCATATCTTGCAGTTCCTGTAAGACCAAGAAGTTAAAGTGAGATACTTTTTTAAAATTGATCAATCAGTTCGTTCTGAAAACCATGCGAAGCGGCGAAATCCTCAATTTTCATCAAAAATATTTTAACATGTTATTATTAAAGCAAGATATCCAAATTCATAGAACCATCCCCGTAGAACTGTTGATTAAGGTATCTTCATGAAATGCGAAAATAATTTTATGGCTCAATGAAAAACGACTGTCACACAATGAATTCAGCCGAACGTTAGAGCATGGTATGTTCTGGTGAATAACGAATTGATGGTATAATTTAGTTGATAATCATTTAGCGCTGGTTAAATCACTCCAGCCACGCAATCTTTCATCACCTTGATTGAGGCGTCAAACGCTTCGACATCCAAGGGATGGATTTCATTTTCCTGTAAATGCCAATTTGTTGGTGAATATTTATGAATACGATTATGGTAGGTAGGGCACAAAGGTAGTTCCCGTTACTCTAACCCAGAGGTTCCCAAACCTTTTATTTCCTAGACCACTTTCAAAATTTTGCTGGTTCCGGTGGACCCTCTGCAGCTACATTTCTTCCATATTCCCAGTCGACAAAAATGGGAAGATTAGATCTAACTAAGGAAATTTGCGTTGCGGCTGAGTTCCAACCACCAGCTAGTTAAGACGAAACCAGATAAGTTTTCGTGGACCCCCCGCTTACGAATTGTGAATCCCCATTTTTTTGTCTAGGTAACGTAGATCCCCGTCGAGTCTCCCGTGGACCCCTGGGGGTCCACCTGAACCACTTTAAGAATCAATGATCTAACCAATTGAAAGTAACTGTTGGGAAACACAAGGAACAATTTAGAATGATTGTAATGACGAGATTATAGGGAAATGAAAAGATTGCCGTAATCAGTAATGTTGACAAGGCTAGCTCGAACTTAAATAAAATATTAATCATTCATTTATTCGATTTTGTATCATTTAAAAAAAAATTGTGATTGAAAACCCTCCACAAACACACGGAAATTTGAACATAATACTGTAATTGAAATAATACGGAACAATACTAACAGAAATCACGATTTTATCCAACATTTTCGCAATGACATGGAAAGTCTTTCTTTGACAATTTTTTTAACGATAATTACACGTTCATTACACCAATTTCCACTAAACTAGGTAATATATCGTCTATATCTATATATCTAGGTAATAATAGTCGAGAATAATATTAGCACACGAGTACACGAACGTGGACGCCTTACAAGACCGCCGCGATCTTACTGGAGCAAAAGTGATACAAGAGAGTTCGTTTATCCCAGCACAACATAAAAGTATTATAATATCTCCAAAACTCTACTGTTAGCATTACGCGATAAACGTAAACTCTACAGTCTAGAAAATAAGGTCGCAAATCGAGCGTTGAAACTTATGGGCGTTAATGATGAACGCGTTGTTGCGAACGGTATGATAATTTGGTCAACGGATTTTCGGTGAGAATGTGAGGCACAAGGTCGTTTGATACCGGATTTTTAATAGGTTTTTAATAACACCTTAACAAAGCAATATTATCGTTAACACGACGGGCGATTTGCTGGATTATGAAATCTTATAATCGATAGTTCTACATTTTTTCAATGACCAAATATACACATGTATACTGCTAAAGCCAAGTAACTGTTTTAATTATAATTCACCTTCTAATTATAAAAATCTTATTCCAAAAACCATGTGACTAGCTATAACTTCAAATCGAATAGGCAAAAGTCTTTATTTATCTCCATGGTAGACATTCACATACATTTTACACAGTACGCAGTCGTGAATATATTCCATATGGGGATAGTAAAAGTCCAACTATATTTATGATCCTACCCACCTAATACATTTTTTGCACAAAAAGAAGTATAAACTAAAACAATGAAAGCGAATCAGAGCCAGACAAAAGGTATAAAATAAAACAGTAAAAGTAAGTCTAGAATGCAAATGCTTAGAAACGTTTACAGGTATTTTCCACGAGCTAAGCAAGACCATGTTTGAGCGGATAATTGTTTACGGATGTTTTCACCGCCAAGTGAAATTGCAGAGAAACTTTTCCATTTACATTCAAATAGATTTCCACAGGAGAGACATTTTCCAAATGTTATGACGAACAAATTAAGAAACCCGAACTAACAACACTTCCTTCCTCCGCAAGGACTTGTTTGAACGGTAAATATTTTAAGGTCCATTTATTAGAATGATGCTCAGGCCTTCATCATATTTTTTTATAGTTTGAAGTACAAAATTCTCTTATAGTATTTCATTTTTATAATGTTATCCGAACACTTACGGAAATTCTAAGATTTTCTCAATCTCAAAAACTTTCAAACCTAGACGGGAGCCTGTAGCACAATTGGCAGTGCATCCTCGTATCAAGAGGACGGTTGCGGGTTCTAGTCCCGTCTAGGCTTGAAAGTTTTTGAGATGGTTTTACAGATCTTAAAATTCTCTCGATTCAAAGTTTATTTAAATGAAATTTTGCTTGGAGTTATAAGTGTTTTTAATAATACATTCAAGTTTTGAATTCAGTTTAAGATAAATTTAATGGGCTATAAAAAGTTATGTATAAGTCGCGAGTGAATAGGTTTCTTCTAGAGTGTTCCATAGTAGACTGTATCATCGCTTACCATCAAGCGAGATCGTGGTAAATCGTTATCCTATAATTTTTAAAACAAAAAGAAACAAAATTGTGTAGGGCTCTTACACTCGAGCGTTTTTTAATTCAGAACATCGTAATATCAAAAGTGTAGCGTATATCTGAAACGTGATTATCAGAGAACGCAATAGTAGCATCACCTTTAGAGCTTCCGTTGATTTTCCGCCAAGTGATATACCTACGCACAACGCATGCAAAGGCGTGCGACTGCGTAATGTATTAACAGCGCAGTGAAATTGATTCTATCTCGGTACTGTGATACAAATGAAAATCAAGCTGCTTCGTAAAAGGTTTTGCTCTGATATACTGACAATGAATTTGTTCATTGTTTATTTCATACACAAGGTTTCGTGCCAAGAATTATGTATATTGTCTTAAAATATTCATCATCATCTGCTTTTCATTTGCCGAGTTCACGTAATGCAGGATAACCGCATTTTGTATAAAAACTAAGTAGTAGTACCTTTTCTAGTTCCATATCACACTGTCGGCCTCCATCTAAGTTATTCCTTCTTGTCTTACCCTACTATATTTTTAAATTATAGATTCGATTTCAAGCTTATGTGTAAGAATTTTAGAAAATCTTTGATATAGCAGTTACTATAAGTAAAATCAACGATTCCTTTGGGTAGTTTTATCTATTTCTTATGATTTCCTTTCACTGACTCATTTCAATTACACTTCTTGTATTGCAACGAAAATCTGCGAGATTTCTAATAGATAACAAAAAGATTCCCACCATAGAATAAATGAAAGACAAATTGAATATAATTCCAATTAGTGATAGCTCAATTCCTATTGAAGAGATGAAGGCTGGTGATAGTGTGATGTAGGATATGTAACTCACATCCGGTGGGCAGATAAAGGCGTTTGTTTGGTAAATGTGCGTTCGGCGGTGCGAGACGGACATACGAGTATTGTTCGGATTTTACGAGTACAACTATGTATCGCTTTTAAATCGCACTTTTACTTTTAAAAATGGTTTATATATTTATTTTTATATATACATATAGTCCTGCGTTTGGCCACGATCTCGCCTGATCTTAAGCGATGATGCAGTCTACGATGGTACCTGCTTTCTTAAAAGAAACCTATTCACTCGCGACATAAAGATACCCAGGTTGTAGCTATCAGGAAACACAGACTCTGGCAAGCCGTTTCACTCTTTGGCGGTGCGCATAATGAAGGTCGAAGAGAGCCGCTTTGTGCAAATGGGAGGTATTTTTACCATATAGCGGTGGCGCACCGCAGAGCGTCTGGTTGTCCGATGATAGAATGGAGATGGTGGGTTTAGGTTGAAAAATTCCGCCGCACACTCCCCGAAATGTACTCGATAGAAAACTTAGAGGCTAGAAACCTTTCGTCGATGCTCTAGGCTAAGGAGCCTTGCATCAACTAACTCATCGTTGCCTATGAGCTTCTTGGCTCTTCTCTCAATTGGCCAGAGCTTCAAGTTGGTACTTCAAACGCGATCAGACTTGTGCTGGGTGCATGTTGAAAAAAAATATAAACCTTATATAAAATTTAGGTAGGTATTGCGAACCATTAGACTTCCACAGACTGCCGATATTACGAGTTTCACATTGGCAATATAACGATATTTGGTACACAATATACATATATATTTTAATATTTAAATAATATATCCACAAGATGGCTGGTGGGACATGGCGAGTGGTCGTGAGATGTGGAGGAACATGAGAAAGAAGAGAAAGAGAACTTTCCCCTTGCCCAGCAGTGGGAAAGTATAAGTTAAAAAAAATATCCACAAACTAAAAAGGCAAAATCACGTAATTAAACACATTCGCATTTTACTTTACGAACATAAACTATCGAGAAACATTAATTTGATTGAAATACACTTCTGCACCAAAATATCATCTTAATCCAGACGTGCAATCAAGATTGATGACATCCTGTGCACCGAGATTAAATTTAAACTAACATTTCGCTCGCAAAATTATTCTTGGTCTTATTACATACCTCTATTTTCGCCATTTACAAATGGTCCTAGACGCACAACACAAATAAAATAAAACAACTTTAGTGAGCTGTTAATGTAAAAATGATGAGCATCTATTACGGCCACTCGAATGTAAATGTCGGGCAATTGTCCAGTGTAGTACCCAACCGCAAATAGATCATGTTACCAGCTACAGAAAACAATTGGATATCACATGCCCAGTAACCCCGGAAAGCCTTTTGCGGTGGTTGGGACTTATCCCGAAAGTATACGGGCTATTTTGCTATAGAATATGAGGTTGTATTAGGTGAACTCAGACTTCAAGATTTTGTTACCAGGACGTTAATAATATAAGTTTTTTTAAGAGGGGGCATAAATCCGACACTTGATTTAAAGTCGAATAGCACTTTCAATCGATTGCTTTGTTGTAGAAACGAAGTCAATAAACAACTTTTAGTGAATCAAATATTTTGGAATCGAACACGCGAATATTATATTGTTATGAATGCCGAGTGATTTTTAATGTTATTATTACATCCTTTAGAACCTTGTTCACCTTCGATCGGATATGAATAATCACTGCAGTTTATAGGTCACGATTAAATAGCAATACTGTATCGATAGGGTACAATTAGATATCGACCAAACTCTCGTAGCGTGCTTAGCTCGAGTAAACGGATTAAATGTATAGCCGACAGAGCAATAACTGACACGATAATCGCATTCAGAAAACGCTCGACTTTTTATCGTTTTTATAAAATGAAAAATGGATATCACTTTAATTCGAAATGTGGAATGAGCAATAATTGATTATTGGCACAATTTATAAGACACTTTAACTGCAAAAAAAACTAGTATGACGGCAAAAAATTGCTAGAGTACCATCAATGGAACTGACGGTACCATGGCAAAGGAACGTCAATTTTATGCGTGTATGTGAACCCAGAAGATCGACGAATATCACAGAAAATACGAGATACAGTCACATCTGTATGTGTTACCTGTAGGTATTTGTTCCGGCGTTGTTCCCTGTAGAGTCTCTTCATGTGTTCCGCCTGCTGCCTCGCCAGTTCCCTCTCAGGAACCAGGGGCAGCGGGTCGTGTCGCACCGGACACCGGTAGTGGATGTTCACGTCGCTCTCCACGTAGCGTCGAGGGGATTCTACGGATATACAAAACGAGTTAAACACCTACATGAAATAGTTTATTGTGTACAACTTACTAGCCCGTGCTGTCCCACTGCTGGGCAAAGGCCTCCCCTTCCTTCCACTTATCACGGTCAGATCAGAGTCAGATCCTGCCAGTCCCTTAAACTACATGTAAATAGTACCCAAATAGTCCCCAAAACAGTCGCCAAATACATTTACTCACTTACATACATAATACTCACTTACATACATAATACTCACTTAAACACTGATGCATTAGCATACATGCAAGCATGTGCGCTTTCAAACATCACATTTCTTTGTTTGTAATTTCGTTCGTGTACTAGTAAACTGTAATATTTATATCATGTCATTCAGGAGAGAACTGTTTCCTAGGCCACAGCTTACGCTTTTCTGGGAAACAGGGACACAACTCATCTATGTAACATTTATGGTCACAATAAATATATTTCTATTTCAATGAAGAAATTTGTTATTATCGTGGAAATATGGTCGAATTCGACAGTTGTCAAATTACTACTGACGAACAACAGACATATTCTCAAATGATTAGAATATCAAATGATTTAACAAAATTAGAATATCGTTCTGTCGAAATATTGATCCAGGATTTATCATGATTCTGAGTGTGTTAATTTTATACTAGAACTATTAGATATCTGATTCGAGTTTAAATTTAGTTAGACTAATAAAGATTAAGGTATTAGTTGCACTCTCTTTTCGTAAATAAGTTTTAGACCTCTGACCATTATTTTAGTCATATCTTAACAAACTATTTTATATAATCAAGTAACCACGTGTTCTATTGTGTTCCTACGGTTTGAATTAATGAGTATGAGTATACGAAATTGGTCTGGAAGAAATTGCTTCCAAGCGATAAGACTGTCCATTGTACTTATTATTAAACTAGTTTTTTATGCTATTTATTTAGGTATTTGTTTTGTATTCTGTGTTATAACTTAGAACTGTAAGACAAAGATTATTAAACTAGCTTGCTTGTCACGTGGGACGTGAATGTTCAGTATAAACAAACCGTTACAGTAGTTAAGGTTTACGATACTTGAATTGGGAGTAGGTACATTTTTATAACAGAAAATTGGTTGAAATTGATCGCAATTTTGCTACTAATTCAGGGCCGCATTCGTTAGATTTTATCAGTAAGTACACACATTTTCTTTCATCAACAAAGTATTCTGGTTTGTAACTCTTTATTAAACACTTAAATGATATAACATAAATTTCTTACAGATTGATTTAGGACAATGGGCAGTCTTATAGCGATCTCTTTCAGATGGCCGCCTTGGATGTTGTTATAGAGAAGGGCAAAGCGTTTCGCAATCGTATGGCTGTCACACTAAAGGAGTTACCATAAAACTGTCGTATGGATAGGAGTTTTAAGTCGAAGGGAAACTGAATAACGCAGATTGCGATCATTAGCCTGGTGGAGAAACTCGAAACGCTCCCTATAGATAAGATGGAAATTGAAAAAAATGTTATACAGAAGTTAGTTCTGCAATTTAGCGATTAGGCTTTTTTAACATTAAAACACACTAATATATAATGATAATTTTTTCAACATATAATAAAACTACGATTTATACTCCAATATAATCCGACTAATTGCTGCAATTCGCTTTACTTTAAGTAGTTACATACTCCTGTCTGCGTGATACGAAATTTATTTATATTTATTTTATGCTTTATTAATTGCTTAATTTCTTAGAAAAGTAATTTTAATTATGATAAATAAGATTAATTTCTTAATGTATTCGTAGATTTTTAGAGTTCCGTAGTCGAACTAGGAACCCTTATAGTTACGTCATGTCCGTCTGTCAGTCTGACGGCCCAGTAACAACCGTTTTGCTCGTAGACTACAATGCTGTAAAGCAGAAATTTGGCACGATGATATTCATACTACGTGTTTTGTTATGTACGACATTAAATGAAAACACTGGTAGGGCTAACGGCTAGTAGTTTAACAGGCTTTTTCAAATTAATTACTACAGAAATTTTTAAATTTTTAGACAACCTCAATATCAAGTCAAAAAATATCAATGAAACAGCCTAAATAAAATAGATAAACAAATCGTATTTATTCATCATATATGTAGGTACCTGTTAAACTGATTAAGCGGTGTCGTCGCAAAGGCGCCGCCATTAAAAATTGTTGATTGGTAATGTATCGATTACTGGCTAAATATTCAAGCTACGGGTATTAAACCCACCTCTAAAATCTGTTAATACGATTCAGGATGTGTTTTTTAAATTAATAGATAGATAGAAAACGCTTTATTGTAAATCACACTTAAAATAAAAAAAAAAAACATTATAAAAACATATAACAATACACGCAGACATACAAGTGGCGGTCTTATCGCTAAAAGCGATCTCTTCCAGATAACTTTTGGGTGGACTGGATTTCACGAGAACGTTATAGGACGGTAGCTATTAATAAAAATAATTGAATATTGAATAAACAGTGTACTTACATAGGCAAAATAAATAATTACAAACAAATATATAAATAAATAAATAAGGTGCATAATATTTTATCATAAATATTCCATAATAAAAAAGGTATATTATATAAAATACTATAAGTAGGTACATATAGGTTTACAATAGAAGGGTGAAATAAAAAACCAGGAGTAGCGTAACAATATATGAGACAATGAGAAATCAACATTGTAGTGCAGACAGATGTTTAAATAGAATCGTTTTAAAGATGGGCAGTAATGAATGTATATAACAAAACAGGTTGTATAACTAAGTAATGTAAGTTATAAAATGTAAACTAAAAATACTAGTTTCGTAATGAGTACTAGAGATATTATAGGTCAGAAGAATTATCAAATCAGAGTAGACTTTACTATTTTATGAGCAGTAGTTGAGCAACTTATGTCTGTAATTGGGGTTGAAAGCAGTTCATACAAAATAACCTAAAACCAACTGCATAACTATATAACTTTGTATAATAAAATGAATATGATACAGCCGTACTGACTGCGGAACCCTTTACTGTCCGTTGTCTGACGCGCGCTTAACCAATGTATAACTTGTATTGACACGCACCACGATAGTACATACCATCAAAACCATTTACCGGAGAGCTATATCGTAAAACTTGCATCAAAATCCATCATTGAGTAATTGAGCTACCAATAACAAAACCGCCAACTTCACGGACATTTGAACATTAAAATAAGAAATTCCAGTAAAAGTGAAAGTTGGGACAGCCATGGTGCAGTCTTGCCATTGATGTTGTAACCGAGATTCGGCAGTCGATTGCGGTGACACACGTAACAAAACCGGTTGGATTTATGATTCTAATAAAATTACATCACCGGAAGTTAGTGGTAATGCGAATCAAAATAAAACTTAATTTGTTGTGTTTAGTTATATTTATTTACTAACTGATCCGCCCGCGGCTTCGCCCGCTTGAAATTGGGAACTTCGGGATAAAAACTATATAATTAAAACACTCGTGTCAAAGTGACGCGACACTTCATGTAAATGACTTCACGTCAATGAATGACGGTTAAATTATACAGTGTTTTTTTTAACTGGGACAGTACGGCAGCACCTAGAACCAGAGAAGATACAGGTGAATCTGTCGGACTTGTATATCAGTCAATGCATCATCTTATATTTTGCCATATCATGGCATTGTCAAATACGCAAAAAGTAGACTTAATTGAAGCATACTTCCTCAACCGACTAAGCCCAACTAATGCGTTGAAGTGGTATCAGGAACGCTACTCAGACTGCGATTGAGGAAGTATGCTTCAATTAAGTCTACTTTTTGCGTATTTGACAATGTCATGATGGGATAAATAAGATGATGCAATGACTGATATAAAAGTCCAACAGATGCAAGAACCATGTTCGAAATTCAAAATTGTTCTGTAATACGAAATGTTTATGAATTGCTCATGAGAGCATGGAGTTCCTAAACTTCTTAATCGCGACAATATTAATATTTCTTTAATGTGCAATTAGAATCTAATAAAATGTTTGTAGAAGGAATTTTGTTTGTCCTGTTGTATGAGAATACTTTTTATCAAATTTGACTAACTTTCGCAGCTCAGATTTTTTCATCCGATACAATAAAATGATCCTTACATAGGACTGCATCGATTGGCATCAAAAAAAAAATTACCAACTTGATTCATTTTAAGGCGCTACTCGCACTTGACCAAAAAATTTTTAGTGCCAAAATGTTTTTTCTTCGAAAACGAGCTGATGTTTGAAAAGAAACTGCACCTGTATCTCCTCTGGTTATAGGTGCTGCCGTACTGTCCCAGTTAAAAAAAACGCTGTATGGATATTGTTCATACACGAATACTAAAATCGCGATTATAAAATGGGAAAATGGGGGGGTGGAGGTAGGAGGGTGAAAAATACTTTACGTTAAACCTCTCCCTCTACGAAATATGCACTAACTATAATAACTGTTTGACTGCATTATACAAAGGTTAACTGGAAAAGAATACTATCTAGCATTACTTCGCCTTTATTGCTAGAAACACAGCTATAACAGCACGAAAGGAGAGCAATTTGGGTCATTTCCTAATACAACTGAAAATGCATGTCTGAGGCATTAAAATATTTGGCAGAAGTAGAGCAAGTTTAGAGTACTATCTGTTGAAATTGGTCAAATTAATATTTTCGGAAACGAGAAAGATTCACAGAATTTTTATCGTTACTACGACATTAGCCTACCGTTGTTATCGTTTATCTCATGGGTGGAATAGGTACGTAACATTGTATGAATCACCGTATTCTAAACCGAAGGTTATATGTTACAGGTAAGACAAACATACGTAAATGTAATTTATTAAACTTACACACAGCAAACAGATCACAATTGATGATAATGTTATTTTTAAACACGAAAATGAATTCAGCACATTAAGTTAAAAATCCGACAGATCGAAATCCCTATAGAATACGTAAGTCGTAACGTAGCAGACTTTCTCGATATAGTCATTCCAACCACGTCCTTACGACACAGTTGTCAATGCAAACTTATAATGACAATCCACTATGTTATTTACATGGGATTTCGTGCCTTATGTCTGAGTTAAAACCACTGTTGTATCAATGTACCTGAGAGAAACAAGATTGCATAGTTTTCTTTGCGCATATTTGTGTACACACATAGGAATTTCATTTGCTCAATCGCTTTGCTACTACCGTTTTAAAGTTTCAAGTCCCCTTCGCTATAACTTCACCCGCAAGTTTGAGGTGTGTGCCTGCTAAAATGAACGCGTTAGGCAGGTGTCTTGGGAAACAAGTTTCGTAGTAAAGCTACCAGCAATTATAGGAAATGATTACGCGAAACAGTTGTGGAAAGCTGCTAAGGCGCGGCGCTTTCACTCATGGTTAGACGGGATGGAAAATATATGTATGACGATTGATTTTCACTCAAATTACTTCATGATTTGAAACGAAGACTTTCAAAATAATAAATAAATTATTAATAAATATTGCTGGTCATTTTACACAGCGTTATCTAGCCCCAAACTAAGCAGAGCTTGTACTAAGGGAACCAGATAACTGATAGAATACTTAAATACATTTCTTTTTGTAAATGCATACTCATAATATATAGTGAAACAACCAGACCCGGAATAAATATCTGTAGATCATGCAAACATTTGTTCCGCGGCGAGAATCGAACCCGCTACCTCCTGCGTCACAGCCGGCTATTCGACGACTGCGCCACGGAGGTCGTCGTACGTAAATAAATTATGTTAATAATTTTTTTAGAAAAAAAACTTGGGATGTGGGATATATTATTATAAATACACGGTGTCCTTTAAATCACTGTTTTCCCAGAACAAAAGTTGCTCAGACCATGGTCTACTAACAGTTTAAAGCATCAATATGAGAATATAAAAAAATCTAGACCGTCTCAAATAAGTCTAACTTTGTTCAAAAGCTATCGTGACATAAGTTCATGGCTAGCCGTAGCGTATTACCTACTCCTTAGTTAAATACCTAGTAGCTACCTAGGTCAGCGCGCTGACTAATTTGTAACGTTGAAAAAGACGTTTTGAGTTCGCAACTTTTTTTATTTTCCAAAGACCGATTTCGTTTTTTTTTAAATTTGATGTTATAAACTGTTAGTAGACCATCGTTTGAACAACGTTTGTTCTGGGAAAACAGTGATTTAAAGGATACCGTACATATAAAATTCTAGCGGAGGACACTTCCCTGATAACGTTGATGTTGATTAAAATTGTGAACCACAAATGAGCTGCTTGTAATACTTAGTCAATCAAGATGTTACTCATTCATTACACAGAAAGATTAAAAGAGCAAATTGTAGAGGCATAATAAAGTTAATGATCCGCAAACAAATTGTAGCTTATTAATGACGAATCGATTACCATTTAAACGTAGTGAATTACGAATGAGGTAAGGAACTAGTGAGGATATCCGCTCACTTTAATAATGGTTTATTGGAAATAGGATTAAAATATAGAGCAATGCACGTTTGCATCACTTGACAACTTTTACTGATAAAATAACTACTACAAGATACAATCAGGTCAACTACGCAGCGGAGATTTGAATTGTGATTGAAATTAATACTGACAAGGTGTTGCGAATCAGCGTGCCAAGTTACAAATTAAGTAAGTCCAGTATTTAGTTACAGTTTGACCTCCTGATATTTCATAATCTCATTGAAGCATGGCGTGAATATTTATAGAAAATAAATACTAACAACCTAATGGCATTGAAAGAACTTACTGATAATTAGCAAGTAACAAGACTAATATAAATTTACGTAGCTTAAATTTTAAAATTGTAAGCATATTTTTATGTTAATGGTTTCTTTTTATTTATGCGTCTGATGAGGAGTGGCACGAAGGGGCAAAATGTGTACGAGATTTTGTCTCTAGAAGGGCTACAGAATAATATAATTATAATTGAATTCAAAACACTAAAAAGTGCACATGTAACCCAATATGTGTAAATTGGTTACTTTCTTTACATGCATCTGACTACCCGATCAGCGTCTACCAGAGGAAATACGGTCACCAATCCACTTTATAACTTATCTGTTAAACAATAATAAATGAAACAAACCGTGGCTAGCCATCTTCTTTATCTGCTTCAAAATACCCATTTTGTCCGATTCCGCAACACTTCACAAGATTGTCAACACAAATTCCGTCGGCAGTCGCCACGAGCGACTGTCGTCGACCGCCGGTCACGATAGATCACTGTGCCTTTGCTGGTTGCTTGCACACTTTCGACACGACAAACTACACTTCATCTCCCGCCAAAACGACTATTCACTTTCGCTTGTACGCACGTGTCGATTTGTTGACAGTCCTAAACTAATCAAGATATATGTCAGAAGAATTAGAAGCTCTTGTTATTCATGGGCAAGGTATTCGTGGCGTCTTATCCAGAAAGCAATGGATACTATATGATATAACTATTATTTCTACACGTTCAAAACAATTAGTACTAAACACTCAATATCTAGGTACTCACGTGCACGGGTATACGGCATTAAACTCAAGTGGTTGCCAATCCGCTCTCGTCGGAATGCTCATATTCTAACTCTTTTATATAAAATTCTATTTACTTCTTCTTTTCCGCCGTATCTCAAACAATGCTTTGAATTCCTAAATCTATCCCATACCCGCAATCTGCGTTCTTCCACTACTCTCCAGTTGAAAACTCCAGGCCATAATTCCAACTTCTTTAGTAACTCGTTTACGGTACGAGCTGTCGGATTATGGAATGACTTGCCCGTTTCCATCAGACTTGCTAAATCTTTACCTATTTTTAAAAATGAGGTCTGCAAACTATACTTAGCGGCCTCTTTAGAGTAAACATTGTATTTCCTCTCGATATTTATTGTAAAAGTATATATTTTATATTTATTTATGTAAGTATATGTAGGTATATTTTAGGTTTAGGTATTTATTTATTTTTATCCTACATAAATAGGTATTTATTAAAACACCGCCTCCTCACACGTCTTTTCAATCCAGTCCATCCAAAGGTTGCCTGGAAGAGATCGCGTTGAGCGATAAGGCCGTCCATTATACCACCATTAGTCTTTAAGTTTTCTAGCTTAAGTTATTTTAATTTGCTGTAACAATAATGAATTATCTATTTATCCATCTATACCTACTTTTAATTTTATACTTTTATCAACATATCGCACATCGTCCGTTGGAGGGCGCTAAGGGCTGGTATACAGTACTTAATCCAGTCTGGCTCTTAGCACACTCTACTATTGTAAGGTAATTAGGAGCGTACTAAATGAACTAGATATAAGCACTATGTTTTTAGATTTAAGCTTTCCATGTACCTACTTACTTATATTGTTCTTGTGTCCAGATAAATAATAATTTGATTTGATTTGAATTACTTTGGTTTTAAAGTTTGTTTATAAAGACTATTTGAAATTGATAAAAAAAAATGTAAATAATAGATAAAATAAATGTATAAACTTAAAAAAAAAAAAGGCTAAAGTGATCTAAAGCCGTAATGACGAAATGGTTGTTAGGTACCTTTAGCTCGAGGAACATCATTGTTGTGCACATCCATTTTAATAATAAACTAATAATATACATTTAGGAAGAGTTTTACATGCATGCTTTTGATGCTAGTTAAAGCAAGAAGTATTGTATTAAAACTACGAGTAGATATACAAATCTCTATAAGTTAATGCAAATTGCTTGACTGCGGTGACCGCTATGACATTAATGACGCAGTTTGGATGAAAACAAATGTGTTGCATCAATTACATATCTGCTAATTAATTAAATATCCACAATATAATTTGATAAAGAAAATTCAACAAAACTTACTGTACGGAAGTGGGGCATAGACATCGGGATACATGTCTGTTCTATTGACCCAATCGGATGCATCGTGCACCGTGTGACGATTTTCTTGAATCGTAACGCGCTTTTTGTTCCTGCGTACCACATTTTCTGATCCCCTATTGTCTGTGTCTATTGCAGTCCCGTAGTCAACCGTCAAATCGTCAAGAGAAACTGATTTCTGTTCTGCTTGAAAATTATTCGGGTCGTTGTGATTATCGGTGTACGCAATTACGACAGTTTTTTTTAAAGCATCGTTGTTAGGATTAACACGTAATTGTTTGAACTTGTAGTCATCTGTTTGTTCTGCGGCGTTTGGGATATCGTTTACTGGTTCTTCGACTGGTGATATTAATAACGTTTCTTTATTGGTTTTTAATTCAGCGGAGTATTGATTATCACTCATTGATTCTTTTGCTCTTGCTGCTGTTGTAATATTCCTGTTAGTCATGTTAAAATCA
This sequence comes from Philereme vetulata, assembly GCA_918857605.2. Classification (NCBI taxonomy): domain Eukaryota; kingdom Metazoa; phylum Arthropoda; class Insecta; order Lepidoptera; family Geometridae; genus Philereme; species Philereme vetulata. Next base: position 3,791,537 of record OU975449.1, on the reverse strand, counting down.
GAGGAGTGTGAAATATCAATTAATGGACCTTTTGCTCTTATTGGTGTTGTTAAATTCATGTTATAATTTGTAACAATTGGAATGTCACTAATTGGTTTTTGTTCTACTACAACGAAAGTTGCCGCATTTGTAGTAACTTCATCAGTTTCTTCTTTTTTAACAAAATTGTTAGTTTGAATAATGTCTGAATAAGATTTATTGTCTGACTTGTTAGGAGTACTTTCTTTCGAGAAGTAAGCTCCATCGGTGTCACTTTCATTTTCATTATCTTCATATAGCAAATTCTTTTTAACGTATTTATTAAGAGCAACTAGTGATCTGGACAAGGAACCTGAGGCAGGAACATCACTGAAAAACCCGTCATCTTCATAGGTATATTCACTCTGCACGTCTCTTTTCTTAAGCGGACGTTTAGTCGTGGTTATTTCATTTACATTCATTTTGAATCACCGTAAATCACAACAAAAACTATTTCACCATGTTTGCACTTCACGCGATAGCTATAGGTGGACTGAATTGAACTGAAGTCATGATAACACAGATAATACACTTTATCAGTGAATAACATAAGATAGCACTTGCCAATAATATTACGGTAACAGAATGTTCGCGGTTAAATCATTTATTTATTTACGGGCAACAAAGATACCGCATTTGGACGCGAGGCTACACGAACTATTTACAATCGAAAAAACTGTACCGACAGGTTTTGGCGGTCCTACCGAGATGAATGACGTAAATCGCGGATAGCGAGCGGTAATCTTGAGATATGAATGGGTCTTTTTCACCACTCGGTACATTATCCCGCGATTTTTACATAATCACTTTTTAATTCGGTTTTAATGTATTTATTGAAAAGCTCATATTCAATTTATTTTAGAGACTAAGCACCACGTATGCTGCCGACGACTCGACGGTCAAAGAATAAGTTAAGGCGGGGATTGTTTCGAACAAAGGCTATTGTTTCTTTTTTATTCACACAGATAATATAGATAGAAATAAATAATTGCGCGTGAGGTTTACATCGTGGTGTTTTCAGATGTTGCGGTAAGAGGAAATGTTATCTAATATGTAAAAGTAGGTTAATTTTCTCATATATTTATGTGAGCAGTTTTATTAAAAATATTATAGGTACTTGCCTGTGTCTGAAAAGCTTCCATGTGACGTTCTGCGTGGAGGCTCCGGGGCTGAGTCGGTCTCTACCAGTGCATAAAATGGCATGATATGTCATCAAAACAAAAACAAAATGCACAACTAATTCAAAATGAAAATGTCTAAGAATTATTGATTGTCGGTATGAGAATATTGACGTCGAGAGAATTACATATGTACGTAATCAGTTGAATTAGCAAATCATATCATTAGACAATTATTTTAAACAGTCACAATAACAAACATAAATTAATTCCAAGACAACAAACAACAATGCGTTTAGTAATCACGCAACGTGAACACGCAAAGCTAGGCGACACGGACGGTACAGCGAGAATCAATAACTCTTCGACCAGGAAGCAAATTACTCCAAAATTAAAACTAGGCTTAAAAAACAATCGTTAAATAAGTTCATGAATTAACCTTGGAAGGTAACAGTGTGTCGTGACGGCGTGACATGCGGCGCCACTCGGTAGGACCACGAGGCCGGCGGCGGGCGAGGCGGCGTCCGCGGCGGCTCGTATCGGTTCACCGGTCGGTGCAGCGATGGATCAAACTCTTGCTTCTCAAATCCATCGCTCTTCAGAATAGAACTCAATTTCACAGACTCTTTAGTCGATGGGCGTTTTATTTCTTTTCGTACTGGCGAAGTTCGGCCGCGGACCAAAGTTGATGTATCTTTTAGGGACCTGTTATTGTCGCTTCGCATAGGATAGCGGTGCGCAATCCAGGTTCCAGCCAAATACGGTGCCATGTCTTGAAGTTCGCTAACGTCAGGTGCAGATGCGTATATTTGACCAAGAATTGACATAGTTTCAAAACGACGCCGTATACGATCTACTTCGCCTGAGCGACATTGCAACGCTTCCTCGGCGGATCTAGATCTCGGAGCGGTTCGTCTTCGGAGGGCGGCTAATTTAGATATGATGTCGATGTGAGGCATGTAACGGTTGGTCGTTCGAAGTGGCACTCGCGCCACCGGTAGTGAAACTTTAGCTTTATCACGGCGCGATGATATCCGCTCGTAAGCGGACCAGTTACGTGCGAGGACATTTCGTGCAATTTCTGGATCGCTGCGGTGTCGCCGCAGCACAGCCCCGGCCTCGGTAGGCGAGTCAAAGCGGCGAGCAAGTCGACGCACCTCTCCCGCCCGCGCCAGGTTGAGGTAGGCGCGCCAGTACCGCTCCGGGTCGGGCGACGGACTCCGACTGCGCCAGATGGTCTCGTCACTGGAGCGTAGCGTGTCAGGCGTTCGCCGATCCGCAATGTTTACCTCCGAATGAGGTGAGGCCGATCGAGAACGTAGTTCCGGATTCGATGGAAGAGACAGGAACTTATTTTTTTCAGACTCTCCAAAAAGCTCTTTAAAATTAGCACACGATTGCGATTGAACTATTTGAGATTTTTGCGATTCGGTTTGTTTTAACCTTGTAGGAATAACATCACTAGAGCTCATGGTTATTTTATTTTTCTTATCTTTTTCGTCAGAATTGTCTCTGGCATGGTAAACAGTCTTAGTTTGCTCTGGCCTAGTAGTCACTGATTCAAAATATTTAACTTTCATCTGAACTTCTTTGCTAGGTTCTCTAAAAACAACGGTTTTGTTGGAGTGATCTGAACTCGCTGTTTCCGTTTCACTAGCTGATGATTGATATTGCGTTTCGGCTTTTTCGGTGGAATTAGCTGAATACTTATCAGAGTCAGAATGTTGAAAATTATTTGGTTCTTCTGACCTTCTGAGCAAAACTAATACGTCAGACGTTTCTGCAGCAGAATTTTCTTTTTCTTGGCATAATTCTATTTCGCGCTTTAATGATAAGGGAATAGGATTGTCATACTTATTGATCCTATCTAGTAGCTCCTTGCTCAATGTTTGTGATATTTTCCTTTTTTCATTTTCACTAAGCGTCATTTGTATTTTATTGACATTATTTTTCAAATCTTTTACAGATGTGATGGGACAAGGTATTGAAGCTATTGAATCAGATTTGCTCAATTTTATTAGATTATCTTTCTCCGGCATGCAATTAGATAGCGAATTGCATCTTACTTGTAACTTGGGCTTTTCTGAGCTATTTGTATCTTTGACATCAATTGTATATTTATCAAAGTCTTTATTCGATTTCGATTCCAGCTCTTTGCTGTATATTGCATTCAGTTGATTTTTTAAAGCATGCACCTGTTCCATTGACAAGCTGCTCCATAAGCGGCTGCCTAATCCTATTTTCTTGCGAAGTTCGCTAAGTGTTGTATCTTGTTGCAATCCAACATTCGATTTTATAGTTGAACGCTCAACAGGAACTCTATTATTCTTTTTGGTGTTTATATGAAAAGCAGTTTCTGCGACGCTTGTTCCACGCCATAGCGGCTTATAAGTGTCTTTGGAGACAGGTTGATCAAACTCTAATGAATCATAGTGAGATATTTGTTGAAAGTGATCTTTCAAGTCTTCCACAGACTTTTCTTTGATACGCAAGCCTCTGTCTGTATCATAATTCCAGCGATAGTCCTTAACGTCTCTGGGATAGAACAAAAAATCGTTTTCAGTTTGAGCCACTTTGAGTTTTTTGTAGAGATTGTTAAGTTCTTCCTCGGCTCTTTCAATAGATCTTATTTTCTTCCAACGTTCAAAATCAATAATTTCTTCATCTTTGCGTCTATGTCGTAAGTCGCTTGTAGAAGTTGCCCTTTCTAGTTCACCTACTCGTTCCAAATAGGTGTAGTATCTATTGAGTTCTCTAAATCTGTCCGATCTCGCCTTCATATTCTGCATTTCAAGAATGTATTCGTTGTACTCAGGATCTTCAATTAGTAAATTAGACTCGCTTTGAGTTTTAGGGCGAGTATTGTACTGAATTGCATTTTTTTCGACGTCCTCAGCACTGCGCGTGCGGAATGCACTCTTTGAATCATTCTTACTATTTTGCAAACGAACATTGTGTATACGACGATGGGATGGAGATCGAATAGACACTGGTGATGTAGATTGACTTCTACTTAGACTAATGGTAGATAATGATCTTTTAATCACTTTTGGAGATACTGGTCTTGATGTTTGCGAAAAAAACATAGTGGAGGTATATTTTTCAGCATCAACTTTACTGTCCAATTTTTTATCTTGACGCGTTTGTCGTCTTTCAATTGTAGGTGAAATAGGTCGAGACGTCTCTGTAAATATCATCTTTGGAGGTGACAATGACTGCTTTTTGACTTGAGGCACGGGTTTTTCTATTTTATGAACAACTTTTGGTGACACTGGCCTAGATGTTTGCGAAAAAAATAATATTCTTGAAGGAGAAACTGAGCTACGAGACGGTGACGACTCTTTGGATTTGTCTCTCTTGTAAAAAACGACTGTAGGTGATTTAGGACGAGTGGTTTGTGAGAAATACATTTTATTACAGGGTGGCTCACTTCTACTTCTAATTGTGGTCAAAGAAGAAGTAGATCCGAATTCTTCCCATTTGGATAGGCTATCGAATTTACGAATTTCATCATGCATTCTGCCTGGCCACGAAATTGAACGTGGACTATGCATTGGTGTTGGGCTTGCGTATCGGTCCCACAGCTTGAAACGGGATGATGAGACAGGTTTTCTATTAACTAAATAAGAGTTTAATGATTTTGGCATGTTGGTATCTTGCGGTAGTGATTGGAACATTAGAGCTTTTTGAAGAACACTAGTATTCTGATCATGTGATGCAAACGACACTATAGGTGAATGTAGATAAGACTTTCCCAAAAATAAATGCTGGAAGAATGAATCGGACACAATAGCATCATGTGATCTTTTTATATCTTTTGCGCTTATCCGTTTTCCGTCTATATTTTCGTATGAACCAAAATTAGACCCATTGGAATCTCCAAATTGACTTCCAGATTCAGAGCCATTGCTTGTTTTGGTGTTTGTTCTTTTGTTTGATTTGACTTTTGAGGATTTTTTGGTACTCTTACTTGTCTCTTTTGCCTTCTTGCTGCAAGACTCGTGACAAGGAACACTTCGTGGTCTCACAACGACACTTTCTAAAGACTTTTTCTTTTTGAGATTCGTAACGGATGCCGTTTTTATTTGGTTTTGTTTTTTGTTTACCGCCGAAGAAATATTTGACGATGATTTTGACAAGGTAGATAAAGATTGAAGAGTGGTGGGTTTAGGAGATTTCTGGTCATTTTTAGTAGCAATGCAAGGAGTAGACTTTGTGTGTAAGTTAGAAACTTTTAGTTTCTGCACTCTTTCTGCAGTGCGGACCATATCTCTGCTCCGATGTGTTGCACTTGACATAAGTGGTTTGATATTTGACCCTAAAGTTTTGGACATAGTCACTTTAGCTGAAATGTTGTGAGCATTTTTACTGATAGATTTTGCTTTTGACAAATCTATACGTTCATTTCGCTTTTCAGCACTCCACAATTTATCTAGAGATGTGACTTTATCTAAAATGTTAGAAATCGGTGTTCGCCTACCGGCACCACCTTCTATTATTACAGAAGATTGGCTATCACCTCTGCTGTGTGATGGGTTTACGTATTCCGTAGGTAACAGGGTTCTCCTAGACGAGCCAAAACTGCTGGTAAATCCTGGTGCTTTAGAATCGCTTTTTGCACTCTTCGGGGATTGTTTCTGAACAGTAACGTTACTCCGTCTGTTCACAGCAGGTGGTGCTGACATCGACATGATTCTTTTAGCTTTTTCTGTTGCTGCACTAGGCTTTGATATTATATGAGTGTTTTGTCTTTGTAGTTTATGACTTATTTTGTCTTTGAGAAAATCAACATTTGATTGCGAGACTGTTGATCTCTTCGGTGACGTCGATACGGGTCTCGTCGATGTCACCAGCCGTAGGGTCCTGCTATTCTTTGAGGAAATTCTTCTCGGAGGGGCCGGTGGGTATTCCACAAACTTTTCTAAATCGGAATTCATAAAAGATTGCGCTTTCTTTCGAAACTTGATATTAGCATCGGTCTCGATCCTGGTCACGGGATAGCAGATAACTTCATGCAGTTGCGGCGTTTTCTTGTGGACCCTTATCTTCGTCAGTGTCGGAGAGAGTGGAATATATTCGATTTCCGTTTCGTCTGTGGAGTTTCAACCGTATTTCAGTCCAACTCTCCTTGTTATCTATCCTCGTTAGCTGTGAGAAAATCGTGTCGTAGTTGTGACTCCTGAAAGCTTTGCTCAACCGTGGTTCTACAGTACTAGTGTGCCGCAAGGTTAAATAAAAACATTGCGTAAAACGTGTTCGTTCTAAGTGCTTGTTTAATTTTGGAGTAAACTAGTGCTCATGCATTTACCTTTTGTTGTCAACTGATCCCAGCACCATGTTATGGAGAACGATAGTTGCATGCAGAGGACTAAGGGGTCTCTTCAACTATCGACAAATAAAGAGACGAGGCAATGGTTTTTGACTGATGTTTTCATATACAAATCTGTCATTTTAAGTTACCAGTCCTTTACAGGCCAATAGTGGAAGATAGAACTAACTATAAGTACTAGACTTCAACTTACCGTATGTACGTGTATTCAGGCTGAGTATATCAGTGGACTAATGTGCTCTCGATTGAAAAGCCGTATCACCGTGGTCAGTGTCGTTATGCGGCCTTGGGATGTCACATCCGACCATATAGGTGAAACATATGGTTGATTGTGTCATAATGCACTGACCTTGATTGCTTGGTGAGATGCTGTTTTATTGTACATCTCTTTGCAATTTTTACGTAACGTGGTTTTATTGGTAGATTTTTTCACCGATAAGTAAAAGCTGGTTTCACCGACACCGAATACTGTTTCAAACCATGCAATTCGTTATATCAAAGATGAGTTATATTTGACAACGCAGGGTTATTTTTGTTATGTTATAAGCACACCTTATCAACAACAAATTATTACAATAATTAAACTAATTGGGTAAATTATAGGAAAAAAGTCTGAGAAATTTCTATTGGATCTATCATTGATATTGGAAAACTAGTCTTATGAATGAGAACTTTTTATTTTAGCGTATCAATTTAAAGTTCTTTAAAGTGAGGAATTAATTTGCAGATTATTTTAACCAAAACACTAACACTAAGGCTTATCAGCCACGGAACAGATATCAATAAATTTATAAAAATCCAAAAAAAAGTACACCCAGGCGGGAATCGAACCCTTAGCCTATGTATTTCCTAACAAGATACAACACTTTATGGTTCATAACCCTGGGCTATGAGCGTAAGCCGAAAACCAAGCGTTTTTGCCTGAACAAAGATCATCGCTTGTGTCACGATTCAGTATTAAGTTTGGTTCTATAATAAAGCATAAAACGAGGTATATTCTAACCTTGCCTAGGCGGTGCTGGAGATCGGAACCCTCTCAACGGCGGTTCCCCCCCGGCCTGCAGATCTCTGTACGCCGCTCGTCGTTCCGCGGGCGACAACGGCCCTTCCGTTTCCTCTCGCCGACGGAACACGAGCGTCGAGTCCGATTCGTAGCCGGACTCCTTTAGCGCTCTATAAATTAGAACTAAATTAACTGTTATTCTTTGAAATGAACATGAAAATATTTTATTATTACTACAAAAAACACAGTATCTAAACAATTTAAAATATGATTTACAAGCTAAATCATAACTAGGTATATACAAGTAATAGATGCATGAATTTTGCAGACAACATTTATATCTATTTATAGTATTATCTATCGGTTTCCTCACTAGGCGTAGCCTGTATCGAGGAAACCAAAGCTCGGAAAGTCGGAACATAAAGCCTACAAAAGTTGGTCAACTGACAGATTCAATTAGGTTAATTTTTTGTGATAAATATTAGATAAAGGTAAAAATAAAATAATATTAAGTATAAATAAGATAACATTAAGTATAAATAAGATGAAATTAAGTATAAATAAGTTAATGTCAAAATATTAAAAATATGATAAAGTTAGGGGTTTTTAAGTAAAAATTTAGTGGGGTCTTTAAGTGTAAATTAAGTCGTTATAAGATAGATGAAGCCTAGTGGGATGTACTTCAATTCCAATCCGGAGGATGTTGGGACCGAATCTTCGCAGTACACAATAATACTTTTCTATAAATAAATGTATGTACGTATTCACAAGTGTTAAAACGAAAGGTAAACATTGTGAGAAAATACGCGGTTTTGTCTCTAGAGGTTTTAACCATGTCTTTCCTGTGGAACATGCAGACTACGCTGAGAGGTTTGCCACCCAGAGGCTGGGCAAGCCCATCTATAAACCTGCCGGGATAGCAAGCGCGCCGCAACAAAATTGTATCGACACTTATATCGTGCATTTTTTTATACCACCTCAAGATGGAAGAAGCCTATGGCCCACCTGGTGTTAAGTGGTAACCATCGCCTATAACAAAGTATTGCCTAGTAGGTCGCGCATCTTATAAACGTGCCCTACGATGCACTGCCCTGCGTCCATCAACTTGAGGCATACAGGTGTAGTCTCATGCGCCTGTAATTTCACCGGCAACCCATACCCTTCAAACCGAAACACAGCAATGCTGCTTGGCGGCAGAAATAGATATGGTACTTCCTCGAACGAGCCCTATCACAAGAAACTCTACTACCATTTTACCCATTAGTCTCGTATCGTACGTGAAAGAGCGAGACTACAGTAAAAATTTTTTGTAATGGCGCGCAAGTTAGTCTGTCTGGGCATTACAGCGGCTGCTTTTTTACCCAGCTAGTTTGCAACTTGCTACCGGACACTGTTTTTTATTTACTTATATCGTCCTGCTCAATCATCTCTAGTATTTGCTATCCAGACTATCAGGCGCTATAATATATCAGTTTTAATTGATAGAATAAAATTAAGGCGGGATTCCGTAGGTGTCCTACTTCAGGTCATCAGCATTATACACATGAAAACTGCTGACAGTTATTTTATATAGTAAGTATAGCGAGGTTCAATAAAAAGGACTTACCTTGCCATATTAGATTTAGACAAAATCGCTGAAGTGATATCCTTCTTTTCTCTTGGAGACGCCTGAGGTAGTGATGTTGTACTTGAAATGTTTTGCTGTAAGACAAAACACTTTTCAAAATCTATTAAAACAGAAAGAAAACAAAAGAAAATCAATCTTACGTCTCACTAGCAATACGTGAGATTTTTAAAGGTAAACATACGACCATGCTTCGAACCATTCTATACAAAACATTAACGATAATTATATAAGAAAAACAAATATGTAGGTAATCATTATTTTGAGTTTGCATAGTAAACTTTGATGCAAAGCAAATCCTGTAGAGGCAGAATACAACATGTTTCTTAATATAGGTAGATACACAAATTGTATAGTTTATGACAAAGGAAGTAATAATAAGAAAAGAGAACATGCAACAGGTAAACCTACGCAAACATTTAATTTCATACGTTGAAATATAATTGCCTTAAGATTATACGACAAAAACATATGATTTATAAACGTGCAACTGCAAAGATGTCTCTTGCCATAATTAGAGTTGTCAAAACAAATGAATTATTTTATTGTGACTAAATAAATACAGCAAGAGTCGTCTTCGCAAAACAAACACCAAGACATGTAACACACAAAACACACATCGATCAATGCCAGAGAGCCATGACTTCAATCTTAGCTGTTGGAAAACTCTTGTTTACAACGTGTTTGTTATGTACGACATTATATTAAAACACGGGTATGGCTAATGGCTAGTATTTTTTTCAAAATCGTAAAATATACCTAAAGTCCTAAAAGTATCAATGAAAAATCCTGTAAAAAACAGGTTAACCAATCATATTTATTCACTATGTTAGTAGGTAAGTACCTGTTAACTTGTCTAAGCGGAATAGTCGCATAGGTATCACCGATTTGATGTTAAAAATTGTTTATTGGAAATGTATCGATTACTGGATAAATATTCAAGCTACCGGCAGTAAACCCACCTTTAATATCTGTATATACAATTCCGGATGTGTGTTTTAAATGAATGTCGTAGATAACATAACAGATTTTCTAATGCATTAACATTATGCCTAGTTATCCATAAGTACTAAAGTTTGTAAGTTTGTTTGTTGTAGGGGTAATCTCCAACACTACTGATCTGAATCTGTAAATTCTTTCCCTACTAGGAAGCTACATTATTCCTGAATATTTATTTTGATGCAATCCGTGCGAAACCCGGGCGAGTCAGTTCTTTAATATTTTCTTTATTCAGAAAAATTGCTGTTATTTTTCCAGCAGGCACTGTACCAATTTATAAAAAGTAAAACTCTCTTTCAAACAAATTGATCGCGTTAAAAATATTTTACAAATCCTACTAGGTATCTGGTGCGGAGGTACCTTTATTGTCTTGGAACTAAACTGTATCAAAGTTCAATCACAGATCAGGCTTGTATTAGTTGTTACCTCGAACTGATTCAAACTTCAGATTAAGATTTCTTAAAATGCATCAAAAGTCTTGTCATAAGTTTTGCGTTTAATTTAATTGAGTACCAATTCAGTGTCGCTGTGACGTCTTCAACTACCACGGCTAAGATAAAAGTCAGGCGATAAACAAACAATGCGGACATGTTAAGGCCCTTACACTCTTTTGGATGGCGCGAGCGAGCAATGTCGTGTAAGGAGGCAGAGGAGAGTTCTCGTCTAGCCACTGTTAGCGCCGCCGCAGCAATGTGAACATACGCGTTAGTGGATAAGTGACAAACCGATATGCACAGGGTAAGGCTGCCTTTCCACCAGAGATGTACTACGTTGCTAGGCTACGGATGTATCAAACCGACCAATAGGATCGCTCCATATACCCCAGCAATCCTATTGACGGTATTTTTCCTCGGTCACCGCTTAGTTTCCTCGCACAGCTCTGGTGCAAAGCCACCCTAATAGGGATTGCGAAAGTGTAAGGTCACAGAACTAAACTCAAAACTTTATCGAGACTTAGCACAGATTTGCGAGTATTTTCGTTAAAAGCAGAAAAAAATATCTCGTCTTCACGATTGAGCGTAGTTTTTTGAATATGAGTTTAAACTGCACTAAAGTCTTCCCAGTGTAAGTAGCAGCTTGGAGCAAATATTAATTACAGGGTAAGCCCTGGTCACACAAATTTGCACAAACATTTGCCACGCAACTCAAATAATTACCTTATAAAAGTAATATTTGATAAAAGTAGGTATCTAGTAAAGGAAATAAACTTTAAAGTACTCAATTATAGTTTTAAACAGTACCTCTCACACTAGAATTCCCTGCTTTGCCTGAATCACAAATGGAAGGCAGATTAACGAGTTGCACATAAGAATAACCAGGGTTCAACGTTTACACGTTTAAATACAGTGTAAACTCCATGTAACGTCACTCGTTTTAACGACAAACTCTCTAAAGCGTCGAAATCACTCGGCTTTGGTTGGTTTAGCTTGTCTTGCATACAATGGTACACTCTGTATAGCATTACACCCACTCTCAATAACGATAACAATTTGTAATAAAAAGTTCTTTTTAAGTTGCCAAATTAGTAAAAACTGCGCAGCTGTGTATATCCTTTTGTCGTTTTATTATCCTAGACCATAATAAACTCGACTGTCCGCATCATACACACCAAACTTTCTAAGAAATCCGTTCTTTTGTTTACAAAATGGGATTGCTTGCACGTGTAGCTGCAGACCGTTGTTAGTAGAAGTGATGGATTTTATCTATACGTTGTCATATTCTTAGTAGCTCACAAACTTTCAATTTGTAAACAAAGTTAAAACAGATTTTTATTGTATGTACTATTTAACAAGACAAATCAGATTCTTTTTCTAACACAGATTTTACTTCTCTCCATTTAACGTCAAAATATGCTCAGTCCCTTGAGTGCCGTTATATAGACTTTACACTGTATGTACCTAGACAGTAAAAAAACTGCCACTTTGTTTTACGTCGGTCAGGTTTACCTTAGACTGGCATGACTTTAGTGTATTTAGAGTACTATGTGTTAGTTTTGTTCTAAAACGCTTGAAATATATCAGAATCATATTTTCCAAAATACCGCAAGTAAATCAATCGAGCTATGACCATTAAAACAGTATTTGAAATAATCTGGGAAGTGGAAGAGTTTTAATTTCGTAGATTAAAAAACTGACCGTCATATACAGTTTGCTATTTTAGTGTAAAGATGATTATTTTTATAACAACCTGCATATTGGAGCAACCATCTCATAGCAAAGTATCGCCTCGTAAGTCACGCATGTTAGGAAGGAGCCCTGTGATGCCCTGCATCCATCAACTTGGGCATACAGGTGTAAAGCCTCATGTGCCTATAATTTCATCGGCCACCATACCCTTCAAAACCGAAACACATCAATAATAATATAATATAATATTGCTGGATAATTCACACAGTGCTATCTAGCCCCAAACTAAGTAGAGCTTGTACTATGGTAACCAGATAACTGATAGAATACATAAATACTTTTTTTTTGTAAATACGTACTTATAATATATAGAAAAACAACCAGACCCGGAACAAATATCTATAGATCATGCAAACATTTGTTCCGCGGCGGGAATCGAACCCACTACCTCCTGCGTCTTAGCCGGTTATTCACCCACTGCGCCACGGAGGTCGTAAATGCTGCAATGCTGCTTAGCGACAGAAATAGGTATGGTGGATTTCAATAACAATAATTCGATTAGGCTTGTAATCACTCGCAAAGACGACCTCCGTGGCGCAGTGGGCGAACAGCCGGCTGAAACGCAGAAGGTAGCGGATTCGATTTCTGCCGCGGAACAAATGTTTGTATGATCTAATGATGAAATACAGTTTTCATACAGGCATCATCGTTTCAAATTGTACACATAATTTTATATTTGTTGTTTCTCAATAAATGCTTATATTATTAAACAAAAATATCTACAGATATTTGTTCCGGGTCTGAATGCTTTTCTATATATTTTAAGTATGTATTTACAAAAAAAAGTATATACATATTATATCAGTTATCTAGTTCCTATAGTAGGTACAAGCTCTGCTTAGTTTGGGGGTAAATAGCGCTGTGTGAAATGTCCAGCAATATTTATTTATTTATTAAAAAGTTTTGCTAAACGGCGATGCTAAAACAGCAAACTGTATATAAAGTATAAATTCCGATATTAACTTCCCATGCCCATCTAATGAACCATTTCAATCGATATTGACCATCAAAAATAGATGTTTTATCGTGATGAATGTAAAATAATTTCTGATTAGTTTAACCTTGAGTGAGGTAAGGAACATTAACAATGGTAAGAAGGTATGTACAATGTTACTGGGTATTATCACACATTTACAGAATAATAAAAAAGTTCGTACCCCGTCAAAAATGTCCATGACCTCGTCCCACCACTAGAAAAGAAAAAAACCATTTTGTCTTTGCACTTTCTACTGCTTTTGTTAGTAAATGAATCGCTAATTAAACTTGATGTTTCAGGGGATCAATGAGTCTTGATGATGACAGGTAAACCATGATATATGAATGAATCGGAAACCCAAGTGGATGCTAATGTTTGCGCGTGGTTTTACCTGTTTAGCTTCTTTGTCGACTACGGAAGATCTTCCAGGGACGTAGTTTTCTATTCTGCCCGGTTGCTTGTACATTTCTTGACTAGCTCGAGCTGACGCCAGGGTACTGTATCTGTAACGAAATATCATAAGGATTCAATAGAACTATCCGTTCTCGAACCGGACGGTCTGATACGTGACGATGGTAAACGGCCTGACGGTATGAGTCTTGTACCTTGGGAGAAGGTCGACACCCTTGCGACATCTCATCTGTCTGGTACAGCACAATCAGCACAGGTCTGGTCTGGTGCGGCGGCAATTCAGCCAAAAATCGAAAGCGGCGCAAATATGGAAGTCTCGACAGAGCTTACGTATTTGAGCCATTTGAGGTCGAAACCCTGGGTCTATGGGATACCGGGGCCCATCGCGTTTTCAAAATTCTTTCTGGACGTTTGGTCGAAGCGACGTGTGACCCGAGAGCTGGCGCTAATCTGGGTCAACGTATAAGCATTGCAATTCAGTGGGGCAATGCAGCCCGTGCCTTAGGGACACATCCGCCTGGTAGTGATCTGGAGCAGTTGAGCTATCTATAGATCGTTTGCAACGGTCTTTAGATGATTGAAATGTTTTTCCTGTGTTGTAAATAATTTTATATTCTTTCTGTTATTTACTAGATAAAACATTACACTTCCTCTATTCGGAAAATACTTCTACGGGTTATAATAAAACCGGCCAAGTGCGAGTCGGACTCGCACACGAAGGGTTCCGTACCATTATCTATAAAACGAGCAATAAAAATGACTTTTGTTGTATGGGAGCCCCCTTCCATATTTGATTTATTTTAATTTAATTATTAATTTTTAAAGTGAATATATAATCAAATATTCTGTGAATATTTCAAGCGTCTACCTGTTGTCGTTATCAATATCGAGCATAAACGAGCAAAAAAATCACGTTTGTTGTATGGGAACCCCCCTTAAATATTTATTTTATTCTGCTTTTAGTATTTCTTGTTATAACGGCAACATAAATACATCATCTGGGAAAATGTCAACTTTCTAACTAGCACGATTCATGAGATACAGCCTGGTGACATACGGACAAACAGACAGACAGACTGACAGACAGACATCGGAGTCTTAGTAATAGGGTCCCTTTGGGTACGAAACCCAAATATCATCATATATATCAAATATCATCTGCAAAAGTTACGAACCGAACGGGACTTAAACTCTCAACCTTCCTCTTGAAACGAAGGTGCGGAGATAAAGTGTTGTTACCCCCCCCCCCCCCCCTTCTTGCTTTGAGGATTAAACATTGACATAGCTAAACACCACCCCTGTTAAACTAGCTTTCTATTAAAAAAAAAACCGCATCCGAATCGGTCCACACATAGACAAACACCAGATACAGACGTCAAACTTATAGCAACCCTCTTTTTGCATCGTGGGCTATAAATGACTCTCACCGGTCAAATTAATAAGCCAAAAAAGCATTTACAAAAAGCCGCCAGTGATCACCCCACCGGCCGCACAAAATGATCATTTTAAAAAGGTTACTTTTCGACATTTTTCATCATAACTCAGAAACATAACAAATGAATAGTTAGATAGCCCGAACGTGAATAATTAGAAAAACTTACTTATTACTAGGTGTGTAGGGTTCATTTCTCCTCTCCTCCTGTACAGAGGCAGTTCGTCTTCGAGGTCCAGTAGTGACGTCGCTGTCGTACGCATCGCTCCACGTACTAGAGCCCAGTCGCCCCAATCCGCCTTCAGGCTCGCTTAGATAACCGGAGCGAGGGTCGAAGTAGGCGTACTGGGAACGGTTGCTGGATACGCGTTCTGGTGGCTGGCCTGGAGAGGGAATTGTATTTGTGATTTAGTTGTTTGTTCAAGAAAAAGTTCACAAATTAGTTAAAATATATATGTATTTGTTAAATACTGAAACCTTTCTATGTTACATGTAGAAGATATGAAAGTATTAATATTTGTAAAATCATCCCAAAAGTTACGACGGAATACCAGACGGAATTTGATCCCGCAACTTCCCCTTAGATACGGGAACATGATACCAATTTCGCTACGGGCTCACTGCCCGTCAAGCGCGAAAATATTGGAATGTTACTGTTTTAAAAATTTACAATTAATGATATTAATAGACCCCTTGATTACCTCACGAAAGATTTCAAACAACAAAAGCAAATCGCGCAATCATCACTGTCAGAGCCTTTAGTAGAGTTGTCAATTTACGCAAACGTTAATAGTTTTAGTGAGCGTTTTCGTTTTCTTCCATACATTTACTTTACATGCAGCGCCCCTAAGCGAGCTCACGAAGACAATTAGCCGCGGTCATACTGGCTTCTGTCTCGCTCTGCCTGCGCGAATTGCCACTATATAGACTGAGATAGAAGCATGGCCTCTCAGATAGTCTGTACGCGGCTATTGACGTTTGCGTATTTGACAACTCGTAGATACTAAAGACCAAGACGATTTTTTAGTGACGATTGATAGGTAGTGATTGCAAGATTTCCCTATCGCAAGATACGTAATTAGGAGGTAGGTCACCCGAAAGACCAGTCTACTACAAGTAATAGATAAAGAGATTACGAGGTGAATGGGAACGAATAGCGGGAAAAGGGGGACTTTAAGATTTATTCCCAACTCACCGAAAACATAATCAACCACTGACTCTGATAGCTTTGATAGTCTACGGGCTGCAGGCGACCCGTGAACTTCAGGCCGATCGGATCAGTAGAAATTTAAAATACGGTAAAACAGAGCAATTGGATTTGATGAAGTGAAAAAACATTGGCGATGGATACAGTTGCCTGGCTATAGCGTAAGAAAATACTTCAAGAACATTTGTTGGTTTTTGGGTGGGTATCAAAATAATATCATGGAGAAGTTTTTAACATCCAACTTGTGGATATCAATGTAGTTAATAATAATAACTAGTGGTTCGCCCCGAACTGCGATTACGCGAGTATCTAAAAACAAAAAAAATATTCTTAGGGCAACTCGCGCAACGATGCCTAAACGTATTTAGTGGCTAAATATGATTTAAGGAGTTGTCAAATCATACAAATAGGTAAAATTTAAACATGTTTAGTCGCTAAATACGTTTAGGGATAGTTGTGCAATCCGGCCTTAATCTTTGATTAATAAAATAGTGCCCAGAACCACATAACTTGACCTACAGTTTCATTCAAATAACAGGTAACGGGAGTTCATGTAATTTGGAATCGAACCCAGAACAAATATTATGCCTTATCTATCGATTTCTATTGCTTATAATTATAACAGTAGATTATTTTATGTTTAAGTATAATTATTATATTAGTATCTACTTAGTAATTTATAAAAATAATGTTATGTCAGATGAACTGCTGAATTAATATGTTGATGCATAGGCAATTAGAGATATCTAGGTTTATGAGAAGACCTAAGGCACTCATTGTTATTATTTAGTATTCCAGCATTATGTTTGTATGAAATTAATAATAACACCACCAGCACCACTACGATTGACGAAATCGCAAACCATGACGTCACCAAGCGTAAAAAGTATTTACAATGACAGTAGGGGCAATTCTGTTGACGCAAACTAAACTAACGGTGCATCGACATATTTTGAAAATTATGCCATTTTTAAATTAGCTTACAACGTATTTTAATTAGCATTTTTTTTTATGAATGTTGCTCAGTATTGATGTTTCTCCACAAAAACTAACTGTGTGGATGCACCTTAAGATTTAACATCATAAATGACAATGTCACTCTTGTGACAATGACATTTCACACAGCGCTATCTAACCCCCAAACTAAGTAAAGCTTATACTATGGGAACCAGATAACTGATAGAATACTTTTGTACGTTTTGTTGTAAATACATAAGTACTTATAATATAGAGAAACAACCAGGACCCGGAACGAATATCTTTAGATCATACTAACATTTAATGCGCGGGTCGTGATGGGAATACCGTCCTGCGTCTCAGCCGGCTATCCACCCAATGCGCCACGGAGGTTATCATTCAAGAATGTAAGTGCTATCAAACCTCAATTCAGTTTAGTTTACGTGAACAAAATTGCCCCAGTATTAAAATGTAAAGCGAAGTAGCTGTTATCCGAATGCAAAATGAAACAGCCACCGATGTTCAGAGATTTTCAAAAAAAAAAACAGATAATCACCTCCACGATTTTTGTACCGTATAGTCACATAATCGTCTGAAAAAGAAAATTAACGTATCGGGTCGGGAATAAACATATATTAATAAACCTTAATCCGTGCCAATACAGAAACAGTGAAGTTAGTAGGACATAACCAAAACATGTTCCGTCATTGCCATACCGAAAAAAAATCCCACTTGGGATGAATACATAAGTAAGGTCATATAAATACGTTTTTAGTTTTATATTTCATTTTATTTTATTTTTAGAATTTTAGGAAAACTTACAGCTATGTTACAGAAAAGGTATTTGAGTAGAAAATAAACAACAATCAAATGCTACTTATTCTAAGAAGGCCAATTAAAAGTTTCCGCAGATAAGGTAAGAGATGAATAGTAATATATAAACAGGTAAGGTAGACGACACATAAAATAACCGTTATAATTTCCAATTTAATATATGTTCCTATACTATTTTATTTTAATCTGAAAAATGGCGTATGATTTTTTTTAATTTTCTGTTTTATTATTAATTTGTATGTTTTTAATTTGAAGGCTCATATTTATTTGTGATTATTAATACTTTTGTTTTGTATAGACACTGTCTGAAATAAATGATTATTCTATTCCATTCCATTCTATTCTTACAAGACAAACACCAAACCACAGAATAGGTACATAAATTGAGATCTGTATCTGTATTGTGACTAAACCCTCTTTTCAGAGTTTTTAGGATGTAGGTACTTTACGAATGTTTTAGCCGAATAGCGTAAAATCACATGCTAGAATAAAATAATTAGTAAATATGGCTGGTCATTTCACACACCGCTATCTAGTCCCAAACTAGAGCTTGTACTATGGGAACCATACCTATAATATACAGATAACATACAGATCAAACATTTGTTCCTCAATTAAAAAATGCGTGAGTGTCGTGGAACACTCAGCTGAATGGAAGTTCCTTTCGTAGTATATTATTATTGATATAATAAAATTAATATTATTATAAATAAATATAATTATTATTATAATTTAAATAAATTTTATAAATTATTTAATATATATATATTTAATTATTTAATTCATCATCATCATCATCATATCAGCCATAGGACGTCCACTGCTGGACAAAGGCCTCCCTCATTGATCTCCAGGAACTGCGGTTGGAAGCGGTCTGCATCCAACGCCGACCTGCGGTTCTTACTAAGTCGTCTTCCCATCTTGTAGGTGGACGTCCTACGCTGCGCTTGCCGGTCCGTGGTCTCCACTCGAGAACCTTCCGGCCCCAACGGCCATCCGTTCTGCGCGCTATATGACCTGCCCATTACCACTTCAACGTGCTAATTCGTCGGGCTATGTCGGTGACTTGAGTTCTCCTACGTATCTCCTCATTTCTGATTCGATCCCGTAGAGAAACCCCGAGCATAGCCCTCTCCATAGCTCGTTGAGCGACTCTGAGCTTATTCATAAGGCCAATAGTGAAGGACCACGTCTCGGTTCCATATGTCATCACTGGTAACACACACTGATTGAAGACTTTCGTCTTAAGGCACTGAGGTATGTTGGACGAAAAGACGTTGCGAAGTTTCCCAAACGCTGCCCATCCGAGTTGGATTCGACGATTGACCTCTTTCTCGAAGTTGGACCTACCTAATTGGACTGTTTGTCCTAGGTATACATACGCGTCGACAACTTCAAGAGCCGAGTTCTCAACCATAACTGGGGCAGGGACGACATGGACATTCGACATGATTGTCGTCTTCTCCATGTTCATTTTAAGTCCTACCCGTTGGGAGACTCGATTGAGGCCTTTGAGCATCGTGCTGAGCTCTTCCATCGACTTTGCCATGACCACAATATCGTCGGCAAACCGAAGGTGAGTGATGTATTCGCCGTTAATATTGATGCCCAGTCCTTTCCATTCCAGAAGCTTGAAGGCATCTTCCAATGCGGTCGTAAACAGTTTCGGAGAGATGACATCTCCCTGTCTTACGCCTCTTTTTAAGGGAATCGCCTTCGAGCTCTGTTCGTGTACTCGGACTGACATAGTGGCGTTTTTATACAAACACTTCAACACTTCGATGTACCGATAGTCAATACGGCATCGTTGGAGAGACTCAAGCACTGCCCATGTTTCGATCGAATCGAAGGCTTTCTCATAGTCCACAAACGCGAGACATAGCGGCAAGTTATACTCTTCGGTCTTCTCTATGACTTGCCGCAGCGTATGTATGTGGTCTATGGTACTGTAGCCTTTACGGAACCCGGCTTGTTCGGGAGGCTGGAAGTCATCAAACCTGCGTTCGAGACGGTTCGCGATGACCCTCGAAAACAGCTTATAAACATGGCTCAAAAGCGAGATGGGTCTGTAATTCTAAAGCAAGGTGTTGTCACCTTTCTTGAAGAACAGAACCACCACGCCCCCGTTCCATGCTTTTGGCGTCGTACCTTTAAGCAAGGCGGAATTAAAAAGCTTCTGAAGGACTTTAAGTACCGGTGATCCACCCGCTTTCAGAAGCTCTGAAGTGATTCCGACCTCACCCGGCGCCTTATCGTTCTTAAGCTGCTTCAAGGCCATCCTGATCTCATACAGGCTGATGTCCGGAATATCTTCGGTATAATGTCGGGTCAGTTTGGCTCTTGGGTCGTTGGCCGCACTGCAAACAGGTTTAGTGACCGAATCGTAGAGCCGTCCATAGAACCTTTCGACTTCCCTTAACACTTCCGCTTTACTTGACGTTATGCTGCCATCTTCCCTCTTCAGCTTCGTCATGCGGCTCTGCCCAGTAGAATAATCTCTAGCGAACACTTTGGAGCCTTTATTCCGCTCTATCGTATCTTTAATACGAGATGTATTATAGGTACGAATATCGTGCCGCAAGGATTTCCAAATCTTTCTATTGAGCTGCCTATGTGACTGAGCATCACCGGGAGACTGCAGTCGCAAAGAACGTCGTTCAGCCATGAGGTTAAGGGTGTCATCAGAGAGTTTTGTGAGGTCTATTGGTACGGGAAGTCTTAAAGAACTGGGACCCCACCGTATGGACGGTTTCTACGAACCTGTTATTGATCTCGTTCACTGATGCATCTACTTCTAGACAGTCAAAGCGATTTGCAAGTTCGAGTTGAAAGCTCTTGAGGTTTTGGATATGTGCGCGAGTGGGTCGCAGCGTAGACTTCATCAAACGGGACCTTTCAAGTTTAACGTTCATATTCAATGTGGCTCTAACAATTCGGTGATCACTGCCGGTTTTCACCCTGTGAATCACAGAGACATCATTGAATATCCGTTTCTTGTTGGTCAAGATGAAATCAATCTCATTTCTCGTGGAACCGTTGGGACTCATCCAGGTCCATTTCCTGTGAGGCGGCTTCTGGAAAAAAGAATTCATCATAAAGAGTCCTTCTTTCTCCAGAAAATCGGCCAGCCTCTGTCCCCTGGGGTTCCGTTGCCCATATCCAAATTGCCCCACTCTCAACTCATCATCGCTTCTCATGACTAGCTTTGCATTGAAGTCCCCCATAACAACAATAAAGTGAGTTTTGTTCGTATGTATGGCTCTACTGATGTCCTCATACATAGACTCTACTTCTTCATCTGGGTGTGAAGAGGTCGGCGCATATATCTGAACGACCTTCAGCGAATATCGCTTAGATATTCTGAGTGTCAGGTACGCGACCCTGCTCGACACACTGTCGATGGTGATAATGTTGTTGATGAGTGACTTGTGAACGAGAAACCCAACACCACCTTGGGACTGTTGGTTGCCCTCCCGGTAGTATAGTAGATTACCAGACTTAAGGGATATCGTGTCCTCGCCCTCTCTACGAACTTCTGATAACCCCAAAATGTCCCAGTGTAATCTACTAATTTCTTCTTCCAGCTCAACAATCTTTTCGTCTGTCCTCAAAGTGCGGATGTTGTGTGTTACCAGGGCCAGTGGTCGTCGTAGGGTTTGGTAGCCGATCGTCTCCCGGGGATTCTTAGCACCCCTGGCCTCGCCGTTACCGTGACTGCTACCGTAGCCAGGATTAGCGGAGCCGCCGGGGACTCGGGGCCTGGTTTTATGTTGTAAATCCATGAGGGGGTTTTTGCCATACTCGCCACGCTTGGCAGGCGGGTTGGCGAGCGCAGTATAGGTATTGAAAACACGAAAAGACGCTGCTGCCCATATTTCGGAGGTATCCCTTAGCAGACTCCTACTGCATCCACGGGCAAGAGCGGAGAGGCAACATTCTACTGCCGGCGCCCCACGGCATATTTAATTATTTATAATTAAATATATATAAATTATTTAATACAGGGAATTTTTTTTCTAAGTGTGCACAATTTTTTTTATAACATTCTAGACATAAATAAAGTTATTTATAAAAAGTCAAATATTTAATTTAACTCTTCATTAGTTAATTACTTTCATTTGAAAATATTTAAAAAAGTGCGTGATTTATGGACACCCTTTTCATTCTGCGCGCGGTTATTCATAAGTTTTACGTTTGTGTGCGTGCGCAGTAAAATTTAACGAATTATTTTCGCATTGTCCACGAGTTCTGTGTTTTAAGGAATAAAATGGTATTTTTTTTGAAAATAAATCATTGTTTTTATTTTAATAATCGCATATACTACAGAGTCTGAACCTCCTGTGCAAATTTGTGCACACTTAGAAACAACTCCCTGTATATATATATTAAATTATAATAATAATTATAATTATTTATAAATATACATTAATGATTTTATATATTACCTGTTTAATATATATATATTAAATTATTTAAATTTTTAATTTATAAAATTTATTTAAATTATAATAATAATTATATAATTTTTTTTAGCATACGCGCTATGGATTACCGTCTACACTAAAGAAAGGGTCGTAACGGAAACTCGTGACGGACAACTCTTACACTTTTTTTCGCTTAGCCCCCATCAGCCAAGTCCGAACCGTGCGATACGGGCCTTCGTTCCAAAAACTGTACATTAGCGATTTTAATGATTAACCCTGGTTTCTAAGTTTTTAGGATATAAATTAATAGCTTTTATAAGAATAGAATAGAATACTCGTTATTGCACACCAACAAAATTACAAATACAAGACACAAAATAAAGGTAAGTACAATGGGCGGTCTTATCGCTAAAAGCGATCTCTTCCCGACAACCTTTGGATATAGAATATAATAGAATGCCCGCTCTTGTTGATACAGCGATAAGTCTGTACTTAAAGTATATTTTATTTTAATCTGCAACTCATAAACTATCTCTATATAGGCACGGGTAAGCAAAAACCCAAATTAATCACGTTACAAAAATCATAAAATAATCTCACCGTCGTATTTGTTTTTGTGGATAGTGTCGTACATTTTCTTGTACCATTTCGAAGGGTCTTTGACTTCCTGAAATTAAAAAAATATAAATAAATAAATAAATATAAATATTGCTGGACATATCACACAGCGCTATCTAGCCCCAAACTAAGCATAGCTTGTACTATGGGAACCAGATAACTGATAGAATACTTATATACTTTTTTTGTTGTAAATACATACTTATAATACATAGAGAAACAACCAGATCCGGAACAAATATCTGTAGATCATGCAAACATTTGTTCCGCAGCGGGAATCGAACCCGCTACCTCCTGCGTCTCAGCTGGCTATTTGTCCACTGCGCCACGGAGGTCGTCATATATACATATATGTATAAAACAACAGTTTAATATGAGAGATTAAGAATTTATATTTTTGTGTTTCTGGGGTACAATATCTTGACGATAAACATTCTTATCAACAATTAAGTTAAAATTAAAATTTTATTGAAATACTAGCTTCGGCCCGCGGCTTCGCACGCGTGTTTTGTCAATAAAATGTAGCTTAAGTATTAATCCAGGTTATAATCTACGTAGGTACACACGGCTACACATCAAGCTATACATTTCCAGTATAAGCGGACCTCTTCTTCTACGAAAAGCCTACACAAAGCGAGGTCAGCTTATACTGGATATGCATAGCTTGATGTGTAGCTGTGTGTACATACTAAATTTCATTTGAAAGAGTAACAAACATCCACACATAAATCCATACAAACTTTCGCGTTTATAATATTAGTGGGATAACATACATCATTATTTATAAAATGTACTGGTACACACGGCTACACATCAAGATATACATTTCCAGTATAAGCTGACCTCGCATTGTGTAGGCTTTTCGTAGAATGAGAGGTCAGCTTATACTGTAAAAATATGACTTGATGTGTAGCCGTGTGTACTGACCAAACATCAACACTATACATTTGAAAGTGACTCTTGTCTATCTCTCTGTTTGTGACGTTTTCACGAGAAAACGGCTGGATCAATTTTGATGAAATTTGGTGTATTATTATGAATGTGCAGAAGAATGGTAATGTTTTAATTGAAAAACCACGCGTGAGAAGCCGCGGGTGGAAACTATTGTAAATATGTAAATATTTGCTGTATTGTGAAAAATAAAGGGAAACTCCCTTTATTTATCACAATACAGCAAATATGTATAAAAAATAATGGGAAACTCCCTTTATTTATCACGATACAGCAAATATGTATAAAAATAATGGGAAACTCCCTTTATTTAACACAATACAGCAAATATGTATAAAAATAATGGGAAACTCCCTTTATTTATCACAATACAGCAAATATGTATAAAAAATAATGGGAAACTCCCTTTATTTATCACGATACAGCAAATATGTATAAAAATAATGGGAAACTCCCTTTATTTATCACAATACAGCAAATATGTATAAAAAATAATGGGAAACTCCCTTTATTTATCACAATACAGCAAATATGTATAAAAAATAATGGGAAACTCCCTTTATTTATCACAATACAGCAAATATGTATAAAAAATAATAGGAAACTCCCTTTATTTATCACAATACAGCAAATATGTATAAAAAATAATAGGAAACTCCCTTTATTTATCACAATACAGCAAATATGTATAAAAAATAATGGGAAACTCCCTTTATTTATCACAATACAGCAAATATGTATAAAAAATAATGGGAAACTCCCTTTATTTATCACAATACAGCAAATATGTATAAAAAATAATAGGAAACTCCCTTTATTTATCACAATACAGCAAATATGTATAAAAAATAATAGGAAACTCCCTTTATTTATCACAATACAGCAAATATGTATAAAAAATAATAGGAAACTCCCTTTATTTATCACAATACAGCAAATATGTATAAAAAATAATAGGAAACTCCCTTTATTTATCACAATACAGCAAATATGTATAAAAAATAATAGGAAACTCCCTTTATTTATCACAATACAGCAAATATGTATAAAAAATAACAGGAAACTCCCTTTATTTATCACAATACAGCAAATATGTATAAAAAATAATAGGAAACTCCCTTTATTTATCACAATACAGCAAATATGTATAAAAAATAATAGGAAACTCCCTTTATTTATCACAATACAGCAAATATGTATAAAAAATAATAGGAAACTCCCTTTATTTATCACAATACAGCAAATATGTATAAAAAATAATAGGAAACTCCCTTTATTTATCACAATACAGCAAATATGTATAAAAAATAATAGGAAACTCCCTTTATTTATCACAATACAGCAAATATGTATAAAAAATAATGGGAAACTCCCTTTATTTATCACAATACAGCAAATATGTATAAAAATAATGGGAAACTCCCTTTATTTATCTTAATACAGCAAATATGTATAAAAAATAATAGGAAACTCCCTTTATTTATCACAATACAGCAAATATGTATAAAAATAATGGGAAACTCCCTTTATTTATCACAATACAGCAAATATGTATAAAAATAATGGGAAACTCCCTTTATTTATCACAATACAGCAAATATGTATAAAAAAATAATGGGAAACTCCCTTTATTTATCACAATACAGCAAATATGTATAAAAATAATGGGAAACTCCCTTTATTTATCACAATACAGCAAATATGTATAAAAATAATGGGAAACTCCCTTTATTTAACACAATACAGCAAATATGTATAAAAAATAATGGGAAACTCCCTTTATTTATCACAATACAGCAAATATGTATAAAAATAATGGGAAACTCCCTTTATTTAACACAATACAGCAAATATGTATAAAAATAATGGGAAACTCCCTTTATTTATCACAATACAGCAAATATGTATAAAAAATAATGGGAAACTCCCTTTATTTATCACAATAAAGCAAATATTTATTTCGTTTCCTAAGTTGTCATTTTGACGAGTACTTTTACGTCCTTAACTTACGGTACTTTTATAAATTAAGGTTATTAAATAAAGCTGACGTTTACAAACAGCCAGCAGTAGATTTAAAGGGATTATGATGTGGACGTTCAAAAGGCAAGGTGTACGCTTATATAACCAACTTCCAAGTAATGTACAAAAATTGACAAATAAGTCGGACTCGCGCACGAAGGGTTCCGTACCATTATCTACAAAAACGGCAAAAAAATCACGTTTGTTGTATGGGAGCCCCCCTTAAATATTTGTTTTATTTTAATTTAATTATTTATTTTTAAAGGGAATATCGGAAGGTTCTCGAGTGGAGGCCACAAACCGGCAAGCGCAGCGTAGGACGTCCACCTACAAGATGGGCAGACGACTTGGTAAGAATCGCAGGTCGGCGTTGGATGCAGGCCGCTTCCAACCGCAGTTCGTGGAGATCAATGAGGGAGGCCTTTGTCCAGCAGTGGACGTCCTACGGCTGATATGATGATGATGATGATAAAAGGGAATATATAACTAAATATTCTGTGAATATTTCAAGCGTCTACCTGTTGCCATTGTCAATCAATATCGAGCTAAAACGAGCAAAAAAAATCACGTTTGTTGTATGGGAGCCCCGCTTAAATATTTATTTGATTCTGATTTTAGTATTTGTTGTTATAGTGGTAACAGAAATACATCATCTGTGAAAACTTCAACTATCTAACTATCACGGTTCATGAGATACAGCCTGGTGACAGACGGACAGACAGACAGATAGACAGACAGACAGACAGCGAGGCCTCAGTAATTAAACAAAAGCTATATAAAAAAGTCTACTATAACATATCGGAATATTTAGATGATAGAGAAGCTTAGGATGGACATCGCTTCTATTCGGTCAAAAATGTTACAATTTAGACGTAATTTATTTTCTTTGTGGTAATGTATTCAAAAAGGATCAATAAAAATAATATCCTGCCTTGTTTACTTGCCTCTCTTTCCTTGCTTGATCGCGAAGAAACAGGCAATAAAATTGACGTTTTAAAGTGATCCTTGTAATGTAAATTTGATTATATTATGTTTTGATACTCACAGATCTAAGCGATACAGGCATGCCGTCTTTGGTGATGGGTCCTATTCCTTCGATTTTCTTTGGCGCATCCGCCATTTTCCGCGAACCGCGCTCGTGATCGCTCCTCTCGCCTTCCGTTTCACTCGCGTACTCCCGTCTTAAGGCATGTACTCAAAACAAAAAACATTGGAATGCTAAAATTAAAACAGTTATTCACTTATACTACATGCATACTCGCCCGAAAAAGCCCCAAGAAATCGATCCACACTAATCTAACGTTCACTAAAGCAAAGGAATTGACAAAGCGTCAAGTAGGTTGTACGCGTCGCGCTAGCTTTCTTGTCTTACCTAAAAGTCGTACGAACTATGGCAAAAAACCAATAGTTTACGAATGTGCTCAGTTTTATTATAAGTTATCAAACTCATTTAACGCATTTAAAAGTAAACTTGCTCAACATATTATAACAAATATTTACCAAATAAAGTTACTATACTGCGTGTCACCGCATTTACGACAATATTTTAAATCACGGGTACCTACGACTGTTCGTTAGTATTGTTGTAAAATAGTTTTTTTTTATTCATAACCAAGATTTTTTTTTAATTTTCAATATACTTTAATTTCAAGTCCTAAAATATCAATGCAAATATCAAAACAGCCTGTATCAAATAGGTAAACAAATCATATTCATCCATCATGTAAATAGGTACCTGTAAAGCTGACTAATCGGCATCGGCGCAAAGGCGCCGCCGATTTACGTTACTAATTGTTTATTGGAAATGTATCGATTACTGGATACATATTCAAGCTACCAGTATTAAACCAATCTCTAAAATCAGTTAATACTTATACTGCATATGTGTTTTAAATTAATGTCGTGAATGCGATGACAGACTGTATAACTAACGAAATATCTAACTGAATGCGTTATTAGATAGATAAATCTTTATTGAATTACCACACAAACAGAAATAATACAAAAACAAGTACTAGGCTAGAATAAATAAGGCAATACAATGGGCGGCTTGATCGCTTTCAGCATTCTCTTCCAGGCAACCTTTTTACCTACCTACCTTAACTCGAACGAACTACAATATTTTTTCTGTGTCTACAGAATCAAGTGATAATTAGTATATCTTTGAGAAATGTTTATTATACCTAAATTCAATTAAAAAGCATGACTTGATTTAGCCTGCTTTTGGAAAGTAGCCGGCTTAGATGCAAGATGTTTGATTCCCGCCGCGGGACAAACATTTGGATGATCATCTAATATTTAAGGTTGTATTACATTATACCGGCACGGATCCAGCACGGCTCCAACCCAGAAATTTACTTGTCATTCAAATTAAAGCATTAAAACCAGTGTCGTATAATATATTTCGTAATGTCAATATAAAAAGCCGCCGGCGGGCAGGCAGCGCGCTTACAGCTACCATACGACTAGTCGCGGAGCCCGCGCGCTGTAAGCGAGGAGACCGCACGCTGTAAGCGAGGAGACCGCGTGCGTACAGTGCGCCGACTGCGAGCCATCTTCCTCAAGAGCAATAGCGATTATTACTAGTTCGCGCAATGTAAACTGAGACATTATGAAGTCGTGCGAGTCCTAGGCGTGTTCATTCACGAATATACTCATATAATAAGGCACTGGGATTCGTTATAAGATCTTGCTCTCAATTTTCTAATAAAATGTTCCGACACCTGTCCATTAAACATGATGCATACGTTTCTATTTGAACTTTGTAACCCACAGACCTTATGTAAGTATGAGATTAACGATGGACCTTTAAATATACGTTTAAAAAATTAAGGGTAATAATGCAATCATCGTAAACATTATAATTTGATTACCTATTCTGGATGTTAAAGTCGTAAAACTAGAGTAAAAGAAGCCATTATTGAGACTAAGGTGCGGGCGAAACTGAGGTATGGATTTATTGTAACGATGCTTTTAGTCTCGTTACACGAATTCTGTTTTGGAAGTGTTTTTGACTGGATTTTTGGGCAGTAGTGCTGTAGTAGTAAACATTGTTTTGGTTCTGACGTTTTGGTTAGGTCTTTGACACTGACAATTCATTTGTTGTCATGCAATCATTCACCGGTTTTAAAAAATCGACTTTCTATTCGACTGTTTCAAGAAATCTTTACCGCATCACTGTTTTTGGAAGAAAAAAAAACACTTTTCTCCCTGACACAATGTCGGGAGGACGTTGTTTTATTTTTCAAGATTTGTTTTATCGGATTTAATCTCCAAGTTTTGAGGAGATTAATCATGTTTTGTGTTGGAAATTGGTTTGATAGGGCTTGGTGATAATGCCGGTCTAGAAATTTTGGAATTCGGTAAGAATTTGACCTTTGGAGACGCCATGATGTGATGGCGCGTCCTAACAATGATATTATTCGAATTTATTTTGTATTTTTCATAGATTTCAAAGATGTTTTCTTCGTATTGGATTTTTGAGCGTTATTGCTCGATAAGCAATCTAAAATTATTTGAGTTTAGGTACTCTACTAGAATAATTTTAATTCTAATATTTAGTCTCATTGTTCCAGTTTGATACGAGTCTTTCGGGTAACCCTACCTTTTAATTTTCCCTGGTTTTCTTACCTGTTATTTGGATTTAATTTAATTTACCTACCTCATTGGAAACCCCACATTTTGGAAGACAAAATTTCCAATTTGAATTTGCAACTTCACCCTAGCTTATTAGATTCTAATTAGAATACACTAGGAGTTAAACCTTTGTACTAGCCTTCTGCAAATTTCCTTTTTATTTTTATTGGATTGCAATAACGACAGTCAACTACAGTTTACAACTTTGTTTAGTTTTTAACCTCCGGCACCGTAGTTTCTAGGATGTACTGGTTTTATTAATAAGTAAATTTAACTTCACATTGCCGCATACAGAGTTCAAATTTCCACGGGCAAAGACTTACAATAAACTCTAAAAATGATATTCAATCTTTCATTAGCCTCCCCGGCCTTGTGATTAGAAGCTCAATCTTTTCGGCAGATTTATCCAGGTAATTTGTTTTTCAAAATTCAAGTAGGCATGGCGCCCGAGATTAGTTTGCTGTTTGTTTTTGTATTTTAGTGTGCCTACCTGTACCTTTATTAGTTAGATTCACTTGGCACTTAGCCAAGAAACCAGAAATTAAATTCACCCACCTTATAAACATTATTATTATATTACATATATTTTTTTATTTTTTATATTACATTATGTTGAACCTTTGAAATGGGATCATCATCATCATATTTTTTTTAAACTGGATAGATCTTCGTTTGACCACAATCTCAACTGATGGTAAGCGATGATGTGGTCTAAGATGAAGCACGAAGATCTAGATGAAACCTATTCACTCTTACCTTAAAGAGACCCAGATCGTATTCTTTAGGAAAAACAGACGACGGCAAAGTGTTCCATACCTTAGCTATACGCATCAAGAACGTAGAACCAAAACGGTGTGTGCGAATGGGTGGTATATCAACTAGGTACGGATGGTACTGAGCCGTGCGCCTGCTTGTTCATTCATGGAAAGGAGATGGCGGGATCAGATCGTATAGTTCCTGGGCACATACCCCGAAATGTATTCTGTAAAAGATTGATAGGCTTGCAACTTTACGGCGGTGTTCGAGACTTTCTGTCTTAGTCTCCGCCATATATTGCTCACCTATAAGCATAAAGCCCTACGTTCTATCGAGTCTAAGGTGGCGAGCTGGTATTTGGCCGAAGCATCCCTAAGGTGGCAGCAGTACCTATTCCATACCAACTTGTGCTTTGTAAATACCAAATTTATATGGGACCTCCCCTGAGGTTCTATCTTTCAAAAGAAAAATAATAAATTAAATCGGACAGCGTAATAACGAATTATCGCTGAACATCTTAGGTACCAAGAACAACTTATACCAAAAGTTTTTTTATAGGATTTGGTGGAGCAAGTACATAGCACCACCTGACGTTTGTTTCTCGTCGGGAATTGAGCGCGTCAGTGTTCTCAAATGTATAAGATTTTTGTTGAAAAATTACTTTTTCAAAACAAGCTTTTATAAAATTCATAATCGGAACCGCAAGCAGATTCAAATGAGCCCAAATACTACTAGCCCATATAATCCATTCAGAAGTTCCGTTGTCTAATATCCGTTTCCATCATGAGACCACCTCCACGGTCCCATATTATTGCATTGTCACCGAAGTTACATATGTATTCCAAATTTCAGTTGAATCGGTTGAGGGGAACGGGTTCAAAATTCAGTTGCAAGATTCCACCCGGACAAACATACATACATTGCAAGTTAATAAAAAGCTTGTAAATAAAATAGATTAAACTTACACAATATTTCGCATTTACTAGTCTATTTAAAAATGTTTAAATAATTACCGGGATCTCCTCTTGGTGGTGATGGCCTGTCACGAGGCAGACGCGCAGTGTCCTTCTCGTGCTGAATATAATTTGGACCACGCGGTATTTGTCCTTCTGAAATGCATAATAAATTTGATTTTATTTAAAGTGTTATCCGACGGTAAATAATAAATTTCTTAACACAACACATTTCTTTTATAACTTTTAATTTAATGTGTTTTGTGACATCTAATAATTATGAGATTTACTATGTATTGATTTTTTTAAGTTTCTGTTTGTGTGTACTGTGCATACTCTGCTGTGTTTTGTTAATTGTGGTTTGTTCTGGCACAAAAAGATGTTTTTTTTTCGTTTTCTCTAACCTTAACTGGAAAAACACAATATTCCCTAATGGCGGGTTCCTATATCCGTCGTTAACCGACTACGCCTCGTATCTCCTTGAAAAAGTGTCAAACTAGTGTCAAACTTTTGACAGGTTTTCAAGGAGAAACGAGCCATAGCAGGTTACCGACGGATATAGGAACCCGCCATAAAACTACATAACCAGGAGTGGGCAGTATTTGAATTACTTGTAATTAAAATACGTAATTGAAATACATATGTATACGTATTTTATATTTGTAATTCAACTACTTCGTAAAAATGTAATTTGTTATTGGTATTTTAAATACCTGACGCTGAGGTATTTTGTATTTGTAATTCAGTAACTTCGTAAAAATATCATTTGTATTTCAAATACCTGGCGAGGTACTTTGGAGTTAGGATTTCAAATATTTATGTCTTCAAAATAAATAAGAACATTTAGCGATCTTATTATTGGTGCGTTCTACAGGAAATAGTGCTCGATAGTTTTCGTAACTATTCGTAAGCAAAATGGCGACCGCTAAATATGTCAATCTTTAAAGTTGGCAACACTGCGCCTGTACTGTACGACAAATTGTCAAGCACCTAACACCTGAATGTAATTTGTATTTTAAATAAAAATAGTTAAAATACTGTATTTTGTATTTTATATATTATAACATACACGACTTAAAAATATTTTGTATTTCGTATTTTAAATGTGTGTGAGATAGTATTTTGTAATTTGTATTTTAATTTACGCTGTATTTAAGCTGTATTCTGTCAGCTCTGACCATAACATAATCCGAAAGCAATTCGTTTTTTGATGTTGCAATCAGAACTTTTCTATTGGAAGACAGTTGAGCTCACCTTCTGTCAGCGTCAGTGGATATTAAACTTTAGTATTGGCCGACCCTCGTCAGGTCGTTATAATGTGACACATCTTTTTCAGGTCGATCCGTACAATTGAAAAGGTGAGGCCTTACAACTTGTCGGATTTGACTTCCGATTCAAGCCTTTGAATGCGCAAATCCCTATAGGTGAGGGGAATGTTAATGTTAACGCAGGTTTTTTTGGGGATTGTATAAATATTAGAATTTTAAATGAAATGGAATGTGTTTTCTTTATCAATTACATACCTACATTACATGAAGAGGATTACCTGAATGCTACGCACAATCATATTTTTATTTGTTTTTAAATCCCAATGCAGCGAGGAAATATTTATAATACGTATATATATATTTATAAATGCAAATGCAGCAGATGTCTGTATATGCAGAATTGAATATCTTCAAAAGTTTAGTCTAATAGTCTACATAACCTAACAAAACGTTCGTAACTATTTATTGAAAAAATGATTGGTGCACGTTGCTGCCTTTTGACCCATCCCAACTTTCCATCCTGTACAATGTTTGGGTATTCTAATATACTACCCTAGACCCGAAAATTATAAAACAAATGGAGATAAAACTCCTGTAATAAAAAGACTGAAGATTTTCGAATCCCCTGCTCTATTTGATGTTTCCTCTAATAAAGGTTCATCCCAATTCCCAAAGGTAAAACCGATGGTAATTACCATACTTTCAATGATTCCTAATGAAGGGTTGCGACTTACCAAAGATGGGCCAATTAATGAAAGTTTGGCACCAATAAGCCGTTGCGGCCGCGCAGTGAATAAATTAGTAACTTTCCTGAGAGTAAGCTAAACTCTATTATATTAATGGATAATAGCATTGTTTCAGTGAGGAAATGACGAATAAGTATGCACCTCTCTTTTTAATATAGTAGGTACTATAGATAAACATGAACTCTCAGGATGAAATAACCGTAGTTCTATAGTTCAAACCACACGGAATAACGAAGGGTACACAGCACAGGTTACCTACAACCTTGTCAATTACGCCAGCCAAACTACACAAGAAATTAACACTAAGCCTGCCTTCATTAAAGTGATCAAAATACGGATTATAAGGGCCCGTTATTTGGTGAGCCATTAAAATAAGTCGAGCTCAGACGAATTAATTTGCCTTTGTCAATATTTGTCTTTCACGTTAAAACAGTGCGCACCGTTCGGCCTAGTTTTATTGTTGTTGTGCATTTAGTTAAATAGCCATAACTGGGATTGTTTAAAAGCAATCCCACTTAGTTGAAAGCGATTGAATGGCGTGCTCAGCTGAGTTGACTTTATATGAGGCTCCCTGAAGCGTATCGTATCATATTCATGTATGTTTTGAACCGAGATTGTCGATTGATTTTACTGTTTGTTTTAGAAAAGTATCTGTGATAACCAGTCGCGTCTGCTTTTTCCGGTGACCAAAACTATTTAAAATAGCTGACAATAAATGTTAGATTTAACCTGCCTACTAAAGGATTATCACAATACAATATTGTTTCAAACAAACTAAGTAGGGTCATTACGCTGGATCGCGGCCGTGCGTTGTTTCGCGGCCTCTTAGAGGACCAACAGTATAAATATTGCAATAATAAGAATTCTATCTCACTGTTACCAACGCGTTGTGGCACTTTAAAAAGTAGGATAGTTGCAGAATGTAATGCCTATTCAAATTAATCGGTTAACCTAATCCGTGTGCCGGAAATAAATCGTCAATTTTGCCAGCCGCGCTGACAGCGTACACACGTACGTAAAGCTGCGCAAAAAATAGCGAACAGGTCCCGCTTTCAACGTAAGTATTTCAAGTTTACGATTACTTATTACTAGTGGGATTGTTTTTTGAGTGATCATAGTTGATTGTTTCATGTAATTCTGCATTTATTATGGGAGTAAATTACATTAATACCAGCTTTATTTGGTGGCCGCCAACCAACACAATATTTTTTTAGTAAAGTGGGTATACGGCCGGGTGGCCGTGGCACTAGCTCATTGAATGCAATAAGTTTGCTTTCTTTTCTATTATTAATGTAAATAAAGCTTCTCTTTGTGCAACATTTATTTATTGTTGGGGTTGGTTTAAATGATATGGTTAGTTCACGGCCACCAAAATATAATTTTATACGGATTTTATCTATAATGTGGCCGCAAACTAAAACATGCTAACAAAACAAATCGGGTTCGCGGCCGTCCGAAAATCATATGAAAAATAGACGGCCGTTATCTGACTATTTGCAAATAGAGGTGTAAGTTTACGGCCACTTCTTTCAAACATACGGTTTTGTTTGGTTTTTCGATAAGTTTTGTTATTAAAGATGTATACGAACAAACCCAAAGAAAACTGACTTACACTCCTGAAACTCTGCAGTAGACATTAAAAGAAATTCGCGAAGACCAAGTCCCAATCAGGAAAGTATCACGTAAATTCGGTATTCCGAGACGTATAATTCAAGATCGGTTATGTGGCAGAAGAACTGACGAACTAAAAAAACTGGGCCCTGAGCCAGTGCTGGGAGAAGAAGGCGAAAAAAAGTTATAGAGTGGCTTATAAATATAGCCAAATGTGGTTTTTCCAGTAAAGAAACAAGAGCTATTAGATACCGTGCAAAAAATTTCAAAGATTTAAAAAAGCCGAATCCTTTTAAGGATGATCGTCCTGGACAGACATTGTATCTAAACTTTTTTAAACGACAGAGATGTCAGTAAGATCTGCAGAAGGAATCAACAAAGCTCGCGCTAGGGTGACCGAAGAATCGTTTCGACTGTGGTTGAAGACCTAACAGAACAGAATATAACCTAACAGTACTCTCAACATTTAACGTTAATGGTGAGATGTGCCCGCCATTGGTAGTTTTTCCATATAGAAAAACTTAGACTTAACACAAACTTTTTGGTGGTCTAATACATATTAGACCACCAAAAAGTTTATCAGACGGCATGCCACAACACTGGAGTCCAGGAAGAAGCGAATCCGGGTGGATAAATGGATGACAGAATTCATCAATTGGATAACAGAAAATAATATCAAGAAGCCCGTTCTTCTGCTAGTCGATGGACATAAGTCGCTCAATATTAAAGACATAGGTAATGTCTTTAATGTTGAGCTCTATCTGTAAAGAGCTTGGTATTATTTTATATGCTCTTCCCCCGAACACTACGCATATGCTGCAGCCTGCCGATGTCAGCGTGTTTGCTCCGTTAAAAGCCCAGTGGAAGAGTCACGTCAGAAAATTCCTTGGAAAGCCAGAAAATTTGAACAAAGCTGTAACAAAAACAACCTAGTGGTTAGGAGTTTCAAGTAAGGAAAAAAAGGAGGAAAAATAGAGAAAGGAAAGAAGAAAGGACAGAGGGAAGAATTGTTGCAGAAATTATGAAGGTGAGTTGGGAGTAGAAGGTAAAATGCTGTAGAGATTAGAATGCCTGAATGACGAGATTGTAGTGCGTGACCCCAGGTTAGATGAACAAATCCTGTGGAAATAAGAGATGTTAGAATAGTGTAAGGTAAGGTTAAGTTAGAGCACAAGAAAGGAAAGAATACTGAAGAGAACGTGCTTTTTAAGAGTATAGGCATTTGAGTGAAAATTGCAATCATTATGCCCTATGTGGAAATTTATGATAGAACCATTATATGGTGAAAAGTGTACAAAAACGCAAAAAAGTATGAAATACTCGTAAGTCATTATTGTATGTAAAACTGGCGGCCGCGAACTAACTTTAGGATGGCCGCGAACTGAAAAAAGTGGCCGTCAACCAGCATTTTGAGCAAATTTTAGGTAATTATTTATTAAAAAAAAAACTGTTACAGTAGTCCTCCAATACTAATTTCGAAAAATAACTTGATGATATCTGCTACGCCTAAAGAAACAATCAGAACCTGAATAATGGACATATCATACTCATTTCAAGGAGCAAAGGTGGGAAGGCGACTAAAAGGCCGCCAACCGACGCAACGACCCTATTAGCGAAACAGAATGTCATCAAAGTGGTCAACGTTTTATCAGATCAAACCATACTGCAGTACTTTCAATTGAAATGTCTTCAAATTGTTTATTCTGAACTCTAAAGATTTTTGGGCACCATAATCTAGAAATGGTATACAGATATGAAATAGCGCAAATGTCTCAAGTTTACGATGGTACGGGTCACATTTATGTGGACGGCATTGGAGTGTTTTGACGTAAGAAAGGAGTACTTACTGAGTAGATATACGTATTGGAACCGCATTAGGCCTATTTACATAAACACAGCAGATTATTCAATTAATATCACATAATTAAACTCGTTATAAACGGTTTTTAAATTAAATATGTACATAAAATGAATAGTAGGATATAATTTTACAATAAAATTAAGTTGTTTAGGCTAGTTTTGTTTTTTACGCCATCATACACTTACTGGGAGAGATTACGCCTAATGATCTTTGTAACTTACTGTTTAATTTAAAGAGCTTACCTCTGGCTTTCTGTAGTAGAGTGACGGTAGGATTCTGGGCCCTTGGTAATCTGCTGGTAACTGTCGAACCGCCTAAAGTGTTGAAACCGGTGACTGGTGCACTTTGCGATGTCCTCAACCGACTTTCGCTCTCGGAGCCGCTGGTACAACCGTTCTGTTCTGCGTTCTGAAATTTGCATGATTCTTGTAAGGGATTGATTGATTGATTAAAAATACTTTATTGCACTTATAAAAGTAGTACAATGGCGAACTTAATGCTAAAGAGCATTCGCTTCCAGACAACCTTTGTGTCTTAGGGATCTTTATCTTACGACAATTCATCAAAGTAGTTGAGTTTACTGTTGCAACAGTTTAGCTGAAAGGTTTATACCACTCTTATGTAATATGGATAAAACTAAAACAAAATCGATGCAACATTCTTCTAATATATAAAAATCTCGTATCATGGTGTTTCTGGTCGCACTCTTCTGAAACGGGTGGACCGGTTATAATGATTTTTTTTGTTTATTTGGTAGGTATGAGAATAGTTCGTAAAGTATTTTTCACCCTCTTACCCCCCCCCCCCCCCCCCCCCCCCCCCCATTTTTAATGGCGAATTAGTATTTTTGTATGATGTTTGTATTTTCATATAATTTAACCATCGTTCATTGACGTGAAGACATTTACATGAAGTGTCGCGTCACTTTGACAAGAGTGTTTTATATAGTCTTTATCCCGAAGTTCCCACAGGAACGGGAAATTTCAAGCGTGCGAAGCCGCGGGCGGGCCAGCTAGTTTAAAAAAAATTAACAAAGCTATAAACAGACGCGAGCGTGATTAACGGTAAATTTTGAAGCGGAATCTAGCCGGGTTCCGCGAATCAGCTAGAAAGCGCGAACAATTCAAAAGCCTGCTAAAGTTACATGCACTCTATGCATGAACATTTAATGCCAAAACTGACTACTCAAGTCATCTCGAAAAGCTTACCAAACGAAATCAAGCAGAAACCAAGTCACCGTAGTCGAAACCGGATTAGAGGACATCATCATTATCAATATCAAAGCAAACAGGCACCAGTCTCTCACAATATTTGTTGACACCCAAACAACTTGCTTTTGTAGTTTAGACATAAGAAAACAACTCACAAGTGTTCTCTAAGTTCTAAGTGTTTGTAAGTTCTCTAACAAGTGTATAATTATTTTTGTCTTAACCCACACTGTCTAAATAACCAGTTTTTTTTTATACTACTTATATGGCAAACGAGCATGCAGTTCACCAGATGTTAAGTGGCTACTGCAGCCCATGGATATCCACATAGAATTCAAAACAAGGTTTTATGTTGTCTTGATCTCCATGTGGATACGTTTCCATACTATAGGACTTAGCTGTTATGCCTATGTGCCAGTAATTACAGGAACATACTATTACCATCTAACTGGAATACAGCAGCACAAGTACGGATTAAGTAGCTTATTCAATTTATCATATAAATGAGCCCGAAAACTTTTCAATCGATTCAGGGACTGCTAACAATAATTTTATTATTGCTAACGTTTTCCATTGCAATTCCGTAAAGCCTAAATAAACTATAAGGAATCGTTCTTCACGAGAAAGTTCCCAGTCAACAAAATATCGTTATTTAAAGCGCTATCTATTGTCGGTATCGGATTCCCACTTGTTTAGCTTTGTATCCCCAACAAATTCTAGAATCGGATAACCTCTTATTTTAAAGTCGATCCAAAAACTTCCTTTGAAAGTAAGTAAATGGCATTAGATCTTTTGTCAAAGAGTAATCTGAGGAACTCTGGACGTAGATAAAGGCACCCTTCGTTTTTTTTATCGCAAAGGATTTTTATTAACATCCCGTTTACGAGAAAGTTTACAGTGAACAAAACACGATCTATTGCATTATTGTGATGTTCCAGTGAACTGACTGGTAAAGAATAGCATGAAACATTAATTCCGTAGGTAATAAGACCCTAGTGGTCAGCAAGATGACATCTTGCAAGTCAGGATAGGTCACTGCGGTTGGGAATATGTCTCCTCGACCACAATCGAAAGCACATTTACCTGCATTTCGATTGTCATCCCGTGCACAGTGCATTCGATTTCACTGGAAGACTGAACGAGAATAAATACGGGCTTTTGTGCCCATTGAACCAAGTAAAAATCATTGTATGAGCAGAGTATGAACTCAAAACAAGAAAAATGCACCAACTAGACTGTGAGCTCACGTCGAATTGTTATTTCTGCCTTGCATACTATTAATTAATTTTTAACATTTGATGTACTATCAGAGTCCCAAACGACTCGTATTTTCGAAGTAAAACTAGATTGTTTGCCATAGACTAATAAATATTCGTTCTTATATTAAACCATATTAGAATATTATGACTTTTTCAAATAATCTCACCTAACGAGTTCACTTTAAACACGCAGTTATCGCTCATAATATAGTCAATTAAAGTCGTATTATATGATTTTGCCCCAGCTTTAACCAACCCAATCAAAATGTAGCAAATTAATATAGACATTACCTAAACTAGGCTTCAACTAAACTAGCCGGGTTTATTGCCCGAGTTTTCTGGTGATTCTTTGGTAGGGAAACGCGTAAATTGATTAAAAATTATTTTAAAGATTTCATTTACTACAAAATGTATTAACATTGACTCAGTGGTGGTTATCAGATTTATTGATACCAACACCTAATTGATTAGGTATAGGTAAGTCGCATCGCGAGATTTACGACTGCCTTGACACAGGTGTAAATCTACCAGTAAACCATTGCTTTCACACGACTTTTTTCGTATGGTAGAATAAAATTGGTTTTTGACAGCGATAATTAGGTTTCTTCGGTCTGTTCCTGAATAAAAATCCATTTTTGTATCTACACAGCCATTGCACTCACACATACAGGTCTTCTTTTTTGCTGTTCTACTGCCGCTGTGAGATCGTCCGTCTCTTGGTCATTAATCTGCGAATGAATTGGTCTACCTGTTGTCATTCTACCTAGTTAAGATAAAAAATACTCACTCCAAACTTCCGTCTGGGTGGTGGTGTAGTGTCTTCGAAGTGTACCGGCCGGTAGGGCTTCCTCGGCGCCTGGGGAGAGTTGCCGGCGCTACCCGGCGTCCACACCGGTGGCGGCGGCGGCAGCGGCGGAGCGCCCGGGCTGCGGTCGGCCGGCGCCGGCGGAGGCGTCGGCGCTCCCGGCCTCCACACGGCTGACAGAAAAATACATATTACAAAATCTGGCGAATAAATCTGAGTCGATAAAATAGTAGGCCATTATATCAAACAACCAATGAAATTTAGCACTAATGCGAAGGTTGGAATTTGGAACACTCTTATATGTAGATGACCTTTTCCTGACTTCCTAGCACAACACTGGTGGAAAGCTATCCTAAACAAGATAAGAAGACATTATTTCCAACGTGTCCTTAGCATCTTCTCTAACACCAGCTTGCAATAATATTATGACCATTTGATCGAATTTGCCACCTGTGTTCTTTTTGTTCTAGTCGGTTGCAGCTCCGCTTGGTGATAAAGAGTCAACTATTCTATGCCTATTATCTATCTGTAATATCTATGCGATATTGATCCTGAATCTTATATCTTAGGTTTATTTGAGATCGAGATCCATTATCCTAACAAGGCCTACATTTAAAATAGTTCAACTCAAGCCCGTACTAAGGAGTAATTTTAATAGAATTTTAAGATTTCAGGCAAATATTATTGCCAAACCAAGAACAATACAATAAGACATCAACGAAATAGTCTTACAGGTGTATTCACACAATATTGAAACACTCTTGATATAGTAATCTGCTTTAATGTGGCAATCCACCATAAAACGTCAACAAAGTAAGGCGATTACAATAAATCACAGTGGTAGTAATTGGTGTGGTGTGGTAGTTAGTAGAGGGCTCATAAAATTAATACGGTTCATTTGACCTCACCTACCCTGAACTACTGCCAATACGTCAAATAAAGAAATTTAAATATTGCTTTTACAACCGTAAACGTGATCGTTTACGTTTACGGTTGTAAAAAAACGCAAACGTTGCCAGTGATGACCTATGGCACTGAAACGTGGTCCTTTACTCATGGCCTCATGACCAAGCTCAAGGTCGCTCAACGAGGTATGGAGAGGGCTATGCTCGGGGTTTCTTTGCGTGACAAAATCCGCAATGAGGAAATCTGCAGAAGAACTAAAGTTGACGACATAGCTCTCAAAATAAGCAAGTTGAAGTGGCAATGGGCAGGCCACATCGCTCGTAGAACCGATAACCGTTGGGAAAGAAAGGTTCTCGAGTGGAGACCACGGACTGGAAGACGCAGCGTAGGCCGGCCCCCCACAAGGTGGACCGACGATCTAGTAAGAACCGCGGGGAGCCGTTGGGCGCAAACGGCTACCAACCGCTCGTTGTGTCGATCTAAGGGAGAGGCCTATGTTCAGCAGTGGACGTCTACCGGCTGATGATGATGATGATGAACCGTAAACCGTAGGCCTCGGACTCGAAAATCGGTATACAAATGTAGTAGAGGAAAACGGGTAGCTAACATTGTGTGGTTACTTCCGTTCTGTCCCGCTCTTATTTTCTACATGAGCGATCTTGTACAACCCTAATTGTAAAATTGTAATATTGCCGCTCTTTCCACCACTCGGGGTAACCATTCACATTTTTTTACGCTAGCCAAAGTCCATTCGCGGCTGAAATGATTAACCGAGTTAGCAATTCAATTTGGACATTTGCCTGAGTGCTGCATTTTATGATCTTGCAATAAATCTCGGCAGAACGTAGACCGGCGTGTGTTTACTTGGTCGTTTTGTACAAATTGGGTTAGTGGCGGCGCGCCCCGCTGTCGACGTAATCGTTTAGCCAATTAGGATTGTGATGTGATCACGCCCCAATGTGAATCTTTACATATTTACCTTCACTTGCGCACCGATAGATTTGTACACACGAACGCTCTATCAATTTGAAACGGTCCCAGTTTGTCACGTTTTGAATATTTGCTTTCTAATCCTCCGTACATGAGTTATTCAAACTCTAGCGTTCTACTTTTGAAGGCTCACTTGATGGTTTGTTTTCACTCTATAATAAGACCAGTAAGAGTTCGCTTTATACATTCCAAACTCCAGATCACATGCCATCAGACCGAGGATTAAGCCGTATCGAGATAATTGGTTGTTTATCTAAAAAAGCTCCGAGAGTTTGTGTGCCGACATCAAAGTGGATACACGAACGCAAATAAATTAAAAGTGGGCTAAAAGCGAATTCAATTAAGGCGCAACTGAGAAAAATCCACGCTCTCTGTGCTTGTGTGGGTGTTTTTGGGTCCCGTCTATTGTGTAGGCAAGTTAAGGAGATGAGAGTGTGTAGGTGCGGGGATTTGCGAGCTCACGTGCCGGGAGGAACAGGAATTAAAAAAGTCTGGAGGTGTT
This sequence comes from Philereme vetulata, assembly GCA_918857605.2. Lineage (NCBI taxonomy): Eukaryota > Metazoa > Arthropoda > Insecta > Lepidoptera > Geometridae > Philereme > Philereme vetulata. The sequence goes on along the minus strand of OU975449.1, from coordinate 3,748,930 downwards.
TCAATCAATGGCATCGATGCGATCTAAAATTGAAACTTTTATTACTCGTAGGTATAATGCATATGTTCAATATAACTTCCAATGCGCAATTACTCTAAAATCAAATTATACATAGGTTTGAACGAGTGCCTGGGCCAGTCACGATAATACCATAATTATGTCAGCATCTGCGGTTAACCTTATTTGTGGTCAATAGTCAATTAAGTGCCCGGAATTAATTGGTAGGGTGATGATATTCGTCTTTAACATATACGCGTAAACTCTGGCGACCGACTCTTGATAATAACAGAAACGTAAGTCAAGTATTCCTAGATACTAAGTTTTAGAGGATGAAGTAAGCTCATGGAAAGACATGCTATAATATCACGTAACACAAACAAGTTTTGGGAAACACATGTTCTCACAATCTTAGCGTGTACAAGTTCAGTTTGTATCATGCAATAATACTCTGCACTAATACTCAATAATGCTCTTTAATGTTTGTGTAAATATATAAATAAATACTGTTTCGTATTTTTCCCACTCTCGTTATTAAGGATTCAAATCACAGGCGCATCGCACGCGCGGCCCTCCTAACTTCTACCTCAAATTTAATTATGTAACTCCGCCTTTTCTATTTAGGAAACAGTGTTGACATGTTTTTTTATGTCTGATAGTGGATCCTTGGCCATATTGATGTGATTCTTCTAATGATAGATTGGTTTTGCATTCATTCATTAATAACTGACATTTAAGCCTTGAGCCATACAATTTGACATACCTTGAGCCTTGAGGTGTGTCAAATTTAAATGTTCTTTAAATTTCAAAGAAATTGGATTGGGCAAGTCTTAAAAATCCAAACTTGGATATTTTTTTTTATTTTAAACCTATATTGAGTCTAGAATTTTTTTTATTGATGATAGCCAAGCGGTTGACCACTACCTCACCTGATGGTAAGTGAAGGTGTGACCGAAGATGGAGTACGCTTGCCAGAAGGATTAACTCTGGACTCCAAGATTATACTGGTTTGGAAAAACATACGCCAGAAGTGAGTCCCACTTCTACTTCTGCTAACAAGAAAAGTTGAAGCAAATCGTTTGGTACGGTAAGGTGGTACGCCGACCAGGTATGGGTGGTTCGGTACTTCTCGGTACATCTGCTTGGCCGGAGGTGGAAAGGGAAAGGAGGAATAATATCATGAAGATCTTGCGCACATTCACCAAAATGAATCTTGTAAAAAACTGAAAGTCTGGCCTACTCGGCGTCTGTGTTCTAGAATTTCAGTATTGTGGCTCTAGAGTACAAGATAAAATATATTTGTTTGCATATGACATAAACGTTTTATGTTATTTGGTTGTATGTATTTATGAAAATACTAAAGAGGGTTGCATCATATATATATCGGGGTGGGTAGTATCACTTTACTATCGCTATTATTTTTGCATAAAACCTCTCTAAAATTAAGCCAAAAAATTTTTATGAACTACGGTCGAATTTTGTCCACTATTATTAACTAAAACGTCAAACCAAAGATTAGGTACCAATTTTTGTCAAACGATCATACTAAAATGAATAGTGGTTCCGTTTCTGCCGTTTTGCGTCGAAAATTGTTTTCCGTCCACTGCTCCTGTAAGACTTCTCAGAACTTTTCTCGTTAGAAAGAGTCTGTTTACTAGATCACTCGACGAGTATTTACGACATAGTTTCAAGAAAATAAATTATTAATGTTAAATTCGGATAGTTCTAGGTCGGTTATTATTCATACCGTTTTGTGTTTCTCAAGTTGTAGGATGCTTGTTGAATTCATTTCGGAAGAAAATTGGTAAGTTTTTTTTTCTTATTTAAGTAGAATTTAAATATGTGAATTCGTAAATATTACGTAATTATTACCGAGGTTTAACGACTTCCATGGGACAAGTTTATTAAGGGCATGGCATTTCCTTGTTCTAAACAAAAAATGTTAATGCCATTACTCAGTCAAGATGACGGAATAAACTGTTTAGAAAAAATACGCCTAATAATAATTTATTCAAAATTTTGAATGACATGATCAAAGTCTGTATATCCTATAAGAACCACTTGAATTAGAGAGGCTCAAGATCGCAGGCAGTAGCAGGGCTGATGATAATGATGATGAAGACCTTTTTAAGAACCTTTTTAGGGTTCTTAAACAAAATGGCGAAGACTTAAGCCATCATGGCAAAGCCTTCATGGCAAAGGCCTAAGGGATGCCTTAACAGAAAATTACAATCTGAAAACGGAAAATTGTACTTAAACAAGAAAACGATTATAGCTCAATAATTTTAATCAAGAGTTTTCTCTTACAAAACCTTTCGCAGACAATAGACAATTAACTTCGAATTGAATAGCAATCCTAGGTCTTAAGAATTCTCAACAAGCAACGAGAACTAACAACTCAATCAAAGTAATTATTCGCCTTGTTTTTTATGGATTCTTAGTGCGCTATCACACTGGAGTTGCGAGCGTGTTTCCACCGAGGCGATTTGTGAACGAGTGCATCGCGCTGCATACGCTGCGAACGTATATTATACATTATTTGTTTTTTTTTATTTATATATCTGTTGTGTCTAGGTTGTAAGGTACAATAAAGAAATTTTTTTCATTCATTCATTCATTATAGGTACGTTACAATAGTTTCTACAAAATGCCTAGCTAAAGTGTGGCGGGGCGCGCGTGTTAATATTTTTTTTAAACGACCACAATCTCATCTGATGGTACGCGATGATGTGGTCTAAGATGAACCACGAAGATCTAGAAGTTACCTATTGAGTGAACATGCGGCGAGCTCTCAAAGAACACATTCAGAAATCGCCTCGCTGGAAACATGTTCGGAACTCGCCAGTGTGATATGACATTTACGTAGCTACTAAATTAAAAGACCGCAGCCACTGCTACAGTTGCGACACCTTTTTAGATGGATTAAGCTTGCATAGCATAGCACCAATAGGTACCATCCTCTTAGCGTAGTCAGTCAAAATTAAAGTTGCAGTTTTCCATCACAAGGATAATTCTGAAATGCTAGGCCGTGCACCCATCTTTTCTAGACGCCAACGCTTCTGGCAGACAGGGTCATAAAACGACAAGGTACGATGATATTGCTATCTCGCTCGCTCTTACAGCCTTTACGGAAGCCGTTAGTGATGCGCCGAGTACCTATCGATAATTTGTATTATAAAGGAAAAAAAACATGTTTATTGGTTGGCCCCGTCTGCCACGAGTTTTGACATCTTGGCTGCAATCAGACACTACATAAATCAGTTTGTAATTAACTAGTCAAAGACTACAAGAGCTCGGAATTGCAAGACGAACCGAGAACGCTTGGAAGGGATATTGGTCAATGAAACAGCTAATGAAAGGTACACTTCCTTTATTTCTGAAACGGAAGCTCATGGACGTGTGTATTCTCCCCATCCTCACCTACGGCGCGCCGACCTGGTCTTTGACTGATCTGCAAAAGTCCAGACTCAGGGTTTGTCAGCGAGCCATGGAACGCAGTATTCTGGGAGTCAGACTGACAGACCGAGTTCGTAACAGTATACTGCGCTCTAAAACGCAAATCGCGGATGTCGGGCAACAAGCGGGTAAACTAAAGTGGGATTGGGCGGACCACGTTTGCCGCATGTCGGATGCGTTATGGGCTAAAGCCACCACAGAGAGGACGCCTCTAAACGGGAAACGACCTCGTGGCAGACCGCGGTGAAGATGGAGGGACGAAATTGATGCCCATTTACAGGATTAGTCCACAATAGCCCAAAATAGAGACGGCTGGAAAGGAGGAAGGGAGGCTTTTGCCCTGCAGTGGGACACTACAGGCTCTTAATAATAATAGTGGTTCGCCCCGAACTGAAATCTCGCAAGACTCCCATAAAAACAAAAAAATATTATTCGTAATCTTTCACTGTCAAAGTAGCGCTAGCGTCACGAAATAAATAACCAACCAACTTACTTCACAGTTTCATTCAAAATACGGGTAACGGGAGTTCATGTTATGTAGACTTTTTTGGGGTACAAATTGCAGTTATTCTGGATTTCAAACTTTTGCCTATATTTCTGTCACTAAGCTACACGCATACCAAATTCAGCACTGTGGGGTCACTGGTGTACCCTGTGAATTTTGTCGAAGTTCAGTTTTTAATAACTCAAAAACTATAAAGACTTAAAAAATAAATATAATATAAATAAATATTGCTGGACATGTCACACAATAAATACGGAGTCTAAATGTACTAATGACGACCTTTCATTTGACGTCCCACTTGACCTAATAATCTCATTTTTTTTTACCGCTCTTGAACCCCAATATCTTATTAACCCCCCCACATTTTTAGCTCATTTAGTCACACCAAAAGTGTGCCATCACTACCTACCTATGTATAAAATTACACGATGATCGGATCAACGCTTCGAAAGTTATCCTCGGACAAACAAACATAGATACATAAATACAACGCCGATTTGTCCAAGTTGATTAGAGATCTCGCATTGCTCGATAAATTATTTGAATTTAAATTTTATTATTATCCGACACTTTAACACTTCCGACATTTTAAAACTATCTCAAAAATTACGAGCTGAACGGGATTTGAACTCGCTAAGCATGTTTCTTTTTACGGCTTTAAAGCGCCATCTACAGAGAAACAAGACAGATAATAACAATTTATACAATATAATAGTAAAATATACAATATATTGTATAGTCTGTTATAACAGCATAGAAGTAACGGCCTTAGTTTTTATCTAAGCCACCGTAGTAAACAAAAAATCACGATACAAAAATACAATCCTTTTTTTACCACTTTTTCTTAAAAAAGATGCTTAAAATGTTTAAGAATACTATTTCCCATATTCCACCTGGCATAAGATTCCCATATAGGGTCCTAAGAGTGATCGGTTGGTAACAACTGATACCTCCATCAATCTTTTTACCCACGTATACGTGTTCAATAAACGTCGTATTAACAGCCTTAGAAATTATTCTGTTGAATTAGAACGTATTTTCAATCACGTTACTATATGGAATATTTCGTTGGAGGCGATCTTTAGCATAGACAAACACAAGTTTAGATATAACACGGCCAGTTCAAAGCTAATAACATGTACTCTGCCGAAATACTGCTCTATACCGCTTTACACTGATCGCGCTTTCAGAGCTGTATAATAGGCTTGATATACGTTGCATAACTGGCATACCACTGTGTCATGCAAATAGAATAATCCAGTTTTACTTAACCACGTTTAAATCCCAAACATCGCATTAAAAGTTGTAAACCAGGCTTTCCATTGATACATTTTTACTGTCAGCCATATGATATCGTTATAACATTATAGGAATTTAACGATACATGATACTATAGCGGAATCAGAATGCAACATGTTTTTCACAGAGCAATTTCGATGGCGCCCGTACGCGGGTATTCATACGATACCAATCTAGTTATCGGACGAACTCGCCGCAATATTAAAATCCAATTTTATATGCTTCATGGCGTACTCATGTAATAAATACCACAGAAATGAAATTATGCAGAGTTATTATAATGTAATTATAGGATGAAATTAACTTCGAGCTTAAAATAACAACATATCAACGCTTCTGTGTAATGAAACAAGCCCTGCCCCAGGTGTTTAGTCTTAAACTAGATATACTCGTACTATGTAGTTTAATATTCCGATACAGTATTTGTATTCTATAGTCTAACTTTTTATTAGCTGCAGTAAAATGACGTTTTGTGGGTTGCCGGTTTTTGAAGAAAAATAAATAGGGATGTAGCTAAATGAGTGAATCATAAATGAATAATCAGTTTGGTTTTTTTTTTGAGATTTAATATTAAGTTGTAATGTATTTTTTTAACCTATTATTATTACTATACTAGAGGATTGATCTTTTTTAGTGGAAGTATAGGGAGGTACATTCAAAATGAAACAAAAACGTCATAATAATGTTATTTAATTAATTTTTGTGAACTGAATCACATCCCTATTGAGATTAGGCTGGCAACATTATTTTACGGAATGACATTTAGAAACGTCATTTTACTGCAGCTAATAAAAAGTTAGACTATAGTCGCACTGTTTCATTTTTTTGCGCCGGCTTAATTATAATGAAATAAAAATTTGCGAAACAAAACGAAGATGTCACAGAAACTTGTGAAAAAGGAAGAATGATGTCAGCGTCTACAGCCGTTTTACTAAGGGGGCACGGAGATATTAAATTATTGTCTCAGAGATGCTAATAGGGCCATTATTTAAAAGAAGGGAACTGACAAAAACTCCGCATTTACGATGCGATCCGGCGACGGAGCGTATTCTATAATAGCTTCTCATTTGGTTTATGATTTGTGTTTAGTAACTGACAAAATGATAAACTGTGTGCCATTCCAGAATAAGCCCTTTTCTTTTTAATATACTTGTACATACGCAGAGGATACGACATTTACGCGTAGTTGCAATCAGCAAGTAACGAGTAAAATCAAGTCTATGCAAGAAGTTGTATCTGAATATAGCAGAAACATTTCATATTTAGATAATGCCGAAATCTCGTAATGGAATCGTGCCGCCACTCTCTACTTAGCTCCGTTTTTGCTAACTTTTTAACTTAATCCATTTAAGATAGTCTACAGGCTTACAGTCCATCCCACGCCAAGCTTCTTAGCGAATAGCATTAAGTATTTGGTCTGTCTGATATTGAAGCTCAGAAAAGAAACTTTCACGTTACGTAAGGAGAATGTAAAAATTTTTAACCAATGGATTAACAAGAAATAAATATTTTTGTTGTAAAATTACTTTTTCCAAATAAGCTTTTATAAAACTCATAATCAGAACCACAAGCAGATTCAAATAAGCCCAAACGCAGGCACGGCACGCCGTGGAAGCAAACCTATCAAAAATTTAATTTGTAAGCACAAAGTATAGGCGTTTTGGCCACTTCCATCGTGGACTTTATATCAATATCCTTCTCCTAGATAGATTGCAAACCAATGCTGTTGACGCCTACCTCGCCAAATTACACAAGTCAAAGTATGAAGTCGACCAATGCATACTTTTGTCAAACTCAGTTGACTTCAGAAAACCAGAAAACACCCTCTGCCATCTTGGAGGTCCCACGATATTGGATTTATAGTATACGTCTTGGATGGTCCCCCATATTTTGGATTTAATGTGACGTTGTATTAGTTTTCGTGTTCTCCTCAGCAAGCCCTTTCATTTGATACCCATACTGTGGTAGTGCAGAAAAAGTAACTAGTCCGCCATCTTGGATGATCCGCCATATTGGAATTAGAATGACGTCACATAGCTAAGCATGCATTGTCATCCAAAATATGCGTGTATACTAAATTTCAGCTCAATCGGTTAAATAACTGATTTAAAATTCAGTTGCAAGATTCCACCCGGACATGATACTGTTATAAATAAAAGTGTTATTTTGGTTAGGTTGATTTTCATTGCAAATTAATTAAAATCTTGTAAAAACTAGTGGTTCGCCCCGAATTGAGATCTCGCGAGTCTCCGATTAAAACAGAAAAATATTAGTTGTAGTCTTTGACTATCAAAATAGTGCCACGAAAAGTAACCACTTAATTGACCTACAGTTTCATTCAAATTACAGGTAACGGGAGTTCATGTTCTGTGGTTATTTTTTATGGGGTACAAATTGCTATTAAAGTTAATATTATTTGTGTCACTTATGTTACACGCATACCAAATTACAGCACTGTGGGGTCACTGGTGTACCCTGTGAATTTTGTCAAAGTTTAGTTTTTATCATAGCGAATAACTCAAAAACTATAAAGACTTTACGAAAAATAAAAACGGAGTCTAAATGTACTAACAAATACCTTTTATTTAACGTCACACTTGACCTGATAGCCTCATTTTCATTTTTTTACCCCGTTTTAACCCCCATATTTCAACAACCCTCCCCACATTTTTATCTCATTTAATCACACCAAAATTGTGGCATCACTACCTACCTATATATTAAATTTCACGATGATCATATTAACGTTACGAAAGTTATCCTCGGACAAACATACAACGCCGATTTGCCCAAGTTGATTTAGAGGTCTCGCTTCGCTCGATCAATAAACGAAGCTGTATTTGGATTTGTGTCATAGAATTTAAACGAAAAAGTTCCTGCTATACAGATGATTTAATTCGAAGCGCATAATTTAGCTGAATGAATAAAAACTGAGCAGACACTCCTTTATTCGTGTTTTTTTCCATGGCACTCGAGCTTTGGAAAACGTGATTTCGTGTTACGGGAATTTCTGCCGCAAAAAATTGCGAGCTGTAAAATAAACCACGGACATTTTCAAAAACATTTCAGAAGTTCTCAACGTGCATACCTGCGTTGGGACGCGACAGAAACCATGTTTCTATCAATATTCTGTCATTTACAATGTACAAATAACTCATATTCGATTTTATGTTTTTCATCTTGTAAATATTTTTTCATCTGTTCTTCCTCTTGCGTGTAGACGCTACTCATCATTACAAAACCACGAATACATAAATTGTTATATGAAAATTTCTTGCTCTACCTTAGTATTATACCTAAAATAACATCGATATGAGTTTGTACAAAGATCGACGACTCCAACTTACCTGTAACAAAGAGAAAGAAAAATGAATTCAGAGTAAAAGCGAAGTCCGGTGAGATTAGTTACTTCGTATAGTTTATTATGGTAACTCAAATAGTCGTGTTTCCTGTTTGTCCGCCGTAGGCGTTCGCTGGTTATGCAACTTGTCACGGTGCCAAGCGATCAGGTGTAGTGTGACCTCTATGGTGCCCATGACCATAGCTCAAATAGAACAGTCACCTCATTAACTTGCAAACGACCACACTTGTTGAGCCAAATTATCTTATATTTAGTAGAACTATAGTTCCAGCTTTAGGAGTAATAAAAGATAGGGTCTGAATAATATGCGTTGTAACTATCTAGGATCACAACCTATTAACGAAAACCTCATCATGCCCGCCGCCGCCTTTACGAAGTTTATCGACTACAAATTTTTTAAACTCATGTAGTCGAGAATGATTAATATTAGCCATGTATTTATCGCGTATATGTTATTTGCCTTTTAATGCCTTTTTCATCATCATCATCATCGTCAGGATGCCTTTTTATAATCGTCTAATTTTACGTACTGATATTAAACCTTTAAAATTACCAGCTGACGCCTTCCCGAGCTGTGCCCAAGTGACTCATATTTACGCATGGCGCCGCTTGTTGCATCATGACTTCACGAGGGATGTTACTGCTAATGAACCAATTATCCGTAACATGGCCTTGCATCAGAGCTGATACCGGTAATTATTCAAATAGAGGATGCTTTTCATCAAACCTACGAAGTGTAATGAACTGATTACGAAGTAATCGAAACACGAGCTTTCAGAATCAGAAATATTTTATTGTTGAACTGTTGTACAACAAAGATCTTAAATATTAGGCACAAGTTTTCACAGTTTATCCATTTCGGACGTACAAGAATAAAACAAAAAAAATTTTATTAAAAGTTCTTATCTACAAAAATTCGTCGACTGAATAAATAAATAAATAATAAATAAATATGGCTGGACATTTCACACAGCGCTATCTAGCCCCAAACTAAGCAGAGCTTGTACTATGGGTACCAGATAACTGATAGAATACTTATATACTTTTTTTTTGTAAATACAAACTTATAATATATAGAGAAACAACCAGACACGGAACAAATATCTGTAGATCATACAAACATTTGTTCCGCTGCGGGAATCGAACCCGCTACCTTCTGCGGCTGAGCCGGCTATTCGCCCACTTTACCACGGAGATAGTCAAAAAATAATAATATGTTTTTTCTATAAGCAATTTGTTGAGGGCATGCTTAAACTCCATTATACTTTCTTCGCCTCTTATTGTTGATGGTACTTTATTATAGATTATTGGTGCCATACAAACACACACTCATGCGCACAAAGTGAGTTTTATACGATTGAAGGCGGAGGCAGCTCGCACGGCGGATTCCTTTGGGATATATGCTAAAAAGATTTAAGTTATTCCTTACAAAAATGGCGACCTCGTTAATATATAGGCATGGTAGGGTTAGAATATTCAATCTCTTAAAATATTCTCTGCATGAGTCCGTTTGTCTCAGGCTTTGTCTTATTAGATTGCTTATAATGTAGAGTCAAGAGTATTTTTCTACCGGAAGATATCACAGTCTAAAGAGTTATTTATTCAACGTGTATTTTCATACCGCGCGATGTTGTGAACAGATAAATAAATAGCCACTTGGCCAGTCATAAGTTCCAATGAGTCCGTTGTTATTCTCGTTTGTGGGTAAAGTAAATAACAATACATTGGACACCAGCGGACCCGAGGTCGCAACTGCCGTGTAATGTATCGAATACTATCGCAATCGAATTGAAATGTGAATATTCCTGGTAAATACGGCCGTGCGGTTCAGCATTCAGCCACTTCGAACCCCTATTTACCAAAGCAGATGCGGTAACGACTTGCGTTACAAAACATTCAATATATCGGCCAATATTTGGGATCCGAATGGAAATTAAGGATACCGGGGGCACTTACGAAATTGGTACAAATATGTAAATGTTTTTTGGTTGTTTGCGGATATCCGATAATGTTATGCATTAAGGTCGTGTGATATGAAGAACAAAATCTACGACAGGGATCTTGAAAAAACATGTTTAGAACTTGAGTTACCATAACGTTCAAGCCATGATCAGTAACAGAGCAGTATAGATGTTTTATGAATGAATGAATGTATGAATATGTATTTATTTTCAAAAAAATGTTTTTACAAAGTGCACTTAAATAACTAGTTATAATTCTAGGATACCTAGAGTGTTGTATCTTGTGGGCTTGCACTACAACCTTATTATCTATATCAAATGCTTTGGTACCTTGCTCTAACTAAGTTTAAAATAAACTTGTGTTTAGACGCAAAGGATCTCTGCTTTGGCTCGATAGACATAGGATGGGCATGACAATGTAGGTAGGTATGACTGACTACAGATACTATAGGTATAATATAGCCAGACTGAGCCTTACACTATTATGAATATGTACATCAATAAATTGCTTCTTTAGGAGCAAGGAAAAAAAACATCAAGAAAAACTATAGACTAAAAATAATACTTATCAACTAAAACTAAAAATAATACTTATCAACTAAAACTAAAAATAATACTTATCAACTAAAACTAAAAATAATACGTATCAACTAAAACTAAAAATAATACTTATCAACTAAAACTAAAAATAATACTTATCAACTAAAACTAAAAATAATACGTATCAACTAAAACTAAAAATAATACTTATCAACTAAAACTAATAATAATATTTATCAACTAAAACTAAAAATAATACTTATCAACTAAAACTAAAAATAATACTTATCAACTAAAACTAAAAATAATACTTATCAACTAAAACTAAAAATAATACTTATCAACTAAAACTAAAAATAATACTTATCAACTATAGCCCGTGTTTTTAATTTAACGATCAATCCATATAATTTAATTTAACTTAATTACTATTTTATGAACTTGTGTTGGTGTGAAAGTGTAATCAAACATTATTGCAACACTCAGTAGAAATAAATAATAGCATCTTATAGAACATCCCTTTTACTTTTCATCTTACGTGACAAAATCTTTATATGAATTTTCATAAAGCTGCCAAACTAAATGCTATTTCTCTAACAAACGGGACCGATGATGGTTTTTCGCCGTGAAAATGAACACGAAACCCTTTATTTTTCCAGATTATCACGGGTAGTTAAAATGATTCCGGCGTCGGTTGACACACATCTGCGCTTCTCAAATAGAAAACGCTATTTCTGCCTGTCCGTCCGCTTAATGACTCGAGACGTTATTCATAGGAAAATTATATTTAGCTGATTATTGCTCAATATAAAAGCCTATTGAAAAGTGTTTGCTTTTCGTAATGTATGTAAACCTTTAAATCAGTTTTGTTATACGTTCCAACAATTAGTACTTATAATCTAAACGATTGGGTGTTTTGAAAATGTATGTATGGATGAGAACGTTTTAAAATGTTTTCCATATCCTTTTTTTTTTTGTACTACTTATATGGCAAACGAGTATGCAGTCCACCAGATGTTAAGTGGCTACTGTAACCCATGGATATCCACATAGAATTCAAAACAAGCTATTATGTTGTCTTGATCGTTGCCACTCTCAACGTTGCTATACTATAGGACTAAGCTGTTATGCCTATGCGCCAGTAATTACAGGAACATACCGTTACCATCTAACCGGAACACTGATAAAGGTAAAGCGATGGTGCCCACTTCCTCGAGCCCGTTCACAAAAGCTCTACCATCAGTAAAACTTCTTTGAGGTGTTATACAACATTTGCTTATTTGCCCGCAAAAACTGTGATTGATCTGTTACTGTCACTAATCAAGCTAATCAAAATATTTTAACAATAATGTATTTGACGACCTCCGTGGCGCAGTGGGCGAATAGCCGGCTGAGACGCAGGAGGTAGCGGGTTCGATTCCCGTCGCGGAACAAATGTTTACATGATCTACAGATATTTGTTTCGGGTCTGGTTGATTCACTATATATTATAACAATGTATTTACAAAAAAAAATGTGTATAAGTATTCTATCAGTTATCTGGTTCCCATAGTACAAGCTCTGCTTAGTTTGGGGCTAGATAGCGCTGTGTAAAAATGTCAAGCAATATTTATTTATTTATTTATTCAACTTCTCCTAACATCCCCAACCTAATTTTAAACAAATAACGCATAATTCAAACTTAGTTATTATGCTAGTTTAATGAGACTGTGGGAAATTGTATTTTATTATGAGAGTAACAAATGTGAATTTTGATCATCAGCGCAACGCTAATACATCCGCTAGACGTAAAAAGAAAAATGTGATGAATGAACAAATAAATAATCACGGCATGTCTGTTGCCCAGATTTTAATCTTTGAGATGTTGGGTAAAACTAAATATTCTTTCCTTGGCGCCCTATATTTATGAATGCTTACGTATCATTATCAGATACTAGTTTATAAATTTGATGTTGAATTTAATCGAATTGATATACAGTACAGTAGCTGCAGTAAGAAATTAATGTCGTATCGATAATGGAGCCATTTAAATGGATCAGTAGGTATTCCATCTAAATTGATGACAGTCTTAGCAAGTCTTGGGATCCTTAACGATGAACGCAGTCATACGGATATGCTTTATATTCGAATCGGTATTCCACAATAGATTTGTAACTAATGCACCTTGATTGGGACCTACTGTTATATTTCCCGGAGGAGGGCGTTGATGTCTGCGACACTGTTTAATACTTAATTAAAAATTGTATGAATTAAAAAAATAATAATTAATTACTTTTATTATTCGACGACCTCCGTTGTGCAGTGGGCGAATAGCCGGCTGAGACGCAAGAGGTTTCGATTCCCGCTGCGGAACAAATGTTTGCATGATCTACAGATATTTTTTCCGGGTCTGGCTGTTTCTCTATATATTATAAGTATGTATTTACAAAAAAAAGTATATAAGTATTCTATCAGTTATCTGGTTCCCATAATACAAGCTCTGCTTAGTTTGGGGCTAGATAGCGCTGTGTGAAATGTCCAGAAATATTTATTGTTTATTATTATTATACTTCTGCAGATATCATCGTTTTTCACATCATTTGTACGATTGTTTATGTTCCAAATAAAGAATTTTATGATCATGATATTACCTCCGCTTGATTTACCACTAAGTTAGACATTTGTAAAAATAATTTCATGCGCGTGAAATGACGTTCCTTCAAGGTTACCGCGCCGATCGTCTGAACGTTACAATGAACGTTTTGTTTCCGCGATAAACGCCAACCAAGTGTGAGACGCGGTAGCGTAGCCGATATTTAAAACCGATGTTGGTGCACATAAAAAGTGTAATGTTATAAAACGAATAGAGCGTAAGGTCGCGTAGGGCATCTGGCGGTAAACGCACATGTGTTCGTTATTTATGTGGCGATCATTCAAAGAACTGATATCGCTACGCTTACCGAATGAAACGCAGCTAAGCAAAAACTAATTTATTGGAAACGCACAGCCATTAAATCTGATTGTTATATCAAAATCGAGACCGATACGATTAAATAGTATTTTATTTATAGTGTTATCCGAACACATACGGAAAATACCAAGATTTTTAAAATCATCTCAAAAATTTCAAGCCTAGACGGGACTTGAACCCGCAACCTTCCTCTTGATACGAGGATGCAGTATCCAACTGTGATACCAGGCCATTTCACGTCTAGGTCGAAATTACATCTCTTGTCAATGTACTAAACTGCATCGTTTGGCATTGAGCAGGTACAAAAAACTGTATAAGTTTTCCTGTAGGTGGAGCTAACGGCGCTTTAGTCGTAACTCTGAATCATCTCACTAATTTCGACCTAGACGTGAAATGGCCTGGTAGCACAGTTGGATAGTGCATCCTCGTATCAAGTGGAAGGTTGCGGGTTCAAGTCCCGTCTAGGCTAGAAATTTTTTAAATGATTTTAAAAATCTTGAACAATAGATTAGTTTGAGCGACGAAGTAAATTAATTGGAAATCATTAAAAAAAATCAAAAGTAAAACCATAGCCGCCATTTAACTTGATAAAAACTAGAAATGTAATTATGAAAAGTTTGTCATTATTAAGTTCGTTCAGCCCCTTTGTCATTCTAATGGTCCAATACAGTTTGAAAAGTTTATCGAGGCCAATTTACGGTAGCACCACGTGCATTCGTAAATTATGCCTGCATGTTCCCGGTAATGTGATAGTATCTGCCATGTAACGTCTGAATTAACAAGGAGTTATGGCAACTTGCTCCGGAATGCATCTTGCACGGATAGGGCGTTCCGAGCTTCCCAATGAGATCGCCATTATGCAACAGCGTGCACCGAATTCAAATCATGTGTTATCGACGAATCTATAGATTTGATTGATGCGAAATTAATGATCATTGATTAAAATAAGTACCTAAATGTATCTATACTAGTGGTTCGCCCCGAACTGAGATCTCGCGAGTCTCCGATTAAAACAAAAAAATATTATTTGTAATCTTTGACTATCAGAATAGTATCACGAAATAAATAACCAACTAACTTGACCTACAGTTTCATTCAAATTACAGGTAAAGGGTAAATTACATGTAAATTGGTTACTCTTTTTTGGGGTACAAATTGCAGTTATTCTGGATTTTAGACTTTTTGCCTATGCTACACGCATACTAAATTACAGCACTGGGGGGTCACTGGTGTACACTGTGAATTTTGTCTAAGTTTAGTTTTTATTATGGCTAATAACTCAAAAACTACAAAGAATTTACGAAAAATAAAAACGGATTCTAAATGTACTAATAAATACCTTTCATTTGACGTCCTATTTGACCAGTTAGCTTCATTTTAATTTGTTACCTCTCTTGAACCCCAATATCTCAACAACCCCCCAAGATTTTTAGCTCATTTATTCACACCAAAATTGTGCCATCACTGCCTACCTATGTATTAAATTTCACGATAATCGGATCAACGCTTCGAAAATTATCCTCGGACAAACATACATACATACAACGCCGATTTGCCCAAGTTGAATTAGACATTTCACTTCGCTCGATCAATTAAATAGTTTTTATAATTGGCAGAAGATCAAAACTATTGATAGCTCGGTTTTAGTAACTTGAGGCAAACGATAATAGTGAATACAAAAAGGCTTTTAGACAGAGGCCTTTGTCTGCCAGCGGGTGAGGAAGGGCTTTCTTTAAGTGCATTATCGACTACACGAGTATAGGAAAATACAATGTATGTAGGTACCAAAGTTCGGTCGAACTTGGGCGCTAGTCAAATTATCTTCGACGTTTATTGACGTGGGTCTTCCCACACTATTCGATACGTAATGAGAATCTAATGTAATTCTCCGTAAACATGCAAACTTCCCAGCTATGCTACCGAAATTGATAGAAAATTTCCTCGTTTTAGGGTTCCGTACCCAAAAGGTAAAACGGGACCATGTTACTAAGACTCCGCTGTCTGTCTGTCCGTCTGTCACCAGGCTGTATCTCATCGTGATAGTTAGGCAGTTGAAATTATCACAGATGATGTATTTTTCTTGCCGCTATAACAACAAATACTAAAATCAGAAAAAAATAAATAGTTAAGAAGGGCTCCCATACAACAAACGTGATTTTATTCCTCGTTTTTGCTCGATATTGATAACGACAACAGGTAGACGCTTATAATATTCACCGAATATTTAGTTATGTACTCACTTTAAAAACTAATAATTAAATTAAAAAAAAAACAAATATTTAAAGGGGGGCTCCCATACAGCAAACGTGATTTTTTCTCGTTCTTATAGATAATGGTACGGAGCCCTTCGTGCGCGAGTCCGACTCGCACTTGGCCGTTTTTTTAATGATATACTCTTCGTTTACCGAATTCCTTTTTTCGCATTAAAATAACGTTGTAAGCGGCTAGACTAAAGTACCTTTGCCTCTTTGAACACAAGCTTCAACATCTGACTCTGAAGTTCTCAAACATACTGAAAAGTATTCCGCTTGCAATAACTATCTAGCGAGTATGATAAGTTTGCAATAAAAATTGGAGCGAACACGACAGACAGGATAGCAGTAATGTGACTAGCATTCATATCATACGACTG
The DNA here is from genome assembly GCA_918857605.2 of Philereme vetulata. NCBI lineage: Eukaryota > Metazoa > Arthropoda > Insecta > Lepidoptera > Geometridae > Philereme > Philereme vetulata. The sequence goes on along the minus strand of OU975449.1, from coordinate 3,732,229 downwards.
ACACAACTAACTTTCATTGAGTTTTGCGACGTCTTTCTACGTCAAAGACATTTTTTCTCCGTGTAAATCTGAGTAGCGTAATGGGAAAAGTTGTAACAAGTATTCAGAACGTATTATGTGCCATTAATATTCTGACAAGTCGCCGACGCTGGCAACTCTATAAAAGTTCAATGGATGTTAGCCACGCTCGGGCGTAGCTTGTAATTTTGACATCTTTATTAAATGTACCGCACAACATTTGCTATGTATGACGAAAGTTTTAGCATCGTTAAATAATATTTTATCCCTGAAATTGTGCTACGAGTTTGTTATTAGCGTAGTCTTGGCGAGGTACAACTTTTTTTGGCAATTGGAGTTGCTAATCGTAAAAAGAAGGCGTTAATTTATTTTTTTACTAGCTGACCTGCCGAACTTCGTACCGCCCCTGGGCATGCATATGACGCGGGCTGCCAATGTACGTCGCCGGTTCATTTAATTTTAAACTATTCTTTCAATTTGATTTCTGAACGACGGGGGACACATCAAAGGAAAACCCAAATTGTTTTTTTTTTATTTAATTCCGAGCTTTTTCATATTTATTCACCTTTTAAACCTTCTTTGGATTTCCGCAAATAATTCAATACCAAAATTAGCCAAATCGGTACCGCCGTTCTCGAGTTTTAGCGAGACTGACGAACAGCAATTCATTTTTATATATATAAAATAGATAATTTATAAATCAATATAATTTATGTATTATGATACCTACTATATTAAATTCAGCAAAAGTTTGCAAACTTTGTAATTGAAATTCAATACTCTCAATCGGAAACCATAAAACAGAAATGGAAAAAGAATCTTCAAACAAATATTGGGTGATCATAGCCTCGATTCAAGCAAAAATATGTTTTCTCGTACATTTAAGAAATTTTATACAAATTGAAACGTTTTCTTTTAACACCCTCTATTGTTTGAGCGAGGGGTCACGGAAAAATATTTTTGGATGTAGCAAAACCCTTTTTCAGCGTCTAATCATATTTTTACGTTTTCGAGGATGTGAATTTATATTATTTTTGGCATTTATATTAAACCATGATGATAGGTAGGTATATTGTAGAACTTTCTAGGCAACAAATGGTATTTTTTTCTCATTACACTAGCTTTCGGTCCCGCTATGAAATGAATTATAACAAACATACATCCTTTTAGAATAATATTAATTAGTATCGAATGACGCAACTAAGACACATGGCTAAATATCTTACGTGTCAAATATTTTAACAACGCTCTAATGGACATATGAAGTTTATGAATTTAATTTTTAAAAATAAAACAAGAATATTAAGTTATTCAATGTAGTAAGAATCTAACGGTACCTAATTGCTAGAAGCGAAATATTCCTGGCAACTAAAATTTACCGGAGTCCATATCCTATGGGAAATATAGGTTCGAATGTGAAATAAATGGTTTTAGTTTTATGTACTTACATCGTTTCACTGTTTGTAACTAAATTTTCTTACATATTTTAGCATAGTTTTTAATATCAAATTTTTGGAATGGCAAATTATTTTAAAATGTGTATTACCTATTGATGGACTAAAAAATTCACGTTGTGATTTTAAATGACTAACTTTTATGATTCCAACTTGAAAATAACATCAGTTCATCAAAGAAAAAACCTAAAGAAGATTTAATATAAAGACACTAAGAACATCACTGTATTACACGCGGAGTATTATTGAGACTAAAACCACGCGAGAAGAGAAGCTGACTACTACTAGCGATACTCCCATAGACTAGGTGTCAACCACTACATTAAATACATTATTATCAGACCTTGAGGCAAAACGATGGCAGTCCTAGCTTAAGTTTTATAACATCCTACGGACACAAAACACAAGGAATTTATGAGATAAACGCCCACAAAGAATCGACATTGTTCTTTAATCTTTATCTATTGATCTGATTAGAACTGCTTTAATTATCTTTGCGTGTACATATCTACGGCAATGTACAAACTTTCAAAAAACCTAATATTAATTGAGTACCTACTTTAAGGGAAATTTTCCTTTATTAAAAATATAGCAGGAAGTGCACGGTTATCGTTATCTATCACATGACGTAATATTTACATATTCCCCGCGTGGTCTTAAAGGAACACCATGATAATAAGTATGTCGGGGCATAACGCAATGTTTACGACATATTTGACGGGCTTTAACATATAACGAGATTTAATATTCATAGGAAATGTTATGACGTGTTTCCGAATTGCTTTTATCATATTTGGGGATTAAAAATCAATTTGTACAAGTACGTTCGCATTGACGTGAAGTCTCGTATGGTGCCAATCAAAGGAAACCCTCTTTGTGCCTGTTCGACTTCTCCAAATTATACTTTTGGGAATATGATTTTATTCGATTTTATACTTTAATCGTTCGTATTCTTTTTTTTTTTAATACTACTTATATGGCAAACGAGCATGCAGTCCACCCGATGTTAAGTGGCTACTGCAGCCCATGGATATCCACATAGAATTCAAAACAAGCTATTATGTTGTCTTGATCTCTATGTGGATACGTTGCCATACCATAGCATAGGACTTAGCTGTTATGCCTATGTGCCAGTAATTACAGGAACATACCATTACCATCTAACCGGAACACAGCAGCACAAGTACTGCTATTTGGCGGCAGATAAAGGTAAGGCGGTGTTGCCCACTTCCTCGAGCCCGTTCACAAAAGCTCTACCACCAGTAACGTCACCATTCACTCTTGACCAGTGTAAATAATTTCAGGTTTAAAGAATTGTAGGTACTATTGTCACTACTTCTCTTTACAATTCACAAGAAACTCACGCCTTAGTACTACTAAAAGTAACAAACCTAAAATAAATACGTTGACGAAGTAATTTAAAACCTAATATCGCTATCAAGTGCGAGATTAAAGGGCGAGACAATTATTTCCTAAATAAAATTAAGTTGCTTCAGCCCGTGGTTAACCGCTTGAATAATGTTACAATATGTTACGCGTGTTCATAATATTAATATGTAGATGTAGACCGTATTACATAAGACATAAGAGCGATTATTACGTTTCCTATTCGGTCGTGTATTACGTCGGAATTCCGCAATGTCAGCAGCTACATGAAGGGACTAATGCTCGTTTTATGACTTTGCCCTTTTTATGGATATTTCGGATATGATTGTCGACACTCGTGAAAGGAGTTGTCTTATGAACGTTCCCATATAACTCAGCAGAGTTGGTGAATGAATTTTCACAATAAATCTCAATTGTGTCTCGCTTAGCTTTTGTTTCCTGTTTTATTGTGGTTGGTTTCTTTCTCCACATAATCTTGAAAATTTATATAGCTACCTAAATTGGATCAGTTTTAAATTAACACTTACAGTAGTTAGTATTACGCCAAAATACAAACATTCAAAATTCAATTAGTGGACAATAATTAGTGGGAATTCAATTCTCAGGCACAAACCAAGCTGAACGGACAAACAAATTCAAAATGTTATTGTTATGAGTATCATACAACACGATGAAACATCAAAACGTAAATGAGAAAATATTTCAGGTGTTTTTAATACATAATTAACATAAGAACGGCATGAGGTAGGTACAAAGTGTGATTCATAACATTCTTACGTTAATTTTCGTTAGGTATTCCTTATTACGTGTACTTTACCTATGCGACGCAAACTATCTATTGAACATTCATATTCTATGAAACAAAAGGAAAATTTGGCTCCCTGATTTACCGATAAAAAACAGTTTATTTTGGAAAAAACAAAAAAAAACATGTCTTTACTCATTATTATAATGAAACTGAAACTGATTCCAAAGAATTGTACACGCACGGAACGTTTTAAAAACCTTCTATTTGCATTTAAAGTAAAATATTTGCCTCCATCAGTCTTCAACTCCTCAGTTACGGAACATGAATGTTCAAAATTCAGTACACGATATCGAATCAGCCATTCTAGACAAGTGGCCGAACGCGAAACCAACGAATCCCTTGGAAAATGAATAGCGTAGTCGAAAATGCGTTAAAAGGCGTTTCTATCGACGTCATTCCTACACATTTTTCTTGAGATTTGTTAGGGGCTCGTTTCTTCGAAGGCTACTTGTCTAATCAGTGGGTAGGGTATCACACGATATACGATGGGACACACATCGATACCTGGCGAAGTGGAGCGCGCCTTGAACGTCGGCGCGATCATGACGGTCTCTGCAAACCACAATCAACATGAAATCACATGGAAAACTCACTATATGATAGATATAAAGAGTAATGGTTAAAGTAGGGACGATTAGCGACGGGACGGACTGGAGATTCTTAATGATGTGTGTGTATGTAAATTGTTGAATATCGCATTAAATTTACGCTGTAAAGAAAGAAATGAGTAACAGTTTAAAAAAATACTTTGACTTAAGTAATCAGTACGGGCTAGTAAAAAAAAGTAAGCGACTTTCTTTGATCATCCACTTAATTTCGTCCATCCAGTCGTTAATCGTCCTTACACTTGAATAATTGAAGTGTTTGATTTGTAAATAACAGAGAGACCACGATCATAAGGTATTAAAATCTAGTTTTACTGCCCATTTACAGAGTCAAATAGGTATGGAAATGATAGGTTCACTGATTACAAGTTATAAACAACGGCTATAAACCTATTTGAATGTTACAATGCCAGGCAAATTTCTACATTCTTCGTATCGGTCATTTAAAATGCCTGACGTAAAAAAGGAGTTAAATGAATAATGTTATAATTTTATATCAGTATAACTGTGTTTCTGTCTGTAACATCGTTGTATAGATTAGATTTGCGAAATGGCTCTTAGTTTGTTATAATAGTTATCTAAACCAATTTGTTTCTCTAAGTTTTATTTTGTAGAAGATTCTCAAACAATTGTTTGTTTTCAACCCGTTTGAATTTTTATCAATAATACTAAAAGATTCAGCATTGCCGAATTGTATTTATTTGCACATTCGAACAATATTTGGCATACGAGATAGTGTCATGGAAACGGACGGAGGTTTTATCATGGTTCGAGACTCCCCCGGGCTCAACACATAAACTAATAATATAGTAGGTAGTAGCAAAGCCAGTGGCTATATCTCAGTTTCAAGGTTTATGAACTACATATCTTTAAAAGTATTTTGTTGAAAGCACAGCAATATACTGAGACAAATTAGGATAACACGAAGGTTCCCATCTTTCCTAATATTCAGGTTATACTAAAAACCAATGTCACATTATATACTTTGAAGAATGTCGACCTCATTCACACAAGGTCTGCTAAGTGTGTATTAGAACATATTATTTCTTCACAATTTAAGTCCTCTTTATATCATTAGTTATGAAACATATTTTATAATTATGGTTATTGGTAAGCAGAGCAACCGATCTAGTGGGGCCAGGGCCGGATTAACCCTATCGGGGCCCCTAGGCAATGCAATTCTCGGGGCCCCTTTCCTTTACCCTTTTCTTACTTTTTAAAATATATTTTTTCTATTACAAAAGTCGAGTCTATCAGATCGACTCCTGATTTTTGCTTTCATTTAAATGATCTTAATGAATAGATTATAGTTGTAGATAAGTGTTATGATCCAGGTCACATTATGGAGTTGGAAAGATAAATGAGACGTGACGCGGTTATATTAAATTAAATATTGTTAAATGCAATAAAATATATTGTATACCGAAAGCAAAAAATTTTGTGAAGTAGGTACAATAAGTGTAAATAGCAACTCTTCTAACTTTTTTAGATACAAAATCGTTTAAAACATCTTGGAAGTTGACCTTTATGTGAAATATTTTATTGGTGCGTGGCCCCCATCGACTAGGTCCCCGTGGGCCCCTAGTCGGTACGGGGCCCCTAGCCAGTCGCCTAATCCGCCTTATGGATAACCCGGCTCTGAGTGGGTCCTGCACCTAACGATTGTATCTTCAGCTAATAACAAATTTATATGAGAACAATAGTTGTCCCGAAAAGATACATAAAGTTACATCGAGATCAGTTGGGGCTAAATAAATATTTGCGGGGCAAATGCAAAAAACATTCAGCAGGATTAGCTTTTTGGGATCCATTGCGGACCTCAATTTGTACGAACAAGTATCCTTGACCTGCCTGAATGATGACTGCAGAGTTGTGGAGGTTTCATTGTCTTAGATTTGTCAATTATATGAACTTATAGATAGATCTTTATTACACATTATTATAAAAAAAACATCAAAGAATACAATTGATAACAGCAGTACGTTCCCTAAACTCATTTAATATTTCTAGGATTGACCTGAATAAAAATTTATTTGCATCATCACAGAATACTTTAATGGACATCAGATATTTTGTCGTAATGAAGATTACGCCAATTAAAAGTAAATATTTTTGAGGCTTACTCACTCGCGTATACAACGTGAGTAAAACCGGATGTTTCAAAACACACCGAACTAAAATTACGTCTAGTAAAGTCTGGATCTTTCAGCGGCCGCCAATTGGCACCGTAAACAAAGAGTTACTCACTGAGCTAATTATATATATTATGTTAATTCATTAAACATAGCTAAACTAAAAAGAAACCAGTTATCTCATAACCATTTTATTTACCATTATTGACTACTAGCTGACCCATCTGCAGCTTCGCACGCATAGTTTTTCAATAAAAACATTACCCTCCTTCTGCGCAGTTGGATAAAAAGTAGCCTATGTCACCCGGGGAAAGTGTAGCTTCCCAACAGTGAAAGATTTTTTTAAATCAGTCCAGTAGTTTCGGAGCCTATTCAATACAAACAAATATTTCCTCTTTATAATATTACTAGTATTAGTATAGATTATTGACTACTTAATCCAGGCATATTACACGTCCTACAAATGGTAAAAGAAAATGTCGCGAGGAAACCCGCGGATAAGTTAGCTCTGCACATATTGACCATGTGTTCCTATGTGTATGTGTTCCTGTGAATTAAGGCCGACTAAGCTGAGAGGATATAGGTTAAGGGGAGTCTGTTCCATCTAAAATCCTGTTCCAGGTGCTGGAGCGGTGGCGTCCTTCACGAAACTAGTGCCTAGTGGTAATGCTGTAACTTGCCACCAGACGCTTAATTAATCAACTTCAAATTAATAAATACGAATAAATAAATCTTGCTGGACATTTCACCCAGTGCTATCTAGCCCCAAACTAAGCAGAGCTTGTACTATGGGAACCAGATAACTGATAGAATACCTATACACTTTTTTTTAATACATTCTCATAATATACATGTTATAGTCAAATATCGAAGCTCCGGCGCTCCTAGGTTTGGCTAGACAAACCTCAGGTCTGACATGAAGGCTTAGTCAAAGTCCAAACCAATAACATTTTTCTACCTTTGACTAACGATTTTTTTTCTAATCCGAGAGACTAATTTGAATGCCGAAACTCAATTTGATGAAATCGGGGTTTGACCAGTCAGACCTAAATTAGTATGGTTTATTTTGTTTTTTGAACCTAACCTATTCAAGTCAGGGTGGCTCGTTTCAATCCTGTCTCTATAGTTATCTGAGATGGACTCTCGCCAGAACACTCGCGTGGCTGCCCTTGAGTGTCGCTTGAACCACGCTTCTCTCACTACGGAGGTCAGCGGCACCTCCCCCTTCGCTTCACGGGCTTGCTCCGCTCAGGACCTTTCATTTTCACGCGAGCTTCTGGTTCCGCGCTTTTTATAACACTTTAGGGGCGTCACGCACAAGACTGCTAGAGTCGGAGTGTCCCGTGTCGTCCCACTAATCTAGACCTAACCTTCTCATTTCGGATTGCCCTGAGTCAGTTCTGCCACTCATTCTGAACCTAACCTACTCTAGTCGGAGTGCCCCGTCTTAAATTATATCTAATCTAGCAAACACTTATTAATTTAGGTTTGACTGGTATTGATCAGTCAAACCTAAATGGTTTGACTGGTCAAATAAGTCTCTCCAAAAACTCGCTATTCAAAGGTAGAAAAATGGTTTGGACTTTGACTAAGCCTTTATGTCAGACCTGAGGTTTGACTAGCCCAACCTAGGAGCGCCGGAGCTTCGATTTTTGATTATAGCATAATATAGAACAAAACACCCAGACCCCAAACAAATATCTGTAAATAATGCAAACATTTTTCCGCGACGGGAGTCGAACCCGCTACTCCTGCGTCTCAGCCGGCTATTCGCCCACCACGCCACGGAGGTCGTCATAAATGTTTATGTTTTCTTATATTAGGTTTCAGTATTTATAATCATTCGTTGGGTGCGGGCCGCACAAGATCGGTTGCTCTGGGACATCTATGGGACCTATGTTCAGCAATGGACGTGTTATAGCTGTTATGATGATTATTATTTATAATCAGTGGGTCTATTAAACGGTTCGTCTCGTTCTTCTAAATCATTTAAAAATGTAAAGAAATCTATAGAAAGATAATTTGATTTTATTTAATAATAATTGTGAAAGAAACTGGTAAAACAATACCTATAGAAAAAAATAGGCAGAAAAATCTAGTGGTTGATAGCATGCGAATAGGAACTAACAATGATAATAATTTCCCGAACAAGGCAATACGAATAATTGAATAATCCACCGGCTCAGTACATCAGCTAGCTTTTAAGCTTGTGCACTGTTTATTTTTCATTTGGAATGAAAATGCTTTTTACGAAATGAGCTTTTTGCATATTAAATCAGATGAAAAGTTTAATGAGTTAAATTACAAGTAATAAGTGCGCATGAATATTACGTGATTATTTTATATTAAAATGTTAATTGTCTATTATAATTTATAATTAACAATACATTATTAACAATTTCATCTGTAATAAGTAATGAAGAGTAATGGCCGATGGGGCCGGAAAGTTCTCGAATGGAGGCCACGGACCGGCAAGCGCAGCGTAGGACGTCCACCTACAAGATGGGCCGACGACTTGGTAAGAACCGCAGGTCGGCGTTGGATGCAGACCGCTTCCAACCGCAGTTCCTGGAGATCAATGAGGGAGGCCTTTGTCCAGCAGTGGACGTCCTACGGCTGATATGATGATGATGATGATGAAGTAATGAAAAAGGTTTTTCACAATGAACGTTTTTGTTGTCGTACTTTATTAACGTCACAGTTCAAACACCCTCAGGGCAAATTTGTTGCAGCCTTAAAAAAAGTAACCAGTGAAAATATGTATACCTTTTACCAATCAAGGACAGACATAATAGGTCGTAGTTTTTTTTTATAAATTGTAGGCTAGCGTTAGACCTCGCCTGATAACAGTCTAAGATGGAACACGCTTGCCTAGAAGAAACCTATTCGCTCGTGACTTGAAGACCCTTAGGTTGTAGTAATCAGGAAACACAGACTCAGGCAAGACGTTCCACTCTACGGCGGTGCGCGTAATAAAGGTGGAAGAGAACCGCTTTGTGCATATGGAAGGTATGTGTATCATGTAGCGGTGGCGTACCACGAGCGAGTTGTCCGATGATGAGAATGGGAATGGTGGGATCATGTTGGTAAGTTCCGCTGCACATTCTCTGAAAAGTATCCGATAGAAAAGCGAGAGGCTTCCATCGTTTTGACGATGCTTAGGCTGTGGATCCACTAGCTCTAACACGGGATGGTGTTTTTAAATAAGTAAAACATAAAACCCATTTGTAGTAAATTCTAAGATAAAGTTTCAATGTCGAACCTTATCAGAACGAGGGCAAGTGGCAAACTTTAAATTGTTACTATCGCGACGATAACTCGATTTGTCTTATCGTTTACCTAAAACAATAATAATTACAGGCAGTGGGTGAAAGCGATAAGAAGCGTAAACGATTGGGGTTAAGGTGAAGGATGTGGCACAGAATAAATAGTAGGTAGTATGGATGTGGGTCATTCGCCGCTAGAGGAATTCCGTTAAACCAATATTGAATTAACGCGTTTGGAATAATTGTGGAGAAAGCATACTACTGTTTTCCGTTTATTAGATAAACCTTTTTCTAATAGCAAAAGTGGTTCACTGATAGAGTAAGAAGTTTGGTGTTTTTATTAAATTATAGAGCTTGCTGCGATTTATCCCGCCTTTTTCAGTGGGTAGGTAGTTACCCTGCCTACTTTATTTTTCACTAGCTGTTGCCAGCGGCTTCGCACGCGTGGTTGGCCAATAAAAAGTAGCCTATATGTTAATCCAGGTTATGATCTACGTACATACCAAATTTCATCGCAATCGGTTCAGCCGTTCCGGCGTAAAAGAGTAACAAACATCCATACATCCATACATACAAACTTTCGCGTTTATAATATTAGTAGGATTACGATATTTTTTTTCAAATTTGGTAACATTTGGTACGTAATTATTGATTAAAACGGGTATTTGAGTCAGCCCGAGACCCGCTTTAATCAATAATTATGTACAGTGATCGCGAAAGTTTGAAAAATACTAACATTAGGTACGTCTTAGTCTGCAGTATTATAATGAAAATTTTTAAACTACTGATTTTTTAACACCAAACGAAAAAGCTTCTATATATAAAAGACGAGAAAAGAAATATCGTCAATCATCTTTTGAATGACTTATGGCTCCTGAACGCTCCGTTAAACCCAACCTGAAAAAGTTCCGTAGTAAAGTCTACGACCTTTATACGATATTACTGCCGGCAGTAAAGCCTCCATCCGTTTCAAGAGACACGTAAAGGACACTTCGCAGCAAACAAATTATACTAGCATTCTGCTGTAATCCTTAAAAGCCTTATCGGTTCTCACATCGTACGAACAACGTTTTGTCGAATAAAACTGGCGAACATATTAAGCTCGCACCAATAACGAGATTACCATAATCTCCGGTTTTATATCGTGCTTGCTACGAGCTCGATCCAGTTTAAACAATTTATGGTCTCAAAAGAATCACGCTTATCCTAGAATACAACAAGGCCTTGTATCTCCTCGCTGAACCATCCTAAATCCGAGCAAGAATTAGGTATATATGAAAGGTAAAGCTTGCCAGTGTTGCCATTGGCAGCGGTTGGTCCGTGAAATCGAATTGGCTCACAGTCAGAGACGAAAATAAGTAAGTATAACATCGTGTTCGGTGAAATTGGAACCCAAGGCTTAAATGCAGGTGTGAGCCAATGAATCAGCTATTTTCAGTATTTACAGAATTCGAACATACACATTCCAATAGCAACTTCCGACCAGAATGACTTCGCGTCGATATTCAGTCGCAATCCGAGATGGTATCGGATCCGGCATATTTTAACATCCGAATGACCAATACGGAATTGAATATCAATGGAACTTGCAAGATTTTTGCGAAATCCGTTTTGGGATTTGCATGTCGAGTGTTCCCTGTGGTTCACAAGCGTCACAAAGTATTATGCATAAAACAATTTAAAACTCAACAGTTGCATCCGTCTTCTAACCAAGCATACCTAACTACTATAACGAGTCACTATTCTACGTTCATACGATTTAGATTGTGTAACTTTGAACTTGCGTACATCTAGTACATGTTACTGCGTTGTTCATCAAAATCCCTATTGTCAACATTTAATAGAGCCGTATGTCACGTCAGGGCGCGTCTCACGTCACACATGAACGACGCGGGCGCAAATAGAGCCCAGATCCTGTGCGCTGTGTGAACCGGCCGCGCCCACATCACGCACAATCAAACTATCCGTATGCCTAATACTTCTATAGTCGCCAATGACCCTTTAATAGAAGACTATCGCTCCAATTCGCCATAAAACGATACGGCAGCGTGTGAACGGAGCCATTGACTCTGTGCCTTTACTTTGCGTTTCTACGCTAATCAAATTGAGAACCTGAATCATTTTTAATTAATGTCAATAAACCTTAAATCAACGCAGTTTCTGCGCCGTAATTTGCTAGAAATCGTTAGTAAAAGCTAAACGTTGTCATAACAGAAATTGATTTAGTATTTTATTTATAGTGTTATCCGAACACATACGAAAAATAAAATCTTAAAAATTTTAGAAATTGATTTGTATAGATTTTTTTTGCCATCATACAAAAGTGAAGAAAGAAGAATCATTTTAACTTTCTGTCTAGGCAAAAATCCAAGTCGCAATTTTCGCTTAAAAAAAATATACAGATCATGTATACAAAACGACAGAAAATCAACCCTGTCAAAATTTCATTTAATAGTCTAGGAATAGATTTTATTTCGTGTTGTCCTTTTGGTACAGACAGACAAGAAAGGATAGATACCTAGAGTACCTACACAAAATAAACAGTCTAGAAATACGTAGAAGGCAATTTTATAAGTAGTAAAATACTTCAGAGCCATTCCAGCGACACAAAAGTAAACCTGGATTCCAGTTTCTTGCACTTAAACAGCGAACCAAATCTCTATTTTAGAATCGCAAATTAAACTATCCTTTGCATAATACTTCTAGATGAGTGGCGCACATGATAGATGACATGGATCATCATCAAAATATCAGCCGTAGGACGTCCACTGCTGGACAAAGGCCTCCCTCATTGATCTCCAGGAACTGAGGTTGGAAGCAGCCTGCATCCAACCCCAACCTGCGGTTCTTACCAAGTCGTCTGCCCATCTTCTAGGTGGACGTCTTACGCTGCGCTTGCCGGTCCGTGGCCTCCATTCGAGAACTTTCCGACCCCATCGGCCATCTGTTCTGCGCGCTATATGGCGTGCCCATTGCCACTTCAACGTGCTAATCCGTTGGGCTATGTCGGTGACTTGAGTTCTCCTACGTAACTCCTCGATAATACACAGATGATATGGATATGGCAAAATAATACAGGAGGTTTAAACGCTGAGTTTAAACCTCCTGTATTATTTAGCCATATAGTAGGTGATTCCTGGCTAAGATGACAATAGATATAAATACTAAATAAAATGCAAATATAACATCCGTTACTACAACCAACGATCGTATTCATTCGATTACTATGCTCCTTTTGTATGCACATATGCCAGATTTTTTTTATATATACAAACGCAGGATCGTGGCGGATGGCACAAACTTGGGGAGGCCTATACCCAGTGGGTGAAGTCAGGCTGTGGATGATGATGATACAAAAACATTGAATAACAGTGAAAGTTTTTAAGAGCATTCGTCTTTACAGTAATTAAGTATTAGATATTTTAATAATGCTCAATGTTCAATTTGTTGCTTACCAATAATATAAAACTTTTGTGTTTTTGACTTTTTACTTGGCTTTATAACTAAAGAATTGTATTGTATTGTAGTATCTAAGCTAAGGTAAAGTTTTTTTCTGACGTCTGTCGTTGGTAAGTTTGTTATTCATGAGAGCGTTAGTATCGAAGTAACTTTATTATAGTAAGTGTGGTCATACTAGATCTAGGAATTGACGTAATTCAAATTCAACTTACGATTGATTAATGATTGATGTGATGACTCATAAGAACAAACTGGGTTAAATAAAGGAAACAGTTTATCCAATCTGCAATGGTTACTGGGTGATATTTATCTAGTCTAATTCGATGTAGGGCATTGCTTGCTAGGTTTCAATAATTATCTTATTTGCCTTGTAAACATTTGCAATTGAGTACATAGGGTATTAATAAAATTGGTGTATTGCTACATTACCGACATAGCCACTCAAATTACTGACATTGCCCGACGGATTAGCACGTTGAAGTGGCAATGGACAGGCCATATAGCGCGCCGATGGGGCTGAAAGGTTCTCGAGTGGAGGCCACAGACCGGCAAGCGCAGCGTAGGACGTCCACCCACAAGATGGGCAAGCGACTTGGTAAGAACCGCAGGTCGGCGTTGGATGCAGGCCTCTTCCAACCGCAGTTCCTGGAGATCAATGAGGGAGGCCTTTGTCCAGCAGTGGACGTCCTACGGCTGATATGATGATGATGATGATTGCTACATTTGGTGTGGTAATATAGACTGTGTCTATAGGATTTGAAATAGGATTGTTATTAAAATAACAATCCTTTGTAAACCAGCCGGGTTTGTTGTATGAGTCCGTTGATTAATCGCGAAGAGCATGCGGAGATTAAATATTCTAAATTATTAATAGAGGAAAGCGAGATCTCTAATTCAACTGGACAAATCGGCGTTGTATATATGTATGTATGTATGTTTGTTTGTCCGTTACTTTCGAAGCGTTGATCCGATCATCGTGAAATTTGATAAATTAGTAGGGTGGCACAATTTTGGTGTGACTAAATGAACTAAAAATGTCGGGGGGGGTTGTTGAGATATTGGGGTTCAGGAGGGGTAAAAAAATGAAAATGAGATTATTAGGTCAAGTGGGACGTTAAATGAAAGGTCTTCATTATTACATTTAGACTCCGTTTTTATTAAATTCACAGGGTACGCCATTGACCACACAGTGCTGTAATTTAGTATGCGTGTACCTTATGTGACACCAATATAGGCAAAAGCATTCTGAAATCCAGATTAACTGCAATATGTACCCCCAAAAAGAATAACAATATAAAATGAACTCCCGTTACTTGTAATTTTAATGAAACTGTAGGTCAAATTAGTCAGTTATTTATTTCGTTGCACTATTTTGATAGTCAAAGATTACAAATATTTTTTTTTAATCGGAGACTTGCGAGATATCAGTTCGGGGCGAACCACTAGTCTAATATATTTAGTTGAATAACAAAATTTAGAGTTTGATATTTAGTCTAGAAAAATATTTTTCCAGTTTGTGACGCCAAATTTCAGTTAAATAGGAGTACCTAATATTATGTAGGGGTTCAAAGTAAGGTAATATGTATTTTGACTCTACTCTTTAAACATAGAGACATATTAAATTGAGCTTTAAATTGTCACCTAGGAAGTAAGTGGCACAGCGAGCAGTATAAAACTCATTTTAGCTTTTTGCAGAGTGCGGCGGAGCAAAATGTGAAATAGAATTAGGACGTGATGTTTTAGAAGTTAGACAACATTACACTACCTAGCCTTTCTCATTCGAGGGTGTATTCCTCTCACTGACGTACTTTACCTAGATACGTGCTAGGGTTGGAATACTGATTTCCATAATTGGAAGATCAGGAGCATCGTTAAGTACCTAATTGTAAGTTTATTTTTACACTTATTGCATCGGATGTTAGAACAGCAGCTATAGTTTACGTACAATTTTATGGCAAATTTAAAGATGCAGTGAAGTTGGTTCTCAACTTTACGTATAGTAGGTAAAGTACTTTTCACACCATCTGCTCGACATTGTCAAATAATATGGCACGTTAATCTCACCGAAAGCAGGTGATTAAATCCCTAAGGCTGAGCCTGGAGTAAAATTGTACTGAATTTCATTATGCCCGCGAGGGCAGAGAGATGATTTGAATCTTTAACCTCATCTGTATTAAAATTTGAACCAAAGAGACCCACACAATAAGAACTTATTCGTAAATCGAACAAACCTCTGCACAGAATGCACCAACCCAGATTGGGCAGAAAGTGTGAAAAATAGAGTATTATCCTTGTGGATCGAGCTGTTTGCATCTCCGGCGTGCTTATATCCCTATCTACACTCAGGATTCTAGTAACCCCTTCGCTCCGCTCGTGAGTTAACTCTAATATCCTTCGTTACGTTCCGGATTCAATAAAGCGCCCGTGACGCAATACACTGCTTTATCCCCTCGTTTATCTAGTGTTACATTACTTTACTCCCATCAATTTTTAAATATATGATAAATTTATATTAGTTTAAAGAGAAATTATTAATTGTTTAAATAGTAAATCACTTCTATCTAACACGCAATTTAGGTTTAGGGCTATACTGTCTCCTTTCGATGCTGTACACCAGCTCAGAGGTTTTACCGTGCATATCACTTGTAGCACGAGTGACACGTATGGATACAATAAGTCATGTGTAATGATCTCCCAGCTAAAGCATGAAATTGCTTGAATTTATGCCATTATTGACTCGCAAACAACTAAGCTGAAATTCAAATACCTACTCATCTCGAAAAACAAACAACAGCCGTTACAGCCCTACAAGAACCCACAGAATTTGCCGTAAAATAAAGTTGATTTCCAATTCCGAATCAAAATTCATTCTCTAACACAACTTTGGACCATTTTAAAAGTTACTTATTGTAACGACGCGTTTTGTTTAGTAATTTTACATTTAACACAAAAATAATGGATATTTAACTTAGATTACTAAAAAATCTATTAAGAACTTCTACGTAATAATTATCTTAAATAGTTTTGTCAAGTAAGTATAGTATTTTTTTTCTAGAATTCCTAATAAATACTTTTAATAGTCAATACAAGGAAAATAAAGAACATTGGCTAAAAGACTGTGCAATCTGCGGCCGATTATTCGCTGGAATTTATTTCCATTTATAAACTAAGCGGAATCTAAACATTGTACTCACACAAATACCGGTTCCTCTTACAAGTACCTACAAACATATGGCACCTTTACCATACATATATACTAGTAGGTAAGTTACTACGAATCCTTACTTCCACACGGCTGCCACAAATAGATTTTCAAACAACCATGTGTCATCATGACTACCTTACGACCGCAGAGTAAGCGTGAAAATTGATTTACAGATTTCACGGTAGCCTATTGACCCGGTAGTATTTGTAAGGTCAATAGAAATTTAAGGGACATCTGCTAACATATTTAAGTAAGCTGCCAACGCGACCTTTGTTTCTTGCTGAATTAGTCAGTGTGACCTGTTCAGGTATCAATAGAGGTAGTCTTTAGCCTATCACAGGTAGTTCTAGATATATTACCAAACTAATTTCTACTTCAGCTTGTGTCAGATCGTTAAAACCAGCTAAATTAGTAAGACAATTTCGAAGACTAAGGTATGGTGTGAATCATTATACAAGAGTAGTCTAATGATGTCCATATCTCTCAGCTGTCATCACAGTTAATTCCACATTATCTATCGACGTAAATTTAACCTTATCATTACCCATACAAGGCGTCTTACTGCACCGTTCCATTATGGTTCTAGATTAATATCAGCAATACTCGATGTCCTATTAATCACAGTACATAATACAGTGTTCAGTTCTGATTAAGTATGTCGAGGGATTATCGGTCTAGCATAATGGTCGACGTCCACCGCCACCACAGGGCGGTGTCCGAGCTAAGACCATGACCTGAATATGGTCGTCTGCATTGTTCACCTGCTACAAACTTATAGCTCTAGGGGATTTGTTACGTTTTAAATCTGGATTTTGCATTAGCAGGACTGTTTGTTTAATCTTCGGTCGCATAAAAATTAGTAGTTCGTAGTAGTAAAGCTGGCCAAGTAGGCTTTGCGTACATGAAATGGACAGGAATCTAGGCATGTAAGAATTTATAGATTAATAGCACAAAACGTTGTGTGGGACTCGCCGTGTAGTAACCATTTCAGACTGTAGCATACCATGCGCACGACCCAATAGTAGTAGAATTTATTTATCCTGTTATGCAGCTCACGCCTCCAAGTTTAGACCGTAACAAAGATCCAGTTAGTATTCTTTGGGGAAAACTCTTAGAAATAAAATAGGTTTAGGGTTAGAGAACACTGTTTACGCTGAAACTACTTTAGAAAGAAACTAAGTGCATAAAAAGTAAGAGACTGCTACTAGCTAAAGTTTAATTGGATTTGGAAGACTGGAAGAAATTCTAGGGAGAATATTCTTAGAGACAATAGTAGGGATAATAAAACAGACCAGATGAACCTGTTTAAAATTTTAAGTAGTGTACGTGAAAACAGAACTACGGCACCAAATATTTTTAACTTTTCGCACTTACATTTGAAAATTCACAAAGAAGCCAATTGCTAGTACAAATATCGCGGAACGCTTACTACAATACGTAATATGGTTAACAAAAGATGCTTTCAAGCATTAAGAGGAAACACCAAGGGCTAGAGAATTGAAAAATAAGTATTTGTAAAATCTATTACTGTCGCGCAGTATGGCGCAGTATGCACAGTATGCGCGATAGATACAACTGCAGTTTGGACCGAAAATACCTATTAAAATTACACAAAATCAACGATTCGCAGTCCCCTGATTTCTTCTCCAAAACTTGACCGGCTTAAAGATAGGCTTTGCCCGTGTTCTTATGTTTTCCTTTTTTCATATAATCTAGTCAAATTTGTTTTCTGGATGTTTGAACACAACGGAAAATCTGACAAATTTTATACACTTTTGAATGTTCATATCTCTTTTAATAATTAATTTATGAAAAAAAGGAAAACATAGGGACATGCATAGTAGCCATAGATTTTAGAGAAAAATAATATTGCTATATTGGCATTATCCAGGGAGGAAATCGGGGACTACGTTTGTAAACAAAAACGGCCCTTGTGTTAAGTTAACTTATGTACTCGTAGTTTGATTTATTTTGTGCAATCATTTCTTATCAAGTTTCTAATTATCTATTTAATTTATGTTTTTTTATTACAGTCTATAGCTTCCCACTGCAGGGTAAATACCTCCCTCCCTTCTTTCCACGCTTCCCTGTCACTAGCTAACTGGGGAACTGTTCAGTTCATATCTCCATCTCCGCCTCGGTCTACAACATGGCCACCGCTCTTTTGGAACCCATTCTATGGTGGTTTTTGTCCAGAGTTCCTCTGGCATACGATAAACGTGTCTAGCCCAGTTCCACTTAAATTTGGTGGATTTCAGAGCCACGTCAGCTATGTGTTTTGGAGCGCAGTATTGAGTTATTATTGTTCATATCTATAGTTTAAATTAATCTGAGGTAAACCATATTCAAAATATCTTTAGCTTTTTGACAACATTACACAGTAAAGATAGTAGGTAGTCAAGATATAAAAATAAACTCATGTTTATTTTGAAGGGATTATTTTTCGTAATTTAATTACTTAACAAGAATGGTCTGTTACAAACAATTCCCCTAATTTGTTGGAAGCAACGCTGTGTATCTCATTTAAATATTCACCTTCAGCCCTATAATAAAAACACGCTGCTCTCTGACGGCTTTCACAGTTTAGTTGGAATATCTGCATTGCAATTCAAATAAATACTTAGAAATTACTTCACAAAAATTAACGATAATCGATAACGAGGTTGAATTTAAACTATAATCGATTAGTTTTATCGAAAAATTCTATTGTACAAAATAATAGAGTGTTGTAGGTTAGTTAAAACTGTTAAGGTACTAGGTAAAAATACCTACACTGAAAAACCGAATAAGTTGTGTTAACCTTTTTTTAACCTATATTTTAGGTTAATATAGCACATACTGACATGATTTGATGAATTAAAAAAAAATAGTTGAACTATAAACGGTAAATTTGACCTGATTAAATATATTTAACTTAGTTATTTTGTTGACTCTACTTCGTTGACATGTTGGCTCTACTAAACTATGAGTAAGACTTATGTACTTAGATTCGAATATACCAAAAATGTTGTGTTGTAATAACCTCTTTTACTGGTTAGTTTAACCTAATAATTTTTAACAATTTTATTTTTGTATAAATAAATTGTACTACAATAGTTATTTAAACTTAATATTAAGTTAACGCAATTTAAATGGAATCAACATTATGGAGTTCAACCTATTCGGTTTTTGATAGGAGTATAATTTTGATTAAGGTACTGGTTTTTAGTCCTACTAATTTCAGTCCATAGAAGACATAATTATCAATATTAGAACTATGTACCAATGATCGCTGACTCGCTGTATGCGTGATAAATCGACTGTAATATGAGGTCTGTAAGTAAACAGGCTGTTTTCCACAAGCTGCTATTACTAACGAACATTAATTTCCCAAATGCAAAAGCATAGGCATATTAGGCATTAGCCCGATGCCACTGATTAACCAATATTTGACCATCGTGAGTTTGCTTTTGTGATTGCAAATTTTAAATGTGTTTATGGAAATTATGTGTGGCTTATCAAATAGCGTTCATTCAATATACAATCATGTGCCTAGATTTGGCCATAAAAATACGTATCTATCAAACGATGTGTAGAGAGTGGTATGGATCTTACTGGTGGTAGAGCTTTTGTGAACGGGCTCGAGTAAGTGGGCACCACCGCCTTACCTTTATCTGCCGCTAAATAGCAGTACTTGCGCTGCTGTGTTCCGGTTAGATGGTAATTGTATGTTCCTGTAATTACTGGCACATAGGCTTAACAGTCTATAGTATGGCAACGTATCCACATAGAGATCAAGACAACATAATAGCTTGTTTTGAATTCTATGTGGATATCCATGGGCTGCAGTAGCCACTTAACATCTGGTGGACTGCATGCTCGTTTGCCATAAAACCTAATATAAAAGAAAACTCTGGATTTAGACATAACGATCCTTTATATAAAAAGAAATACCTAGTATTAATGCTTTAGCCAGATCCTGTGCTGTGTTAACGACTATTTCTATACAATTTATCACATAATACCACAAACCCAACACAATACTATAATATTAGTCTGAACCAACAATGGGCTGGTCACGTTCCGGATTTAAAAGATAATATTAGCAGTCTGGTTTCTACTACAAACAGCATTAGGTAGTATCTCTCTTCTAAAGCGGTTTGGTCTTGACCTAATCTTCTTGGCTCTTATTACTGCACTGATCATCGCCCACTTGCAAAGAAAATTGTGCTCTAAGACAATGTGTGTCTATTATATGACAAATGACCTACACAAGCGTGTAATTTGATATAGATATAATCAGACGCAAAGTTATGGGTTCCGTAATCAGTACGGCTGTGTCATTATCTATATCTATACAAATATTATAAAGAGGAAAGATTTGTACTTTTGTGTGTGTGTTTGTAATGAATAAACTCAAAAACTACTGGTCCGATTTCAAAAATTATTTCACCATTGGAAAGCTACATTCACCCTGAGTAACATAGGCAAATTTTTACTAAACTGCGCAAAGGAGGGTAATGTCATTATTGAAAAACTACGCGTGCGAAGCTGCGGATTGGTCAGCTAGTAATATAGGGAGTTTGGTAATATATGCAAAAAAATTAAAGGGGTTGTTTAGATGACCATAATAAATAAATTTGTGAAATGTTTACCAAGGAAATGTGAAATTTATTTTAGCATGTTAAAAGAAACACTTTAATAAACTTATGTTGTGCTATTGCATAATGCTTGCCATCTAACCACAGACTGGTGATGTCTCGAGATATCTCTTGTTGTCCCTTTCTAACCCGAAACCCGCAGCCATTTCCGAAAGAGATATCAAAAATACATGCCTGCCTACGGTAGTAGGTACTAGCCTACCATAGATCTACGTTTTGAGTTATAAATAGGTAAGACGTAGCTACTAGGTAAAAAAATATCCCTACAGGTGCCTCTACATTCGCTTGTTCTTTCTTGGTCCAGAGTAGTACCTACAAGCGATCGGTGTCACTGACTCGAATTATGATAGGTCGGAAGACAGGTATTTTTGGCCTAACCTAGGTAGGTACCTACCTACATTAATTTAATTCGTCGTGTCACTCACTAGTTCTTTCTTGGTCACTGTGAGCTAGGTAGGTACCTACGTCAGTGCAGTGATTAGGTTGAGATAGATAGGTATTAGAGCCCAGGTGGCGTTTCACAAATGCCTACCGCTCACTCAAGCAGAGTGACCAAGACTAAATTAGATAGGGTAGACGTGATCTTTGCAATGACTAGCTAAACTACAGAGACAAATTTAAAAATAAAAAACAGCTGAAGTAGTATTTTAAAAGATTTATTCAATTCAAAATGAAGTACCTAATCAATTTAGGTAAACTCGAGCTTTCCAACACACTTTTATTAGGCTGTCGACAGATAAATTAACGTGAAAAAGTAGTAGGTAGCTCTTACCTCAAATCGAGAGGTAAGTAGGAGGTGCCTTCACTTTATCAACGATAATTTGGCGTGTTTAAAAGTTCATTAGCTACCTATGTACCTACAAAATATGTACAACACAGCTATCAGTTATTTACGACATTTAGTTGGTACCTATCTACAGAATGTACAGTTACACAGTAACTTACACTAGTTATCTACAGTTATTATCACAGATAGGTATAGCTACACTATTTTATTCACAAACGTTGTTGCACGTACCTTCTTGATCTAGAGTCTAGGAAGAATAGCACGGCCAAAGCAATGCACATGAACTCGTGCCAACCCGTGACTCTGTCACTTCGCACCACATTAATAGCGTTCACAATTCGCGTTCTAAGTCACTTTCTATTGTATGGCCATCGTTAGTCTATTGTATGGCCATAGTCCTTTACCCTACCCCACAAATAAAAGTCTTAAGGGGGTTAAGTCCGGTGAGCGTGCGGGCTGTGCAACTGGCCCTCCGCGCCCAATCCATCGATTACCATAAGCACTGCCCAGGTATTCGCGCACTCGCCGATCGTAGTCCTTGTCGATCTTCCAAGGTCCGTGCTGCAGCAGACACAAACAAAACCGCATTCTGGTCTCGTAGTCAGGAGTCCAGAGCTCCTGCACTGGTGTAAAACTATACGGGTGCTGGCCCTCCTCCCTAAGACTTCACCCATAGGTAGCGCTATCACCGTACACGCGGGCACAAGTGCTCGCCAGCGGATCCTCTTCAAAAAATTCCATGCGCGCTGAATAGCGAGGTGGCCTGCCCGCCTGAACATGGGGCTGGAATTCACTGCTCTCCCTGTGCCGCGGAACAGTCCGCGTGCCCTGCCGGGTTCCGTGCCATATCTGATAAAAGTCCTGCGCTCTTGACAGGACCACTTTCCGTGGAGTACCTGTAGTTAAGTATCGCAATTTTTCTAAATCCGTCCGCACAATCAGAAATGAAATCAACTACTGATTCAAAATAATAATTAATTGCACGAACGCCGACACGTGCCAAAGTGCCCGCCTTCTTACACTAGGGCTGGGAAAACATTACCGGAAAGGTATCAATACCGGTTCTGACTTTCAGTGTTGGACGATCCGAAATTGGATTAGCTAGTTAGGATACACAAGTCGACCTAATAAAAGCTTGTTCAAAACATCGTAAATCAAAACCGAACTAGTTTTACAAAATACGCATAGGTCAATCTGTCATACAATCTGTGAGTAGTAGTAAAGCTCTCTGTGAAAGAGTTTGTCCGGGAAAGTACTACCACCATACCTATTTCTGCTGCCAAATAGTAAACTCGCATTTTTGTGTTCCGGTTTGAAGGGTAAGGGTATCGGTGAAATTACAGGCACATGAGACTTAACCCTTTCGACTCAGAACTGTGGAAACAATGTAGTGTAATTATTGATCGAGCCAAGCGAGATCTCTAAATCAACTTGGGCAAATCGGCGTTGTATGTATGTATGTATGTTTGTCCGAGGATAACTTTCGAAGCGTTTATCCGATTATCGTGTAATTTTATACATAGGCGCAATTTTGGTGGCACTAAATGAGCTAAAAACGTTGGGGTTTGTCGAGATATTGGGGTTCTAAATGAAACTATTAGGTCAAGTGGGAAGTCAAATGAAATATTAATTGGTACATTTAGACTCCGTTTTTATTTTTGGTAAAGTTTTTATAGTTTTTGAGTTATTAGCCATAATAAAAATTGAACTTTGACAAAATTCACAGGGTACACCATTGACCCTACAGTGCTGTAATTTGGTATGCGTGTAGCTTAAGTGACAAAAAAGGCAAAAGTTTGAAACCCAGAATAACTGCAATTTGTACCCCAAAAAAGAATAACCACACAACATGAACTCCCGTTACCTGTAATTTTAGTGAAACTGTAGGTCAAGTTAGTTGGTTATTTATTTTGTGGCAATATTTTGATAGTCACGATGATCGGATCAACGCTTCGAAAGTTATACTCGGACAAACGAACATACAAACAAACAACGGCGATTTGCCTAAGTTGATTTAGAGATCTCGCTACACTCGATTAAAAAAAAAGATTTTATTCAAATACAATCGATTCAAACATTTACGTTAATACCGGTAACCGGTGTAGCGAGGTATTGTAAGCCGTACATCCCTTCGCGCGGCATATCAAAAAGAACTCGAAAGAATAAGCGGTTAGTCAAAGGTGCCGCTTCGATTCTTTGAGCTCGCCGCCCCCAATAGGTACTTTGTTTTGTAAACAGGGCTATGACCCAATGATACCTACTCATTAAATCACAGCTGTTATTGCCTTTGTTTGATGTAATTTGCATGTTCTTTTTTGTGAATTAAACTTTATTCTTCTTCGGCAGAAACCAGAATTGAAAAAAGACTCATCAATTTTGACAATGCACTAGATACCTATCTCTCAAAGAATTGGATAAAGTAGGACCTACCTAATTGGAATAATTTCAATAAGTTTACCGTGGCTAAAGTGGGCAGTTTGCAGATAACCAATCCCGGGTCCACAATTTCTAGGCGTTTCCAGGCCAATGTCCACCTAAGCGCAGATTTGTAGAGATGAGAATACTATGGGAAAATAACTAATAGCATATCGATATTCCGACATCTCTCCGCTCAGCTTTAGTGGAAACGGTCAAGCGGCATGTCTTATTTTCTACAGTGCATTCGCATCGTAGCAGAGAGCGCTCAAAGAAAGGATATAAGTAGCAAATCTACGCTTATGTGGATTAAGGCCTTTATGTCTTTGGATGTCGACTGCAAGCTTAGGCAGTAAGTTTTATATCGAATTAATCACCTAAACTTAGTCGATTTTCTTTAAAATTTGTATATATAACTAGTAGTTTTTTTTTCCGTGATGTCTTTTTTTATGTTATGAGAAAACGTCCCTTGAATATCGTCAGTATATTACCAAACACCCTGTATATAAAATTACTGTTACAGTTGATTTTGGTCATTTTGTACAAACATTATATGAATTGTTTACAAACAACTACAGACATAAATGGGTCAACTACTGCTCGTACACTAATAAATAAATATTGCTGGATTTCACACAGCGCTATCTAGCCCCAAACTAAGAGCGTGTACTATGGGAACCAGATAACTGATAGAATATTTATATACTTTTTTTGTAAATACATACTTATAATATATACAAAAACACCCAGACACGAAACAAATATCTGTAGATCATGCAAACATTTGTTGCGCGGCGGGAATCAAACCCGCTACCTCCTGCGTCTCAGCCAGCTATACGCCCTTTGCGCCACGGAGGTCTTCAAATAGTCTACTCACTTTTGATAATTATTCTTACAACTACAGTACTTAAAGGGAGACCTTTTCAATGACACCGCACACGATGGGGTGGGTAAATAAAAAAAAATTGCTCCCAAATTTGATACAGGGGAGGTAGTAGGTACTCCAACTTAAACTAATAAAGTCTACTCACTTCTGATAATTGTTCTTACAACTAGAATACTTACAGTTACAATTTTAACTTACAACTTACTCAAACTTACATTTTTTTTTTATTCTCCCCAAGTTCGATAAAGGGGACGTACTCCAACTAAAACGTATCAGGCGACACTAAAACATATCATCATGCCATTTTTTTACAGAATCAATAGTATACGATTAAAACGGCTGTAACTAGTCCGGCAGACAGACAGACGTGCCGAAAAGAGTTCCTAGTTCGACTACGGAACCATAAAAAAAGTACACCGTATACAAAACCATATTATGGTGTAGTAACGCGTCATTCGTCGAATCATAGTAGAATATCTCGTATCTCAGACGAGTCAGTAGGTAGGTACTTTAAAGGGTCCCTGTGGTCTCTAAGTTATTGGGTCGCCACCCGCCACTATTCTTATTGATGGAGAGACTAGGTTTCCAAGTGCTCGGTTGATTAGATCTTGATCCTATTAACTAGCATTGAGAAAAGAGTCTCAATTTCTTTTAAAGGGACTATAGACTAGCGATCAATACTGGTTATTTATTGTTGGTAGTTTTGACATGTTTCAATCCTTGTAAAGGTATAATATATAACGGGTTGTGTTCTGAGGAGTTGTTTGATATGGTGCCTGCAGGTTCGTTTTATCAACGCACCGCTTGCCATCAGCAGGGAATCCATCCGCACACCTTGGAGACGATCTGGTCGCGTACCGTGAGGTTCCAGAGGAATTTCCTCCCGCGTACACTTCGCTTGTGGCATGGTCTCCCTGCCGTGGTTTTGCCCTAAAGACTACGGTATGGGATTCTTCAAAATGAGCGTTTTGTAAATTTTAAAGGGTCGGCAACGCGCGAGTTGGTGTTACAAACGTCCATAGGTTACGGTAACCGCTTAGCATCAGGTGAGCCGTACGCACGTTTGTTACCTTAGTGGTATAAAAAAAGGTTTTAGTTACGTTTGTAAAAATACATTTTGTTGTACAACAAAATGAACAAATATTTATCATTATCAATCGCTATTTATTTTATGCATTCTCTGTTCGCGACGCAGTATTTTGTTTCGAAATTGGTATGTCAACTAGTTTTCGACTATTCTATATCAAAGTTATAATTAGTTACGTGTCTGAGCCATTGCCTCACAACGAAACTCGTAGATGATTGGGCACCATTGTTTAATATTAAGGGCGCACTATACCTGGGGAGACGTTAAATCGCTTATTAAGAAACAATGTTTTGTTCAACAAATTGTGTGCTTTCAATCTGTAATTCATATATGTTATAGTTAATGATACCTGCTAGAGCGCCTGTGTTGCGAAAACACGATTCCGTAAAATTTTCTCGATAAAAAAAAATCCAAAGATGACTCCAAATTTATCTTTAAACCGTTCTTATGCGATGAATATTGCAATTTAGATCTTGAAACTTTATACAATAATTTTTACACAACATAAATAAGGGCACCTGTATTTTAAATTTTTAAAATACCTTTTGGTTTTACCATAAAATGAAAATATCTAAGTTTTGCACTAATGAAACCATTCGCTCCGGACGCCCGTTCCGCGATTCAGTCTGGCCTCGGCTTTCAGACGGGGTACCCGTGACGCTTGTCGCTCCAAACGAACACGTAATTCTTAGTTAAAATTTATATTTAGTTGTTTTTTGTAAAGACGCAGTAATGAGAAATAAACGCAACAAGATAATGAAGGGACTGAATGATAAAAAGCCGGCAAACATATGAACCACGGCGAGATAGGTTGTGCAGCGGCACGCGGAGAAGTGGGGGTGAAATTCGAGTTTGGGCTGAGGTATACTCAACTCTTAAGATAGTTACGTATTCTGTTATTATATTACCTATTTACACAGATGCTAAAACTACCTTGAAATCAAGCTAAATTGTCAATGCGTTGTATGTTAAAACTACTTTAACTAACTCTGTGCCTCATGAAGCGTATTGTCTTTTTTCAGGATCGAAAGGGATACCTACCGATGACTATAAAGTATATACGTTAATCGAGATGAACATCATCGATGCAGAATTAAAATGGCCTTGGTGCGCGCCGTATACAGGATGTTTGGTAATATACTGACGATATTCAAGTGACGGATTCTCAAAACATAAACAAATACTTCTCGATAAAAAACTACTGGTTATATTATCAAATTTTAAAGAAAATCGACTAAGTTTAGGTGATTTATTCGATATAAAATAACTGCCTACTCTTGCAATCGACATCCTAAACTAAAGGCCGATTTGATATCTCTTTCGAAAATGGTTGCGGGATTTGGGTTAGAAAGGGACAACCATAGATATCTCGAGACATCACCATATAGTATCTGTGGTTAGATGCATTATGCAATACACAACACAAGTTTAATAAAGTGTTTGTTTTTACATGCCAAAATAAATTTCACATTTATATGGTAAACCTTTCACAAATGTATTTATTATGCTCATCAGAATTACCCCTTTAATTTTTTAACATATATTATCACACATCCTATATAACCTGAAACTGGTTACATTGGACCATTTTCAAAACATACAAGATTACGACACGATCATATGCTCCATTCTAGAAAACGACCACACTACCGCTATTTTACTGTAGCAGGTGAAGCTAGAGTTTTTATTATCGTGTTTATAGTATTTCCTTATTCTTGCCTGTATACGAGTAGATTGTCGTATCTATGACAAAAACCATTTATCTAATCATAAAACTCAACGGGTTGTACACACGGCTACACATCAAGCTATACTATTCCAGTATAAGCTGACATCGCACTGTGTAGGCTTTTCGTAGAATGAGAGGTCAGCTTATACTGGAAATTTTAGCTTGATGTGTAGCCGTGTCTACACCTATACTATTTCCATTTCTTTATGTTCTCGATGACAGCTCCTGTGAAAACTTGAACGAGCGTCCTTTGAAAGGATTTAAACTAAAACTAAAAACTTTCTTAGAAAACCTCCCATTTTATCATTTGAATGAATATATGAGCTGTTCATTTTCTCATCTGCATGAGTAGTATCTGCTATAACCTCTTAGTTTAAATAGTTTAGTTGTAATAATTTTGTATTGATTTTATTTATTCTATAGTTACTTACTTAGCTGACATAATTTGTAATATATTTTTGACATACCAATATTATTAAATGTAATGAAATGGTGAATAAATGAATACTGAATACGTCTTTTTTACCTTATGTATGCATTATTTTATAAAAATATAACGCTTACGCACGTACAAGGTTATACAAGTGTCGGAGAAACTGATAGGGATGGAGCTTTCGATAAACGTAACACGATAACAGACCCGATATTTTTTTATGCTGCCGGATACTTTTGTACAAATTTATTTATAACTATTATTATATTTCATTACAAGATGTTACACGTATTAATTCTTGATTGTTAATGCCAACTTCTTTAAAATTTTCGAAGCTGTTGTAAAATAAGTAGGTATAGGTAGGTACTCGACAATGAAACGAAATAATTATAAAGACAGGTAATCTTTATTTATTAATTTTAATCAAAATCTGATGAATCATCACTGTCACGATATGCGATCGATATCATTACTTATTTGGTCACAACACTACAGCTATCAAATTAGATCTGTCATCGAGAAAATAAAGAAATGGAAATACTATAGTAATAGAAAAGTGTAGTGTGATTTAAGAAAACAAAATATGCATACATATTAGGTTACGTCACGGGGTAGAACGAGAGCTATTTAGCAACAGGACGAAATAAAAGTACTAACCGGGAATGTTATTACCGTTGATAAAGGGGGCGGATAGCAAACTATTACTCGTGCGCGATAACTTGGGACCTGCTAAGAATGCGACTCCCCGACCGCTTCCCCTGCACTTCCCTGATGGCGCCCGTATTGTACCGTTCGCATCACTATTTTTTACTAGGGTTTTTAGTCTCGTACTGGCCTACGTCACGTAACGACGCGCTCTGGAATTCTTTTAGTTTTCGTTTGTGTTATTGTTTTGTTGTTGTAGTTTTTGTTGTTATAGTTTGTAAAAAGTTTGTCGACAAAAGTATTGGGACGACGACCTCTTACAAAAGACGAATGAATCGCAATTAATTGTAAATTTATCGGATACCTTTTCGTCAAGTGATTATAGTGAGACTGAGGACGAATAACAGCCTCTAGAAGGCATAAATCCACTAGTGACGAAGATGAGATAACGTAAATAATAGATAAAATAAATGTATAAACTTAAACATTGTATTTTTATTTTATTCAAATAGTGTAAAAAAGATTAGATAAAAAGCAGCGTCCTCCCTGAGTAACATAATAAATTAGGTTAAAAAAAACAAAGACGAAGCCGCGGGCGGCTGCTTGTTATGTTCGCTTTTTTACGGGCGGTACAAACACGCCAATATGACGTCACCGCGCTCAGGTCCCAACTTATCGCGCACGGGTTAATATATTGGTTTATTTTTTGAAACTGAACAAACGAATACGCCCCACCAACATTCAATGATCAGATATGAGCTAAACATTGCTGGACATTTCACACAGCGCTGTCTAGCTGCAAACTAAGCAGAGCTTGTACTATGGGAACCAGATAACTGATAGAATACTTAAATACTTTTTTTTTGTGACTACATACTTATTATATATAGAAAAACATTCAGACCCGGAACAAATACCTGTAAAACATGCAAACATTTGTTCCGCGGGCTATTCGCCTACTGAGCTACGGAGGTCGTCAAAACATTATTTTATAACAACCGTCTAAATTAACTTCAATGTTTAGAAGTATCTAATAATATCATAATTTGTAACACTTTTATTTTTTATTTTTTTATTCACCCGATCTTTTCTACACCATACTTGCAAGATGTGGAATGAGCTACCATCTGAGGTTTTCCCATTAGGCTACGACATGGCACGCTTCAAGAGAAATGTAAAGAGGTTTCTACAGTGTAGAGAACGCATCGACAATACCCCGGGTGTTGCCGGTGTCAATAGGCGACGGTGACCGTTTACCATCAGGTGGGCCGTTAGCCTGTTTCCCCACAAATATCATTAAAAAAAAACACTTGCTATCATGGTACATTTTTTGTTTCAAAAATCAAATGCAGGGTTGTTTTTGGTTTTACACCAATCTTTCATTGGCTAAAAGGTAAAAGGTGTAGGTCTCGGGGCTATAATCTCCCATGGAAAGGGCGGATGGTATCGTGAGTCATATAGATAATGTGCAGGGGAGGCGCGAACATAAACATGATTTGAATGTTCACGCAACACAGAAAAATGCTTCAATACTGTTATTATACGCCCGTCGTAGTCGTACATATTTATTTATGGTGATAAAAGATTGAAAGTTAGTAACGGCTGAAATTGTATGAAGAAAACTATACTTTTGTGAAGTTGTTAGATAAAATACGATAGGTTATGGTAAGGCATACAACAAAGTAGGTACTTTAAACTATATATACCTATGTCATGAATGATTAATCTTGCGATATCTAAAGTATTTATAAATTATGATGTTAAGTATGATTTTTTTATTATAAAGTCAACAGGTTTCTCGTTATAATTTGTAGATTAATATGACGACAGATATTGTATTGATTTAGGTTTCGTAAGATTAAACCAAAAGAGATAACGTCAAAAAGAAACGATAAAAGATAAACAATTTTGAATGACAACGACCTTCGACATCACTGTCGTTATCAGTTTGCTCTTCAGCCCAACAGTCAGCGGTCGTCTAATTCATTAACACCCCTTACATTACCTACTTACGCCAAAACAATATTAT
Source organism: Philereme vetulata (assembly GCA_918857605.2). NCBI lineage: Eukaryota > Metazoa > Arthropoda > Insecta > Lepidoptera > Geometridae > Philereme > Philereme vetulata. Next base: position 3,701,245 of record OU975449.1, on the reverse strand, counting down.
CCCTTTTCGTAATCCGATCACGTGCAGCACACACTGTGTCGAACCCGGCACATTAACTTATATCAAGTTAGGAACACTAGTGTGTACACACCGTTTGTGGGGTATCAGGATGACATTTCCCAGCGCGGTGGGTAGCGGAGGCGAGCGTGACGGATGCGAGAGCGGGAAACTGTGGAAACGTGAGAAAAGCGGTGCGGTGCGGCGAGCGCGGGCGTGCGACGGGAGGGACGACCGACGTCGGACTGACTCTGATAACGACACAATGCCGCGTCGCGGTGCAAATGAAAAACAATGGAAACGCGACGTGTTATGGTTATTTTCAAGATATAACGGTAATGAGATGATACGAGCTTTGATTTACACGTAATGGAGGTGTTGCTGCGCAGTTATTTCTCATTTCTGGGCAGTGGTATAAAGTAGGCGTAAAAAGTTATGTGTTTATGAGATACTTGACATTTAGGAATGCTATGCTACATTAATTGATCGAGCGAAGCGAGATCTCTAAATCAACTTGGGAAAATCGGCGTTGTATGTATGTATGTATGTTTGTCCTAGGATAACTTTCAAAGCGTTAATCCGATCATTGTGAAATTTAATACATAGGTAGGTAGAGGTAGTGATGGCACAATTTTCGTGTGACTTAATGAGCTAAAAATGTTGAGGGGTTGTTGAGATATTGGGGTTCAATTGGGGTAAAAAAATGAAAATGAGGCTAACTGGTCAAATGTGACGTCAAATGAAAGGTATTCATTAGTACATTTAGACTCCGTTTTTATTTTCTTTAAACTCTTTATAGTTTTTGAGTTATTAGCCATAATAAAAACTAAACTTAGACAAAATTCACAGGGTACACCAGTGACCCTACAGTGTTGTAATTTAGTATGCGTGTAGCTAAGTGACACAAATATAGGCAAAAGTCTGAAATCCAGAATAACTGCAATTTGTACCCCAAAAAAAGTAACCACATTTACATGAACTCCCGTTACCTGTAATTTGAATCAAACTATAGGTCAAGTAAGTTGGTTTTTATTACGTGACACTATTTTGATAGTCAATAATATTTTTCGTTTTAATCGGAGATTCGCGAGACCTCAGTTCGGGGCGAACCACTAGTATAACACAGACGATTTTCAAAGAAATATAGTGTTGAGGGATAATGTTTATACCAATTTACTTATAACATTTATGTAAGCTGAAAATATTTAAAATATATTCTATTCCATAGCCGGAAAACTATGCCTGATTAAAATGTGTAATCTGTATGCTAACAACTGTAATAAATAAATTATTCTTCGCCTTGATACCAAAGACATAAAATGAACTTCCTCAATAAACAGAAGGCTAACCTAACCATAACTCGAAATCAATATTTGAACAAGAACTATATTATTTGCCCAATTTATTTGTACACTTAGTTGCGTCGTATATTAATGAATTTCCCTTGACAGTCAACCGACGAGGGTAAACAAAACAGAAAGTAATGGCTAACTCTGAGCACACGTTTTAAAGCTTCTATGGACAATGCAATCGAGAACCCAACTGGTAGGGCCGATTCGATCGGACCTAATCGCGACGATATTGAGATTGAGCATGCCTATAAACATAGCCGACATAGCTCTCAAAATTAGCAAGTTGAAGTGGTAATGGGCAGGCCACATCGCTCGTAGAACCGATAACCGTTGGGGAAGAAAGGTTCTCGAGTGGAGACCACGGACTGGAAGACGCAGCGTAGGCCGGCCCCCCACAAGGTGGACCGACGATCTAGTAAGAATCGCGGAGAGCCGTTGGGCACAAACGGCTACCAACCGCTCGTTGTGGCGATCTAAGGGGGAAGCCTATGTTCAGCAGTGGACGTCTACCGGCTGATGATGATGATGATGCCTAAAAATTATTTGAAGCTGTTTCACAATTTTTATAATAATTGCATTTTCATCGTTCTTTATGTAATCAGTTATTACTGCTTGTTCTAAATATTTTATTTCACATAAGAGATTAAAAACTATTTTCATGATTTTATTTAGATTTTAGTCGAAACTTTTTATGCGTATTTTTTTTAAAAACACTGTTTGTCTAGGTTCTGCATCAGTTTTAAGACATTTTTGAACGTCGCGTCGGTCGTTGTGTACAACTTATAAAAAAATTATCACATCAAAAGCAGCGCTGCTATCTCACAAAAGTTTAGGAAACTATAGTTATCTTATTTAAATTCCCTACCAATTTGGTACAAAACATTAATTACTTTTACAGAAAACAGAGTAGTGGTAGACATGAATGCATTTAATTCATAATCTTCCCTATCTGATTATCAGGTCGTCTAGAAGCCCTATTAAGTTGTCCCTTAAATTTGCACGGCGCCCGTCGCGACAGGAAGGGCCGAAAATAACTGGAACAAATTATCTGAAAATAAACTCGCTGTATCGAGTTAGAGTTGCTCTAGACTTGTGAAATATCTGTTAGTTCTCGCGTTAACCTGTTACATCTATAGAAAATGTTGTTCTAATTTTTTGTAAATTTTAAATTGTTTACTTATCCGTAGGGATATAACCGTTAAAACAATCATATACAAAAATTATAAAATTATAAAAATACAAAAAGAATTTTTAAACACTCGACTTCAAAAACACTTTTTTGAGGTAACAAAGGTAGTATTTTATTTTCAAATTACTACGTTCACCATTCATTGTGCATTAATATTTCGATCATACACTTAAGGAGACTTGCGCAACGATGCTTAAACGTATTAAGTCGCTAAATATGATTTAGAGAGTTGTCAAATCACGTACTAATACGTAAATATTAAACATGTTTAGTCGCTTAATATGTTTAGGGATCGTTATGCGTCATGCAAGCCGGACTTAAATTATTAGAACACAAAGCTTTTAACTTCAGATATCAGAAAATCAAACTACTGAACTGATTTCGATGAAATATCTAAGAGATCAATCTGAAAGTATATCCTTTCAAATAATAAAAGAGTTTTCTAAATCGATTGATAAATGACGGAGTTATGAGGTAACAAACATAAAAAAATACATTCAAATTGAGAACCTCCTCCTTTTTTGAAGTCGGTTAATAAGTCTGTGTTAATAATCTGTGGGCGCGTGCCGCTGACACCCAGCGCGCTTTCGTGATGCAAAAGCGGGCGTTGCGCGCTATCGTGGGTGTCCCAGACGATGTCTCATGTAGGGACATTTTTATTTTTTTTAAATTAAGGTGGCCTTGTGTACCTTCACAAATTTGGACTTGTTTCAGCGCCGGGGCGTTAACAAATCCCGTGCCCAACGCAGTGAGTCATTTCACCATCATCTCATAACTCCGACGCACAAATTGACCAAATCCGAGAGGTCCGTATACATCATGGGCCCATCGGTTTTCAATAGATTGCCAGAATCAATAAGGACAGCAGCGTCCGTGCCTATATTTAAGAGTAGGCTTAAAAAGTGGTTGTTGAGTGGGATATTCTATAGTGTAGACGAGTTTTATGAACTATCTACACTGTAGAATATCGCACCAGGACTAATATAAAAATTAATGGAGTGAAAGGAATTTTATAATAATTAAATTATATAACTTATTGTGATTTTTAATGACTTGTAACTATGGAGTTATAAATAAAGTATTGTATTGTAAGAGGTTAACGTTAGAAGTGACTTCCGGTCGAGTTTCTCTCGTAAGAGTATTATACCGAACGTAGTTTGCTCTTAGAAGCAGCATAAGTTTAGGATCGAACCTCCAGCAAGCAACCGGTTAGTATTCGTAGCCCGAATCGTCTTCCAGCTAACTATCTATTCTCAAATTGTAGGTTAAATTGGTTTCCACTGCAAACACCCCGTTGCCTCAGTCAATATCGTTTTAGTACGTGCAATTGCACGAGTTTGGTGTTTATTATTCGGAAAATATAGTTTTACGCAGTCGTAACTTGGTAATCTGAAGTTTTCCTCCTGCTCGGAAAATTGCACCATCAACTACCTATTTTAATGAGTTTATTGTTACACAACTGTTCAAAATAGATAAAAAAAAACCGGACAAGTGCGAGTCTGGCTCGCGAACCGGGGGTTCCGTAAAAATATTTTATTAATTTGATATATCTATACTTAATTAACAATTTTCGTTTTTTTTTCTTTATTTTTGCTGTGAGACCTTGAGAAGGTTTTGATTTATTTACGAGCAATGTATTCGGCAAATATGGTCGTATTCTTTTATTGCTTTGACTTAAGCTTGATTTTTTTACATCTCCACGGGACCGTAGACCTATGTATTTGTTATTAATTTCAACTTGATATCTCCACGCGTTCCTGAGAAAAAGGGTCTTGACAGACGGACAGACAGATAGACAGACTCCTGTCTGTCTTTTTTTCCTTTTGAGGTAGATACGGAACCCTAATAATTTACGAAGTCACTGTGCGCTCATTGAATATTTGCCAGCAATCCCTCTCCAATAAGACCACATATGAACTAAACAAAACTTTTTGCTTTGAGAATGAAGCTTTTAGTTGCTATTACAGAAATGCCGCTGGGGTCAAACAAATTGGCCTATTATAATAGTCAGGCCGCCAAATGAGCTTATCCAATATCGATGTCCCCTGACATCTGGTATTGCATTTCCCAGCTAAATGAGCTACATTATTCATTCAATGTCCGTCCGATTTCGAAGCATTGCGAATAATTTCATCTAAATAAGGCCGGAAAGGGCGAAACCGAAAATGTAATAATCAGAGGCAATTAAAACCTCTAATGTATAAGAGGCTTTGGCTAGTACGTAGTACGTACTTGTGTCAACTGCAAGAGTCCTATCGTGTTTTCATTAAATTGTGACCATAATATTTTTTTCATTTATCATTAAATTTGACGACCTCCGTGGTGCAGTGGGAGAATAGCCGGCTGAGACGCAGGAGGTAGCGGGTTCGATTCCCGCTGCGGAACAAATGTTTGCATGATCTACATATATTTGTTCCGGGTGTGGTTGTTTCTCTATATATTATAAGTATGTATTTACAAAAAAAAAGTATATAAGTATTCTATCAGTTATCTGGTTCCCATAGTACAAACTTTGCTTAGTTTGGGGCTAGATAGCGCTGTGTGAAATGTCCAGAAATATATATTTATTTATAATAAGGAATTTTGTAAAGACTAAAGGACAATGAAGCTAGACAAGTTTATTAATGAGTTTCCTTATTTCGTTGCTCTAAATAGCACTAAAACCGCGACTGTCACTTGCCTCCCTAAATATTTTATGATGTAGCGGTATTGCTAAATGCTGATATTGATGTACCTACTAGCAATTTAAGAGACGTTACTTGAATACAAAGTAATCGCCCTCGTCAATTCTGCCTCCAAGACTTGTAAGTATGACAATGTCGACAGTGACCTTGCCTCGCTGACAGTTGCCTGCGTGAACTCATTCATAAAAGCTGAGCATTTAACTACTATCGAGCCATTTTAATAAGTAACATTTGACGTGTGTTGACGTCTGTCAGTTCGGTACAACTCGTACCGAACTCGTACTCGTACCTGTCATTATTACAATAAATATGTAATCGAAATTGAAAAAAGTTAAGCAATTGTGCAGTTCTAACAAAACGAAACAATATATTATTTTATGCCCGTCGTTACGCGGTTACGTTGTTGAATTTTCATGAACTGTCAAATGTTACCTATTAAAACGGCCTGAGAGTAATGTAATTTGCATCCCTGCGTTGTAGTGTCAGAAGAGCTAGAAGTCCTTCTGCTTTTATTACACCACATTGTGTAGTTATTCCATTTAGAACTAGAGCTGCGATTACAAAACACGGGTTAGGTGCTTATAACCTACGTGAATTTCACCGTTTAGAAAGGCTCTTGTGTCTTAATAATTCGAAAGCACACATTAAACCATTGCGATAATTCATTTTAATTTTTGTATGAAAAAAAATTCATGAACAGTTTCAAAAGATACAAAATATTTATTTGTACTCACACTACGCACGCCGATGTAATGGTACACACGGCTACACATCAAGCTATAGGTACAGTTCCAGTATAAGCTGACCTCTCATTCTACGAAAAGCATACATAATGCGAGGTCATATTATACTGGAAATGTATAGCTTGATGTGTAGCCATGTGTACAAGACAGATGCAATTTTAGTATTTTTTAATCTTTTCGCGAACTTTCTGTAAATAATTACTAATATAAAACGGGTATTTATTGTTAATAAATAAAAAATCTCGTTCGTCAGCGCTGTGGGTCGACGACATAAAGAAAGTCGCGGGCAACTGATGCGCGTAGCACAGGACCGGGAAGGGTGGCGTTTACAAAGGGAGGCCTACACCCAGCAGTGGGTACTTATGGGCTGTGGATGATGATGATGATGAAATAAAAAATCGGAATAATAAAAAAAAGGGAAATACGCGATAAAAACCTGTTTAATTTTAGTAATTAGATACAGTTTTATAAGACGTATCACAATGTTTTTCACCTATTTTACTAACGTTTAAAAATACAGCTCCACTTTTAACGCAAACGCAAACTAGAAGTAAAGACTTCAGTGCGTTTGCCTTTAATCTTATTTCTAACGATTCGTTCAATGCTCGGTGGTACTTTTGTTAAAATGATTTGCTTTGACTGAAGAAGGTAAAATAATGCTTTCTTGTTCTGACAGAAAAGTGATTTAGCTGTACAATGAGAATAAATGGTGCGAATATTTGATTTTGAGAAATAATAGATTTTATTTTGCAAAGCTTAGAAATCGTGGCCTGGTGGAGTAAAATCAGACTCAGGCGTTCTTAATTCTATTGAAAGTAGATATTTTATTGAGTGGCATTTAAACTATCATGTTGCAAATATTCATTTTATGCATGCTTAGAATTTGATAAGTATATGATTGCTCTATTCAGAATGTATTAGAGTGTAGCATTCACATGTAAAAAAAATTAAGAGTCTATGCATAGATGAGATTAAGTACACTCTTTATCCTTTGGGAAACACAACTGCTCGAAAACTACGTTACTTTTTTTAAACCACTACTGAAAATACTGATTTATTCCGACAATTTCAAGCATCCATTTTCATTCTGACAAAAAAAATCACAGCAATGGCGTTTTCTAATTTTCTACACAAGCTTCTAATATTAATAATCTCTATTATTACGTCTGTCATCTTAGAACGTAAATAATAGCCAACTAACCCATTTCCCCGCTTCATAGCTTAGGCGCTATGAAAACAGTCGTCTTAATCCGTCCAGTCCCATTCAAACCGTTAATACGATTTGATTATCCCGGGCATTGTTTTGTTATGGACGGGCCGGCCATGGGTGCGTGCCACCCGTTATTAATTTAACCAGAACACTAATTAATCTTGCCGGTGCGGTCGCTCCCACGGTGGCTGTGATTACGTGCGGATGTAGAGACCGAACTGCCCAAGTACTTGGTAATCTGTGAGTTCAGCATCTAAGTGGTTGCTACTGAACTTTGCTTCCTCCACAGGCATCGATGTCTTGACAAAATGGATATTTGCACCGAATTACTTTTACGAGATAAATGAGAACGATTATCCTCGTAACGTGAATGTTCATCGAATTCCGTAGTATGTACACCTATTTCTTAGCAGCGACTCTTAAATATTTCAGTAACGTTCAACACTTCAAAGATTACGAGCAGAGACCGAACGAGTTGAAGCACTAGGTAATCTCGGTCGTTTCAACGCTGATAAGAGGTAGCTTCTATTCTACTGCAGACTCGCGGTAAATCGGATAGCGGTCTGTGCCTGACGACGAATCTGACCAAATAGCCGGTCGCAATGCTTTTACGAGTAGATTCCAGATGGATGAGACAGCAAACCGACGATATGTCACGCATTTTGCGAACATCCGATGAAATTCGCAGGATTGATTATCCGTTGGCAGCTCAATCAGCGTCATTTCGCTGCTTATACCTATGTGTGGTCTATGCCATGTCCAGACGTGAATTGTGAATTTTTTTCTATAATTATTCTCTATTGTACTTCACTTTTTACGTAGGTATTTATTTTAACTCTGACTTCATAATGTAAATTTTTTTAAAACATTAAAATTATTTCAATATTAATTCGAAACCCTGGCGATTAACCCAACCACCCTCGAACTCGTTAACGATAGCCATCATTCTGACCAGTGACTTACTGCGTCTCCGACAAATGAGATGTGAAATGACAACCGGAGAGTAAAATCCAAGCCATTTGATGTGAGTCGTCTTCTAATTAGTATTATTAAAGATGATGAATGTATCCTTTATTTCATTTTTCCATATTTTTTAATGTTTTCGATAAGGTCCGGTGTCCTAATAATAATTGGTCGCTATCACATAGTTGTATGTACCTACTGGCACTGAAACGTGGTCCTTTACTCATAGCCTCATGACCAAGCTCAAGGTCGCTCAACGAGCTATGGAGAGGGCTATGCTCGGGGTTTCTTTGCGTGACAAAATCCGCAATGAGGAAATCCGCAGAAGAACTAAAGTTGCTGACATAGCTCTCAAAATTAGCAAGTTGAAGTGGCAATGGGCAGGCCACATCGCTCGTAGAACCGATAACCGTTGGGGAAGAAAGGTTCTCGAGTGGATACCACGGACTGGAAGACGCAACGTAGGCCGGCCCCCCCCCCAAGGTGGACCAACGATCTAGTAAGAATCGCGGGGAGCCGTTGGGCGCAAACAGCTACCAACCGCTCGTTGTGGCGATCTAAGGGGATGGCCTATGTTCAGCAGTGGACGTCTTCCGGCTGATGATGATGATTTACCTACTGATGACGTGTTGCCTATCACAAAGAGCCTTTTCACATTTTTCTTGAAGCTATCTAATAGTTATTAATATATTTATGTAACAAATTGGTTATTGATCGAGCGAAGCGAAATCACACGAATCGGTATTGTATGTACGTATGTATGTTTGTTTGTCCAAGGATAACTTTCGCAGCGTCTTTAAAAGCGTTAATTCTATCTTTGTGAAATTTGGTATATAGGTAGGTAGACTAGAAGTGATGGCACAATCATGGAGTGATTAAATGAGAAAATATTTTTATTAGTAGAAAAAAGTGTAAAATTTAGAATAACTGCAAATTTTACCCAAAAATTTATCTAATATAGCATAAACTCCCGTTAATTGTAATCTGAATGATGGTGTAGGTTGTAGGTCAAGTTATATTGGTCACGCTGTTTGGGGATACTTTACACAGAAAAGTTTACATGGCACTATTTTATTTATTATCAATTAAAGATATTGGATGGTATTTTTATAGTTTCTATGGACAAATGGAACCTCAAAAAAAGTTTTTAGTAGCGGGTGGGGTATATGAAAGCGTAGCGTTTGAATGGGATTCCAACTTTTAGGACAAACAATCAAACAATTTTAGAGCAAAAAGTTAAAAAAAAATATCATTTCCCCCCACTATTTTCTAGGATTCTCAAGTTTAGATATTAACAGATATAAGTAGGGGTCGAACTCAGTTGCAGTGCCCTTACAGGGTGAATATAAAATGTAAGTACAGAAAGTGTAAGTACAAAGCGAGATCTCTAAATCAACTGGGACAAATCGGTGTTGTGTGTATGTATGTTTGTTTGTCCGAGGATAACTTTCGAAGCGTTTATCCGATCATCGTGAAAATTGGTATATAGCTAGGTATTGATGGCACAATTTTGGTGCAAAGAAATTAGCTAAAAATGCGGGGCGGTTGTTTTGGTATTGGGGTTCAAGAGCAAAACAAAACAAATGTCTTTGTGGGTATATTTTTAGTTTAAACCTTGTAGTTTTTAAGTTATTAGTCATAATAAAGCTGAACTTTGACAACATTCACAGGGTAAACCAGTGACCCCACAGCGCTGAAATTTGGTAGACGTGTAGCTTTAGTGACACAAATATAGGCAACAGTCTGAAATCCAGAATAACTGCAATTACCTAGTATCCCAAAAAAAAATCCAATTGACATGAACTACCGTTACCTGTAATTTGAATGAAACTGTAGATCAAATTAATTTCGTAGTACTATTTTGATAGTCAAAGATTAGGTTATTTTTTTTTTTTGTTTTATGGGCAACTCACGTAATCTCAGTTCGGAGCGAACCACTAGTATTATATGAAATATCAATTAATATTAGCGAATAGGGTCGCTAATTGAAAGGTTATTATTCACATACGCGAAATCTCAGTTCGGGGCGAACCAATATGAAATATTACACTGAAATATTATTTATGTTATTTAATGTTATGTTTTCAGATAGGGACACGAGTGTGTACATTTTTCAGGAGGCTTTCACGCAACATATGCGATATGATTGATTCGGCGTAGTACCTCGTCCATCAATTTGATGGGGCCGTCGTCAGTGGGAAACTCTGAACTTTTTATAACAATAGAAAAAGCTTGGTTCCCGTCAAATTCAAACAGCTAGATGAAAAATACAAAAACGGACTTCTACTTTTGCTACGTACCTTCAATATAGTGAAGTGTGAAGTGAAGATCGTATGTTTGTGACTCGCTTTGTTCTCTTAATGTGCCGTTAAAAATAAAAACATTTTCTTTCTTTTAATCTGTTATTTTCTTTAATGGTTTTTAGCATTTATTTCTCAAACGAATTATAAATTCGAATTATATATTAAGAATTATAGTTCCCTTTCCTGTGCACTACCTACACATCTTTATCTGTTTAGCATTAAGTTCGCCTTTGTGCAATAAAGTATTTTCAATCAATCAATCAAATTCACTTACAGAGAAACTTACAATAATTTATCTTAATAAATAAAGAGGATGTGCCATTTAGCGTAGCAAACTATTTTATACACATAACTGTTTGTAAGTTATTACTATATTCAAATTAGTTACTGTTTTTAAAAAAATAGTATGTAAGTTTTTTTTTTATTTATATACTATTTTAACAAAGATTACAGTTATATGTTACAAATAAAGCAACTAAAAACCAGTGAGTTTTGTGCCGGTGCTATCGTGGGTCACTAGGTGTTAGGTAGTTCTGTATTTAGAAGTGTACCACACCGTGCATGTTTTAACAATATATTATTGCTAGATATATTACATAAATGTTTATGAATGCCGTATACTTTCGTAAGGTATCGTCAGGTAGTAATGAAATAAACAAACTCCTTTCTATCCCCACTGCCGCACAAGATTGAAGACGAAGACCGTGGTCACGTATCTACATGCCACCTGGTCTTGAATAGACCTCGACATGTTTAGGGTTATTGCTCTGTTAATAGGATTACTTCCCATTAAGTTCCTACTAATAAAATTTATCTTGATCTTGTTAGTGCTCTCCGTATAGAATATATAGACGCTTGAAATATGCATGTTAAACTGAAAATCGGTCATCACTTTCGAAAAACATATTTCATTGAAGAAACAAGTGGTAAATCTGCTGTTTTTGAAAAGTAATGAACATTTTAGGTAGAATTACCCATTTTCAAGTTAACATTTATATAGTAGTTACGAAAACATGTGACTATGGAATTAGATACAAAAGCTTTGTAATTTAATATTTTACTATGGTAGTTTTATCGACGAAGGTTTAATTTACTACGTGTAGCGAGAGCACTTGAGCTTTGAGAGCGAGTTGTTTTTCATAGAAGCCTCAAATAACGCCGAGTAAACAAAGTTTCATTAACCGCTGTATAGCGGTTCATAAACCACGCTTTGGAGACATGTATGCCTGTCTTATGTAGGTAATTTACATTAGAGAGTCGTGACTCTACCGAGAACTTGCTGTAATAAATGTGAGATAGCAGACTACAATTTATTAGCTTGACTAATGGAGTCGTTCAATAGTTCGCCCTAATTTTTAACGCACCAAAGTTAATCCATAGCTAAAAAACTAAAATCATTCAATAACTCGCTCAAATATTATAATGTGTATCACCAAAACCTTCGCTACTATGCCTACAATAATAAAATTGTAAAGTAGGAAACTTTTGATGTAAATAGATTTGTATCGTCTTACTAAAATATGTTTAGCCAAGGTTCACCAAACTTCTTAACTCCATCCGTATGCAATCACAATAGCCAGGAGAGCTTACGCCTCAACACCGAAAATCAATTTTAGGATTAATTTATCCAAGTTATAGGTAGATCCATTTGGGATCAGAGGTCGGGACACAGGCCCCACCTGCATCAGACAAGGAAGATTACTTTACCAAATACCATTATAAGATTTGTCGGGTTCGAATACAGTGTTTCGGAGTTGTAAATTGTGGCCACAAAGAACCTGCCTACAATGCAAAGTATTTTTCTACATTTAATGCTACACGCCTTTTCAAATGGGTTATAGTATCTTAGACAAGAATATCAGCTGATAGTCAGAAAATATACCTATATAGTGAAAAATAAAAGATCGTTTGAAGTGACTAAAAAATTACTAGAAGATTTTAGATATTATCTAAAAATGTAACAATGTAGGCTTCCAACGTCACTGTGCCAAACTTTGTGTCGATATAAAAGAATATTAATAGTTTTAGTAACGTTTAGAATCCGCTTTAAAGACATCTCGCGGGGATCTACAGAAACACAGGCTACGTCGATAAAATGTAGATGGCGCTGCGCGAACATCTTTCAATCTTCAATGATTATACAATACTCCACGGTTAAGTTGTATTTCTCAACTGATAAATTATATATTCTCATTGAGGACGATAACATTTTGAACTAGAGCATTGTAACACTGACTTTAATTGCTTATCTCGAAGCGTACAATTTCGTTGATTATAAGTACACATCTAACATAGATAACAGAGAACAGAGATAGCAGATGCCGATTTAATTTTATTTTACTTCGAATTATTTCGTGCAGCACCGCTAATATAAATAAATAGTGTTACTGTAAGCCGTACAAATAGATTAGGATCCCAAATTATTACAGGTACAGCCCCTACTCCCATTATTTACAAAATACAAATAAAGCATAACATTTTTTCGTCATTAGAATGCAAGAGAATGGTGGGGACCCCCTGTAACGTCACATCCGCAGTCAAATGGCTTCCGCCGCGCCTTCGGCTTTGACGTGTCCTTTGTTAGGGACCCCGACGCGACGGTAAATTATCTCCTGGACGACTCGTATGATTAGCCACGTGGAAAATATTACGGGAGTTTGGCGCTTTGCAAATAATATTTTCACAGGATAAACACTTCGATAATAGTCCTATTCTATAAGTAAAACACATTAATTGTGCATTTCATAGATACCTATACTCACACATTGGCCTATAATATTCATTTTCCACTTTTCAGTCACGTTGTAGTCAACGATTTTACACTTACGCAATGTTTACTTTCAAAACTCGTATACATTAATAGCATTAATCGTTATCATCATCAACATCATTATCATATCAGCCATAGGACGTCCACTGCTGACTAAAGTCCCGTAGATTTCCATAGCAACCGACCTTGTGCAGCCTACACCCAACGACTCCCAGCAACTTTGATTAGGTCGTCCTTGCATCTAGTTGGGGGCATCCTGCGCTGCGCTTTCCAGTGCATGCTCTTCACTTTAGGACCTTTCTGCCCCAACGGCCGTCATTCCTTCGCGATGTGTGCCCCGCCCACTGCTACTTCAGCTTGCTAAGCCTCTTGGCTATGTCTGTGACCTTGATTTGCCTACAGATCTCCTTATTTCTGATTCGATATAGATTATTCTGAATTACATTTATTTATTTATCATCATTATTATTCCTACAACATCTTCAAAGTAACCTACATCAGTCAAATGAATGCAATAACTGATAAATCGGATTTCATTCAGAAGTAGGGAATGCTATCGCTCGAATGAAGTAGCGGCGGTGTTACTATAATTAGGTACTTTTAAATATTTAATACAATGCTGTAGAAACATCAACCATTTTATTCGGCAGACACGCCTTACGCCAATAGGAACGTTTCAAATACTGAAGAATTTGTGAAAAAATGTTTCGTATTTTTAATACCATATGCCTTTTTAGGTATGCACTACTATGATGACTTTTGAAACCTATGCATAATTATATATTAAGTGAGGTCATACTTCATGAATCTTAAAAATGCTTTAAATATTCTATTGTGTTCCAGAACAATATATACTTCGCCGCAGCTAATTCGGCACAGTATACAAACAAGAAATCGTAGGTAGAGACATTTACGCAACATAACTTATTTGAATTGTACAGTTTTGTTTTATAATGGCTGAACAAAACAGACCTTAAATATTTCAGCCTATAGAGAATGGTGATATACATTTGTCAACTGTGATAAAAGCTCGTTCTTTTATTACTTGGTCAAAGCAATTAAAATGAACCATTCTCATATAAAATCACTTTAAATTTTGGGTGACTGCCATAGAGGGCACGGTAAATCCATTATTTATTTGAGCGTAGGTAATATTATAGAGTTGTCTCTGAAGTTAATTGAAATGCCAGCGTGACCCTGCACCAGCAACGGCCTGAGATTGGACAATTTAATTGACGGTGATTGATAATTTAGATAGAGGTTATTACCGACGCTCTCTGCACCGTCCGATGTGTCAATCAATATTATTTTCAATAAACTATTTTGGTAGTCGAGAATAGGTATAGTATACCTAGGTAGGTAACATGCGAAGGCGCGTGAAAGGTTTTCATTTAACACCGACTATTACATTCATACATAATGGAACATTGAGTGCAAAATAACGAGGCACACGTTTGAAACTTTGAGTCACCAAAGGCCATTTAGCACAGATTTAGACGATCCAAATATTTTCACGGACGACGCTCTTGCCTCAACTCGGCAAGAGAAATATGTCTGCGAATTTATCCGTTTCTGAATCTACTGTAGGCACACGAATACAGATGTTTACTGCAATGTTATCGCTGAAAATGTTCAGATATCAAGTAATAATTTGCACAGTTCGATATTTTGCTCTGATTATCTTGTTTCATGAGTGTGTGCATTTGTTGTGGTGATATGGGCGTTATCTCGCGGCCGTAGGGTTGAAAACAGCTGTCGATCACCTGCTTTGTCTGATACAATGCTAAATAGTTAACAACTGATCCATAACTAGCCCGTAACTAGCTGTATTCATAAAGCAAGCCGCCCCGCGCATAACAAGGCTCTTGTTCAACGTCAATGTCACGACCGTAAATACACGTTTCATTCAGAGAATTTGCAATGTTTAGTTAATTACTTCTCCTCAAGAAGCTTTTAGCAGCAATCTACGTTTATTCATAGGTTCTATTACTGAATATATAACGATAGTATTTTCGATTAGATAGCATTTCTTACATAATCAAGTCATGGAACAACTACAAAAATACTTGTACAGTAATTTTTCAGTGACTAGTTGACTATCTAAGTCCACGTGTCTACCTACACCTATTTTAAATTAAATAGGTCAAAAGCGAAATTGAAACTGCGACTGTTTACTGGTATGAGAGAGACCAGTTGCTAGATGATGTAAGCAACAAAATAATCCAACGTAAGTTGTATACCAAATGCATAGCTGATTTGATTTACATCTCTAATTTCTATATTTAATAATCTAGTATGCCTACAACTCAACACACGTCATTCTAAATCTGATATCCATTATTCTAAATCTATCATAATGGAATGGAATACAGAATTTATAGTTGTATTTTACAATCGTTGCATTTGTAATGTACAAATGCAACGTTTGTAAAATACCAGTGATTCACCCTGAACATTTCCATTTAGTAAATGGAGCACTTTACTAAGATGTAGGCTAAATGGATAGAAAAACAGCAGGTAGGGACGGAAAGTAAATAAATTGAAGTGTCGCATATCTTACCTTTTCAAACTCGGGTCAGGATGTCAATTTGGTATCAATTTTCAGATGAAGATGATCATTCCTGATGCAAGCTAGGATATAATGGTAACCGAATATATTGTTTACAAGTTTTATTTACATAATACACATACTATTCATACACAATCATGCAATTTCACACTCACTATACTATAGATACAAGCAAATTAAAAGTTCAGTAAGTAGTAAGGGTCAAAATTCACAGCGATTAGTTCCAATTATTTCCAAAAAGTCGAATAAAATATTTTCCAATGGAGAACACTATTATAATCACTGCACACCAAATCATAACATGCGGGGATGCCGGTCTACTGTCCGACTCACCCGAACTATCAGCCTTCTCCTTGTCTTTCGCGGTAAAACGAACGAACTCTTGCAAATGACGAGGCAAATTTCTCATGTCCCTTTCTTCGTCACCTTCGATCACTTTTATTTTGTGCTCGATCACTTTGGGTTCCCTATAAACGTCACTTTTAGCAGAATCCCGCTCATCCTCGGTTTCGGGATCCTTAATACCTAATTTGTCCCACCTTTCTCTAGCTTTACAGATAAATTCCTTCTCAATGCGATTATTAACTTGAGAGTCCAAAACGTCTAATGCTGGCATGCTCTTAAAAACTTTAGCACTGGGTGCAACAGAAGTATTCGTTATTTTAATGACTTTATGTTGTTTCCTTTCTTCACGCTCAGCCATTTGTGTTACATATTCTGAATACATTTTGTCACGAATTAATTCTTCTTGGCTTCGAGAAAACACTGAATGTAATTTTCCTTTTTCAGGTTTCTCAAATTTTCCAGAGTTTGGCGATGACGCAAAAAAATCTCTTTGTTTTGATATAAAGAAATTATTTGAATCCTTATACTTTTCAGAGATTAATTCTTTTTCTGATAATAATGGTGCCCTAAGACTTTTTGTCTCTGTTGAGATTGACATGTTGTTACTTTGAGCTTCCAGGCGACGAATCTCTGCTTCAACTTCTTTCTCTTTCTGTCTAATATACTCCATCTGTTGATCACACAAGTCTTTTGGCAATGATGGACGTCGAGGACGGTTTTGACTGAGTTTATCTCGGGTATTCGTATAATTTCTATGCATTTGCTGTATGGAAGATACATCATCTTCAATTTCTTTACTCAAATTTCCGGTAGAATAATGGAATAATTTTCGTTCACTTTTCATGGAACGTAGCGAACTATCGGTAAAGTCTGAACTTTCATCACTTTCATAAAACGCTGACATTTTTTTAGGTCTTGGTGGCGGTATTGGTCTAAACGTGTCAGAATTACTACCAAGCCGATTATTGTTTCGTATGGTCAAATTTTGGGATGCACTAAATTGGTTTTCTAGTCTTTCAGAGCTACAATGTTTATTGATGGAGTTAATGCTATTTGTAAGCGTTGGGTCACGAATAAGAGCCAACAAACGACTCCCTGTTTGCGATTTGAAAGGGACAATTGGCGTTACGTCTATACCAGATTCTTCTTTACGATTTTCTTTTTTATAATACTCATTGTACCCTCTGCGATCCACGAAGTTTTTGTGTGTATTCACAAGTTCAGTTGCCTCATCTTTAGATAAAACAGTGTTAGTTTTTTCCATTAGCATCTTTTGTGATGGCGATAAGCAAACATAGACTGGTTCATTTTTTGTTGGAATACCAGTCCAAGCATCTTCCTCGCGAGATTTTTCCCTTCTGAGAGATGAATGTCGCGGTTGAACCGGCGGAGGAACTGGATCTTTTGGTGACAATATAATTTTCTGAATTGACGACAGATTTGGTAAAGGAAAATATGGCATGTTCGTATCACATGACTCTTTGTCTGTACAGTTTCCAGAAACTGTTGAGTTTTCAGTAGTAGCAATTCCACGAGAAGCTATGTTTTGAATTCGTTTTGACACTGAAGCTAATTCTTCTAGGATTTTGTCACCATATGGAAACTTGGCGATTCTTTTAACACATATATCTCGCAGAAATAATGGTTGGCTGTTGTTTTCAACTATCTCCCTATTCTGTGCAGCAGTTCCTGTAACATGTTCAAATATTTCTTTGACGTGGCTAGCTGCATTTACAATTTCAGCATTTTCAACATTAGCTTGGTTGTTTTTGGAACTATCATCGTGCACCATGTTAGACACATCATTTAAAGACGAGTGAGTAGGATTATATTTTGCCGTGCATTGTGAGGAACAAACGCTACTAGAGGAGTCTTGCCGAACGAATATCGAACTAGTGGTTTCATTCAGTTCAGAGTCAGAAACTTCTTTTATCAAGTTGTTGATTGCATCATTCAATTCACATTTTAAAACTTTCATTTCTAAATCGTAGTTGTTATTTTGTTTTTGGTCATTATTAGACGAGTTTGTGTCTTTGGATTCGATTATACTGATGTCATTATTCATCTCTAAATCAGAAATTTCTTTAACGTACAAATTTGTTTTCAAATCTTCCGTAGATAGAACTACAATTTCATGGGGATTCATTTCATCATTTGTATTTTGTGATTTATCGAGTTTCATTTTGCCCACAATTTCATCTTCTATTTTAACAGCCATAATCTTCGTTTTATTGATGGGGTTGTCACATTTTTCTGCTCTTGTTTCAGGTAAGAAAGTTTGCTTGAGTAAGTTTTCTGTATCAGTAACTTCTATGGTTGGAGTTATCATTCGCACAGATACGTCAGTTTCAACGCCGTCATCAATTTCATCTCCAAAGTCATGCAATGAGCTAGTACTACTAGATGAATCTGTGAGATACACGACTTCAGCACCAGTCATTTTCTCTACTGTGCTCATAGTCCAGTCCCCTCTTGCTTCAGTTACTTCAGGATCTTTAATTTTAGCTCCAACCAAAACGCATTGCTGTGGCACTAGACGGCCAAATGCTTTTTTAGGAAAAGTTGAAGCAACCTTTTGTGAAATCGCACAGACTTTACTACTATCTTCAAAGACATCATCTTCTAAGTCTTCGACGTCACTTTTTTTGTCACTTAAATAAGACTGTCTACGCGAAGTTATAGACGACTCACTGCTGCCTTCTTCATCAATAACATCCAACATTCTTGATGGTCCCACTCTTTGTAATACTAAGTCATCGGCCAGAGCTTTTTTACGTAATCTATGTTTTATTTCACGATTTATAATTTGTTCAATTTCCGCTTTAATTTCAACAGATTCTATATTTTCTGGGTGCGTAGATAAATCTAATGTTTTGAGATAGTTTCGCAAAGATATTTCCATTTCAGGTGTTAAAGGTTTTGTTTGCTGACACGTAGCTACGTTAAGGGGAACAGCTGTAATTGATACAGTACCAGTAGTTACTTCATTCGATGGTGCTACTATAACATCATGTAGTACATCAGTTTTTTCCCACTCAACATCAGAATCAATATCGGACACTAAAACATTACTAGTATCGATAACAGCTAACGTATGGTCATCTTGAGATTGATTACAAATATCTTCGCTTATTTCAATAATTTTCGGTTCATCGTCATCCAAACTTTTACTTTTAAAGGAAATAGTTAGTTTAGATTTTTTACTTTTAGATTTCAGAGATTGTTCTGGAGATTCGACTATATAAACCTCGGTATCTTGTGATGCGCTACTACCATCTTCAACATCAACAATGCTGGGCCCTGACATATCATGAATAAGGGCAGGAACACCAAGAGTTTGCACTAGAACATTCAAAGCTTCTGCAGTATGAATATTGCTGTTGTTATTTAAATCTTGGTTATTTGATTGTGCACCTGTTATATCGCAAGTAATTCCTGAAGAATTTTGAATTCTAGTCGCACTTTGTTCAATAGCATTTTCTCTAATACTTGCTCCTATACTGTTGTCTTGACATACAGTGTCATTGTTAATATCACATGGTTCATTATCCTTTTCAATCACTTCACTGCTACTTTTATTGTTATCAGATCGATTATTTTTATTTTTTCGTTTGTTTTTGTTCTTGTTACGACGTTTTGGCTTTTCCGGCATGTTTAAAACAATTATTTAAGTACACTGTTATCACTGACACACCATTAACATTATCACAAAACACTGGATGGCGGCTCCACGCGTCTCGCGACACCGGTATCTATTGCGTAGGAGTGACGGCACGGGCCAGGTGCGTCGGCGTTAGAGTTCTCGTTTCGTCACTAGGTCGGATAAGGGCCCGCGAGACGAGGACGTCAGATTCGGGCTCGAGGTTTGTGATTTTCTTTTCAACGAGCAGAAGCCGGCCGCGGCAGTCGTGCACTAGCGCGGCGATATACTGTTAATTATAAATGGGTTGAAGTACATACGCGAGCGAGCGCTGTGGACTTTATTTTTACGCGGAGACGTGTACGCGAGTGGTGTGCGCGCGACGCCGGCTCTCGCGTCGAAGGGAGCGCATACGACCGCGCCGCAGCTCAGCGCTCACTTCGGCTAAATTATTATCGCTTACTATGTAAATCGTTCATTAATATTGCACACACACACATCAGTTCCATTTTAGGGAGGAATAACGGGAAGGACTTTAAAACACAATAGCTCCGAGGACTTATTAGGGTTTGAATCAGACACATGCTAAAGAAGTTATTCTCGGTTTAAAACACTAAACAACATTCGTGCACATAAAATGTGGATACTATATTTATATGCATAGTATATATACTAGAATACTGAATGAGCAATTAGTATAAAATATAGGAAAACGTGGAAAATATTTCAGCTTTGCTGAATTTCTAAGCAAGTGTTGAAGGCACGTTATCTCAGTAAAAACCAAGAGAACACTTTGAAGTGACTTGTTCGTATTATGCGGAAGAAAGCAGAGCAAATTGTCTATAGAAAAAATATTTTTTCTATTATTTGCAGACTTTACCCACTACATTATTATGATTTATCAACCAAATGCTAACTATTATTAAAATAATTCGAACACATTCAATGTCCTTTGATAACGATAACACCGAATATCATTTGATTACCTTGAAATTGTTATGAAACAAACTACGTATCATTTCGGCAAAAAATCGACTAAGTCTGCATTTCTTAGCAATACTTATACGTTAGGCAGCCATATTTTATTATAATTGTGTACTAACTAGTATTTTATATAATCTAACTTGGAAAAGCGGGATATTACAGTGCAAAAGCTATTTTAAATTAGAAGTGAACTAACAAGTCCTGAGTACTAAGAATGTAGGACTGCAGGTCATCTAGACTGATTGACCACATCCACTAGAACAGAGCACTTATGGTGAATCAAGTGCGAGTATTTTTATTCAAGAATAAAAAGTAGCAAAAAATATGATTTTGAAATTAAGAACGAAATAGTGATTAAGGAATAAAAAATTGAGCGTGTGTTTTCACTTCGAAACAACACAAGCATAACATCACACTAATATTATAAATGTGAAAGTTTGGATGTTTGTTTATTTATTTGTTTGTTTGTTACTCAATCACGTCATAACGGCTGAACCGATTTCGATGAAATTTGGTATATACGTAGATTGTGACCTGGATTATCACATAGGCTACCTTTTATCCCATAAATCAGTTCCCATGGGATAAAAATGGGGTGTCAAGTCTAGTTGCAACACCGAGGTTAGCTTTATTTCTAGGTCGTCTACACATTTTAGTAGTGTAACGCGTACAAAGTCGCGGGCAACAGTTAGTTGTATATACTTTTAACAACCACGTTTATTTAGTCAGATAAGTAACCTATGTCAGTAACCTAAATATCCCCTCAAGTAGACGTATGTCTTTGATTTTGAATTCACAATTATTATTAAAAAACTCTCAAGGCAAAAGAATATAGGGCAAGGCGATAAGAGAAATGGATACAAATGCTACCTACCTATTTTGTGTCTTAAAATAGCTAATGGTATGTGCCAACGATTCTCCATCTTTTATTGACGGACCTGGCGCTGGTGTGATAATGTGCCTAATTATATTATAAAATAAATATTTGCGTCCTTTGCCTACCTTACGGCTGAAAGAATGCCTATAAATTTGGGAGAATATGTTAGCAAAGTAACATTAAAACTTGGCTAATTATGCTCACTTTGTTGATGTCCAATACAAGGTATGTTGTCTTTACGGTATTTTAAAAGAAGTCGCAATAAAACCTAACCTTATATTTATTTCTGACGTCCTAAATATTTGCAAATGATTGCAGTTGTAAATGAAAGAGAGAAAATAAAACATACGCAAGCAATTAGGTCACGTTAAGACAGACTTTCGCTCTTGTGTTTAGCCTCTTTAAATTCGAACTGGACTCATTGGAGAATCACTGTTTATTTTCAGAGTTAATGTTTGATTGGTATTTATATATTGTATTTAAGAAGATTATTATTAACTCTGCAATAAAATTTACGTTCGGTTTTGTAATGTGCGCTTATGAACGAGTAGATTCGTCATCACTCAAATATAAGCCGCTATAAATCTTCAGATGAATTAATTAACAAGATTTTTATGTTTTTTTTTTTATATATTATAGGCTTGCGTTTCACCACGATCTCGCCTGATGGTAAGCGATGATGCAGTCTACGATGGTACACGCTTGCCTAGAAGAAACCTATTCACTCGCGACTTAAAGATACCCAGGTTGTAGCTATCTGGAAACACAGACTCTGGCAAGTCGTTCCACTCTTTGGCGGTGCGCATAATAAAGGTCGAAGAGAACCGCTTTGTGCGAATGGGAGGTATTTCTACCATATAGCGGTGGCGCACCACAGAGCGTCTGGTTGTCCGTTGATAGAAAGGAGATGGTGGGATCAGGTTGAACCGCCGCACACTCCCCGAAATGTACTCGATAAATGTTTGTATGGAATATTGTTACAACTCAGCACCAAACAAAGACATGAGACAGAAATCCCGCAGGCGAGTCGTGAATACACAAAAGCGGAGATTTCAGTTTCAGTTCAGATTCATGTGCATGTTTACTGCGCCTTACACAGCGTCAAACGTGCCCGCGACCTTCCAGAAATATCCCGCCCTCTGCGGCCGTTTTGATTTCTCCGGGACAATAAAACGCCATTTTGATATTTCATTTGCAGTGACCGTCGAACAACAAACCGCACGTTCGAAATTGCTATGCATGACATAATCGCTGGATAGATCCGGGCCAGTGTGCCAAAAGAGCTGCGGCCGTCCGCTCAGACGCTGCTTTTTTGGCACACTGACAAAAGGTTATAAGGTGAATGTGTCGATTGCATGCGTGAACTGATAAATCATATTGTGTTTTACAATGTGCATTTAAGCCGCATAGATACGGGCCATGCTTGCACTAATCGCCCCGCCATAAAACATGAAGCAGCTGTGAGTAAGTCTGGAGTAAACAGTTGATGTCGGCATGTAAGAGGTTTTCAACGCTTGAGTTCATACACTCTTGTAAACCGCGTCTGGCGGCACGAGCAATCGTTCACACGAATTTTTCGAGAAACAAATTGGCAAATGCAACAGATGCTCGATTTGTATTAGAATATCGTATCGTTGAAATCAACGAAAGCTCTCACTATTTGGATGCCAATTCGCTTAAAGTTTGTATTTAAATTATTTACGTTATCATAGAATGATAATCCTTAATCCAAGATATCAGAATGCAAACCAAATACGGACATGTAAGCCAGGTCGCTGTATGACAATCGGGCAATTTCACTTGCTAATACAGACTGACCGACGGCATAATGTATCTTGTTATCGTGTTCCTCGCGTCATGATACGAGTGACAACAAACGGACGGACAGCCTAATTCCTAAACCGTTTCATATTTCTGGCTGTCACGCACGCTAAGCTATAACATGGTATACACAAATATGAAGTTCATATGAATTTTGCATCGAATTGTCGGTTTAATGTGAAAAGTTTTGACACTGTGGGGTTTGGCATACATTTAAAGTAACTGCAGTTGTTGGCAGAATAGGTAGAGGTCGGAAGAACTATATCAATTATCAAAGTGCCAGTGATTATATTAAAGTTATCTCTGTAGTTTGTTATCTACCTAATCAATTTTAAGGCTCGCGACCATTTTAATTATCAATGTGTGAAATCGAAACTGAATACAAAGGTCACGTAAATGTATTCATGAGGTACCAGCTATGGCAGTAACTATAAAGGAAATTCAATGCAGAACAAGTCACGGTGTCAAATTGCTTAAACACAAAGGATTTTTTCAAATATCTACAAACAAAGGGTTCATTTATTGTGGGTGGCACAGAACAATATGTGGGTAACTAGAACAAAAATATATAGGTTCAGCTTGGTAGGTTTAGTTAACGTATACTCACGTTTTGCCGTAGGACTCTGAATGCCAGGTGTGGGTGTGATCACTGGAGGCTTGTCGGCGACCAGTTCGCCCGGCGATGTCGCCACTACGGAAAAAAATAAAACAGTCAATAAATTATTACTTTTATAATGAAAAATTAAACCGATTTCAGAAAAACTAAAAATATTTTTTCCCATTTAAGTAGGTTTTCCATTTAACTACTAGGAAGCCTAACTTTTTTATTTTGAAGGCTGCAGTGCCATCACACTAATATTATAAATGTCTAAAAGTTTGTATGTTTGTTTATTTGTTACTCAATCACAACGTAATGCCTTAACCGATTTCGATGAAATTTGGTGCGTTGATAGATTATGACCTGGATTCAAACATAGGCTATTTTTTGTTGACAAACAACGGGTGCGAAGCTGTTAGCGGAAGCTAGTAAATAATAAATGGGACCACCTTAGAATTATACTAAACCCACCGCAAAACTAAATAAAAAAAATCGGTTCATAAACAAAGACGAATTGAGAACCTCCACCTCCTCTTTTGAAGTCGGTTGAAAAACCTAGGTTTTTATTAAGAAAATCCACTACGACACCTATTATTCAGAAAATCCTATTGAAGGACTTCAACACGAGTAAGTACGAACTTGACTCTAAGGCAAAGTTAAAAGAACCTCTTCAATCCGTCTGAACTATAACAGAAATAACACAGTCATTCAGTTCGACTTTTTATCTAGAAGGCATCGCTGAGCAAAGTAGTTGGGACTTGAGATCCACAAAGTGTTTGTGTAAATATCGTTGGCTCACTGAGGACTGAGTTCACTCTAATAAGGCGAAGAGCAAAGGTAAAAGAAATAGCGAAAACAAATATGAAGTTGCTTCTTCACAAACAATAAATTATTCGGGGCTGTAGTCCGCTCCGACTGTGTCGCGCACTTTGTTTATATTTGTCTGACATCGCAGCTCGGTACAAGAGTCACAATATTAACGCCAGTCTGTTTACTTACACAAGATTTTTCGCGAAAACTCATATCGCAAATGCACCGGAATGCTCTACACAAATCTCTAAGAGCGAGGGTGTAATGAATGCGAACCTTTTATCAAACAATATTAAATTGTAAACCTACCAACAGACTTCGCGAAGTTATTATAAATCAGAAAGTTATCACTCTTTACATTGAAATCTTAATGGAAACATATCTTGTAATTTCGGTAAACAATAAGCTACTCAGCGAAATTGGATTTGATATCAGTTAACGTTAACAAACACCCACATTTCCCAAGAACGACAAAATAACTTACCATAATTTCGGACAAATTAAAACGATACGACTGCAGATATTCATTTGAGAGAACAATGAGATTGTATCCGTCCAAATCTGTGTGGTTTTGCTAATGTAGTTGTAATCGACAAAGCTGCGGATTGATTTGGAGCGGCCGTACGTTTCCGATAGGTTTAAAATTAGCGGTTCCACTGAACTCGATATAAGGGGTTTGTTGTTGTAATCAGAAGCGTTGTACTTCCCGGCGGCAGTGCGTTGCATGCAATGCGTTTTGCGGACCACTGACGATACGGCCGGCTCAAACTAAATGTGATCGTCTCTAGATTGATCTAGTGCACCAGGAAATGAACCCAGGATTTGGCACTTCTCTCTGTACATTGACCTGCTCTATAATGCTACTTACTATTAGAATCGGAGTCAACTTGTACTATTAATAAAACTCGTACACGTACAATAATTTGACTATTATTTTGAGTACCTGCGGTTACCCTTGTGAAAAAATTGGTACTGAAATCTGTTGGGCGAAATACAAGCCCAACCTAAGTAATATATTTTGATATTGTTAGCGTCCACAATTCGGTCGACTAAACGTCCTGACATTTTGTTAGGGGACAATCCCGACGGCAAAGCTAGAAAGTGTATTTATTGAAATCGACGCCCAAATAATCATCACTTTATTTTCATATTTTCTTTTAAAACGCTTTACAACTTCTTTGTGCAAATCGTAAACAAATTCAATCAGCTTCTAAAGGAAATTTTAATAAGAGTCAATAATTTGATGAGACGGGATGACCCTCGACGAAGCGACAAGTTTATTTTTCAAGTGGTACGATTGAGAGGGGATCGTTTGTTCAGTCTTCCTTCGTTAGATATGAGCTTGAGTCGACTTTAAATTCTTTCTCAAACGACGAAAGTTCAAATAAGCTGATATGATTGTCGGCAACATTTTGTCCCAACAAACAGATCATCTCGGATGTTTATAGGCGTAATTTCTTTTCAAGTGGATTGAGGAAAATCTTCTCCAATGAGCATCTAAAGAACTCAATCTCAATAAATTCCTGTTAGATAGGCCAGCCAATAAATATTACTTTCTTTTCGTAGAGATTTTTTAAATTGAATATTTATTACAAACTCTGCTCTCGACTAAATGACTCTATTTGTTTCAGAGTGACTTTTGAGCTAACTTAGATATGAATATAAAATAATCCATTTAGTAATAATGACATCGATTGTCGCTACGTTTAATAAAAAATACTTACAAAATTGAAAAGCTCGCGGGACGGAAAGCGTCAACACGCGCAAGGCGGGAAAGGCGCTCACTTCACTAATAGATAAACCTTCTATACGAGAACGACGGGTCAACTAGACCACGCAGCGCTGGCCCACGGAGGCCAGAGGGCAACTGCGACAGGGCAAGCGCCCACAATGGACAGTTTCTGTATGTAAATCACAATAAAATACCCGCTTTGTAAACTGATTGCGACACGCCGATCTAAACACCGAACATCATCCTGGCTCCATCCGATTTGGTGCGCAATAGTGATTTTTTACTTTATGCGTTCTGCATTAATGTCGATTTCAAATGAGATGTGTAGGAATAGTTTTTTATTATTATTTTTAGTTATAACTGTTTGCTATCGAAGAGATCTGTCTAGTTATTCAGCAGGTTTTTATATTTGGGTGATCAGAAAGAAAAACGCGCTGTTTATCAGTAGTTTTTTAGATGACCCGATGTTATTGCATAGGCCCAAGCATCAACCGTTATTGACGTACAATACATTGTCCAAAGACAAGGTGTGGTGGCGGAATGGCAGGTTAATTATGCGAGACCAAATAAGTTCACTTTAAACCATCCATCACCCTGATACGTGTCACAGTGTCTATTCAAAGTATAACCGGCAGAAATGTGGGGCATGAAACATTTAATAATTTGTCATTTTAGTTTTATGGTGATTGCTTATTGTTGATGTGACATTGATTGGCTTTAATCTAGAAATATTGCTGTAAAATAAATGTTTATAGCAAACTGCTGCTTAATATCAATTTAAAATGTATCTGAATAACTGCGGTAGATATGGTTTTTGGATTACATCACAATAACAATTCAATTTACGAGGCAGGCGTGCCCGAGTCCTTCTTTCGAGCGGTTTCATACGGCTCCCGATATGCGCCAGCGTAAAATGACCTGCTCAATACAACCGGCCAAATGGAGCAATAAGAATTAAATCGGTCCAGATAATTTGGTTGGATTTATTTGCGCGGGAAAAATCATCAATGGTCGATTATGCAAGCCGTAATACGCCAACATACACTTTCGTTGAAGCGTGTCGAGAGCTGAACCAATCGGATTGGCGGAACTGTGCCTGTCAGAATTAACGCAATGCGTAGGCGCACCCCAATGCTCTTTCGATAGTGGAAAAGCTATCATTGTACCTGTATCCGGTTGCTGTGGAATTTGGAATTGAAATAGAGATCTGCGCACATTTCATGAATGAAAGGCAATTCAGAGTTGCGCATAGTTGTACAATAGTTCTTATAGTAGCACTAACATCCGGCAATAACACCGAGCCCAGCGAATAAATGTAATTGAGAAGCGTTTGTGAGGTTTTGGGGACAGTGCTCAAATGAAAATTCCGCCTTGTGTTTAGGATGCCCAAACAAACCACGAGAGAGTTGAGCGTGTAAATTCCCAAATTACATGAACTATTCAAATACACCGAAGGCAACATCGGCCAACTTAATTACTTAGTGACATGGCAAATAAGAATATTTAGATATTTTTAAATGCGTATTTGATTTAATGCAAAAGTTAATCATAAATATTCTGATGAATATCGATTCTGAAAAACTGACAAAAAGCGTTTTCTAAAACATTATATTTTTTCCATTTCTATATTTCCTCGATGACAGCTCCTGTGAAAACTTGAACGAGCGTCTTTTTTACATTATGTAAACATTATTTTATAAAAATATGACGCTTACGCTCGTACAAGGTTATACCAGAGTCGGAGAAACTGATAGGGATGGAACTATCGATAAACGTAACACGATAACAGACCCGATATTTTTTTACAAAATATAAGAAACTAAACTACTACCGGATACTTTTGTACAAATTTATTAACTAATATTATATTTCATTACAAGATGTTACAAATTTAAATTCAAAATATATTTATTCATTTAGGTACATTTACATTATATGCTTGGGTACACTTATGAACGTCATTAGGTATACAATTTTTGCAATTATTATTAAAACGTAAAGTCAAATTTAGGGATGCATCGATACGCCTTTTCGCCGATACGATACCGATACCGATACTCTTATAAAAATATCGGCGATACCGATACTGATACCGATACGCTTATTGTGAATTCAAAAATGAAGGTATAATAAATAAATCACAAGTCAGTTTTTTTTAATAATATAAAAAGTAGAGACATACGTTAATATTAGATAATTAAAAATTTTAGTAATTAAAATTAACATTGATAAGATTTTTGTTTAAAAAACAAAGTAATCTTAAGTTTTGCGGAGAAAGGCGATTTCGCAAGTCTGTTTAAAAGACCTGCGCTGGAAAATAGTCTCTCAGATGCGACAGAACTCATTTGGATACTAAAGTACTTCTGCGCAATTTTTTTTCAAATTTGGGTATAAAATGTCACTGCGCCAGAAAACGAATGGATCTGCATCTCTCGATATATTGGGAGACCTTAGGTATCTCTCGACTTCTTCTTTAAGAGAATTACAGCTCAGAGTAGAGAGGGGCTCATCTTCCTCGGACTCTTTAATAATATCTTCAAAAACGCTCCAAAGCCCGCCACTCGTAGGCATCTCAGAACTTACAGTTGCAGTACTATGTGTAGATGTGACTGTGTCTGAAATAGTTTCGGTATGCAGTGCTACATTAAGATCAAGTAACTCAACAAGACGCTTTTTGCCGTATTAATAGTGGACTGTAATTGAAATATTCGTGCTTAGTAACGAGGATCAAGCGTTGTGGCAAAGCAATTTAAAGCAATTTAATAAAAAAAATTTGATGGTTTGGAAAATGAAGAAACACTTCATTTTCCAAACCATCAAATTTTTCATTAAAAGCCAATACCAAGTCAGTCGCTAATTTTTGCGATTGCGATGAATTCCTTCTTTCTGTCGACGGACTTCTTATGTTATGTAATAATTTTCGAAGACTGTTAATTAACGGAATGGCATCAGATAACGTAGCAATGTCTTTGCTAATTGACTTTGTAGCCTCTTCGAAGTATCGCAAAATGTTCATTACCTCCTCCATCATTACCCATTCTTCAGTCGTAAGTTCTACTTTGCATTTTATACGAGGCAGACAAGCTTGTACTGCAATTCTTTGTTCAAGTAAACGCCTTAATGCCACTAGTGTCGAGTCTCAGCGTGTAGTTATGTCCTGAATAAGGACATGATTGGGAATATTATGCGCATCCTGCATTTCTTTTAAAATCTTACTGCTGCTTGTGGAATGACTAAAATGTCCAATGACAGACCTTGCTTTAGTAATCATTTCAGCCACCTTCTCATCTTTAAAGAGGCTGGCTTTGATTACCAGTTGCAATGAGTGAGCCAAACATTTGACAGGTAAAACATCGTAGGTTTTTTTAATCTCTCTAATAGCGAGACTCATATTTGGAGCGTTGTCGGTAACTACTGCTCGAACTCTGTCTTGTATGCCCCAATCTTGAAAAGCCGTGTTAAGATTATTTGATATTTTGATACCTGAATGCTGAGCTCCATCGAATGGCATAACCTCAAGGCAATAATTTTTGTATTCAAAATTTGCATTTATTCCGTGAGCTGTCAAGCTAAGAAAATCATTAGATTGCGAAGAAGAATTACTTGTCCAAATGTCAGTGGTTGTCACAATATGCGGCAGCTCTTTTAACAGTTCTAGTAATTTAGCTTTAACTCACACATAAATTTCTGGTATGACTTTTTCATTAATATGGAACCGCGAAATAATTTTATAATTTGGGCTTAGCTTTTTCTCTATCTTATTTTTGGAAACCTATTTTGTTCACTAGATCAAACGGCTCCATATCTACACATATTTTCTCTGCAATAGTGCGAGTTATCTCTTTTGCCCGAACATCGTCGTCACTATAAAGTGTTTTCTTAATGATTGTTTCCTCCAGAGTTGCTTGTTTCTTAGGTTGTGGTCCGTTGTCGTCGTCACACTTTGTTTTCTGGATAGTTGTGTTCGACGTTGAGGCGGTAAGTAATTCACTTGGATGGTGCCTTTTCATGTGGATCCACAAGTTTGATGTGTTGTAACTTTTAGAATTGATGCCACGGGACACTTTTTCTTTACAATACAAACATATTGCTTTGGAATTATCAATTGACGAAATTTCAAAATGATTCCATATCGTGTTTTTGTGTTTTGAAGTTGACATGACTGCTAACTATTTTATTTCACTCAAACAACACGAATGTATGACAAATTCTAAGCGCGCCAACGGTCAAGCTAGCGAAATATTACTGATATGCGAGGCCAAAGCGAGCGAGAGAAACAGGACACGGGGTTTCCCCGAGCATAGTTCCTGCCTCGTATGTAACGACGCTAGGCAAAAGAGCGGGCGGGAGAAACAAGACACTCAGAAGCGCGGGGTTTCCCCGAGCATAGTTCATGCCTCGTTTGCAACGAAATAGACGAGACAACACGCTCGTTTACACTACATTTTTAAATCAAAAAGTATCGTCGAATCGCTCATAAAAATATCGTCGATACCGATATATCGGCTAACCCGAAGTATCGCCGATATATCGGTATTGGTATCGGATGCATCCCAAGTTAAATTCATAATTTAATAACTCATTAAAATCAAAACACAATATCAGAATAATATAACAGCGTAAAAATAATACCATAAATAAGAATGGCACAACAAACAAATAAATAGGTACACCGTACACCTAGTGAAAAACAATGTCAAAACTATTCTTATTCACTATAACTTACAAACTAATATTCCTCCATGACTTTTTATCGTCAATGAAATCGTTAATTTTATAGTAGGTTTTTTTTATGAGAATTTGTTTCACTTTATTTTTAAATGTTTTTTCATTGAGACTGGTTACACACTCAGGCAATATGTTGTAAAAACTTACACAGTTAACATAGAATGAGTTCTTTATTTTGGTTCATCTCGTCTTTGGCAGTACTAATTTAGCTTTGTTTCTTGTGTTGTAGTTATGAACATCACTGTTCAGTGTGAGTGTTTTTAGTGATTTCCAAGCATGCATAATCGTGACATAAAGACGTAAAGAGATGGCATAGTTAGAATGTCAATCTGTTTAAACATTTGTCTCAGAGAATCTCTCGTATGTATATTGTGCTGTATGAATATACCATTCGCATCGGCAGCATTTCCCCATAATAAAATACCATAGGACATTATGGAATGAAAATAACTATGGTATACCAGTCTAGCTTTTTTAACATCGCATAAGTCTCTTATTTTTCTCACCGCATATGCTGCTGAGCTAAGTCTTTCTGATAGTTGGGAAATGTGATTGCCCCATTGAAGCTTGGTATCTAGTGTAAGTCCAAGAAATTTCGTGTTGTGAGTTATTTCTACATTATTATTATTGATTATTATGTCAGGAAATAAAAAACTATTAGTCAATATGAATTTTATACATTTGGTTTTACTAGCATTTAACATTAGATTGTTTACGCTAAACCATTTATGTATTAATGTCAAGTTATTATTAATGTTCAAAATGTCAGGATTTTTTCTATCAACTGTAAATAATAATGAAGTATCACCAGCAAAGAATATAATGTTCGCACGCTATTTCATCAAAAAAGGGAGATCATTAATGTATGCGAGGAAATGAAATGGTCCCAGAATCGATCCCTGAGTACACGTATTAATTCTTGATTGATTATGCCAACTTCTTTAAAATTTTCGAAGCTGTTGTATAATAAGTAGGTATAGA
This sequence comes from Philereme vetulata, assembly GCA_918857605.2. Classification (NCBI taxonomy): domain Eukaryota; kingdom Metazoa; phylum Arthropoda; class Insecta; order Lepidoptera; family Geometridae; genus Philereme; species Philereme vetulata. Next base: position 3,668,949 of record OU975449.1, on the reverse strand, counting down.
TATGTACTCGATAATGAAACGAAATAATTATAACGACAGGTAATCTTTATTTATTTATTTTATTCAAAATCTGATGAATCGTCACTGTCACTCGATGAGCTCTCCCCATGAGGTTACAACACTACAACTATCAAATTAGAACTGTCATCGAGAAAATAAAGAAATTGAAAGACTATAGGTAAACTGGTATATTGATGTTTAAACTCGTCTTAGTTTACATGACCTATGTTCGAAGTTCTTAATTACGCGGTGGGTTGTATCCGGCTTCGTGGCTCGGGTTTGCGGGTTCACTTCGCAACAGTAAACATTTGTATGATTTGCAAGTATTTGTTCCGCCCGTGGATGTTTGTAATCTCGGGTTACGAACTATACCATACTAAGACAAGATCCATAACTTATTGCCTATGCTCAAGATCTTATAGATAGGTTTTAAAGTTCCCGATGAATGCACCTTAGAGCACATTTCTTGCACCCTTCTTTTTCACACTGTCTCGTAATTGAAACCAACTTGACCCAGGACACAAAACAGAGAAAGAGATAACTAGTGTCGGTGAAGAATATTATTACGTTGGTTGTAGGTAAATATGGCTTTATGTACCCGCTTTTCCGCAGGGTTTCAATATATTTTTAAACGACTACAAAAAAGTAGGAGGTTCTCAATTCGACTGTACTTTTTTGTGTTTGTTACCTCAGAACTTTCGACTGGGTGAACCGATTTATATGATTCTTTTTTGAAGTAAAACTTCTTTACGCACGCTTGACTTAGAGAGTAAGCTGGTGAATGCGTTACGAAAAGTGCGAACGGAAGTTGACAAGGAGATATAAGTTAGTGAAGATAGAAAGAGAGAGAGTTAGGTTTCGTATATTACTGTAGGAGCAAGAGAGAGAGAGAGAGAGAGAGGTGCGCGCGCACATTTTGTTTTTCTCTTCCTCTCATAGCCAGTGTATGAAATATATATATATGTTCGTTTGATTATTTTTCGTAATTTCATTTCGTTCTTAAACAATTTTATAAATTAATATTTCGAAAAGAAGTTTTACTTCAGTCGTGTGGTCTAAAGCCCACCCGTTTTCTTTATTTGAAAGCTGGTGCTTCCCGTGTGGTCCCATTTCCATTTGGTCCAGTTCAGACAATGGCATCATATAAGTCATATAAGTCTTAAATTTGTTTAATTTTTATGTTATGATTGTTAGCTCAGAAATCCGTTATATATGAACCGATTTGAAAAGTTAGTTTTTTATTTGAGAGGATATACTTTGAGATTGATCCCATGGAAATTTCATAAAATTGGTAGCATAGTTTGATTTTTACTGTTATCTGGAGTCGGTTATACTTTTGTTAAAAAGTTACTTGTTAAGAACAAGCTACCTATATAAGTTTAAAAACTGAAACCCGACTACGTAATGTCTATGTCAATGGTAGTCTATGTCACCCGGACCTTAGAAAATAATCTATTCACACCTCATTAATCAAAATGGGATGAGCAATTTAGGCGCTACGGTGGAACATACAACTTACCACATACCTTTCCTTTTAGGTAGTCGGGTAAAAATCTAACCTATGCCTCCTGGACAATAATAACGAATTTGTTGGTGACCACGCACTCGAAAACGCTTAATAGGACGCTCCCCCACTAGATGGAAAGACGACCTGATAAAGGTTGCTGGGAGCCGTTGATAAAGGTGCAGGCCGTACAAGATCAGTCACTCTGGAAATTTATGAGGGAGGATTATGTTCAGCAGTGGATGTGAGGTGGCTGATATAGGTAACACTTAACATCAGGTGTTAAATGCTTGCTCCACCAAGTCGTATAAAATATACTAGCTGACCCGCCTAACTTCACCGCCCCTTGACATGCATATGACGCGGGCTGTCAATTTACGTCACCACGGTAGAATTGAAAATCTGCCATCATCATGTATGAGGAAATTAATTTTCTTCATAATAATCTTTTTGCGTGAATTTTACCGATATTTTTATAGTAACTCTGCTATTCGGGACGGAGGCAAACACAACAAATCAAAAAAGCGGCCAAGTGCGAGTCGGACTCGCCCATGAAGGGTTTCGTAGCAGCAAGTAACATAATATAAAAGTTCTTGTAGTTCGTTGTAACTTTTTTTTTATATTTGAGTTGATTGAATGAAAGGTAAATTGCGGTTTACGATTTATGACGTATTAAAAAAAACTACTTACTAGATCTTTATTTTAAAAGTTACAGGGGGGGGGGGGGGGAGGAGTCACATTTTACCACTTTGGAAGTGTCTCTCGCGCAAACTATTCGGTTTAGAAAAAATTATATTAGAAACCTCAATAGCATTTTTAAGACCTATCCATAAATACCCCACACGGATGGGTTTGATGAAAAAAAAATACATACGGACGGACAGACAGACAGACATGACGAATCCATAGGGTTCCGTTTTTTTCCATTTGGCTACGGAACCCTAAAAACCATGAAAATAGCTCCAGCCATTCTCGAGTTATAAGTGTTCGAACAAACCCGACTTTATTTTGGTGGTGCAGTGGGCGAATAGCCGGCTGAGACGCAGGAGGTAGCGGGTTCGATTCCCGCCGCGGAACAAATGTTTGCATGATCTACAGATATTTGTTCCGGGTTTGGTTGTTTCCCTATATATTATAAGTATGTATTTACAAAAAAAAATGTAAGTATTCTATCAGTTATCTGGTTTCCATAGTACAAGCTCTGCTTAGTTTGGGGCTAGATAGCGCTGTGTGAAATGTACAGCAATATTTATTTATTTTACATATTAAGATATGATGATGACGCCAGTAGAAATTAGTCGGGCTCCTTCACAGCACTCTTTTAAGCTGAGAATAAAGCAGCATTACCTGAAGATCTAGCCTAGCTTTGAGTTACCTATTTTTTTATTATTTATTTGAATTGTCTCCGTTTTATAGTATTATATGCATAGTTCTATAGTTTTATCAGTAGGGTATAATTATTAGTCTATCTTTAGGTATTTATTTAGATTATATTATGATAGTTTTAGGTGTATTAGGATTTTATGTACAGGTTTAAATTATAATTTTATTTCTCGTCTTTCATAATTTTACTCTGCACACCGCTATCCCTAACTGCTTCGCTCATTACTTTCCATCCAAAGGTACCCTGGTAGAAATCGCTTTTAGCGATAAGACCGCCCATTGTAGGTACTATATTTAATTTTATTTATTTATTAAGGGCGCACTATACCTGGGGAGACGTTAAATCGCTTATTGAGAAACAATGTTTTGTTCAACAAATTGTGTGCTTACAATCTGTAATTCATGTATGTTATAGTTAAGGATACCTGCTAGCCTGTGTTGCGAAAACACGATTCCGTTAAATTTTCTCGATAAAAAAAACCAAAGATGACTCCAAATTTATATTTAAACCGTTCTTATGCGATGAATACTACAATTTAGATCTTGAAACTTTATACAGTAATTTTACACAACATAAATAAGGGCACCTGTGTTTTAAATTTTCAAAATACCTTTTGGTTTTACCATAACATGAAAACATCTAAGTTTTGCACTAATGAAACCATTCGCTCCGGACGACCGTTCCGCGATTCAGTCTGGCCTTCAGACGGGGTACCCGTGACGCTTGTCGCTCCAAACGAACACGTAATTCTTAGGTAAAATTTATATTTAGTTGGTTTTTGTAAAGACGCAGTAATGAGAAATAAACACAACAAGATAATGAAGGGACTGAATGATAAAAAACCGGCAAACATATAAACCACGGCGAGATAGGTTGTGCAGCGGCGCGCGGAGAAGCGGGGGTGAAATTCGAGTTTGTGCTGAGGTATAGTCAACTCTTAAGGGTTTCCAATGAGTAATACACATACTTACATTTAGATAAAATACAATAGAAGCGCTCCCTGTGCTCACTATGTGAAGGCAACCACACCTAACGCACCTAAACATAATTAATTTCATTAAAATAGTGTAAAAAAATTAACAATAATAATAGACATTTATAAGTTCAAGACAGTCACAGAAATTACTAAGAGATAGAACATAATTTTAAAACTTATTTAAATAATAATATGTTTTAGTTTTTTCATATAATTGCTTAGATTGTATTTAGCAGGTGTACAATAGAGCGTTATTGTAATCTATTATATGTTAACGTACGCATCTGCAGTACCACGAAAGCTATGGGATCGAGTAGTGACTAGAGTCTGTCAAATGAAAGTAGACACTGAAAAATCGCGCCAAATTCAAAAAATATCAGCGTGGCAACCCAAACATTAGGGAATAATAATGATGCCACACTCCGATTCTCATTTTTTCTAATCTGTTGAAAAAAGTCAAGAACCAACCTTAAACGACGACTTATTTGAAGAATATTAAGAGAGTTACTGAAACGAAAGAAGTAAGTCAGATTCATGGGAAATGGTCATCCGTGGTTCCAGTCTACATCTTCGGGAAAAGGCATTTTTTGCCTATTTTTTCAGTTCAGAATGACAAAACCTATAAAATAGTTCAATATTATTAATCTGCAGTTGATAAGAGTGGGTTACAATTCGTTATTATTATAGTTATTTATAGTACGTGCAATTATTATTTTATACCACCCTAACCCAGCTGTAGCACATAGCGTCCGTAGGTGGAAACACATTAGTATTGCCATGTAAAAAAATACGAAAAAATGCGAGTGCCTACTTTCGTTTGACAGACTCTATAATAACTTTACATGTGGAGGTCCGTCAGATTGTGTGCCTAATCTAAAATGTATAGTTATGTAACACATCAAAGTATTATATGTATGTTGCGGTAGAAATTCAATACTGACAGCCAATATTAGACCGCATGTGGCACAACTATGTAAGCACGTGGGTATTTTAAGCAAGCCTCTGAATATGGTCAGTTGCAACTGCAACAGGTTGAATAGGCCGGGCAACGCGTGCTTTACCGCAGCTGTAAAACCCAGTACCGCAAATACAATTAAACCTTTCCAAGTTACAAAGGGAGTTGTCATAAAGCAGATGATCTTTTAATGCTATCCGTATACAGTTGGTAAAATTGTTTATTGTAAATGAGTTCTCATGAAGTAGTTTTTAACCCCCAACTCAAAAAGAGGGGTGTTATAAATGTGACGCCTATGCATGTGTATCTGTCTGTCGGTCTGTGGCATCGTAGTTCCCACGGTCCCCAACGGATGGACCGATTCGGACGAGGTTTTTGATGTGACCCATCAATTGGTGCCCCTTGAGGGTAAGACCGACTCGTATGCCGTCACGGTGCGACAGCATGCGTCCAATAGGCGTTGGAATATAATATACGCGCCTTGGAAGATGCTATGTATGATAATTGTCAAAGTCAAAAGTACAGATAAAGAATTGTTTTCCGTCACGCGTATTTATATTGCTAATGATAAGATAAGATAAGATAAGATAAGATAATTATAAACGGGTTTCTTTAATTATAAAGTCCTTCAATAACCATCAATTTAGATGTTTCCCATCTGTCGTGCGTCCCGCCCGTGTCGGCCACATTTTTTAGGGTTCCGTACCTCAAAAAGAAAAAAGTAAACCCTTATAGGATCACTTTGTTGTCCTCAGTCTGTATGTCTGTCAAGCAAGACCCTTTATCTCGGAAACTCGTGGAGGTATCGACTTGAAATTAAAACCTTATACTCAGGCATCAGTCTCTTGAAGCTGTGAAAAAAAACTATATTTCGACACTCTCAAGAAAATATAAATTTATAGGGTACTTTCTGTTGACCTAAAGCTATGAAATTTGGCAAGTAACTATACTACAAGTACAGGGAAAAATCTGAAATTTATATATTTGTAATTAAATCATAAAAAATATAATCTATATCTTTATTTAAAGTACCTACCTAACTTACACGTACAAATTTGTACCGAACCCTCGGTGGGCGAGTACCACTCGCACTTGAGGATGATCCTAGCACACGAGGATCATTAAAAAAACGACCAGCCTTGTTTCTTGCCTTTCTTTCCTGGCTTGGTCGCGAAAGAACAGGCAGTAAAATTGACGTTTCAAAGTGATCCTTGTGATTTTAATGAATAAAAGATTTTGACATTGACTTTGACTTGTCCGGTTTTTTTATAAATAGATAGCCAGTTTAACTGGATGGGGTCTGGATGGAGTGGTTCTTAACTATGTAAAGATGGGTCGAGTGTTTTGAAATTTTTAATTTATACTTATTCTCTCTTTTCTTCTCTACCAAATAGTTATTATTGATATAATTCACCATACAAGCACAGTCCGACTCACGTTGAAATCAGTAGGTGTACTTAATAAAGATGAGACACTGCTTTTCTGTTGGTTCAATGTAAAGTGCGGTGAACTATTATAACAAATAAATAAGTCGGAATGCACGCATGTTTCAAATCATTCACGGAACCATTACATTGCGCAAGAATTATTATTACATTGGAGTTCCGTTTAGCTACAAGGATCCCCATTTAGCAAGGTTTTTATTACGACAACAAAAACCTCTGAAAATAAACACTTTTATATAAAACCCTCGGCTATTTCCCGACAATACTATTGTTATACGTTGCGGAGATCGGAGCGGCTTTCTGTCATAATATTGGAGATCAAGGGTCGGTCTTGCCGGCAGTAAAAGCTGCACACTCAGCGTGGATATTCAAATAATTGGATGGAATATGCGAAGGCTCAATGTTCGGTCCATATTACAAATATAATCTAATCGTTAGAATATAAATATAAGGAATATAGGAAAAGTTCGTAAGCTTACGAACCTGCATTTCGCCAATGATATTGCCCACAGCTCAAGAGCTACTTACAAAATATGCTACAATACCTGAGTAATGCAAGCCTTGAGGTTGGACTAATGATGAATCGGTCAAAGACACAACTAATGACTAACACCAACAAATACAAAATCATGGTAGACGGGCAAGAATTATACTACGTCGATGAGTACATTTACTTGGGCCAGATTGTCTCCTTCGAAAACAGGCAAGATAAAGACCCGCCACATCTAAAATAGCTGGAGGAGCTTCTGGTCCGTGAAGACGCTAATAAAGGGAAATCTTTTTTTTTGATAGCCAAGCGCTTTACCACTACCACACATGATGGTAAGTGAAGGTGTTATCTTATCGTATTATCTTCCATAGTCACTTAAGCGTAAACTCATCGACATGTGTATTCTGCCCGTCCTTACCTATGGTGCCTGAACTTGGTCATTGAATCTCAAAAGTCTAAACTCAAGGTTTGCCAAAGAGCCACGGAACGCAGCGTGTTAGGGGTAAAGAGAATCGACAGGAACCGCAATACCACACTGCGCGCGAAAACCGGCATCAAAGATGTTGGTAAAAAGACTGCCAGGGTGAAGTGGGACTGGGCGGGTCACGTCAGTCGTACGGATACAGACAACAGTAGTCACACAATGGGTGCCTGCAGATGGGCGTGGAAGCCGAGGCAGGCCGAGAAAGCGTTGGCGTGACGACCTCGATGCATTCCAAGATGGCTGGTGGGACGTGGCGAGTGATCATGAGATATGGAGGGACATGGGGGAGACCTTTGCCCAGCAGTGGGGAACTATAGGTTAAAAACGAATAGGAAAAGTCAAATTTTTGTTTCTTAAATCACAGAAGGAATCTTCTAGATCTTTAGAGATTTTAGGGTTCCGAACCACAAAAGGTAAAAAGGAACCCTTATAAGATCACCCTCTTGTCCGTCTGTCCGTCTGTCTGTCCATGTCTCACCCCTGATTTTCTCAGGAAAGGGTGGACCTAGTAATTTGAAATGTATGCCAGATACTGAGGTCTATAGTCCTTAATACGTGTATAAAAATCAAGGTCCTGAGTCAACACAATAAAAAGATATAGGCAAATTTAGATTTGCGCAAAAACTTGTAAACGTACCAAAATTTACCGGAATTATTCCTTTACTTTTGCTGTAAGACCTTGATTTTAACCAAAATTGACAATTCTAGGTCAACCGGAAGTACCCTATAGGTTTTGGGTCGAAAAACTACTTAAATGGTAGTTCCCGTTGACCTAGAATAACGAAATTTGGCAAAAAGCAAGGTCTTCAGGACAAATAAAGGAAAAAATTCCAAAAAATAAAAAAAGTTAAAAATTAAAAGGTGTCTCCATACATACATGTTTAACTCAACCATTACAGAACATCACACACACATTTAAAACTTAGCCACCAATAAAAATGATACCAATTTTATAGCGGTATAATGGAACCTATAATGGTATAATACGGAACCCTCAGCGGACAAGTTCGACTCGCACTTGACCGGTTTTGTTTCACCATCAGATTCTTAGGTTCACAAGTTCTTAGGTTCTTAGGCAGATCACAATGATCTGCCTTCTTACGCTTCCATCCAGTTCAATGGTTATGCGAATTTAAATTACCTTAGATTATCAAGTCAAGACACGACTCAATATAGTAACAGGAAAGAGCATACCTAATAGAAAGTTTGTTTATTTCGATCAAGTTATCGCTGAAAGGCGGCACCTGTGATTGCCTTAGCTCACATTTATGTGTGTTCATTTTACGAGGGCCCTACGAATCCCTCTCATTACCTTCACTGAGTTGTATTGTTCCGATCCGAACTGAGCTCAACGCGTGAGCTTTACTGTAATCATTCCAAGATTATGTACGGAATGCTTCCTACTCAGCTAGTAGTAATATACTTTGCTATGCAGGGCGTTTAACAAACCAAAATTTAAAAACTTTACCCCTTCTTTTTGCTTCGGGGGTTAAAATAACATAGCTAAGAACCACACCCATTAAATTATTTGACGACCTCCGTGGCGCAGTGGGCTAATAGCCGGCTGTGACGCAGGAGGTAGCGGGTTCGATTCCCGCCGCGGAATAAATGTTTGCATGATCTACAGATATTTGTTCCGTGTCTGGTTGTTTCTCTATTTATTATAAGTATGTTATTACATAAAAAATGTATATAAGTTGTCTATTAGTTATCTGGTTCCCATAGTACAAGCTCTGCTTAGTTTGGGGCTAGATAGCGTTGTGTGAATTGTCCAGCTATATTTAATATATTATTTATTTAATTATTATATCACTATAAAAAACCGCATCAGAATCGGTAAATAAGTTCGGGAGCTGCGATCCCTCACCAGACCAGGGAGACAGTAAGACACACAGGCAGACATACTCGTAGGCGTCAAACTTAAAACACTTATATTGCGTCGATTAGACTAGGAGGAACAGCTAAACCAATAGTTTTCTGGAAGAGATCGCTTTTATTGATAAGACCCACTCCTTGTTTCATTTCATTTATATTTTGGTTTATTTTCCTCCCACAAGTTATTGTCTTAAGTCTAAACTACAAAGGCAAGTTTTTTGGGTGTCAAGTCAACTAACATTATGAGAGACTGGTGCCTGGAGTAGGTTCACAGGAACCTGTACCTCTGTTTTAGTTGTATTTCTGTACTGTCGTGATTCTGTTAAAAAGGGGTACAAAGTTTTCTCTTCACGTATAATATATATAATATAATCTTTAATGTATAGAGGCTAAGCCACGTTTATAAGCCAGAGAAGTTGTTTACGACTGCCCAGAAACTTGAATGTACCAATGTACCCTTCAGCTTTAAACAGAGCTGAATCTAAGTAGTTTTACCAACTTCCTTTACAAAATATCCAAAAATTCAATAATAGCAGATTTTAATCAATTTCAGAAAGCTTCGCTACAGCAACAGAGATGAAGAAATCAGGATTAATTAATGCATAAATAATGTACTATATACTAAATAACGACTACCTCCGTGGCGCAGTGGTCGAAAAGCTGGCTGAGACGCAGGAGGTAGCGGGTTCGATTCCCGCCCGCGGAAAAAATGTTTGCATTATCTACAGATATTTGTTCCGAGTCTGGATATTTTTCTTTACATGATATGTATGTATTTACAAAAAAAAGTATATAAATATTCTATCAGTTATCTGGTTCCCATAGTACAAGCTCTGCTTAGTTTGGGGTTAGATAGCGCTGTGTAACATGTCCAGCAACATTTATTTATTTATTTAATGTCACAAGCAGATGATAAAGGCTTTTTTGAAATCACTATCAAAAATGCTTGTTTAAAATAAATGCTTATCTCTGTATTTTGTTCGTTTCTACTTAGAAAAGGTACCTACTTACCTATATCTAAAGCACTAGTTGGAGTAGATAGTATATAATTACTGTGATGTAGGTAACGTTAGAAGCAAAATAACTGGGATTTATGCAAAGCAATAATTTCAGACACTTAAATGCAGCATACCTTTTTTATATGATTTTTATTCGTAGAACGTAGAAAATTTAAGGACGTTAAACACGTTATATGTCAACTTTATTCTTGTAACATGTTGAAATGTTCTACCATTATTTTCTACCTAGTAGACGTTTAAAATATGGAAAGAAAACACGTTACTCTTTATGAAAGCACTGTGCATGAAAATATTATACTCTTCCAACGACAAACTATAAAAATATTCCGATGCAACGTTATTGTACTTAGTTGTCAAAACGGTAGTCATATTTAAAAGGACGAGAGATAGGTCAAATTAGAGCACATTTCTCGAAGAAAAATATTCTACATCAGTTTGCTTAAACGATAATATTCAAAGCGCTATTTGCTGCGTCTTCATACCTACTGACCCATTTCGCGATATGAGGCAACTTTTTTGTTCTTATACTATTCCATGCACCTCGAGAGAAATAAGCTTCGTTATAATGAGACACTAACCCTTTTCCACCGCTGGAACCGCAACTTTCTTCTGTTTCTTACTCCTCTTTAAATTACATGTTAGTCGTTCAATAGCTTTCAGTATTTTTTTGCTGACTTTGTTAATAGTTCTTTGTTTCGGATCGGCGTATTTTTTCGTTTGGTGACCGTCGCCAATGGATTTCTCTCGGCCGGAGTCCACGCTATCGTCGGATTCCGTCGCCGATGTCTCCGACGCCGGGTGAAATATGTACGGACTAGTTGCGAAACAGGGAGAATTCATCTCACTAAGCACAAGATCACTGACACGCGGCAAGGACTTGGACTTGCGACCGCAACATTTCAAGTTATTCTGGCAGATTTTTTGTTTAAACGTCTCTCCACGATAAAGGCTAGGAGAGTGTAGGACTGTCGGCGACGGTACTGGTTAAGATCATAGATGATCTATCCAGGAAGGCCGTCGTGCGGAACGCCACTCCTCAAGACAAGCCCCTGGGACCTTGGCTGTCTTATTAAGATTTGTGCGCGCAATTAAACAGAATTAGGCTATGTAGACTGTTCAATGACAATGTTATTATCTTGAGCACTGGAGTTTTGTATTCCTCCTAAGATAAAGCTGCTTAGTAGACTATGCAGATTCATTGGAGCGTAATCAATTAACAGGCCAATGTTGTTGTTTGCCAATTGGAAAAGTGTTCCCTACTTATGTAGATAGTAGTCGCTATTGACAACCAATTAACTCCATTAGCAAGAAAGAGCCAATTTTCTGCATCAACGCGTATGAAACTGATCTTTCCGGGACGGAAAAGCTCATTTATCTAATTTTAAGAGACCTTCATCCATCCACTACCACCTCGGGGGAAATAAACATGGATATTATTATGTCAGAAGGTGTGCCGGCTACATCAATCAACCATAGGATAATTCGAGTCAAATATTTTATGTTATATGTAATTTATAATTAGACGTGTTTCATCACAAGTATTTTTATACAAATCTAAACACAACTTATTGGACCTCAGGAAGTCATCAATATTTGATATTATTCGTCTGCAGATTTCGATATTTTTTCATACAAACCCCTGCCACAACTCTCGAGCAAAGAGCCGCGCTGTTTGAAAAGCTCTAGCGCCTGAAATAAGATGCATAGCAAATCACTAGAGCGTGAGCTACGTTCAAATTTCGAACCAAAATATCTCGTCAAAGCTCACGTTCACACCTGGAACTTTTTTGATTTGTACGTGGTAATTACTGTTTGAGAAGCAAAATGGCAATTCTCACAATGGCGGGTAACAAGAACATTGTAATCTGCATTCAGAGCGCCGATGTACCGCGTAAGTACTTACACACTTCTCTACCGTTTCAATGGCTCTTTAAATAAGTCTGGAACTCGCGAGTGCCTACTTACCCCGCACCCTGACTTCGCCACTTCAGTTTTAAAACTTAACATGGGTAAAGTTTCTACCGGCTTCTATAATGACGCAAGTCACTACGGCTTCGCGGACTCAATTCTATCAATAGGCAAATGACTGTGGCTAACTTAATCATGGAGTTTAGAACTTGGAGCTAATAAGGTTATGGAAGTTACCTGCAGTTTCGAGTTTAAAAACACTGGAAGGTTGTTTTTACTTATTTTATTATACAACCTTTAGTTACGTGCTTCCTGACTTAACTTCGGAAACATACTTTAATATAATAACAATATTAGTCTATATTAACAATCTTATAAATACAGATAACATCTTTTTAGGGTTCCGTATCCAAAGGGTAAAACGGGACCTGCCGTCTGTCACCAGGCTGTCTCATGAACCGTGATAGGTAGTTAGACAGTTGTCACAGATGATGTATTTCAGTTGCCGCTATAACAACAAATACTAAAAACAGAATAAAATTAATATTTAAGGGGGTCTCCGATACAACAAACGTGATTTTTTTGCTCGATATTGATAACGGAAACAGGTAGACGAATATTCACAGAATATTTAGTTATATATTCACTTTAAAAATAAATAATTAAAGATTAAATTATTAATTTAACAAAACAAATATTTAAGTGGGGCTCCCATACAACAGACATGATTTTTTTGCCGTTTTTGTAGATAATGGTACGGAATCCTTCGTGCGCGAGTCCGACTCGCACATTTGACCGGTTTTTTTCTACTTAGTACTACAAAAATTTGTTTAGGTATATATAAAAACAATTATTTTCATATCAAACCCCGGTTCCTTGATTGTCTTGATTTTCAGCATAGGCCTCCCCGAGTGTTAGCCACAAACGTAGGTACTTTGGAAATGTAGGCGGTTATTTATTTAATAGCATGATATCATATAGGAAGGCTGTAAGTAAACTGTTTGTCTACCAGCAGTTAATACTTATTTAGGACGCTATCAAGTAAACCTACTCCAAAATACATATTTGTACAAGCATCCACATCCTGCATACTTTAGAAACCTTAAAGTTAACGAGGGAGACTCTTATGGCAGCATTATATGTGAATAAACCTAACGTTTTTGTCATACAAATTGAGCTCGACTTAATATCAAAAGTATAGAGTTTTCTGAGGCTTTGAGATAAACACGAAAACAATTTGTTTGCTAAGGCTGTATTAAAATATATATCAGCGCCTACTCACGTGCGAGTGGAGGCCACGGAGCGGCAAGCGCAGCGTAGGACGTCCACCGACAAGATGGGCAGACGACTTGGTAAGAACCGCAGGTCGGCGTTGGATGCAGGCCGCTTCCAACTGCAGTTCCTGGAGATCAATGAGGCCTTTGTCCAGCAGTGGACGTCCTACGGCTGACATGATGATGATGATGATGACTCACGTAAATTTTTTCTCGGAAACACGAAGTTTTTGGCATCTTTAATCAATGTGGTAAGTATATCAAGTCTGGATTTATGAATGTATACTGCTAAAATAATTAAAAGATGTTTTTGAAATTGATATTAAAATAATTTTATAATAATACATATTATAAATAACTAGTGGTCCCGCCGAACTTCGTATCGGCTTGACATGCATAGGTATAACGCGGGCTGTCAATATAAGTCACCCTGGTAGAATTGTCAATTGTTGTCCCCGGCCATCATTATGTATGAGAAAATGAATGACTTCCACAAATAATTCAATACCAAAATTAGCCAAATCGCTCCACCCGTTCTCGAGTTTTAGCGAGACTAACGAACAGCAATTAATTTTTTTATATATATATAGACAATATATCTCGGGATAACTCCTACCGAAGCATGTGTTTCAAAAGATATTCATTTTTTTTACATCCTCTTTGACGATATTTGCAGCACGCATTCTGTCAATTCTATGTCAAACGTCATAAGGTTACATTATAAAAGCGCTAAGGTTAGATTATAAATAATTTTATATGGTGGTTAAGTATTCTTAAATTTTCTAATTTTGCGCGCAATTTTCTTAATTTTTTCTTTCATAAGAACCTTTTCCTGACACTAAGAAATACAACAAAAACAGAATTGGCCAAATTGGTCCAGGCGTTGTTGAGTTATGCGCTTACGAACACATTTTGCGATTCATTTTTATATTAAAGACTAGAGGTCGCGTGTTTTTCTGTTTGTAGAAGAAGCAATCAAAGAGGATATCAAAGTAAAAGAAGCAACTAAACAAGATATCGAAGAAAAATGCAATCAAAGAGGATATCGAATATGAGAAAGCAATTAAAGAGGTTATCAAAGAAGAAGAATTCATCATAGATGATATCAAAATGGAAAAAGCAAAAACGAGGATAACGAAGTAGAAGAAGCAATCAAGGAGGATATCGAAGTGGTAGAAGCAATCATCAAAGAGGATATCAAAATGGAGAAAGCATTCAAAGAGGATATCCAAGTGGAAATAGCAGTCAAAACGGATATCAAAGGGAAAGATGCAATCAAAAAGGGTATCCAAGTAGAAAACGCGATCAAATAGGATACCCAAGTGGATGAAGCAATCAAAGAGCTTATCTAAATGGAAGAAGCAATCAAAGACGATATCGAAGTGGAAGAAGCAATCAAAGAGGATACCGAAGTGAAAGAAGAAATCAAAACGGATACCTATCAAGGTCGATGATGATAATAGAAAACGATTCCACCAAAAATTGGTTCTACCATTTTGTAAACTTTACTATGCCTAACTTCTTCCGTTTAAGAGATACAAGCAATTAAAGTTTTTTTAAGAAAAATCATAATTTTTTTGAGAGGATATCGTAGTGGAAGAAGCAATCAATGAAGATATAGAAGTGAAAGAATCTATCAAATAAGATATCGAAGTTAACGAAGCAATCGAATAAGATATTAAATTTAAAAAAGCAATAAAATAGGATATCGAAGTGGAAGAAGCAGTCAAAGACGATATCGAAGTGGAAGTAGCAATAAAAGAGAATATCCAAGTGGAAGACGCAATCAAAGACGATATCGAATTGGAATAAGCATTCAAAGAGGATACCGAAGTAGAAAACATGATCGAAGAAGATACCGAAGTAAAACAAGAAATCAAAAAGGATATCTATCAAGATCGATGATGACAATAAAAAAAATATTCCAAAAAAAATGTGTACTATCATTTTGTAAACTTTACTATGCCTAACTGCTTCCGTTTAGGAGATACAAGCAATTAAAGTTTATTTAAGAAAAATCATAATTTTGTTGAGAGGATATCGTAGTGGAAGAAGCAATCAACAAAGATATCGAAGTGGAAGAATCTATCAAATAAGATATCGAAGTTAACGAAGCAATCGAATAGGATATTAAATTTAAAAAAGCAATAAAAGAGGATATCGAAGTGGAAGTAACAGTTAAAGACGATATCGAAGTGGAAGTAGAAATAAAAGAGAATATCCAAGTGGAAGACGCAATCAAAGACGATATCGAATTGGAATATGTATTCAAAGTGTATACCGAAATAGAAAACACGATCAAAGAAGATAAGTAGAAGCAGAAATTAAAGAGGGTATCGAAATGGAAGAAGTAATCAAAGAGGCCATCGAAGTGGAAGACGCAATCAAAGACGATATCGAAGGAAGAAGCAATCTAAAAGGATACCGAAGTGAAAGAAGATATCAAAATGCATACCTATCAAGATCGATGATTACAATAAAAAAAATGATTCCACCAAAAATGTGTACTACCATTTTGTAAACTTTACTACGCCTAACTGCTTCCGCTTAGAAGATACGAGCAATTAAAGTTTTTGTAGGAAAAATCATAATTTTGTTGAGAGGATATCGTAGTGGAAAAAGCAATCAACGAAGATATCAAAGTGGAAGAATCTATCAAATAAGATATCGAATTTAACGAAGCAATCGAATAGGATATTAAATTTTAAAAAAGCAATAAAAGAGTATATCGAAGTGGAAGAAGCATTCAAAGAGGATATCGAGGTGGAAGTAGTAATCAAAGAGGATATCGAAGTGGAAGAAGTAAAAGAAGCATTCAAAGACTAAAACGAAGTCAAAGACGATATCGAGGGGGTAGAAGCAATCATAAACATTAAAATTTACTTAGCAAGTTGCCGTATGCCCCTCCAAAAACTAAAAAAAAAATTGGGCATCCAAAATGGTGATGATGATGGATGTCGCATAAACATGAAAATTTACTAAGCAAGTTGCCTTATGCCCTTCCAAAAACTAAAAAAAAAATTAGGACATCCTAAATGATGATGATGATGGATGTCAATTAAACTTGAAAATTTAGTTATCTCATGCCCCTCCATGAATAAATAAAATTACAGTGAAATAAATTGTATAGTACCCACAAGCCGTTTGGCTCCCTACAAAAACATTAAGAAAGTTACGGCAAACGAAATATACGGTGTAACGTATTTGAACAAAAATATTTTGCATGGGACAATTTTTTTTTTGTATGAAAGGGCATTTTTTTTTCATGGATCCGGATATATAAAAATGTCCTGAGCAACTTTAGTTTTGGCGCGAATGCTCTAAGACTTGTACTTTCCGAGATACGAGGTGGATGGGAGCGAATGGGGGACAAAAGGGGTACTTTAGGATTTATTCCCAGCTCACCGAAACTCCCTCTATACGATCCTTTCAAACATTTCTACCCTACGACGGGGCATCTTGGAGAACAAGGATGTCAATGAGTCAGTCAATCAGTGAGTGAGTGGTAATCGAGCTATATATAATATAATTTAATTCAGGCGACAATAAAATAGTTACAGGATAGTACCTAATTAATTTATTCTATGGCCCATAAAGCTTTGGCCTAGCATAAAATACATATTATATTAAAAACTTAATTATATATATTTACCACATAAACACTGTGAGTTCTCGGTGTTTGGTAACCGTCCTCGAAGACAACGAAATACGACATCCTTCGGCCAAAAATCTTACTCATGAAGGTCGACATATGTTGGGTCGGTACTCTCACCATGAACTAAGTAAAATAAGCCCTGTGTCGGGACTCCAACCACACGACCCCTCAAAATGAAGTTGGTCTTTATGTGCAAGTACCTCTACACCTTCACGGAGTAATGCACGCGGGACATATAAAGCTTTGTCGCGGGAGTTGCTGGACTCAACAGAATATTCCGATCGGTGCGGTACCGCACTTGTTCTGACTAGTGAACTTCTTCTTCTCCACTCCGATGAAATATTCTTATGAGCAGGTATGCAGGTCAATATTTGCAAGTTGATTTGCGAACGCGATGAAAACAAGTCATAGATACATTAATAAAAGGTTTTCTTGAATATGCTGTCCCTTTCCTTCCTGATACTTGTTATGATAAGTACAATGTATAAATAAATACAAATACAATGAATAAATATTGCTGGACATTTCAAACAGAGCTATCTAGCCCCAAACTAAGCAGAGCTTGTACTATGGGAACCAGATAACTGATAGAATACTAGATATGAGCAAATATTTTATTAATGAGAGGTCATTGTCTTTTTCACAAAAACTATTTTCAGTTTAATTATCTGCTCTACCTCCAAGTTTTAAATAGTACCTACATGATTATGCCAATTTATACCAGCACTAAACATCGATTAAGGTAGTACTCGTTACAGTTATAATTAAGTAAATCACACCGTTTTATGAAGTTTACACATGGGATACGTGACGAAGAAAGTCATAGTCATAAATCGTGTCGTATCAGAACTTAGCCCGACCTGTAACGACCTTTCTTGCACAAACATACCATAACCACACGAGAATATATCCGCGAGCCTTATACGTTTGCAATAAAGTGTATTTTTAAACGAACATGAATTGAATAGAAAGTTCTTTGATGTGTATAATGAAATTAACTGGCTAAGTTTACTACTCTCTCCGTAGTTGTACATTATTTTCTTAGAGTAATTGAAAATCCATCAACTTCGCTAGTAAATATATCAAAGAACTCACCTGAATTCAGCTTTCTTTCTTGCGTCCCTTTTTGATCGAATGTCGCGCTAAAAGGTTCATTCCGTTGCAAGATCGTCGTTGAGAGAATACGTTCCTTTCCTGGCGATTGTTGCGTGCAACGGAACTGTTTACTATCCTGGAATCCATCGACTTTTCCATTCATCGGAGATTGCTGTGTGTCGTGGTAACCTTCTTGTCCATTCAATATTAGTTTCTTAATCGTCTTGACTTCTTCTATCTCGCTAATCTTATGCTCTGTAATCGTCGAAGATTTTGTTTCCTTGATACTCCGAAAATTGCTATCGCTCATCGAACTCGGCATTGTTTTAATATCAAAATCACAGTCGCCATTCATCTTATTCTCGGGTCGCAAATACTTTTCGAAAGGATCGCTGTTTCTTTTTGTATCAAAACGGTTATTAATTTTTTCATCGTTTAGAAGACTCTGATTGTTAAATTGGTCGAATTTTTTGTTGAAATAATCTTTTTCATCGCACTTCGCAGTAGAATCATGTCCATTCGTAAATTCGGTGTCGTTGTAAGGCGAGTAGGGAAGACTGGTCGGACCGGAATCTAATGTTCTCGTGAAAAAGGAAGGCGACTTTAAATCGCCGGTATATTCATTGAAAGGCTCCTTAGGTTTGTTCCTATCTAAAGTGGATACAGAAGATTTACTATTTGGAACCGGCAGCTTCGAAGCACTCGAATAGTTTGAAGGTAAGGTTGTGTAGAAAGGGTTTGTGGGGTGAAATCGGGGTTGATCGTCTGAGGCCACAGATCTGACGAGTGATGTGGAATTTAGCGCTCCTGGTAAAGAATTTAAAGAGGACCTTATAGATGAAGATGGTCGATTCTGAGGAGAGTTTGAAGGTCTTATCGTCGCGTATACCGGAGCCTGGGGTGTAGCTCTACCGGTTTGCACCTCAGCGATCAGCTGCGAAGGCCCTGTAACAAACAAAGCCTGAAGTACTAAACCACATTTAAAGATACAATCGTGCGATAGCAATGCCGAGCGAAAAATGAATCGCGGAGTAAAATCTATGAACCGATACAGCCGACAAGGAATATTGAACTTTAACGGCGTGAATACTGAGTGAAAACTTTCAAAGCTTAGTAACCAGTTGCTTTTGAACATTTGCGAATACACAGGCAGGGACGATAAAGTCACGGCGTCCGCTTTGCAATGGTTCTCTGCATGTGCAGACGTGCGATAATGTAATACTCGTCGCAACTTTATAAAAGGAAATATTCCAGACAGCGAGAAGTATATTTCTGCCTCCTCAGATTTATAAGGAGACTCCAGTTTGACTATACCTAATGTTATGCTTAGAGAAGTTCTGGAGTCGAAAAGTATTTTTCAACACACTTGCTCGTAAAGTGAGCCATAGTACATCGTTATTAGGGCCTTAAACCGAACTATAATAACACACGCGTTCGTATTAATATAACACACTAGTACATAATAGAATTATCCCTACAAAGTTAAGTTAGTACCTAACTGCAAATTATATGCGAGTAAACAGAGCATTCTCAATTTAACGGGGTAATACAGTTTTTGTAACAACAAAGAGGTTTTATGTCGCTGAAAATTTTATTACATTTTTGGAATAAATAAATGTATCCCTAATTAAGACGAAAAAACATTTATTATTATCAAATTACTTATAATTCACACAACACAACACAAATTATTTACTTATAATTAATTTGTTATAAAATATTTGCATTTATCACAGAAATTATAATTTTGAAGTAGGGTGTATGGTTATATGTAATCAATCAACTTACATTTGGCGCGTGAAAAAAAAAACTTGCGCGCCATTTCCCATTTTTTGTTTGTATCGCATTTGTTGCTGTGTGGTAAATAATTGTAAAAATGTCAAGTTTTAGTACAGAAGATTAACAATTGATAGATTTAACCCCGCCAGAAATACTAAATGCAGCACAAAATTCAAATGAAAGCCTGCAAAATCTAGAGCAAAGTACTTAGCTGCTTACGATACTTTCATACAATGGAAAAGCAACAAAAACCCAGTCATTTTCTGAAAATGTGTTTTGGCGTTTTTCTCTGAACTCGCCAATACATACAAACCCAGCTCCCTATGGTGTATGAAGCATGGTTAAGCTCAAACATTGTGTTGATATCAAAAGGTGCTGTAACCCAAACCATGTAATCTCGTAGCATGAGTTATTTGGTGCCTTCTCCTTCCATAAATTTGTATGATTTACCTTTGTCGCCGACATTTACACAAGAAGTAAATGAAGATACTAAAGAAGTGGCAAGTACCAATGTAAAACAAACTCTGAAATCGCCATCAAAAACTATCCAATTTGTTTTTGAAAATTGTACATTCACCAATTGTTTTAATAATTAAACGATTTATGCAATACATTTTTGGTTTTTCAAAGTGTGTTGAAAAAGTGCGTATGGAACTCGTGAGAAACTAGCTCACTAGACACTCGGCTGATTTACGCCCTCGTCTACGGCTCGGGCTGCAAACCACAGCCTCGTGTATAATGAGCCACTTAGCTCACTTGTATCATAATATACTATTACAAGTACTTTACTTTACAATGGCTTTACACTATAATCGACTACCTACTTCATGTGGAAACCTACGTGTTAGTACAAATGTGCTTTTTGAATTAAATAAGTGTTCTTATGTTGGTAGACGAACATCTAACAATGTCAAATGTAACTAGTGTCACATACTTTAATTAATCGTAATGATTCATCATTATCATTTTATTTGTACTAAAAACGGGATATTTACCATGATTTGTAAGTTTTTGAGTTGCCATGATTGGATCGAGCTACACAACCCACGTTGCCGTGGGGCGCCGGCAATAGAATGTTGCCCCTCCGCTCTTGCCCGTGGATGCAGTAGGAGTCTGCTAAGGGATACCTCCGAAAGATGGGCAGCAGCGTCTTTTCGTGTTTCAACACCTATACTGCGCTCGCCAACCCGCCTGCCAAGCGTGGCGAGTATGGCAACAACCCCTCATGGATTTACAACATAAAACCAGGCCCCGAGTCCCCGGCAGCCCCGCTAATCCTGGCTACGGTAGCAGTCACGGTAACGGCGGGGCCAGGGGTGCTAAGAATCCCCGGGAGACGATCGGCTACCAAACCCTACGACGACCACTGGCCCTGGTAACACACAACATCCGCACTTTGAGGACAGACGAAAAGATTGTTGAGCTGGAAGAAGAAATTAGTAGATTACACTGGGACATTTTGGGGTTATCAGAAGTCCGTAGAGAGGGCGAGGACACGATATCCCTTAAGTCTGGTAATCTACTATACTACCGGGAGGGCGACCAACAGTCCCAAGGTGGTGTTGGGTTTCTCGTTCACAAGTCACTCATCAACAACATTATCACCATCGAGCAGGGTCGCGTACCTGACACTCAGAATATCTAAGCGATATTCGCTGAAGGTCGTTCAGGTATATGCGCCGACCTCTTCACACCCAGATGAAGAAGTAGAGTCTATGTATGAGGACATCAGAAGAGCCATACATACGAACAAAACTCACTTTATTGTTGTTATGGGGGACTTCAATGCAAAGCTAGGCATGAGAAGCGATGATGAGTTGAGAGTGGGGCAATTTGGATATGGACAACGGAACCCCAGAGGACAGAGGCTGGCCGATTTTCTGAAGAAAGAAGGACTCTTTATGATGAATTCTTTTTTCCAGAAGCCGCCTCACAGGAAATGGTCCTGGATGAATCCCAACGGTTCCACGAGAAATGAGATTGATTTCATCTTGACCAACAAGAAACGGATATTCAATGATGTCTCTGTGATTCACAGGGTGAAAACCGGCAGTGATCACCGAATTGTTAGAGCCACATTGAATATGAACGTTAAACTTGAAAGGTCCCGTTTGATGAAATCTACGCTCCGACCCACTCGCGCACATATCCAAAACCTCGAGAGCTTTCAACTCGAACTTGCAAATCGCTTTGACTGTCTAGAAGTAGATGCATCAGTGGACGAGATCAATAACAGGTTCGTAGAAACCGTCCATACGGTGGGGTCCCAGTTCTTTAAGACCCCCCGTACCAATAGACCTCAGAAACTCTTTGATGACACCCTTAACCTCATGGCTGAACGACGTTCTTTGCAACTGCAGTCTCCCGATGATGCTCAGTCACATAGGCAGCTCAATAGAAAGATTTGGAAATCCTTGCGGCACGATATTCGTACCTTTAATACATCTCGTATTAAAGATACGATAAAGCGGAATAAAGGCTCCAAAGTGTTTGCGAGAGATAATTCTATTAGGCAGAGCAGCATGACGAAGCTGAAGAGGGAAGATGGCAGCATAACGTCAAGTAAAGCGGAAGTGTTAAGGGAAGTCGAAAGGTTCTATGGACGGCTCTACGATTCGGTCACTAAACCTGTTTGCAGTGCGGCCAACGACCCAAGAGCCAAACTGACCCGACATTATACCGAAGATATTCCGGACATCAGCCTGTATGAGATCAGGATGGCCTTGAAGCAGCTTAAGAACGACAAGGCGCCGGGTGAGGACGGAATCACTTCAGAGCTTCTGAAAGCGGGTGGATCACCGGTACTTAAAGTCCTTCAGAAGCTTTTTAATTCCGCCTTGCTTGAAGGTACGACGCCAAAAGCATGGAACGGGGGCGTGGTGGTTCTGTTCTTCAAGAAAGGTGAAAACACTTTGCTTAAGAATTACAGACCCATCTCGCTTTTGAGCCATGTTTATAAGAAGTTTTCGAGGGTCAT
Source organism: Philereme vetulata (assembly GCA_918857605.2). Taxonomy (NCBI): domain Eukaryota; kingdom Metazoa; phylum Arthropoda; class Insecta; order Lepidoptera; family Geometridae; genus Philereme; species Philereme vetulata. The sequence goes on along the minus strand of OU975449.1, from coordinate 3,646,129 downwards.
CGCGAACCGTCTCGAACGCAGGTTTGATGACTTCCAGCCTCCCGAACAAGCCGGGTTCCGTAATGGCTACAGTACCATAGACCACATACATACGCTGCGGCAAGTCATACAGAAGACCGAAGAGTATAACTTGCCGCTATGTCTCGCGTTTGTGGACTATGAGAAAGCCTTCGATTCGATCGAAACATGGGCAGTGCTTGAGTCTATCCAACGATGCCGTATTGACTATCGGTACATCGAAGTGTTGAAGTGTTTGTATAAAAACGCCACTATGTCAGTCCGAGTACATGAACAGAGCTCGAAGGCGATTCCCTTAAAAAGAGGCGTAAGACAGGGAGATGTCATTTCTCCGAAACTGTTTACGACCGCATTGGAAGATGCCTTCAAGCTTCTGGAATGGAAAGGACTGGGCATCAATATTAACGGCGAATACATCACTCACCTTCGGTTTGCCGACGATATTGTGGTCATGGCAAAGTCGATGGAAGAGCTCAGCACGATGCTCGAAGGCCTCAATCGAGTCTCCCAACGGGTAGGACTTAAAATGAACATGGACAAGACGAAAATAATGTCGAATGTCCATGTCGTCCCTGCCCCAGTTATGGTTGAGAACTTGGCTCTTGAAGTTGTCGACGCGTATGTATACCTAGGACAAACAGTCCAATTAGGTAGGTCCAACTTCGAGAAAGAGGTCAATCGTCGAATCCAACTCGGATGGGCAGCGTTTGGGAAACTTCGCAACGTCTTTTCGTCCAACGTACCTCAGTGCCTTAAGACGAAAGTCTACAATCAGTGTGTGTTACCAGTGATGACATATGGAACCGAGACGTGGTCCTTCACTATTGGCCTTATGAATAAGCTCAGAGTTGCTCAACGAGCTATGGAGAGGGCTATGCTCGGGGTTTCTCTACGGGATCGAATCAGAAATGAGGAGATACGTAGGAGAACTCAAGTCACCGACATAGCCCGACGGATTAGCACGTTGAAGTGGCAATGGGCAGGCCATATAGCGCGCAGAACAGATGGCCGATGGGGCCGAAAGGTTCTCGAGTGGAGGCCACGGACCGGCAAGCGCAGCGTAGGACGTCCACCCACAAGATGGGCAGACGACTTGGTAAGAACCGCAGGTCGGCGTTGGATGCAGGCCGCTTCCAACCGCAGTTCCTGGAGATCAATGAGGGAGGCCTTTATCCAGCAGTGGACGTCCTACGGCTGATATGATGATGATGACACAACCCACAAGTACCTAATCTCAACTTAATGACATTACATGCCAAGACTGGTTCGAGACGGCAGTTGAGATTACCAATCACAAGAATTTCAATCGTGAAGATGGTTTTTAACTATCTGGAGCCTGTGGTGAGATGAGAATGTGTAAGAAAGAACCGAAAAAGTAAAGTGTCAATTACGCGTCCTGATACTGTGAGTGTTGTGTGTCGGAATCGAGTTATGATCGAGAATGGAACCGGTAGTAGTGATAGTACTAGTGAATTCATTCCTAGCAAGAGATTAAAAAAGACGGTAGATCGTTATATCTGCCAATAACTAGAGTAGATAATTCTTTTTTGCACACCAAAAAAACAATACTTACAGATAAAAAGAACACCGTAAAACTATGTGATACAATTGGCGGTCTTATCGCTGAATAGAGATCTCTACCCGACAACCTTTGGATGGAATGGACTATGTGGACATTAACTACCCACTCGGAAAGACTTCAGTTTACCCGTGATCATGGCGCATGCAACTGCTTCGAAATATCGGGATACTCAAAAACTTACAAATCATGGTAAGTATCCCGTTTTTAGTACAAATAGTGTTCATAACCATGATAGTTTCAAAAGTTATATCATTATCATTTATCTCTAACACATACGAAATATTATTAAGTGAAGACAGATGTTACGTAAATACTGTTCCTTAATAAATATGAAATCAAAATAATAATTCAAACTGGTCTATTATAACGATGTAATAATCCCTAAGTAAAGATTATAGATTAGGTACTAGCTTCCGCCAGTAGCTTCACACGCGTGGTTTGTCAATAATAAGTATGTTGCAATATTAATAATCATAATCTATGAACCAAATTTAATCGAAATCGGTTCAGCCAATACGAGGTGATCGAGTAACCAACAAGCATCCAAACTTTCACATCACTAATATTATAAATTCAAAAGTTTGTCTGTATATCTGTCTGTCGGTTTTTAGGGATCCGTACCTCAAAAGAAAAAAGGAACCTATATAGGATCCCTTCCTTGTGCGTCTGGCTGTCTATTTGTCTGTCAAGACCCTTTTGATCGAAAACGCGTCAAGTATCAAGTTGAAATTAGAAAGTAGGTCTACGGTCCCATGATGCTGTAAAAAATCAAGCTATTAAGAACCCGCAATAAAAAAAACAGAAAAACGAGTGTGGTTTAGACCACACGACTGAATAAAACTTATTTTTCAAAATACTAATTTAAAAAATTGTTCAATTACAAAATTGTCCACACGTCTGTAGGTCGATCAGTCTATGTTCATTCTGGACCGACGGACCGACGCAACTCGTACTCGCAAATTAACGTTTAAAAATATACGAAACGTAACTCTCTCTATCTTCGCTAACTTATATCTCCCTCTCAACTTCCGTTCGCACTTTTCGTAACGCATTCACCAGCTTACACCCCAAGACAAGCGTGCGTAAAGAAGTTTTACTTAAAAAATACGGCCATTTATGCCGCAAATTTTGCTCACAAATATAGAACATCTTTACAATTACAGTCAAACCTGGATAAGCGAGAGTTCAAGGGAGCACAATCTCATTCTCGCTTATAGAGGTTTCTCACTAACCCGAGTTTCTCGCTAATGCAGGTATTACTCGTGCGCGATAACTTGGGACCTGCTAGGAATGCGACTCCCCGACCGCTTCCCCTGCACTTCCCCGATGGCGCCCGTATTGTACCGTTCGCACCACTATTTTTTACTAGGGTTTTTAGTCTCGCACTGGCCTACGTCACGTAACGACGCGCTCTGAAATTCTTTTAGTTTTCGTTTGTGTTATTGTTTTGTTGTTGTAGTTTTTGTTGTTATAGTTTGTAAAAAGTTTGTCGATTGTAATACATGGGTAGCGTTTCTCTCTTATTGAGGTACGCAGCAATAACAAGTCACACCAAGTACGAATGTAGTAAATATATAATATGATAAATTCACTATTTTAAATTTATCACTTAATGACAGTACTTTAATTTTCCGTTTTGACATAATGCAGAACAGAACTTTCCTTCGCAATTAATTAACTATAAACTGAGTAAGTCCGACAAACAGGACGGTACATAGGCAGGCACACGTGTCCATTCGAAAAGAATGCGATAAAATAACAACGTTATTTAGTTCCACCAAATAGAATAGGTACAATATTGACGAGAAAACAATACAAAAATAATGGTAGAAAGTTTCACTAAAGTTAAGAATGAGTTATAAAATAGCAGATGTGTCCATTCGAAAAGGATGCGATAAAATAACAACGTTATTTAGTTCCACGAAATAGAATAGGTACAATATTGACGAGAAAACCATACAAAAACAATGGTAGGAAGTTCCACGAAAGTTAAGAATGAGTTATAAAATAGCAGATGTGTCCATTCGAAAAGGATGCGATAAAATAACAACGTTATTTAGTTCCATGAAATAGAATAGGTACAATATTGACGAGAAAACCATACAAAAATAATGGTAGAAAGTTTCACTAAAGTTAAGAATGAGTTATAAAATAGCAGATGTGTCCATTCGAAAAGGATGCGATAAAATAACAACGTTATTTAGTTCCACCAAATAGAATAGGTACAATATTGACGAGAAAACAATACAAAAATAATGGTAGAAAGTTTCACTAAAGTTAAGAATGAGTTATAAAATAGCAGATGTGTCCATTCGAAAAGGATGCGATAAAATAACAACGTTATTTAGTTCCACGAAATAGAATAGGTACAATATTGACGAGAAAACAATACAAAAACAATGGTAGGAAGTTCCACGAAAGTTAAGAATGAGTTATAAAATAGCAGATGTTAAATTTGTAAATACATAAAGCTCGACTGTCGCTTATAGAGGTATAGATAAGTAGCAGTATCACTTACGGAGGTCCATGAGGGAAAAACGACTCTCTCTTACAGAGGTTTCTGTTTCTCGCTAATAGAGGTTTTGGGAGCTTAGAATGACGGGTCCTGGCTATTACTCTCACTTATAAAGTTTTCTCACTTATCCAGTTCTCACTTACCCAGGTTTGCCTGTACATATAAGAAGTTTATTGAGAACTAGGTGCGACCCAAGCGAATAACAATGTAAATTTTCACAGCGTACCTTGTCCATTAAAAATAACTCCACAAGTCCACACTTTAATAGCGAAGTAATCGGCTTACGAGTATCTTATTAAAACGACGTACAAAGAGATTTTCTAATTAAAATGGAATTGCTTTCAGCAAACAACAGCGCATAGGGATTATCATAATAAGAGCGGGCAAAGCTAATCGATAATTGCAAAGCGGTAGCTACGAATACATTGAACAGATAATACAAATGAAATGCAACCCTTTTGCATGTTCCTGGTGCCGACAAAACAATAGAACTCTTTATTGAATTACCATACAAACAAAAATAATCTACGTCGTGTCTGACATTAAGTAATAAATTAGGTTTTTTTGTTAAAAATTACTTTTATAAATGAACTAGCTCACCCGCCGAACTTCGTACCGCCCCTGGACAAGCATATGACACGGGCTGTCAATGTACTTCACCGGTACATTTCATTTTATACGTCGCCGTCGTTCATTTTAAACTATTCTTTCAATTTGTTTTCTGAACGACGGGGGACACATCAAAAGAAACCCCAAATTGTTTTTTTTTTATTTAATTCCGAGCATTTTCATGTTTATTCACCTTTTAAACCTTCTCTGGACTTCCACAAATAATTCAATACCAAAATTAGCCAAATCGGTCCAGCCGTTCTCGAATTTTAGCGCGACTAACGAACAGCAATTCATTTTTATATATACATATATAGATAATATGTGTATACTAAATGTTGCACCAGAACACGAACCTGATTTATTTCATTTTATTATTATTATTAACATGTGTTGTCCCACTGCTGGGCAAAGGCCTCCCTCCCTTCTTTCCAGTTTTTTCTGTCCCTTGCTGTAGTGGTCCAGTCTGGTAAATGCACATCCAAGTCGTCGCGCCATCTCCGCGGTGGTCTGCCGCGTGGGCGTGTTGCGTTAGGGACCCAATCAGATATTATCCTTGCCCATAGATCTTCGGGCATGCGACAGACGTGGCCGGCCGAATCCCACTTGAGGTGTGCTGATTTTTTTGTGACATCCAGAATCTTTTCATATTATATATATTTTTTTGAAGATAACATTACGAAAGACAGCTGTTTTCGGTCAAAATTATGGGAAACAGTTGTTAATATTTCAACCGAAGTCAAACTTCGTTGATAAGATAAGGCAACAACGTTGCCTTATTCGACAAGAACAACAACGACGTAAAAAACGTGTAAATTGAACTTTACTGTTAGAAAAAGTTATTAGATTTCATAAATGACATATTACGTAAATATTCTATCGGAGTTCGGGTTAGCTACTTATACCGAAGTAACTTGCATAGAACCATAACTCGACTAGCTTTTCAAATCATATGCCTAAAAATAATCCCTGAATCCTCATGGTGCTCCCTTACATTTAGACAAATGTCTTATATTACTGCCGTATGGGAGCACCTTTCAACTGGTTCAGGCATTTCAGATAAGGTTAAGAGCTAAAGACGATAAAGCCAAAGTTCAGACAGAATATACAATGAGGTAATGAAAACTTACTTTTCAACTCGCTGCCTTTTCCAATAGATCTCCTCCGCGATGACACCTCACGGTCTCTGTCAACGAAACTTAGATTACTACAGAGAATAAAGGTTCTGAATAACTTAAACGATTACTTTGGATAACCAATATTGGATGTCGCGGAATTCCGAAGGCGAAATGTTTTTCGACATATTCTTATCTAGGATCGAAAATATATGATGGAATTGGAATGTAGACCCGAAATGTCTGACGTTTATTATTTGTGTCTAGGCTCTAGCATTATTTTGAAAATAACTATATTTAGGGTAACATTTTGCAACCATGCCTAGTCGTATTTAGTGCCTAAATATATTTACGAGAGTTGTTAAATCATACAATTACGTCAAATTTAAACATGTTCAGTCGCTAATTACGTTTTGGGATCGTTGTGCAAGCCGAGCTTAATAGGAAGCTTCTTATAAAGATTTTTTTATTGTTACAGCGAACAATTTTTCTTAATCTTATTATACATTAATAAATATAACTAGGGGTTCGCCCCGAACTGAGATCTCGCGAGTCTCCCATAAAAACGAAACAAAATATTATTTGTAATCTTTGACTATCAAAATAGTACCATTAAATGTGCCACGAAAGTTAACCTCGGACAAACAAACATACATACATACATACAACGCCGATTTGCCGAAGTTGGAGATCTCTTCGCTCGATCAATAAAAGCGAAAGTGAGTATGTTTATTTGTTGGTTTATTACTCTTTCACGTTGTAATGGCTGAACGAATTTGATGAAATTTGGTACTAACCTATATTAATAGATTATGATCTGGATTGAGACGTAACAAACAGACAGACAGAGAGACAGAGTTACTGTTGAATTAATAATATTAGTATAGATTTTAAGTATATAAAGCCTGACGTTTTAAGTTTATATAGGCACTCCTCGGCTACCATTCAGTTATCAGTTACTTCTACCTATTGTCACCGGGGCTCAACATCTGTCCGGCAGCGAGACTGAGAGAATGGGCGAGACTAGCATAGGATTATGATGGATTGCACAAACTTAGGGTGGTCTATTTTATAACCGGCTTTTTTTAGGGTCGGAAGTAATTTCTCAATAGGAGTTTCCACCCTAAGAAAAAAATATTATTCCCACATGCAGTTTGAGATGAAAGTACTGTCACCAAAAGAGTAATACCTACTTAAAATATACTTTTTTTTATTGATGATAGCCAAGAGCTTGACCACTACCTCACCTGATGGTAAGTGAAAGTGTGATCGAAGATGGATCACGCTTGCCTAGAAAGAACCTATTCACTCTGGACTTGAAGACTCCAAGATTATACTGGTTTGGAAAAACATACGCCGGAAGTGAGTTCCACTCCTCACTTGTGCTAACAAGAAAAGTTGAAGCAAATCGTTTGGTACGGTAAGGTGGTATGCGGACCAGGTATGGGTGGTACTTCTCGGTTCGTCTACTTGTCCGGTGGTGGAAGGGGGAAGGAGGGATAAGGTCATGAAGATCTTGCGCACATTCACCAAAACGTATCTTGTAAAAAACTGAATGTCTGGCTACTCGGCGTCTGTGCTCTAGACTTTGTAATTTTTTTAATTTAATTTACAAGTTGTATTGACAAGAGATGGACTACTAGGATAATGTGAGATGTGAGCAGAGTACGCGCACCAATAGTTTTTAATCTATTCCTAATAGTTCAACTACCGTAGTTTAACTTTTAACATTGAATGTATATATTCATCATCATAATTCTCAGCCCGTGTTGACCTACTGCTGGGCCTCTCTTTGTTTATGCCATTCTTCCCGATCCTGTGCCAGTCTGAACCATGTACGACCCACGGTTTCAAGTATGTCGTCGACCCATCTTGCTGGTGGACGTCTCCTATTTCAATGCCCAGTTCTCGGCATCTGTTAATGCCATAGTCCACCTGACGTCACTACGTCTGTCCAAGTATCCTGTCTAATTCCACTTGAGCCCCAATATCCGCTTACTAACATCTTGTACTTTAGTCTGCGAGTGTGATGCCGAGCATGGCGCGCTCCATGGCTCTCTCTGCTACACTTATTTTGTTCACAGCATCCTTCATGAGCCTTCATGTCTCAGCACCATAAGTCATAGTTGGCAGGACACATTGGTTATAGAGACGTGTTTTTAAGACATTTGTCTATAAATTTAAATAATTATAATAATAAATATTGGTGGACATTTCACACAGCGCTATCTAGCCCCAAACTAAGCAGAGCTCAATTATTATAACATGAAAGTTGAACTAAAAATACTACAAACAAAAAATAACTACAAAAAATCAGTATAAATATCCAACATATTTTTAAAATATTTTATAAAATTGACACAACAGAAACCTGCCAAGTGAATTCCCTATTTTTATTACATTTCATAAAATCCCTGAGATATATTTTATCTGCGAGTACCATTTGGTTCACCGTACAAACAGAACAAACAAGGCTATAAAAAGAAAAGCAAAATCTATTTCAAACAATGCACCCGATGACATTTTTGCAGGCGAGTCGCGCGCGTACGACCACCATAGGAATACTATATCTACCTGGCTTCAACTTTTATGACAGCTAATATTCTACAAGCTTTTTTCCATACAAATGAAATCATTTCCTACACATCTTTATCTACAATACACATAGGTTATATGGAAGAGCTCTTTAGCATTAAGTTCGCCTGTGTACTAGTTTTATAACTGCAATATTTTCAATCAATCAAATTTGTAAGTCTCCTTATATTCACTTTTGTAGTAATATCTTATTAATTCATTATTACTTATTCAAATCTAATATTCAAGTTCAAAATCCACCGTTCCATAGAAACGTAATTAATAAAAAACCTTATAAAAAAGCCTACTATAATATATCGGAATATGTAGATGATGAATGCAGACGTCATTTATTTCCTTTATTGTAATGAGCTATGGAGAGGGCTATGCTCGGGGTTTCTCTACGGGATCGAATCAGAAATGAGGAGATACGTAGGAGAACTCAAGTCACCGACATAGCCCGACGGATTAGCACGTTGAAGTGGCAATGGGCAGGCCATATAGCGCGCAGAACAGATGGCCGATGGGGCCGAAAGGTTCTCGAGTGGAGGCCACGGACCGGCAAGCGCAGCGTAGGACGTCCACCCACAAGATGGGCAGACGACTTGGTAAGAGCCGCAGGTCGGCGTTGGATGCAGGCCGCTTCCAACCGCAGTTCCTGGAGATCAATGAGGGAGGCCTTTGTCCAGCAGTGGACGTCCTACGGCTGATATGATGATGATGATGATGATTGTAATGAATTCTAAAAGGATCATTAAAAAACAACCAGCCTTGTTTTTGCCTTTCTTTCCTGGCTTGGTCGCGAAGTAACAGGCAGTAAAATTGACGTTTCAAAGTGATCATTGTGAATTTAATGAATAAAAGATTTAAACTTTGACTTTGAAACCGCACGTCTAAAGACGCCGCGCGCGATGTATGAGAAGGTAGATTTTCAACTTTAATAAATAGAAACTTCTAGCAGAACCGTTCCTCAAAACGTATGGACAGGCAGTCAAGGTGCTGAATAAAACTAGCCCGCAAACACGCCATATTAGTATAAATAATGGTGTAAAATACTAAAGGTTTAAATTTGTTAACGCTAAAGATCAAATTAGAATGACATTTCTAAAATTAAGTCAAATTTTAGAAATGTCATTCTAATTTGATCTTTAGCCTTAACAAAATTAAACCATTAGTATTTTACACCATTTTAGTTAGTCAGTGTAAACAACAAAATCGCCACCAATATATACCAGAAACATTCAAATCAAACATTACCAGGAACAATTGGTGCAAAATATCAAACGGCAAATTCCACTAAGGTGTATTTCTGATCCCGATAACCTTGTCAGGAGGCTTCGATTCATCTAAATCAATATTAAGGTAACCATGATAACAGGTACACACGGCTACACATCAAGCTATACATTTCCAGTTTAAGCTGACCTCTCATTCTACGAAAAGCCTACACAATGCGAGGTCAGCTTATACTGGATTTATAGCTTGATGTGTAGCCGTGTGTACCACTGGTTTAACTATCACACTTTCGAAATTTGTAACTTTGGGTTCCAAATGCCCCAAAACGTATAATAGATAGATGGAATTCAAATGTTTTTGATATATCATTTTATTATTCCGTAAATACACCTAAAATATGTATCAGACAGAAATACTATTCTCAGATTATCAGTTCCACTTTTTTATACAAGATTCGAAAAACCGAAGTAGGTAACTAAGTTTTACCATAAAATTACCAGACGGATAATATCTTTTTATTATATTACTAGCTGATACCGCGAATATCTTCTCGTCCGAAATTTCCCAGAGCCTGAAGACTAAAGTCTTCAACCAGTGTGTGTTGCCAGTGATGACCTATGGCACTGAAACGTGGTCCTTTACTCATGGCCTCATGACCAAGCTCAAGGTCGCTCAACGAGCTATGGAGAGGGCTATGCTCGGGGTTTTTTTGCGTGACAAAATCCGCAATGAGGAAATCCGCAAAAGAACTAAAGTTGCCGACATAGCCCTCAAAATTATCAAGTTGAAGTGGCAATGGGCGGGCCACATCGCTCGTAGAACCGATAACCGTTGGGGAAGAAAGGTTTTCGAGTGGAGACCACGGACTGGAAGACGCAGCGTAGGCCGGCCCCCCACAAGGTGGACCGACGATCTAGTAAGAATCGAGGAGGAGCCGTTGGGCGCAATCGGCTACCACCGCTCGTTGCGGCGATCTAAGGGGGAGGCCTATGTTCAGCAGTGGACGTCTTCCGGCTGATGATGATGATGATATTACTAGCTGACCAATCCGCAGCTTCGCAGGCGTTGTTTTTCAATAAAAAAGTATAGTAAGCATAAAACTGTAGCGTTTAGGGGCAGTTATCGGTACCAGCCAAGTGTTGGAATAACATACCACCACCTTTTCGGCTACTAAAATAAAAATTTACATTTAAAAAACATTATAAGAAACATATAATCGAAAAACAAAAAACTGGGTTGTCTGGTACAAATTGTTACAGTGCGCCGTTCACTTGCTGACGCGAGGGTAAAGCTCCCAGTATATTTATATTTATTCGTATTATTATTTATAATTTACACTTTAACATTTCTTATCATTATTATTATTCCTCACATAATATATTTATTTCTTCTATCTACTTATCATAATTATCTAATTAAGCCTATCATAATTGTATGCAAACACATTCGTTCTAACGAGTTCTAATGACTTGCCTAAAAAAGGTTTCTGCAGAATAACAGCACCGAGCTGTCGATCGGTGGCGAGGCATAATGCTGAGCTGGAACCCATTTGCTGCAATAGCACATACACACCTACTTGCCTCTTTTTAATTTTTCCCTGACTACATTGTAAATTTATTATTTCATTATTTTGTTTCTATGTTTGTTGAATGTAATTTTCTGTTTTCTCTTACTTGTGCTTTCTCTTTGATGTTATACATTTTGATTGTATTGTGTGAATTTGTGTGTGCTGTGGTAGCAAATAAATGTCTGTCTTTGTCTAAAACTATTACCCTCCTTCTGCACAGTTTGGTTAAAAGTAGCCTAGGTAACCTATCATTACCTATCTATATACCAAATTTCATCGAAATCGGTCGAGCCGTTTAGTCGTGAAAACGTAACAAACAGACAGAAACAGTTACTTTTGAATTTATTTTATTATAGTTTCCACAGCGCATGCGATGAAAGATATTTTATGGCTAATTTATTTAAACCTTAGGTTACATTATTGAAGTTTTAGTAGGGATTCCTATTTTTTTCTAGTAATAGTTATAGCCTATGTTACTCAGGAATGATGTATTCTAATGGTGAAAGATTTTTTGACATTGGACGAGTAATTTTTGAGTTTTTTTTTTGTTACAAACATACAAAAATACAAATCTTTCCTTTTTATAATATTAGTTTAGATAAAACAGATATCGACATAATACTTCTAAGGCAAATCTGACTCTGATAGGTTAAAATGAATGTTTTTATCAAAATCGAACAATCTGTCTTTTAACATTCCTGGAATCAATTAAAAACATATGCGATTTAAAAAAGAACCATTTATAATCTGCCATTTGAAAAGATAGGAAAAGAATATTCGGCAATACGAAAAAAAAAAAATAAAAGCTGAAACGATTTCGGGAAAATAAAATTCGTAGTTCAAAGTATCATTATACACGTAGTTAGTTTGTCTGATCTAATGGCTAAAAATGATGTCGGAATATACCGCTTATGCAGATTTTCATAACTTGACATGCCGTTACATGTTTTCGTTGTAAGTTACGTTTTCATCGAACAAGTTTTATATTATACCACTAGCTGTCTCCTGTCCATATTCCATTTTGTACAAACAGAAAAAGTAATAAACTGCGCGAAGCTATCTAAACCAAGTGATTGCCTCCACTGACATCTTAAACCACTGCTCTAGATCGTAACAAATGCCCTTAAATAAATAAATAAAAATAAAAAAGCCTCTTTATAAAAAGCCTACAGTTAAATAAAAGGCTCAAGTTATAAAGCTACCGTTCTTTAACGTTCTCGTAAAATCCACTCCATCCAAAGGTTGTCTGGAAGAGATCGCTTTTAGCGATAAGACCGCCAATTGTACTATCGCGTGTCTAGTTTTAAGTATTTAATTATGATTTGTTAATTTAAGTGTGGTATACAATAAAGGGTTTTCTATCTTCTATCTTTATTCCATAACTTAGGTACCTACTAATTTCAATACACGCAATTTCAATTCAAGATGTTAAAATGATAAAATGATTGATTTGATTATAATTAAGGTTAAAATAATAAATTCAGTTAAATTAAATTAAATTACTAAGATTATTATAAAATTATATATTGATTGTTTGTTATTATTTTTATTATTTTTCAGTTAGGACCCCTCTCGGGTAAAGACCTCCTCTAGTCCTTTCCAGTGGTCTCGGTCGAGTGCTACTTTAGTCCAGTTTTTTGTTTTTATATATTTGTTTAATGCCCTTATTCGGATAATATTCAGCATTCAAAGTCAAAATATTTTATTCTTTAAAATCACAAGGATCACTTTGAAACGTCAATTTTACTGCCTGTTCCTTCGCGACCAAACCAGGAAAGAAAGGCAAGAAACAAGGCTGGTGGTTTTTTAATGGTCCTTTTAGAATACATAACAATACAGGAAATAAATAACGTCTAAATTTTTACATTTTGAAAGAGTTGAAGCAATTTCAATCCCAAGCTTCTCTATCATCTAAATCAGGGATCCCCAAACTATTTTGGACAAGTGACCCCTTTTTCCAAAATGAACTGTTACCTCAGACCCCCATGGCCAAATTAACTACTTTTAAGATCAACCCCCTTATTCATAATGGTCCGCTAACTTAAAACAGCTGATACAGAGTGTTATTTTTCATTCTGACTTAGGTCAATAGAAGAAGACAGAGTGAGAATTAGCAATGCTTTAAATTAGTTAGCAGACTATTATGAATATGGGGGCCTATCTTTCGTTTTTTCCTATTGATACAAAATACCTAGGTACTAAGGTACCAATTGTAAAACTTTGCACTTGGTTAAGTGAGTAAAGTTGACCTCATCAAAATTTAACAAAATAAAAAGACATACAATTCAGTAAATATCAAGTTTAATTTATAATGATTATTACAAATTAAGTACTTAAAGAATCTTAAGTAGGTAGGAAATTATATTTAAAAAAATATTCATTCGCAAAGAGAAAATCAAACATTCAGTGTGATGGATGAACCTGGTGACTATCTACCAATCTAACTACATCCGGTTCAATATTGGTGAGTTGTAGCCTTAAATCTCCACGTTCGTTGATTTTCAAACGGTTTCTTTGTTTCGTCAAAATGTTTGTTACCACACTGAAGCTTTTTTCAACTAGGTATGATGATGGAAAAGCGATAAGGTATTTTTCAGCAATGTTCCACAATGTAGGATACTGTGTTTCAATGTTGCGTTGCAACCAGAACTTCTGATAGCCTTGGTTGAACTTCTGCTTAAGCTCTTCGTCTGTGCTGATGGTAATCAACTCTTCTTGCATTATCACATTGGCTTCTTCTATGGCTGTGGCTCTTTATAAGTATTCTATCAATACGGATTTATTATCCATTGAGGAATTTGTAAATTTAAAAGATCCTCAAACCTCTCCGTAAAATCCTTGTGTAATGCGTCCAAGTGAGTGACATATAATAAAATGTCATCATCTTGAAGCATTTCTGGTAATTTTGACAAATGCGGAAACTGCGAATATTCTTTTCTGCCTAAATTTTGTTTATAAAGGATTAGTTTACCCACGAAGGCCGATATTATTGATTTTGTTTTAATCAAGTTAAGATCGTCACCCTGCAGCTGCAAATTAACTTTGTTGAATATTCCAAAGATATCAGTCAAGTAATAAATATCTGTTTTACAATTGTTCAGATTTTCTTTCAAATTCGGATCTTTTTCTTGTTAAACTCCAACACAGATTCAAAAATGCCTAAAAATCTTTCTAAGCAAGAGCCTCTTGATAGCCAGCGAACTTCAGTGTGCAGAAGTAATCGAATAAAGACTTCGTCGTTTTCCTCACATAGCTGAGCAAATAACCGAGAGTTCAAAGAATTGCTTCGAATCTTGTTGATAGCATTTATTACATATTGTAAAGACTTATGCAATCTAGGACTCAGCTTTTTTGCTACTAAATGCTGCCTGTGAATCACGCAATGAATGACCAGTACATCAGGCAGTTGTCGCTTTAAGTGAGCTATAAAACCACGATGACGACCAACCATAGACGGTGCACCATCAGTCGCAAAAGAATAAATGTTATTCCATGGAATAGCTTTGTTAATGAAAAAATGTTCCACGGCCTGAAAAAACGATTCTCCTCTGGTATCAGTCTCTAAATATATAGCAAAAAGCAGTTCTTGGCACATATTTTCATCTTTGATATATCAAACATATCCTAACAACAGAGCTTCATTGCCGGGTAATGTCGACTCGTCCAACTGGAGAGAGAATCTGTTGGTCTGTAAGAACTTGCATAAAATGTTTTCCACATCCCGTCCCATCTCGTCTATGCGTCTCTGAACGGTGTTATTGCTCAAAGGTATTCTCTTTAAAATATCATGTGCGGGTTTGTGCAATACATTGTTAAGGACCTCCGCAATGGCTGGAAAGATAAGCTGCTCTCCAATTGTGTGGGGTTTCCCCGACTTCGCTATTAGTAAAGATATATTATAGGACGCTCGTAAACCATCATCGTCTTTAATAGATGGTGACGCAAACATCGATCTTATGGATGGTCTTTTGTCTAGTTTTTCTTTAAGTGCTTGAAAAAATGACAAGGGCTTACTTTTTTGTCAGCATGTACTCTTGATAAGTGTTCATCCATTTTTGAAGGCTTCATGGCTTCGTTACTGAATACTTTTTCACATATGAGACACATCGGCAAGTGTTGATTTGATGGAGATGTAATAAATCCGAACATCAAGTAGTCCAAACTGTATTGTCTGCATTTTTTTTTCGTGTCCGCCATCATAAAACTCTCAGTAATCCTGCAAATAAAAAAATAAGAAACTACCTAAATAAAAAACAATAATAAACTGTTAAATTTACTGGTATTTATTTACAATTGAAACAACTGAGGCAACTGCAAACTGTTGCAAACAATCTACACATAGCTCAACTGATCACTATCACACAGTGGGGCAATGCTGATGCGCTGTGCCGGATAAAAACTGCTTGGTACTTACCCTGTTAATTTTTCATAAACTGCAGATATTGTATGGTTACGATATTAACTCGCGTAGGGAGCTAAGCATTTTGTAAATTCTTTTTCAATCACTTTACTTCACTTAATTTAGCTATGTTATAACTTTGTAATCTCTTGAAATAAATGAGTACTTATATGAGTTATTATCGTTCAAGCTCCAATGAATTTCAAAACGCAAATGAACTTTCAACCTAAGTGCAAGCTCGTTAAATAGTAAAATATCGGGAACATGTTTGGACTTGCCACTTGATCATGAATTCGTTCGTATTTAATCGCGTAAGCGTCAAATAGAGAGCAAGTCAAAACGCGCCTGAAAGACGTACGCTCGAACTCATTATCTTTCACAAACTTGTCCACACTGACTTGCCGAGTTTTTCATCTTGTATGAACTTGAGACTTTACATTACTACAATAATGCTATTTCCTACAAAAATATGAATTATTCTTAGTACACGTCACACAACATAAACAATACAGTACCTACCTACCTATCTTGAAAGATTTAAATAAGAACTTGTGTTAATTAAATAGGGGTCGATTTTTAGACCTCGTCGACCCCCAAAATCAGTTTTCGTTTATGTCGACCCCTAGGAAACCGATATCGACCCCAAGGGGTCGATATCGACGACTTTGGGAATCCCTGATCTAAATAATCCGATATTTTATGGTAGCCTTTTTTATAAAGATTTTGTTTAATTACGTTTTTAAATTTGTTAATTGTCAATTTTTGTACATCACTTGGGAGTTGTTATAAAAGCGAACACCTTGCCTTTTAAACGATTTACTAACGTTATGAAGTCTACAAGTGGCAACAGCGAGTTTATCTTTGTTTACGACTACCTCCGTGGCGCAGTGGGCGAATAGCCGGCTGAGAAGCAGTAGGTAGCGGGTTCGATTCCCGCCGCGGAACAAATATTTGCTTGATCTACAGATATTTGTTCCGGGTCTGGATGTTTCTCTATATGATAGTATCTATTTACAAAAAAAAAAAGTATATAAGTATTCTATCAGTTATCTGGTTCCCATAGTACAAGCTCTGCTTAGTTTGGGGCTAGATAGCGCTGTGTGACATGTCCAAGAATATTTATTTATTTATTTCTAGTATTAAACTTATGGTTATCGCTATTTTTTTAAAGAATCTACACATTACTTGTCAAATTGCTAGTTTGTCTAAAAGAAACCTTCTATTTTTTACAAAATCTAGCTCTTAAAATAGTCCGGTGTACAATAAAGCGTTAATCTATCTATCTATCTATCTAGCATTGCATGTAAAAACAAGCGACAACTGAACTATCACTATACTTCATATATAGTAATATATTGAATTTCAGGGATGTTAAATTACTGCAAGGCGCTTCTGTAGTTCTATTACGACTACATCGTACACACTTCATCAAATCCCACAAAGGTGGACTCCCTGAATCCATTTGGCCCGTCGTACGGGGACTAAGTGGTTCAATCCACGTCACAGTAATCTGCAGACGGTTCTCCGTTTGATTCTCGTGTGAAACGGCGAAGAGTGATCGGATTAACGTCCGCCAGCGATGTACAGACGGACGCTGACAACGTTGGAGACTCAGCTTTATAGCACATTACATAGAAAACAGGTCGGTGTTTACGGAGACCACCATCGACCGGTTTCAATACTTTTTAGCAGCAAAAATATAACTTGGACTTACATTTACAAGAAGCGAAGAAGCGAAGGTGAGCCTTCATTTGTTACCGACTCCTGTACCATTCTGAACTGAGTTAAACTAAGAAATAGGTAATAGATAATTTATCGAGCGAAGCAAGATCTCCAAATCAACTTGGGCAAATCGGCGTTGTATGTATGTATGTAGGTATGAATGAATGAATGAAATACTCTTTATTGCACACCAACCACATAATGGGCGGTCTTATCGCTAAAAGCGATCTCTTCCAGACAACCTTTGAATGGACAGGATAAACAAAATCAAAAGACGGCGGCGTAAGAGTACAGATATAAACAGAACCCACAAAATAAAATGTACCTATTGATTATACTAATAAACATAAACTAAAATACATACAAATAATATATAAATAAACTACACTACATTAAGAGAATAAATAACATAAACACTAACTAGCAGCTACGAGACAACGAAAGGAAATGGTTGTATACCTTGACTTTGAAAATGGGAAGAGATTGGGACGACCTTATAAACAAAGGTAAGGCGTTCCACAGTCGCACAGCTTGTACTATGAAGGAGTCACCATAAAATTGTGAACTATGGACGGGAGTTCGAAGCTGCAGAGCTTCGGAAGAACGAAGGTTTCGAGAGTGTGCCTGATACAGAAACTCGAAACGCTCCTTTAGATAAGAAGGTGAAGTGGGATTATAGAGAATGTTAAAAAGAAGTGATAGAATATATGCATTGCGGCGAAGACGGGTAGGGAGTTTTGCGTAGAATTCTGAGACATGGTCATACTTGCGCAAGCCGAATATGAACCGAATACAAAAGTTTTGAAGGCGCTCAAGTTTACTCGTTTGGACTTCGGAAATGTCGAGGTAGCTGGCGTCGGCGTAATCTAAGATAGAGAGTAGCAGGGATTATGCAAGCGTTATTTTGGTGGCGGTCTGTAAAAAGTTACGAAGTCTACGCAACGAAGCTGAAGAAGCAAACATTTTGCGGCTGATCTCAGCAATACACGGCACCCATGATAGCAGTGTTCATGATAATTCCCAAGTTTGGTTTGGTATGGTATGTTTGTTCGTCCGATGATAACTTTCGAAGCGTTGATTCGATCATCGTGAAATTTGGTATATAGATAGGTAGTAATGACGAAATCGATGATTAAATGAGCGAAAAATGTGGTGGGGTTGTTGAGATATTGGGGTAAAAAAAACATAATGGGGCTCTCCGGTCAAATGGCACGTTTGATGAAAACTCTTCATCAGTACATTTCGACCCCGATTTTATTTTTAGTTTAAACCTTGTAGTTATTAATTTGTTAGCCATAACAAAAACTGAACTTTGACGAAATTCACAGGGTACACCAGTGACCCCACGGTGCTGAAATTTGGTATTCGTGTAGCTTTACTGACACATATCTAGGGAATAGTCTGAAATTAAGAATAACTGTAATTTCAACCCCAAAAAAATAACCAATAACCATGAACTCCCGTTACTTGTAATTTGAATGAAACTGTAGGTCAAGTATTTAGTTATGCATTTCGTGGCATTAGTTTAGTAGTCAAAGGTTACATATAATATTTTTTCGTTTATAGGGGAGACTCGCAAGATCACAGTTTGGCGCGAACCACTTGTATCGTATGTTGTGTTTTCTATTTGATTTGTTGTCTATAGAGGAAAGGCTTCGCTTAGCGACAAAGCCCTTTCCAAATAAAAAATAAAATAATAGGTATCTATACATATAATCACAGCTTTATAATCTCGTAGCTGTCGTATCACTACACTACGTCTACGTATTATAGAAGTGCATTCATCTCTATTGAAGCTGCGATGAAGCTACGACGCTGTAGCTTGTCTTGACTATTCATTTTTCCTTATTATTTTATTTATTATTTATTGATAAGCCTAAAACTTCCCACTGCTTGGCAAAGGCGTCCGATTTTCATCATTTTCCTTTAAATACAATTTTGAAAAAAATATACAAATGAAGAGTCATGTACGGGGGAGAGCGGATAGCAGATATATAAATACAATCAAATAGAAACGTCGCGTTTTGACGCGTCGCCGTATCGTATCGTATCTAGTAGTCGTCTATATTCTTCTTAGTCGGCCACTCTTGCCGGTCGTGGTTATGTCAGGCCTTGGCGCTTGAGTAGTGGCTCTAGTAATACTTCTCCAGCTTTATTGTAGGCATTGCGAGAACATTCAGTGAGGCATGGTAGAGTGTGTGATGGACTTGATAAGGTCTGACCATCTGGTTGAAGAGCGATCACGTGGTATATTGCCGTCCACTCTGCATTGCACTACTAAAAACACGGTATGTACGGTTTGCTTTGTTTTTAACAGCTGCTCGATCTTGTGCCTGGTTTTAATTTATAGAAGAAATTAAGTATTTATGATTGGTATACGCACAACGGTCATAGTTTTGACTGACATTTACAACTGTTACAACAAGAAGATGTCGGCTATCAATAAAAGGCATGATGTAATGCATGATAGAGGGCTTTAAACTCCAATGCTAGACTTAGTATTAATAAAACCTAAAATATGTATAATGAGTGAGAAAGATGACGAGAGAACTGAACTGAGATGACGGCTGAAAAAAAAATTATGTTGTGACGGCCCTCAGGAACAGAGTGTAATACTCACTCGTTTAATCCAAGTCTGAGCATGGGACCGGCAGATCTGAGCATGGCATGAGCGTCCGCATTGCTCATACTCCGCGTCTGGCGACCGTTGATCGAAGATATCACGTCTCCTTCGCGAATACCAGATAACGACGCCTTGCGACCTGGGTTCACCTGAAAGTAAGTATTGGAGCAATGAAGACCTTATCCCCATAACTATATATTACCCGTGCGCGATAAGTTGGGACCTGAGCGCGGTGACGTCATATTGGCGTGTTTGTACCGCCCGCAAACAAGCGAACATAACAAGCAGCCGCCCGCGGCTTCGTCTTTGTTTTTTTTAACCTAATTTATTATGTTACTCAGGGAGGACGCTGCTTTTTATCTAATCTTTTTTACACTATTTGAATAAAATAAAAATACAATGTTTAAGTTTATACATTTATTTTATCTATTATTTACATTATCTCATCTTCGTCACTACTTAGTGGATTTATGCCTTCTAGAGGTTGTTCTTCGTCCTCAGTCTCACTATAATCAATTGACGAAGAGGTATCCGATAAATTTACAACATTTACTATAACAACAAAAATTACAACAACAAAACAATGACACAAACTATAACAACAAAACAATAACACAAACGAAAACTAAAAGAATTCCAGAGCGCGTCGTTACGTGACGTAGGCCAGTACGAGACTAAAAACCCTAGTAAAAAATAGTGATGCGAACGGTACAATACGGGCGCCATCGGGGAAGTGCAGGGGAAGCGGTCGGAGAGTCGCATTCCTAGCAGGTCCCAAGTTATCGCGCACGAGTAATAGTGTGCTTTAGTATATGTATGTTGATCCGAGAGGCGATTATTATTCTCCTTCCTTACGAGATGAAAGGTTGCTCTAAAATTCGGATAATCACGCCTCACCAGCTCTTTTCTTTCTGAAATATTTGCATCATCCACGTAGGTTTTACCAGGATCCTTCAATATAAATGCTTTAAAGAGGGATGTAAAAACACTTTATGCGAGTGCTACATGCGTTGATCGGCGACGGTGGCCACTTAAAATCAGAAAGATTACTTATTAATTAATGCTAATTAATAAGAAAGTTAAAATATTCATTTTCATGGTTAGAATTAATGGTGGCGATTCTGTTGTTTACGCTGACCAACTAAACTTGTGTAAAATACGAATGGTCGTATTTTATTAACGCTGAAGATCAAATTAGAATAACATTTAAAGTGACATTTCTAAAATTAAGTAATTTTTACTAAGCTGGCGTGTTTGCGAGCTAGTTTTAATCAGCACCAATTTGACTGCTGACTTAAACTAGCCCAAAAACACAAGTTTAGTTAGTCAGTGTAAACAACAGAATCGCCACCAATGTCTTTCGGATTAGCATGCATATTACGAAGCACATTGGGCTTATTATCTTTGGAGTAGTTGCATTAAGTCTTTTGTATATAATAAAGCTTCAGATCGAAAAAAACAAATCACGATGAAACTAAGTAGTCAATGGATACAAGTATGCATTAGCTTATACCTACATACAACTACAGGTTGATAGTTATATTCTCTTAGAAGAATGTATAGAACAACTTTTAAGACTAAATATGGCATTCGAAGCCACCAACCACCATTTCCATCCCTTAAGGTCAAGGTCATCAAACCTAAGTAAATATGAGCAAGTCTACGTCAGTACAACTTATGCGCACTATGTTTAAAAGGTTTAGGTATTATCTGTGCCACTGGTACTATTTTAGTCACATATAGGTTAGTGACCTGAAGGCCAATATCCGAATAAAATTCAATTAAATTCAAGAGATTAGATCATAAAATCATTTTGATGTAATCTTATTGTCTATCAGTGCAATGCTTTGCCTGACTGAACCGAAAGTTGACCCAAATATTATTTTAAAAATGGATTATCAGTAGAGTTATAAACGATGGTTACCTCTTAACATCCAGGTAACCGAATACTTAATGTTATATCGGTCTTAAGACCGTTTTATAAAACATTTTTTCTACCATTATTTATTTCATCAAAGTCAAGGTCAAAATCTTTTATTCATTATAATCACAACGATCACTTTGAAACGTCAATTTACTGCCTGTTCCTTCGCGACCAAGCCAGGAAAGAATGGCAAGAAACAAGGCTGGTTGTTTTTTTTAATGATCATTTTTACAATACATAACAATACAGGAAATAAATTACGAGTACGTCTAAATTGTAACATTTTGAAGGAGTTGGAGCAATTTCAATCCGAAGCTTCTCTATCATCTAAATAATCCGATATTTTATAGTAGGCTTTTTATAAAGATTTTGTTTAATTGCGTTTTTAAATTTGTTAATTGTCAATTTTTCTACATCACTTGGGAGTTAATTAAATAAAAGCGAAGCATCCAAGTTTTAACCCCTATTTACCTATATTAAATAGGATCTATTAGCTTTGATGACAATATATTACATTAACATTTATGAACGTTAAATAAGCATCGCACCGAACCAAGAAGTGCACATTTCCTAGGCGATATATTTATTGAGTGAAATCGTATCGCATAAAATTAGCTAGCGTGCACACGGCTACACATCAAGCTATAAATTTCCAATACAAGATGACCTCTCATTCTACAAAAAGCCTACACAATGCGAGGTCAGCTTATACTGGAAATGTATAGCTTGATGTGTAGCCGTGTACGAACGCCATAGAGTACAGGAAAACAACTGAGCAACTTTAGTTACAAACCGCATTCGGTTCCCGACGCCTTGCCGCCGGAGAGCAGAACTTCAACATGTTTCCTTCCTGAAGCTCACCCTAGACCACCCTCGAACCGCCCCGACCCACACGCGCACACAACCGCTGCAAATATTTACCCCACCAGTACACACACTGTGTTAAGAAAGGTCATTGCTATTCACACACAGAGATTATAAAGTCATTTTACAATAACAAGCACTCGTTAGTTTGATGACAAAGTTAATAACACAAAATAACCCAATTACAAACGGCACAATTATTACGCACGCCAGATCATTTACGACGTTATCTAAAGCGCGGCCGAAGTCATGATTGCCCAAGAAAGTCATGGGCGAGACTGAACCACAAAAGGCGGACACGCGACGTAACAGGCAATTTCATCGAAACATTATATGGACATTATTCGAAAATGCATGCGCCTATCGTGAGGGACACACACCTATTGTTACGTCGGGGACGATCACTCGCCAAGAATATTAATCTTGTCGAAGGTGAGGCGAGGTATCGACTGGTCGCCGTCTCTAGGGACGCGGGCGTGTACTTAATGGGACGATGAACCTCCACAATGTATGGTAATAAAATTAGATAATGTCAAGTGCGAATATTTGAACAGCGTCACCATGTTGACGTTACGAGAACCAATTAATTTAACCATTTAGTTAATGCCACTTACTCTAAACCAATGGTTCCCAACCAGTGGTCCGTGGACCACCAGTGGTCCGCAGAAGCCAAAATATGGTCCGCGAATGAATTTAAATTTAGCGGTGAGCCGTTGGTCGCCGTGCCGTTGAGTCGTTTTGGTGTAAGAAAGCAATTTCTTATACTAAACATCGAGAAATCGCCTTGCACTATTTTATGGGTTTCGTAACAACTTATTTATGTGAACAAGGATTTTCTGCTTTGTTGGTAATTAAAAACAATGCGAGGAATCGTTTGAAAGTAAGTGATGATTTGCGTGCAGCTTTGAGTAACAATATTAGTCCTAAGATAGCCGAACTCGTGAAGAAGATGCAAGCTCATAAATCACATTAATGCTAAATTAAGTTTATCCTAAAAATATTGTTATTTATTTTTATCTAATTTCCTATTGAGTTTTTAATTAAAGTTTCAGTTTAATTATTACAGTTTATTTTATTATACCTACATAGTGGTCCCTGCTAACAAGAATAATATAAAAATGGTCCCTAACCAAGAACAGGTTGGGAACCCCTGCTCTAAACCATCAAGTAAATTAAAATTGTGCAAGTTACGAGACGTAGTAACCTGTAACATAGTAATAATGCTCATTTATGATTCCCTCGTGTATAATTTGAGATGATTCAAAACACTCATGTTGGTGTGAAGTTCGTAAGATTCGAATTACTAAAACACATTCCGCAGGAGGGAACGAGCGCGCCAGTCTAGTAAGCGATAAGGAAAAGAGCTGTTCTAATGCAATGAATATGGAAAGAAAAGGCGTCCGTAACGCAAGGGAAATTCAAATTGCAAGTCCATTGTTCCATGCCTATGTGAGGCGGCAAAGAGCTTAAACGTGTAAGGAAATGCTCCAGCTCAGTTACAGATTAATTCAGGTTGCGCGAAACCCGATGAAGGATGAATATATGCAAGTTCTACCGGTTACTGATCGCTATAAAATTGTGGCGGGCGTCTAATGCAGTTGGCGAAATTATTTGCAAAGAATCGAGACATGTCTTTTATTTACATAGTCCTACTAATATCCTACTAATATTATAAACGCGAAAGTTTGTATGTATGGATGTTTGTTACTCTTTCACGCCGGAACGGCTGAACCGATTGCGATGAAATTTGGTATGAACGTAGAACATAACCTGGATTAACACATATGTTACTTTTTATTGGCAAACCACGCGTGCGAAGCTGCTGGCAACAGCTAGTATAAAATAAAGTCGCTTCCGCTATCTGTCCCCTTAGATCTTTTAAACTACTCAACGGATTTTAATGCAGTTTTCAGCAATGGAGAGCGATTCAAGACGAAGGTTTACATGTATAATACATACATAGTACCTAACTGCGAAAGTAACTGTTTGTTTGTTACCTTTTCATAACTAAACGGCTGAACGGATCGTAATGAAGTTTGGCAAGGAGATAGATTATATCCTGGGGAAGGACATAAGAAAGAATAAAAGAAAGAAAACACTTTATTCAAAAGTAATAAAGGAAAATAAAACACAACAACAATAAAATCTAACCTAAGCACTAACAAACTTAAAAGCTCTGTGTAGAGATGAATAGGTACTCAGCTCAGCATGATGCTACGGTATGTTATTATGCCGCAGCGCTGGTCTTCCACTAAGCTACTTTATACCCGAGTGCGCAAAAGGAGGGTAATGTTTTTATTGAAATACCACGCATGCAAAGCCGCGGGCGGATCAGCTAGTATTTAATTAACTACAAAGCTTGGAGTTTTTATATGGATAATTTAGGTAAATTTCCAAACTTGGATCAGCTTAATATGGAATTAATTCCAAGTATCATGTTCTAAACTAAATAAAAGTCACACAATTCCGCCCGCCCCTTTTATTGCGCTTACTTGTTTCAATCTGTGGTGACTAGATTGTAAGGTACAATATAGAATTTTCATTCATTCAAAAATTGCACATGTTCGTCTCTTGCAGCACACATACACCCTAAAACATGACACTTATGTGACACTGGCTTCCCTCGAGTATTTCGTCTCGTATTAAATTAAATGCAGGACTTACAGCGGTGTCTTGTTAGTGCAATTAAATGAAGCGTAGCACCGCACTCGACACCAGACAAGTTTATTCGTTTAAAACTTTAGCGGAATCATGGGGAGGATTTGAATAATGGATGACAGTGCATGGGAAGTCATATTATTGTAACTTTATTAATCACTAGCTGTTGTCCGCGACTTCGTACGCGTTACACTACTAAATAAATAAATATAAATAAACATTACTGGGTATGTCACACAGCGCTATCTAGCCCCAAACTAAGAAGAGCTTGTACTATGGGAACCAGATAACTGATAGAATACTTATACACATTTTGTTTCTAAATACATACTTATCATATATAGAAAAACATCCAGACCTGGAAAAAATATCTGTAGATCATGCAAACATTTGTTCCGCGGCGGGAATTGAACCCGCTACCTCCTGCGTCTCAGCCGGCTATTCGCCCACTGCGGTAGTCAAAAATATAATGCAATATAATAAATTATGTAGGTAATCTAGAAATAAAGCTAAACTCGCTGTTGCAACTTGAGTCGACACCCCATTTTTATCCCATGGGAAATGATGTATAGGATAAATGGTAGCCTATGTGGTGATCCAGGTTATAATCTACGTATATACCAAATTTCATCGAAATCGGTTCAGCCGGCCATCCAAACTTTCGCATTTATAATATTAGTGTGATTTATCAGGCATCTGACTCTTGGGAAACAAGATTTCAACAATTCTCTTGGTTTACACATATGTGACAATATTCGATCAATCTCATAAATTTCTAAGAAATACCATCAAATACTTAGCAACCTAATACTATTAATGTATACGTTTTCTAAGAAGAACATTACAGAGGTAAGAGAAGAGAGAATCAATAAGCCGTAAGCAAGTAAATTTAATAGAAAAAACAACAGGTGAAATTCAGAGAATTGGCGTCAGAATCAATGTGCTTAAATCACATGTATAATCATAGTAATAAAATTACACGCGAAAGGGTGTCTCGAGATACAGAATATTTTACTATCACCAACATAGCCTGATCTCCATCATTTCTTCTCAGGAGAGTATACTAGCAGAGTAAAGGGTAAGATAAGAGGTGGTAAGGCTCTATTTTAGGTGGACGGGTGTAAGTACTGTTGGCATGCGGAACACGTAAGCCGCGTGACTCCACACGCACGTGCGTCGCCTCACGATCCGACTCTATATCTACTCGAATCCTATGCCCAATTTATCCTACTTATTTCGGGACATTCTGTACTTTTATCACTCTATACTTTGTACTACGTGTCAAAGCCAAATACAGAGTAATGGATTCGAAGAATTACGCTTCCTAAAACGAAACGAATTATCGACTCACGAGCGCCCAGGCGCTCTTACATACACACACACCCCTACACAATACCTAAACACACAAACGCACACAAACACACACTAAAACTCACAGGACGAAAGAGACGATCTCCCACAACACAGTTTTTACTTCACACCGGGACAGTTGCTACTTCACACCGCTACAGTTGATCAACTTGTACCAAGCACAAGTCCGATCGTGTTTGGAGTACTGTTCTCACCTCTGGGACGGATCAGCGAAGTACCAACTTGAAGCTCTGGAATCAATTGAGAGAAGAGCCAAGAAGCTCATAGGCAACGATGAGCTAGTAGCAAGGCTCCTCAGCCTGGTGCATCGACGAAAGGTTGCTAGCCTCTCGGTTTTTTATCGAGTACATTTCGGGGAGTGTGCGGCGGAACTTTTCAACCTGATCCCACCATCTCCATTCTATCAATGGACAACCAGACGCTCTGCGGTGCGCCACCGCTATATGGTAGAAATCACTTTCGCACAAAGCGGTTCTCTTCGACCTTTATTATGCGCACCGCCAAAGAGTGGAACGCCTTGCCAGAGTCTTTGTTTCCCGATAGCTACAGCCTGGGTATCCTTAAGTCGCGAGTGAATAGGTTTCTTCTAGGCAAGCGTGTACCATCGTAGACTGCATCATCGCTTACCATCAGGCGAGATCGTGGTCAAACGCAAGCCTATAATGTATAAAAAAACACAGGTTTTACCTAGGATGGGAGCTAGTGGGCTTCTACAATGGATTTCATTTATTTATTCAGAAACAATTACATAATCGTGTTTGATATTTCAATATTTAAATTACCACATAAAATATGAATTTATAAAATTATTATTAAAGTTTAAGAAAAAAAAATATGTACTGGAATTATTTAGTTACTTAACTCTTTTGTACGACTCAAGAGGTTATGTTTATTGCATGTATGTATGTATGACGAATTCTGTAGCGCAGTGGGCGAATATCCGGCTGAGATGCAGGAGGTAGCGGGTTCGATTCCCGCTGCGGAACAAATGTTTGCATGATCTACAGATATTTGCTCCGGGTCTGGTTGTTTCTCTATATGTTATAAGTATGTATTTACAAAAAAAAACGTATATAAGTATTCTATCAATTATCTGGTTCCCATAGTACTGCTTAGTTTGGGGCTAGATAGCGCTGTGTGAAATGTCCAGCAGTATAATATAATAATAATATAATTGTATGCATGTCCATTCTACCCTTACTAATGTAATAAAATTCGAGAGAGACTGACTGACCGACAATTTAACTTAATTTAAGGGAAGGAAGGAGCTTCGGTTATAGGCTTTAGACTATAACTTGGGGCAGTGTCTTATAGAATGTGCTCCATTCTCGATCACTTCATCACTTACTATTAGGTAGTGGTGAAGTGTTCGACTATCTGAATACAAAAAAAATGTATCGACTTGTCCCTGGTGGGTACTTTCACGTCCAATATGGTTATAAATCTGAGGTGAGGATACACTTCTTAGGGATTTAGGGTATTTAAATAAATAAATATATATGGCTGGACATTTCACACAGCACTATCTAGCCCCAACTAAGCAGAGCTTGTACAATGGGTACCAGATAACTGATAGAATACTTATATACTTTTTTTTGTAAATACATACTTATAATATATAGAGAAACAACCAGACCCGAAACAAATATATGTAGATCATACAAACATTAATTTATTTGAATGTAAAGCAAAGAATTTTACACGTAAGCTCTAGGTACATACATTAAACGCACCACACGCAAGCGTAATCGTGCAGTTACATACATGACAATTTTCTAAATGAGCAGCTTAATGTAGGAACGAGGAGTATAGATTTACGCATGAACTGGCGACAAAGCGTCGTCAACTGCGACCCCTTGCAATCTGCATACAGTCGTGTTACCATCGAGTGAAGTATATTATCGACTCTGTATCAGTCATAAAAGAAAACGTTTCACTCACTAAAAAAATCGTTCAGAGCATCATAGCTTTTTCACTTGTGTGACCATTAATACTTCCCAGGCGGATCTTAAGTCACAGAATTTACAATCAATGTTTTTTTTTATACAACTTATATGGCAAACGAGCATGCAGTCCACCAGATGTTAACTGGCTACTGCAGCCCATGGATATCCACATAGAATTCAAAACAAGCTATTATGTTGTTTTGATCTCTAAGTGGATACGTTGCCATACTATAGGACTAAGCCTAATAATAGGAACATACCATTACCATCTAAACGGAATACAGCAGCACAAGTACTGCTATTTGGCGGCAGACAAAGGTAAGGCGGTGGTGCCCACTTCCTCGATCTCGTTCACAAAAGCTCTACCACCAGTTTTAATAGTAGGTACTGCGAACGATTCATCATCATCATCATCATATCAGCCGTAGGACGTCCACTGCTAGACAAAGGCCTCCCTCATTGATCTCCAGGAACTGCGGTTGGACGCGGCCTGCATCCAACGCCGACCTGCGGTTCTTACCAAGTCGTCTGCCCATCTTGTAGGTGGACGTCCTACGCTGCGCTTGCCGGTCCGTGGCCTCCATTCGATAACTTTCCGGCCCCATCGGCCATCTGTTCTGCGCGCTATATGGCCTGCCCATTGCCACTTCAACGTGCTAATCCGTCGGGCTATGTCGGTGACTTGAGTTCTCCTACGTATCTCCTCATTTCTGATTCGATCCCGTAGAGAAACCCCGAGCATAGCCCTTTCCATAGCTCGTTGAGCGACTCAGAGCTTATTCATAAGGCCAATAGTGAAGGACCACGTCTCGGTTCCAAATGTCATCACTGGTAACACACACTGATTGAAGACTTTCGTCTTAAGGCACTGAGGTATGTTGGACGAAAAGACGTTGCGAAATTTCCCAAACGCTGCCCATCCGAGTTGGATTCGCCGATTGACCTCTTTCTCGAAGTTGGACCTACCTAATTGGACTGTTTGTCCTAGGTATACATACGCGTTGACAACTTCAAGAGCCGAGTTCTCAACCATAACTGGGGCAGGGACGACATGGACATTCGACATGATTTTCGTCTTGTCCATGTTCATTTTAAGTCCTACCCGTTGGGAGACTCGATTGAGGCCTTCGAGCATCGTGCTGAGCTCTTCCATCGACTTTGCCATGACCACAATATCGTCGGCAAACCGAAGGTGAGTGATGTATTCGCCGTTAATATTGATGCCCAGTCCTTTCCATTCCAGAAGCTTGAAGGCATCTTCCAATGCGGTCGTAAACAGTTTCAGAGAGATGAAATCTCCCTGTCTTACGCCTCTTTTTAAGGGAATCGCCTTCGAGCTCTGTTCGTGTACTCAGACTGACATAGTGGCGTTTTTATACAAACACTTCAACACTTCGATTTACCGATAGTCAATACGGCATCGTTGGAGAGACTCAAGCACTGCCCATGTTTCGATCGAATCGAAGGCTTTCTCATAGTCCACAAACGCGAGACATAGCGGTAAGTTATACTTTTCGGTCTTCTGTATGACTTGCCGCAGCGTTTGTATGTGGTCTATGGTACTGTAGCCTTTACGGAACCCGGCTTGTTCGAGAGGCTGGAAGTTATCAAACCTGCGTTCGAGACGGTTCGCGATGACCCTGGAAAACAGCTTATAAACATGGCTCAAAAGCGAGATGGGTCTGTAATTCTTAAACAAGGTGTTGTCACCTTTCTTGAAGAACAGAACCACCACGCCCTCGTTCCATGCTTTTGGCGTCGTACCTTCAAGCAAGGCAGAATTAAAGAGCTTCTGAAGGACTTTAAGTACCGGTGATCCACCCGTTTTCAGAAGCTCTGAAGTGATTCCGTCCTCACCCGGCGTCTTGTCGTTCTTAAGCTGCTTCAAGGCCATCCTGATCTCATACAGGCTGATGTCCGGAATATCTTCGGTATAATGTCGGGTCAGTTTGGCTCTTGGGTCGTTGGCCGCACTGCAAACAGGTTTAGTGACCGAATCATAGAGCCGTCCATAGAACCTTTCGACTTCCCTTAACACTTCCGCTTTACTTGACGTTATGCTGCCATCTTCCCTCTTCAGCTTCGTCATGCGGCTCTGCTCAATAGAATTAGCCTTTATTCTGCTCTATCGTATCTTTAATACGAGATGTATTAAAGGTACGAATATCGTGCCGCAAGGATTTCCAAATCTTTCTATTGAGCTGCCTATGTGACTGAGCATCATCGGGAGACTCCAGTTGCAAAGAACATCGTTCAGCCATAGGGTTAAGGGTGTCATCAGAGAGTTTCTGAGGTCTATTGGTACGGGGGGTCTTAAAGAACTGGGACCCCACCGTATGGACAGTTTCTACGAACCTGTTATTGATCTCGTCCACTGATGCATCTACTTCTAGACAGTCAAAGCGATTTGCAAGTTCGAGTTGAAAGCTCTCGAGGTTTTGGATATGTGCGCGAGTGGGTCGGAGCGTAGATTTCATCAAACGGGACCTTTCAAGTTTAATGTTCATATTCAATGTGGCTCTAACAATTCGGTGATCACTGCCGGTTTTCACCCTGTGAATCACAGACACATCATTGAATATCCGTTTCTTGTTGGTCAAGATGAAATCAATCTCATTTCTCGTGGAACCGTTGGGATTCATCCAGGACCATTTCCTGTGAGGCGGCTTCTGGAAAAAAGAATTCATCATAAAGAGTCCTTCTTTCTCCAGAAAATCGGCCAGCCTCTGTCCCCTGGGGTTCCGTTGCCCATATCCAAATTGCTCCACTCTCAACTCATCATCGCTTCTCATGCCTAGCTTTGCATTGAAGTCCCCCATAACAACAAAAAAGTGAGTTTTGTTCGTATGTATGGATCTACTGATGTCCTCATACATAGACTCTACTTCTTCACCTGGGTGTGAAGAGGTCGGTGCATATACCTGAACGACCTTCAGCGAATATCGCTTAGATATTCTGAGTGTCAGGTACGCGACCCTGCTCGATGGTGATAATGTTGTTGATGAGTGACTTGAGAACGAGAAACCCAACACCACCTTGGGACTGTTGGTCGCTCTCCCGGTAGTATAGTAGGTTACCAGACTTAAGGGATATCGTGTCCTCGCCCTCTCTACGGACTTCTGATAACCCCAAAATGTCCCAGTGTAATCTACTAATTTCTTCTTCCAGCTCAACAATCTTTTCGTCTGTCCTCAAAGTGCGGATGTTGTGTGTTACCAGGGCCAGTGGTCGTCGTAGGGTTTGGTAGCCGATCGTCTCCCGGGGATTCTTAGCACCCCTGGCCTCGCCGTTACCGTGACTGCTACCGTAGCCAGGATTAGCGGGGCCTGGGGACTCGGGGCCTGGTTTTATGTTGTAAATCCATGAGGGGGTTATTGCCATACTCGCCACGCTTGGCAGGCGGGTTAGCGAGCGCAGTATAGGTATTGAAAACATGAACAGACGCTGCTGCCCATCTTTCGGAGGTATCCCTTAGCAGACTCATACTGCATCCACGGGCAAGAGCGTAGGGGCAACATTCTATTGCCGGCGCCCCACGGCTACGATTATTCTGCGAACGATTATTGTTTTCTATTTTTAGGTAATTATAACTTTACTATACTTGTATATACCACCAATCTATAGATTAATCAATATATCTCATATATCATCATTAATATATTATATCAAATCAATATATCTTACTTCTTCTTCTTTCGTGTCAATGGCTATTTGACTTTTAAATTTGATTAGACCAATAGAGAGCAACTTCCACACCCCTCTCTGTTGCCTGGTACAATAAGTAATATAACTTAATAATAACTTTACTACCAATCTCTCTTTTGAACTGTCAACCAGTACCTACAGATCCATATTTTAAAAAGAATCTGAACAGTACTTCAGAGTAGTCCAACCCCTGCAACCTGTGCGTAATGATGCCTGACTTTCGACTGGTACGGGTATTAACTAGGCTTTGATGACGTATTGTCTGGCGGGCGGCGGTACAGGAATTTCAGTTTAAAATATTTTAGAAAGGATTCAAACCGATTTGTCTTTTTTTTAAAAGTGGGAACGGCATTTCAAAAAGAATGTGATAACTGCTGGTCTGCTACCGATTTTAATGTATTTGTACAATGCTTTTATTTAGCTTGCAATGTTTGTTTGTTTGTTATTTTGTTTAGGTCAAATGATGCGAGCTGAATAAGAACCACTTCCTCTCATCCTACGGAGTTGAAATTTTAAATGTTGTTTAGGTTCCGATGACAATGCATTTTTATGGTAAGCATGAACTTATTCCACACTCTGGATTGGCTCCAGACGAAGGAACTCCTCAACGGTCAACAGCACAGACACTAAATTTTGTGTACGCATTTAATTGTGATAGCCTGTTCTAAGTTCCACCCTGTCTGCTGCACTCAGGGTTGGCTTCCAAGAAGGAACTCCTCAATGGTTAACAGCACAGACATGAAATTTTGTTTACGTATTTGCATTTGGAATACATGCTTATATGTAACTTTAGTTATAATGCATTGATATGCATAGAGGTGGTCTCATGATGGAGACGGATGCTAATGGAATTTCTGAATGGATTGTAATGGGTTACTAGTGTTTGGGCTCATTTTAATCTGCTTGCGGTTCTGATTATGAATTTTATAAAAGCTTGTTTTGAAATAAACACACCCTCTAGTCAAATTAAACAGGTGAAGATAATATTAAAACCCTAAGATACTGGATACGGATAACAACAAAAGGCCCGTAATCTTTGATACCTATTGAACCATCCAAACGATCGCAAGGAGAAGTATCTTATTACACTAACAAGAGGGATTTAGACCTCTGTCAGCGACATCAATCGAATCATACACCGTGAAAATACAAAGCTTTATTTGTAAGTTGCTACTAAGTCGCTTTAATTTTATGTAAGACAAAATATTATTTTCTAAAACATTTTAATAATTTAAAAGATTATAAGTGTTCTAGTATCTTCTAAAAACACCAATTTAATAGTCGACAAGTTGGCTCAACGTTGTTACGGTTCGTGGGAATTTTTGAGATGTTTGGGGATCAATTTGTACCTTTAATTTTAGATACTTGATGGGCGTGTACAAAATTAATATCTGTCATCTAAAAACTGTTTAACAAAATACAAGGTAAAAGAAAAATCAATCATTTGATCTGAGAAAACTCCCGTGCGGCAAGAAAAGAAAATTTAATAAAGACGATACCAAGTCGTTAGTGAAAATGATTGATTAATGTTTGGTTAGCAAACACAATTTTACTGGCACACAATCTTACTCACATCAAGGGTGCGGTAGGGTGTATCGCTGAGGCTCTGAAAATATCGGACATGTTTTAAAGCTTGATTATGAGTTTGTTTTTTCTACTGAAATGAACTAATTTAACATTATTTATAGTGAACAAATTCGTAAAATATCATTTGGCTCTGGCATCGGGATAAAATCTACGAAAGAAGCTAAGGAATTAATTGATTCATACTAATATTATAATATTCAAAAGTAGCTCTCTCTCTCTCTGTCTCTCTGTCTGTTTGTTACATTTTCACGACCAAACGGCTGTACCGATTTCGATGAAATTTTGATATATAAATAGAATATGACCGCGATTGGGACATAATCTATCATCACGCGTGCTACACCGTGGGTAGATCAGCTAGTAATAAATAAATAATGCTGGACATTTCCCACCACGCTATCTAGCCCCAAACGATTTATTTCTGTAACTACTTATAATTTATAGAAAAATACCCAAACCCGGAACGAATATCTGTAGACCATGCGAGCATTTATCGCGGAGCGGAAATCGAACCCGCAACCTCCTGCGTTCAGCGTTTTGAGATTTGAGTAAACTTTATCCAACAAGTATGCACATTAATAAATAATAAATATTGCTGGACATTTCACATAGCGCTATCTAGCACCAAACTAAGCAGAGCTTGTACTATGGGAGCTGGATTACTGATAGAATACTTATATACATTTTTTTGGGTAATACATACTTATAAAATTAATATATAACGCTATATAGAGAAACAACCAGACCCCGGACCAATATCTGTAGATCATGCATTAGTTCCGCGGCGCGAATCGAACCTGCTACCTCCTGCGTCTCAGCCGGCTATTCGCCCACTGCACCACGGAGGTCGTCATTAAATTTAAACTACAATTGTCCTAACTAATGTTAAAACAAACTGACCATTAATTCTAGTAGGTAATCATTTTTTTGATATCCGTTTTCAAATCTTGTGTTATGGTTATTAGATTTTTAAAGGCACGCACTATACTGGAAGCCCCGTAACATCCATCCCGTCCTTTGAAAGCTTCAGCATTTCTATTCCGGTTCCACTCACCAATTTTCAGTTCATATTTTCCAAATATCAGTCAATTAATCAGCGCTTTTCAACAGTCCGAGTTCCATTTTCCGCTAAAAGAAACCATTGTGGGTAATTCCCGACACAAACGAGCGTTAGCAGCGACTGCGCCTCCGTTACTTTTACACGACGGACAGGCTCGATAGAATAGCTGGACCAATCCACAAAGTCTAAAGATTGAGAGACCGTTGCTACACTTTTTTCATAACTGCTAGGTTCCCTAGCCGAACTACTCTTATATTTTCGCCATCTGTTGGAGCATCAATGAATAGGTCTTAAAAAAACCGGTCAAGTGCGAGTCGGACTCGCGCACGAAGGGTTCCGTACCTACCAGTATCTATAAAAACGGCAAAAAAATCACGTTTGTTGTATGAGAGCCTCCCTTAAATATTAGTTTTATTTTAATTTAATTATTTATTTTTAAAGTGAACATATAACTAAATATTCTGTGAATATTTCAAGGGTCTACTTGTTGCCGTTATCAATATAGAGTTAAAACGAGCAAAAAATCACGTTTGTTGTATGGGAGCCCCTCTTAAATATTTATTATATTCTGTTATTAGTATTTGTTGTTATTGCGGCAACAGAAATACATCATCTGTGAAAAATTTCAACTGTCTTACTATCACGGTTCATGAGATACATCCCGGAGCCTCAGTAATACGGTGCTGTTTTACCCTTTGGGTACGGAACCCTAAAAACTAAAGGGGTTTTCGCCATATCCGTTTGTTTGTATCGTTGAATAGGTCTTCCAAAAACATAAAGTTTCTGCAAGACTATGATGATACAAGAGTCCGCTTACAAAATATAAAGCTTTAAGGTGGGCATTGTTTTGTCTATTAAAGTGACAATATGGCACTGAATGTTTAAAATTTTATTTATTTTTTGATTCCTAACCACTGTTAATATGGGTACTTCTTGTCTATTGCATATATTGTTTGTTGTGTTAATAATCGCAAGCTTTATCCAAATATCTTATTTTTTTTAAGTCTTTTATTTACTTTTTATCCTGCTCTTTTTTTTTTGGTAAGAGTCTTTGTGTATTTATCTCTTAAATAATCATCATTAATAATTTAAATCATTTAAAAATTTACTTTAAAAACTACTTAAAAATTACTTAAAAATTTTCGTGATTAAATTCAATCATTATTATAAATACGGGATTTATCACGTACCGTCTTATCGGTGTTTCGATTCAATTCGTGAACCTTCATCAGGGTGAGCGCGATCCGCTCCGAATAACGTCTCACCTCGCACTGCGCGCCGCTGCCCTCTGCGCGCGAGCGGGGCGGGGTGGCGGGGATTGGGCCAACGAAATCACAGCGCGTTGACCTGCTGTGTCATCATCATTATCATCACTGCTGCTCTCTTCGGTAGTTTTGGTACAGGCAAACACACAACACTAACTATGTCTCTACCAGGTTCACTCACTCTTCTGTCACTTGCATCATGAAGACATGGCCTCCAGGCTGGCGGTAGAACCCATCCTCAATCCCTGTTAAAGTTCGGCACTCGTCTTATTTCTACCGCCTCTTGGATCTAGCGAGGAACGAAGAACTTCTCTCTCGCTAAAACCCAGGCCTTGTCGAAACCTATATAGTGCGTCGAATCAGAGTCTAGGGAATGTTCCGCCACTGCAGAACTGTTTGAGTCTTCATTGCACGTATGTGTTCAGTCAACCTAGTATGTTCAGTCAACATTGTCGGTCGAAACACCGATAAGACGGTACGTGATAAATCCCGTATTTATAATAATGATCTTCACTTTTGTAAGGACAATTTATTTTTTTTATTTTTTTTATTACTCTTTAAGTACATCATCATCATCATATCAGCCGTAGGACGTCCACTGCTGGACAAAGGCCTCCCTCATTGATCTCTAGGAACTGCGGTTGGAAGCGGCCTGCATCCAACGCCGACCTGCGGTTCTTACCAAGTCGTCTGCCCATCTTGTAGGTAGACGTCCTACGCTGCGCTTGCCGGTCCGTGGCCTCCATTCGATAACTTTCCGGCCCCATCGGCCATCTGTTCTGCGCGCTATATGGCCTGCCCATTGCCACTTCAACGTGCTAATCTGTCGGGCTATGTCGGTGACTTGAGTTCTCCTACGTATCTCCTCATTTCTGATTCGATCCCGTAGAGAAACCCCGAGCATAGCCCTCTCCATAGCTCGTTGAGCGACTCTGAGCTTATTCATAAGGCCAATAGTGAAGGACCACGTCTTGGTTCCATATGTCATCACTGGTAACACACACTGATTGTAGACTTTCGTCTTAAGGCACTGAGGTATGTTGGACGAAAAGACGTTGCGAAGTTTCCCAAACGCTGCCCATCCGAGTTGGATTCGACGATTGACCTCTTTCTCGAAGTTGGACCTACCTAATTGGACTGTTTGTCCTAGGTATACATACGCGTCGACAACTTCAAGAGCCGAGTTCTCAACCATAACTGGGGCAGGGACGACATGGACATTCGACATGATTTTCGTCTTGTCCATGTTCATTTTAAGTCCTACCTGTCGGGAGACTCGATTGAGGCCTTCGAGCATCGTGCTGAGCTCTTCCATCGACTTTGCCATGACCACAATATCGTCGGCAAACCGAAGGTGAGTGATGTATTCGCCGTTAATATTGATGCCCAGTCCTTTCCATTCCAGAAGCTTGAAGGCATCTTCCAATGCGGTCGTAAACAGTTTCGGAGAGATGAAATCTCCCTGTATTACGCCTCTCTTTAAGGGAATCGCCTTCGAGCTCTGTTCGTGTACTCGGACTGACATAGTGGCGTTTTTATACAAACACTTCAACACTTCGATTTACCGATAGTCAATACGGCATCGTTGGAGAGACTCAAGCACTGCCCATGTTTCGATCGAATCGAAGGCTTTCTCATAGTCCACAAACGCGAGACATAGCGGCAAGTTATACTCTTCGGTCTTCTGTATGACTTGCCGCAGCGTATGTATGTGAACCCGGCTTGTTCGGGAGGCTGGAAGTCATCAAACCTGCGTTTGAGACGGTTCGCGATGACCCTCGAAAACAGCTTATAAACATGGCTCAAAAGCGAGATGGGTCTGTAATTCTTAAGCAAGGTGTTGTCACCTTTCTTGAAGAACAGAACCACCACGCCTCCGTTCCATGCTTTTGGCGTCGTACCTTCAAGCAAGGCGGAATTAAAGAGCTTCTGAAGGACTTTAAGTACCGGTGATCCACCCGCTTTCAGAAGCTCTGAAGTGATTCCGTCCTCACCCGGCGCCTTGTCGTTCTTAAGCCGCTTCAAGGCCATCCTGATCTCATACAGGCTGATGTCCGGAATATCTTCGGTATAATGTCGGGTCAGTTTGGTTCCTGGGTCGTTGGCCGCACTGCAAACAGTTTTAGTGACCGAATTGTAGAGCCGTCCATAGAACCTTTCGACTTCCCTTAACACTTCCGCTTTACTTGACGTTATGCTGCCATCTTCCCTCTTCAGCTTCGTCATGCGGCTCTGCCCAATAGAATTATCTCTCGCGAACACTTTGGAGCCTTTATTCCGCTCTATCGTATCTTTAATACGAGATGTATTAAAGGTACGAATATCGTGCCGCAAGGATTTCCAAATCTTTCTATTGAGCTGCCTATGTGACTGAGCATCATTGGGAGACTGCAGTTACAAAGAACGTCATTCATCCATGAGGTTAAGGGTGTCATCAGAGAGTTTCTGATGTCTATTGGTACGGGGGGTCTTAAAGAACTGGGGCCCCACCGTATGGACGGTTTCTACGAACCTGTTATTGATCTCGTCCACTGATGCATCTACTTCTAGACAGTCAAAGCGATTTGCAAGTTCGAGTTGAAAGCTCTCGAGGTTTTGGATATGTGCGCGAGTGGGTCGGAGCGTAGATTTCATCAAACGGGACCTTTCAAGTTTAACGTTCATATTCAATGTGGCTCTAACAATTCGGTGATCACTGCCGGTTTTCACCCTGTGAATCACAGAGACATCATTGAATATCCGTTTCTTGTTGGTCAAGATGAAATCAATCTCATTTCTCGTGGATCCGTTGGGATTCATCCAGGTCCATTTCCTGTGAAGCGGCTTCTGGAAAAAAGAATTCATCATAAGAGTCCTTCTTTCTCCAGAAAATCGGCCAGCCTCTGTCCCCTGGGGTTCCGTTGCCCATATCCAAATTGCTCCACTCTCAACTCATCATCGCTACTCATGCCTAGCTTTGCATTGAAGTCCCCCATAACAACAATAAAGTGAGTTTTAATCGTATGTATGGCTCTACTGATGTCCTCACACATAGACTCTACTTCTTCATCTGGGTGTGAAGAGGTCGGCGCATATACCTGAACGACCTTCAGCGAATATCGGTTAGATATTCTGAGTGTCAGGTACGCGACCCTGCTCGATGGTGATAATGTTGTTGATGAGTGACTTGTGAACGAGAAATCCAACACCACCTTGGGACTGTTGGTCGCCCTCCCGGTAGTATAGTAGGTTACCAGACTTAAGGGATATCGTGTCCTCGCCCTCTCTACGGACTTCTGATAACCCCAAAATGTCCCAGTGTAATCTACTAATTTCTTCTTCCAGCTCAACAATCTTTTCGTCTGTCCTCAAAGTGCGGATGTTGTGTGTTACCAGGGCCAGTGGTCGTCGTAGGGTTTGGTAGCCGATCGTCTCCCGGGGATTCTTAGCACCCCTGGCCTCGCCGTTACCGTGACTGCTACCGTAGCCAGGATTAACGGGGCCGCCGGGGACTCGGGGCCTGGTTTTATGTTGTAAATCCATGAGGGGGTTGTTGCCATACTCGCCACGCTTGGCAGTCAGGTTGGCGAGCGCAGTATAGGTATTGAAAACACGAAAAGACGCTGCTGCCCATCTTTCGGAGGTATCCCTTAGCAGACTCCTACTGCATCCACGGACAAGAGCGGAGGGGCAACATTCTATTGCCGGCGCCCCACGGCTTTAAGTACGTTCGTGAGTAACCAAAGCCTTGTGCTGACAATCAGCGTTGTAAACTAGTTTACAGCACATGCTGAGCTCAGGGCTTTTCGCATAATCCTGTACATAGCAGCATTTCTCCATGCATACACTTTAATTGCCGTTATATACAATGTATTATTTTCCTCCTGCGTGTATGTATTCTTTCATTGTGTATGTTCGTTTAAGTTTTTCGTTTGTTTCTTGTGTATAGTTTATATGAAAATTGTCTTCTTTCTTTCATTTACATAATAGTCGTGCAATGCAGTTGCAACATCACAATACAGTTGCTGTTCCTTCATTACCGGAAGATGTTCCTGTTACGTTTCTAGCCATTTTCTGCTATAGTAGAAGCTTTACGAAGAATACAAGAGTTGAAGAGAAAGGTATGAAAATGTAATGCAAATACACAGCTGCCTCTCCAGGCCTCGCTGGAGGTACAATACTATTCTCTTGACAAATAGCAGTGTTCCCCGCAAACAAAGTGCTCTCTACAAGAGATGTTTTACGGTTTACAGCGAACTTTAATTGCGTAATCTGACACTAGTCTTGTTCTTTAGAGCTCGCAAGAAGCAAATTGCTTTTCTTTTATTTTATGAATAGGGAGATTCTGTTGCTCTTCAGTTTTAATGCCCGGAGATTTGTTTGGTATCGCAAATATTGAGCGAACTTGATAAGTTTTCCATTTTGACTTTATTATAAATTAGTTACGAAAAGTTTTTTTTTTTTTTTTATGTTATTTGTGGGGAAACAGGCTTACGGCCCACCTGGTGGTAAGTGGTCACCGTCGCCTATTGACACCGGCAACACCCGGGGTATTGTCTTATTAATCATAGCATAAAACAGACTTCAGATGTAAACCAAAACTTATAATTGGAACTGCAATGGGTGATTTTCTCCAGAAAACCTTTGGATGTTGAATATTTGGTTTCGCAATCCTAACATGGACTTTATGATACACGTAAGATATTATGTGTATTCTTCTATCCTCGTATTGTCTAACTAATCATACCTATTTTATGAGATACGAATTTCTACCTACAATACTGCGACACAGTTTAATACTTCTGCAGATATCATCGTTTTTCACATCATTTGTACCATTATTGATGTTCCAAATAATAAGAAATGTATGATTATGATTATATTGTTTTGGTTAGTAGATATACATTTTAACGAAATATATAGATTAAGTAATTGCTATATCGAGAAGGCCTGCCAGATACTGGATCAATATTACGCAAGCCTCGCATTAATTGACTGCACTTGTACGTATCGCGAGTAAATGAAACAAATAAACAGCTTCAAAAGTTCAATTACATACCCTCGATATTCTGAGTGGCTGGTTCTGATCGGCGCCGCCGTGCATGCGGAAGCCCCACGGCGCGCCCCCCGACAGTTCCACCTCCCGCGCCGTCATCGCCTGCCCTCACACCATCACTCCTCACACCAACACATCAACAACCATCCACAGAATTAAACCTTCAATGTGCAACACACATTTTAAAACTCGAATGGAAGCCAGTCATTTCAATATTCTGTTATATACAATGTATTCTGTTTCCGGTAGAGGTTGTACCTGCAACAAACAATAATCGTTTTTAAATGGCATGAAATTCGAAATCAATAAAGTAGTAATCAGCGCAATATAATATATCATTTGCGACAGCGGTATCGGTTGCCATTACTGCCAAATTGGATAGATAGAGCAATTAAATGGGACAAGAGGGTGCACGGGACTCTCCTAGTGAAGGTAGTGCCGTAATTAGCCTTTTATGCGCCCGGTGCGAGCTGCTATAACTGCGCCCTTGAAATATTTTCTAATCATAACCGGTTCTTACAATAAAATGGATTGTGAGAAATAAATCTATCATCCAAAAACTATGTTTTTGTAAACTTAATTTTAAGTACTTGGTAAAGTTTTGAAAAAGGAAGTTTATAAGTTAGGTGACACGTATAAATAAATAAATAGTAGGTATTGTTAGTGGCCCTGGTCTGGTCATATCTGCGCCCCTCCAGGGTCTGCGCCCTGTGCCTGGGCACCGCCGGCTCTGCCCTAGTTACGGCACTGAGTGAAGGAACCTATTCAGGTAATTAAGAACAGATATTAAGAAGCTATGATCTCAACACAGATTTATCAATATATCCTAGTCAATATATTTTACAATATGTTGGCCCAATAACAATATTTTCAAATTGAGCAATGATATCCTAATAGTAGGATCGTGTTACTTAGTAGATATGCGTGCGTGGTTTTAGCTCCATTACGCGTGTATATTTAGTTTTATTAACAGTCCCTGATCGTTTTAAGACCTCGTAAAAGTTGTAAAGATGCATAAATAAACCTTTAAGTGTAACAGATGTAGTCTGAAAAGAGATCGTATCGTAAAATTGAATGAAAGTCGACGCATTTTTTTGTATTTCAGTAAAATTGCATATTATATCTTGGAAGTATAATATATTACTCGTGCGCGATAACTTGGGACCTGCTAGGAATGCGACTCCCCGACCGCTTCCCCTGCACTTCCCCGATGGCGCCCGTATTGTACCGTTCGCATCACTATTTTTTACTAGGGTTTTTAGTCTCGTACTGGCCTACGACACGTAACGACGCGCTCTGGAATTCTTTTAGTTTTCGTTTGTGTTATTGTTTTGTTGTTATAGTAAATGTTGTAAATTTATCGGATACCTCTTCGTCAAGTGATTATAGTGAGACTGAGGACGAAGAACAACCTCTAGAAGGCATAAATCCACTAAGTAGTGACGAAGATGAGATAATGTAAATAATAGATAAAATAAATGTATAAACTTAAACATTGTATTTTTATTTTATTCAAATAGTGTAAAAAAGATAAGATAAAAAGCAGCGTCCTCCCTGAGTAACATAATAAATTAGGTTAAAAAAAACCAAGACGAAGCCGCGGGCGGCTGCTTGTTATGGTCGCTTTTTTGCGGGCGGTACAAACACACCAATATGACGTCACCGCGATCAGGTCCCAACTTATCGCGCACGGGTAATAGGTTAGTAAAGCTCAAACCTTACGTTAGAATCTCACATTTCCAAAGTTTCCTGGCAACTTCTGTGATGTCAAACAGTTACTGCTTGTTTTCTTATTTGTATGTTAGTATTTTATGTTTAAACACTAAGCGCAACTAGGTAAAGAGCAATGTCATAAACTAAAAGTTGTTGTTTCATCCGAGGTCGGTGGGCAAATGCTATTTCAGGCTATGATGCAGTCTTACATCAGACATGAAGGTCGATGCGTGCGTAGAAAATGATTCATTTTCAGTTTTAAACTTTCACCTTTAAGTAGTTCTTTGAAGCTGACCTCGCATTGTGTAGGCTTTTCATAGAATGAGAGGTCAGCTTATACTGGAATTGTATAGCTTGATGTGTAGCCGTGTGTACGAGTAGAACTTGCGCACCGAGGGTTCTGTACAGTACCTACCAC
The DNA here is from genome assembly GCA_918857605.2 of Philereme vetulata. Lineage (NCBI taxonomy): Eukaryota > Metazoa > Arthropoda > Insecta > Lepidoptera > Geometridae > Philereme > Philereme vetulata. Next base: position 3,602,623 of record OU975449.1, on the reverse strand, counting down.
CTATATTTATGTTGGTTTGACAGCGCCATCTAGTTATGCGACTCAGAAACCAAGTAAACTTTTAAGGCAGATTTCTAAAACAACTGTTTTAGATAGACTTTGTTTTATTTTTCTTGTAATCTTTGCATTTATTTCTATCAGTCGTATTAATTTCAGGTTTTTTGGTTTACAAACTTATCACCGAAGTTTGCAGAGCGACATTATTTTTTTCCAAACCTTTTTTTTTAACTCCTATCCTATAAGTATACGAAAAAAAATGATTTTGTATTGTATAAATTAAATTCTTTTATATGATACCCCACGTGACCTAGAAACCCTATTTTGAAAGTTAGATCCTCACCAGCTTGGGCCCTTTGGCAATCACAATTAAAAAAATGTGTCCAACTTTCATTTAAAATGAAGTGGGTCGAAATTTGAAAAAGAGTCGCACCGGGTTCGCTTTTACCATTTTTGGTCAGAATCCCTAAAAAGCATCTACCTAAGTACGACGACAAGGCTCAGAGGTTACGCAGTAACTTTTGTATAGCTCCTATTAAACCAATTCCTAACAAATTATTTTATAGACTTAATAACTGCTAAATTGACCTTATAATGTGAACAATATGCGATAGTGCTGCAAAATTAATTCAACACGCGTCCGAAAAGCCGCAATGTACAATGATGACGTCTAACTAAAACCTGCGGTCACCCTTCGCGCACCGAACATTTGCGACCAGCATTTTGACACATATGTAAACACGTCCATCCCATTATGTGGGTACTGCGAACTGGTCCGCCATTATTTCCAACGGGAAAATAATTAAATGTGCACCATAATTTTGTATTGTCCAATGAATCACTGATCAAGCTTAAAGTACGTGCAGGTACTGTAGGTAATTAAGAACCTTGTTCCCAAAAGTTTTGTTTTTCGCATATATAGCTTTTACTGGTATATTTTGATGACACCAAAAAAGAAGAGACAATCTTCGAGTCGTGCATCTTGTCTGGTTTGGTTTGAAAGGTATGGTTGCCGGTGAAATTACAGGCATGAGGCTACACCTGTGTACCTCAAGCTGATGGATGCCGGGTAGTGCATATTTTGTTATAGGCGATGGTTACCACTTACAATCAGGTGGACCATATGCTAGTTCCAACTCACGTCGTAAAAAAATAAGACAATATTCGTCAAGCCAGTTTCTTTGATGCGAGCAAGCCTAATCACTATATACATAGGTACACATGTTTTGTTATATACACACGGCTACACATCAAGCTATAATTTCCAGTATAAGCCGACCTCGCATTGTGTAGGCTTTTCGTAGAATGAGAGGTCAGCTTATACTGGAAATGTATAGCTTGATGTGTAGCCGTATGTACGATATTAAATGAAAACACGGGTTGTGCTAATGGCTAGTATTGTTGTAATAAGATTTTTGTTGAAAAATTACTTTTTTAAAACAAACTTTTATAAAATTCATAATCGGAATCGCAATCAGATTCAAATAAGCCCAAACACTAATAGCCCTCTATAATCCATTCAGAAGTTCCGTTGTCTAGCATCCGTCTCCATCATGAGACCACCTTGTATTCCGAATTTCAGCTCAATCGGTTGAGGAGACGGGTTTAAAATTCAGTTGCAAGATTCCACCCGGTCAAACAAACATACACTGCAAGTTAATAAAAAGCTTGTAAAATAGGTTTTATTCTAATTTATTATCATAGAAAACTTTAAATTTTCTAAGAACCTTAATATCAAGTCCTAAAATATCAATGAAACAGCCTGTATAAAATAGGACAACAAATCATATTTTTTTATGGGAAATGTATTGATTACTGGATAAATATTCAAGCTTTCGGTATTGATTCCCCCCCCCCTCTCCCCCTCCCCCCAATCAGTTAATACCAGTCCGGATAAGTGTGTCGTACATAACTAAACAGGTTGATCCTATAAAGGACAATTCACGTCTAACTAAATTGAGGTAGGGAGTTTAATTTGTGTTACCCTGTGCTCAAACATAAGTAAATTCTTATTACTGTTATGACTTTGTAGAGCTAGGCGATACTGTTTGCTGGTGCCAATAAACGTGTTTTAAAATGCGAAACGAAACTGATGGAAATATCGAACTGGTCGAGCCATTTGATAGAGAATTCACAAACGAATTCAAAGCCCAAACACTAGCGAAATGCCACCGATGAAATACGCATGGTACTACATTGTATAGGCGTAAACCGTATTCTATAGCGCGATAAATAAGCTTCAAGCGAGCTACTCTCAATATGGCGGAAGCATGAGAGTGACATCTGAATCAAGTCCTGCCACGCCACCATCTCCTAGCAGATACGACACGTGCTTGTGTTGACCTTATTTCGACTCGCACAGTAATGCTCGTACAAACGAGAATGAAAACAATGCGTGCACAGACACGACAAATTCAAAGTACTACAGCCACAGTTGAATTAATAGTTACCACAAGCATTGTCGGTATCTCTTTTTAGTAGGTGTTTAGAATGCTTCATAAGAATTAACAATTCACTTACTGAGATAAACTTATACTAAATATACCTAGTCAGGTTATAAGTATTGTCACACAGTAAAAACTTTTCTTTTAGAATGCTGGCCACAAAAATGTTTATAGAATTCGAATTTCGAATTGTTCATGAAAATAAAAATGTATACTTTTTAGAATTTTACTCATTTTTAAATATGGAGTGGATGCTTACAGAAGACCGTGTTGAAGTTATTGCGTTGCATCGTTGCGGTTACGCGCCAATTCAAATTTTTGTCATACTGAAAAATTTGAATATAACCAAAAGATTCGTTTATCGCACCATCAAACGATACAATGAGGACTCTAGTATAGATGACAGGTCAAGAAGTGGTCGCCCTCGGTCTGTTAGGACTCCAGCAGTGATAAAAGCTGTGAAGGCGCGAATTCAAAGAAATCCCAAACGTAAGCAGAAACTGTTGGCCCTTCAGATGGGGTTAAGCAGAACCACGGTGAAAAGGGTGTTAAATGAAGACTTAGGGCTTCGGGCATATCGAAGAAAAACAGGACATCGTTTGAATGCTCGTCTAATGGACCTGAGACTGAAGAGATGCCGCGCTTTGTTGAAGCGGTAAAAAATATCGGGAAATTCTTTTTTCGGATGAAAAAATTAATGCCGTAGAAGAGAGCTACAACAAACAAAATGATAAGGTGTACGCACACAGTAGTGAAAAAGCGAGCAACCGTATTCCGCGTGTCCAACGAGGTCGTTTTCCATCCTCGCTCATGGTATGGTTGGGAGTTTCTTATTGGGGCTTAACAAAGGTACATTTTTGTGAGAAAGGTGTAAAAACGTGTAAAAGGTGTAAAAGGTGTAAAAACAGTTGTGTATCAAAATACAGTCCTGACGAACCTTGTGGAACCTGTTTCTCATACCATGTTCAATAACAGGCACTGGGTATTCCAACAAGATTCGGCGCCAGCTCATAGAGCGAAGAGCACACAAGACTGGCTGGAGGCGCGTGAAATCGACTTCATCCGGCACGAAGACTGGCCCTCCTCCAGTCCAGATTTGAATCCGTTAGATTACAAGATATGGCAATACTTGGAGGAAAATGCGTGCTCAAAGCCTCATCCCAATTTGGAGTCACTCAAGACATCCTTGATTAAGGCAGCCGCCGATATTGACATGGACCTCGTTCGTGCTGCGATAGACGACTGGCCGCGCAGAGACTGGCTCCGTGATTTTGAATACAGGCCTTCAAGCCTGTATTCAAAATCACGGAGGACATTTTGAATAAACTTTAGTGTCATAAGAATCTATGTTTTGTTAAGTTCATTTTGGTATATAAATGATTACATAATGAATAAACTGGTTTCAATTATTTTATATTAAACATGTGACAGAATTTATGACCTGACTAGGTACTACTAAAATAACAATAAAATTTAGACAATATAAACAAAAACTTACGAAAATTACATTAAATTATTAAGAGGGTAGTTGCACAGTAAGCGGTGCAGTCGCTTATCGTTGAGCTCAAAACAAAGAATGTTGACTAAGGCCTGGGAACATACACGGTGTCCTTTAAATCACTGTTTTCCCCAGAACAAACGTTGCTCAGACCATGGTCTAATAACTGTTTATAGCATCACATAAGAAAATAAAAACATAAAATCTAGCTAGACCTTCTCAAATAAGTATAACTTTATTCAAAAACTAACCGTGACATAAAGTTCCCATGAACTTACGCTAGCCGTAGCGTATTACCTACTCCTTTACTTACTTTACTCCTTAGATAGGTACCTTGTAGTGTAGCTACCGGTCAGACCTCTATGTTGTAGGCCGTAACTTTTGTTTTTTTTTATTATTATTCATTACAGAATCAACAGCACTTGTTAACAATGTAAACAATCCTTATAACTAATGCCTAATGCCAATAACAGATTCTCAATTTATAGACTTATCTTTTATGAAATTAGTCACCTAAAGAAAAAGATTAAAAAACATAGTATATTAATTAAATTATCAATAATTTTAGTAATTTAGTAGGTACGCATTTGAAGAACAAAAGAGAGGTAGGGATGCTGTGTAAATGAGAGTACTTGAGGGGGTGAGGGAGAGAGTGTAGTGTGTGTTGAGTGAATTTCTGAATATTTTATAGAACGCGCTATATATGACTAAGAACAAATATAATTTGTTTCTTAAAAGATGCTTTGCTATTAGAGAAGATGTCTATTGACGAAAAATCCTTGTTGTAGCTATCTAGCGTGCGACAGATGACAGAATTTTGGGCATAGTTGATACGACTGAAAGGAATATGAAAGAGGGTTGTGTGTCTCGTACGTTTAAAAGGAGTATTGAATTGAAGAACGAGAGACGCCAATTCGGTGCTATCAATTATATTACTGCAAACGTCGTGTAAAAACAACATCTGCAGCAAAGAGCGCCGATCCTTTAACGGCATGAGTTTATGAAATCTACACGATTCGTCGTAAGTCATGCTTCTATTACAATGGGTGCGATAGTTTAACGTTTTAATGAATTTGGATTGAATGCGCTCAATATCTTGCTCATATATTATGTATTGTGGGTTCCACATAGTGCAACAGTATTCCAAGACGCTACGGACATAAGAATAGTAAAGTACTTTAAGACATTCAGCGTCGGAGAACTGCCGACTAACACGTAAGACAAACCCTAGATTTCTGTAAGCTTTTGCAACCACTGCAGCGACTTGATCAGACATTAACATTTTTGAGTCAAAGATTACTCCAAGGTCTCGTGTTGCGTTTTTGCGTTCCAAAGATATATTGTCTAATTCATATTGATAAGTGACTTTTTTAATTTTACGATTGAAGGAAATTTGGAAACATTTTGATGCATTTACTCCAATTCTATTATCGCGATAGTAGTTACATAGCCGTTTAATATCATTTTGCAGCTTCTGAGAGTCTGCTACAGTCTTTATAAAAGCGTAGATTTTGATATCATCAGCGTACATGAGAAATTTGGCAAACTGAAAACAACTACCCACATCATACAGGTAGGCAGCGTAAAACAGGGGCCCCAAAATAGAGCCTTGAGAGACTCCAGAGGGAACATCTACAAGATCAGAACGGTGTCCAGCAACAACTACAGCCTGTGAACGATTTCGTAGATATGACTCTGTCCACCTGAGAAGATTACCACGAATTCCTAGCTCTTGGAGCTTACGAAGAAGGATTATGTGATCAACGCGATCAAACGCCTTCTCGAAATCAGTGTATATTACGTCGATTTGAAAACCTTCACCCATTCCACGAAGAACGTCGTTGGCAAAAATTGAGAGATTAGTATTAGTTGAGCGACCTTGCACTGTACGTAACGTTAAAATAGACGTTATAAGTTCGCAATTTTTTATATTTTTTAATTTGATGTTATAAACTGTTATTAGACCATGGTCTGAACAACGTTTGTTCTGGGAAAACAGTGATTTAAAGGACACCGTGTATAGTTATTATATATTAGTATTTAAGTATTCAAGTTTAAGTAGTTGTAAGGTGCAACATTGAGGAATTATCTATAGTTTATGTTATTATACACAACAAAAACTCCGAAATAATTAGTTAATCAGAGGACAAGAAAAGCAAAACAACAGAAAAAGACATAAACAAGTCTAGCTATATATATATCCGGAAAAGCTACGTAGTTAAGGTAAAATCTAGCCTTGTTACCACAAAACATTAAACAACTGTTTAACGCGTGTTTAATAAATTCCTTAGCATTTTTTGTAAGATTTTTTAAACACACGCTAAACAGTGTTTAATTTTTTTTTTTGTGGTAACACCCTAGAGGGGACATTGCATACGTCAGTGAGTATTTATACCTAGGCCAAATAGTATCCTTCCAGAGCAGGCAAGATGCTGAAGTTACAAGACGCACAGAAAACCCCTGGAAGGGCTATTGGGCCATGAAAAACATGATGAAGGGTAACCTTCCACTCACACTCAAACGTACTTGTAAGCTCATGGACGCGTGCATTCTCCCCATCCTTACCTACCTACGGCGCTCAAACCAGGGTCTTTGACGGATCAACAAAAGTCCAAACTCGGGGTTTGTCAGCGAGCCATTGAGCGCAGTATCCTAGGAGTCAAATTAACAGACCGCATTAGAAACAGTGAACTGCGCTCCCAAACACAAATCGCGGACGTTGGGCACCAAGTAGGCAAGTTAAAGTGGGGCTGGGTGGGCCATCTCTGCCGCATGTCGGAGGAGTTAGGCTGCTTTTCCACCAGAGATGTGCTATGCTACGTTGGTATGTCTGCGTTTGTTATCCACGAATCATATTCATTGGGTCCACATAGCATAGCACTGGTGGAAACGGATTCAACTAAGCTATGTTTTTTTATATGGAAGGATGCGTGCTATGGATGCGTGCTATGGATGGTCGCAAGTGGTAGCTATGTGAAGAGCAGAGTACTCAGAAGGCCCGCGTTTGCCACTAAAAGTATACATGCCATCGTCTTCTGCTGCGCGACAGCTGCTCATCTTCCTCGCACAGCTACTTTGCGACGGCGCATCTTCATAGCACATCGTACTCGCTCCGCTACATAGCTTAGTGTCAGTGGAAACTGTCACATAGTTTCATAGCTTAGCTTTTACATCCTCGCAGCATAGCTGCATAGCACATCTCTGGTGGAAAAGCAGCCTTATGGGTAAAATCCACCACCGTATGGATCCTAAAAGACAGAAAACGACCACGTGGCAGACTGCGACGCCGATGGAAAGACGAACTCGACTCTTATATGAAGACGCGCATTATAGAGTGGAGTGGAAGAATGGGGGGAGGCCATTGCCTAGTAGTGGGACACAGTGAGCTGATAATAATAATAGATTTTAATATTTTTAGCTTAGTGTCATAAAACTCAATTAACATTTACAAGTATGTTCTACATGTTATTTATTTTTTAACAACTGGTATTGCCACATAAACTTATTTATCATGCCTCTTTCACCTGGAGACTGTGCTAGGATCATGACTTTTCTGGAACTAGGCGTGGTATGCGTCGTACTGCAAGAATGGTGGGTGTGACGTTACGAACGGTACAGAAAGTAAAGCGAATGTACGAAGAGACTGGAAACCATTTGAGGAGACCTGGTAATGGCGGACCCAGGTGTATATATAGCAATATATAGTATGCAGGGCCGTATTTAGTAGGTAAATATGGGTGATGGATTGATGCTGATGCATGATAATGCCCGGCCACACACGGCTCGGGTCGTGCAAGAGTATATTCAGGAGGTTTGTATCAGCGTGATGGCTTGGCCATCAAGAAGTCCTGATCTCAACCCGATTGATCACGCCTGGGATGAGCTAGGGAGGCTAGTCAGAAGTCACAGACCACCACCTACCACCCTCAGCGCACCAAAACAGGCCCTGATAGAAGAATGGGAGAATATTCTCCAACATCGGCTCCGAAACCTCGTGTTTAGTAAAATCAACTCGAAGCTGTAAGCAGAGCCCGAGGAGGCAATACCAGTTATTAAAAAATAAATAACATGTAGAATATACCTTGTAAATGTTAATTGTGTTTTATGACACTAAGCTAAAAATGGCTATTTTTATTGTTTTATCTTTTTATAGACATAAAAATGTTACTAAAGTCTAACTTTTTATTAGCTGCAGTAAAATGACGTTTTGTGGGTTGCCGGTTTTTGAAGAAAAATAAATAGGGATGTAGCTAAATGAGTGAATCATAAATGAATAATCAGTTTGGTTTTTTTTTGAGATTTAATATTCAGTTGTAATGTATTTTTTTAACCTATTATTATTACTATACTAGAGGATTGATCTTTTTTAGTGGAAGTATAGGGAGGTACATTCAAAATGAAACAAAAACGTCATAATAATGTTATTTAATTAATTTTTGTGAACTGAATCACATCCCTATTGAGATTAGGCTGGCAACATTATTTTACGGAATGACATTTAGAAACGTCATTTTACTGCAGCTAATAAAAAGTTAGACTATAATGTATAATTTACTATAATTTCAAAGAAAGTTGATAAAAATGGCTGTAAAACGTTGTTTTATTTTAAATCTCTAACTTCTATAGTATAGAAAAAATTTAAATTTTAAAAGTGTACTACTTATTTTTGCAGGCCAGTGTATATGGTAAACAGCAGACCTTCTATCCAAGGAATACTCCTTTTTATGGCCAAACCACCGCAAACTAATTTAAAGTTTACATTCGAATCAATATATTTTCGTCAAACATTTAGCAGGTATATACCTAATCTCCGTGGTTCGAAAGATAGGGTTTAATCGAAAATAGATCAGCTTGGAGCCAAGTGTCAGTAGTTCAGTACAAAGACGTTGAAGTCTTTTAATAGCAAGCACCGTGTCTGACTCATCTTACATTTGGTTAATCGAAGGTTGAATATAATGGTAACATTACTCACGGCTTACGTTACATGTTTCGGAAAACTCGCTCAGATATTTTTGAATAGTGAAAACGTAGAAGCTTCGTAACTGCTTACATGTTCTGCATTTTTATAAATAGCAGTCTGTTGTACATATATATCCCAAAGTAGCAAACAGATCACTTAATGAATGAATGAAGAGATGGTCAAACAAAGCTCTCTGTCTGCTAAGTACAAGCGGTCGACACGCGTATCGTTTCACACTGTTGGGCAATGAAGCGTGACTCTTCCCTACGGAACTTTACAGAACGAGGTGAATGCGAATGCGTAGGAAATATAGGTGATAATCATCATCATCATCATCATCAGCCGGGAAACGTCCACAGCAGAACATAGGCCTCCCCCTTAGATCGCCACAACGAGCGGTTGGTAGCCGATTGCGCCCAACGGCTCCCCGCTATTATTACTAGATCGTCGGTCCACCTTGTGGGCGGTCCGGCTTACGCTGCGTCTTCCAGTCCGCGGTCTCCACTCGAGAACCTTTCTTCCCAAACGGTTATTGGTTCTACGAGCGATGTGGCCTGCCCATTGCCACTTCAACTTGCTAATTTTGAGAGCTATGTCGGCAACTTTAGTTCTTCTGCGGATTTCCTCATTGCGGATTTTGTCACGCAAAGAAACCACGAGCATAGCCCTCTCCATAGCTCGTTGAGCGACCTTGAGCTTGGTTATGAGGCCATGAGTAAAGGACCACGTTTCAGTGTCATAGGTCATCACTGGCAACACACACTGGTTGAACTTGACTTCAGTCTTCAGGCTTTGGGGAATTTTGGACGAGAAGATATCACGAAGTTTCCCTAACGCTGTCCAACCGAGTTGGATTCTTCGTGCGAGGTAAGAATGTTATAACGCAATATAAGAAGCATTAAAAACACCATCATTTGCCATTTCACACTCAGCTTTGAAAGGCGTAACATTAAATTCGCTGAAAGCTGGGGAAAATAACTACGTAACGAAACAAAAGTTTAATAGGGCGTAAGTTGCGGCTTCTGTAATTAATTAAATTGACCCCTACCCTCGACCGCTGGAAAGTCCCGAATAACTGCAAAAGAGAAACTAATTTGAACCCTAATATTAAACAGTAAATGCACTTTTAGATGTTGTTGACAAGAATAACTATTGCCCAAGAATTCTGTACTTTTACTACTCCGTAGATCCACCTAGTGATTTGCTAAAGGGTTTCGCTATAAAGGGAGAGGGTTTATCTCCTCGCTTTTTGTAACAAATAACGTTTATTATGAGCTTTACGTTAATTTGCAGCATTTCTACATTTATATTTTATGGTACCGTTGCGTTAATTTAGGGATTAGAACTCCTTATTTTAATACATTATTAATAATACCTCATACTTCGAGAAAGAGGTCAATCGTCGAATCCAACTCGGATGGGCAGCGTTTGGGAAACTTCGCAACGTCTTTTCGTCCAACATACCTCAGTGCCTTAAGACGAAAGTCTACAATCAGTGTGTGTTACCAGTGATGACATATGGAACCGAGACGTGGTCCTTCACTATTGGCCTTATGAATAAGCTCAGAGTCGCTCAACGAGCTATGGAGAGGGCTATGCTCGGGGTTTCTCTACGGGATCGAATCAGAAATGAGGAGATACGTAGGAGAACTCAAGTCACCGACATAGCCCGACGGATTAGACGTTGAAGTGGCAATGAGCAGGCCATATAGCGCGCAGAACAGATGGCCGATGGGGCCGAAAGGTTCTCGAGTGGAGGCCACGGACCGGCAAGCGCAACGTAGGATGCCCACCTACAAGATGGGCAGACGACTTGGTAAGAACCGCAGGTCGGCGTTGGATGCAGGCCGCTTCCAACCGCAGTTCCTGGAGATCAATGAGGGAGGCCTTTGTCCAGCAGTGGACGTCCTACGGCTGATATGATGATGATGATGAATACCTCATAATAATTTTAATATTTTGAATACTAATAATTTTAATCTCCTTATAATTAAGATACTTACTAATTAAGATCAAATACATATTTCGTCTTAAAATTTCTAGTCGTACATAAATAAGCAGACCTGTCATGGTTTTGAGCATAGGGATTAAGAAAAGCTTGCAATAAACTTCGCGTTTTTTATTTTAACGACCTCCGTGGCGCAGTGGGTGAATAGCCGGCTGATACGCAGGAGGTAGCGGGTTCAATTGCATTCGGGGAAGAAATGTTTGCATGATCGACAGATAAAATTGTTCCGAGTCTGGATTTTTTTCTATATAATAATATATATTCACAAAAAAGTATAGGTAAAAAAAGTATAGGTAAAAAAAGTATAGGTAATTGATGATAGCCAAGCGCTTGACCACCTGATGGTAAGTGAAGGTGTGATCGAAGATGGAGCACGCTTGCCTAGAAAGAACCTATTCACTCTGGACTTGAAGACTCCAAGATGTATAATCTTGGAGTCTTCAAGTTGGTTTGGAAAAACATACGCCGGAAGTGAGTTCCACTCCTTAGGTATAAGTAGTCTATCAGTTATTTGGTTTCTAAAGTACAAGCTCTACTTAGTTCGGGGCTAGATAGCTCTGTGTGAAATGTCCAGCAACATTTATTATTACTTATTTCGAACTTCAAGAATTACTTGGATTTATTAAGCCTAGACGGGACGGAATTTTTTTTGGAGATGGTTATAAAAAATCTTAAACTTTTCCGTAAGTTATCGGATAACACTATATAAATAAAATACTACTTGGATTCAGAACGTTACCGGTGCTGCCAATTTCAGTCCTATTTTCTGAAAGCCGCAGGCAGGATGTGCAGCTTCCTCAATTTAAAAAGGCTCCATAAAAATTATCTCTCACGCCACTCTACCAGCGATCGATACATTAACTATCAAAGAGCATACAAAAATTTTATACACTTTAACTGACAATGCGGGGATAGACCAGAATTTGTGGTAAGTCTGCGCTGGCAGGTTGATATATAGGAGTCGCCTTATTCGATCCCGTGTTATTACGCCTGCGATATACGGCCCAGGTTACCCAGAGACCTATTTCGGCATTGAGTTACGAGTACGCACTTGATGAGAATTAAACCGATACACGGGGGAACAAAGCGCACTCATGCTCCTTGCTTCTTGCCATATTTCCTTCGAGTTAACTACGAAAACCTAGGACTTTCCTGTAAGACACAGAACAAGAAAAAGTGAAAACCAAAATAACACCGAAGATGACGAATAAATGTAAGGTAATATTTTTGTAACTTCGCGATCACTGTACATAATTATTGATTAAAACGGGTATTTATCGCGTATGTACCTTTTTTGTTCGTTATTAGTCAACCCGTGAACACGACTGTTGCACCACAGCCGAAACGTCGGGATAACAAATAAAAAAGGTACTTACATATGCAACGAATATTCGAGTATAAAATTATTAGGTAAAACGACTATATTTTCTATACTACAATTTGTGATCGTTGTCGGCAATCTGATTACTTTTAGTTCGCTTTAAAACATTTTAGTGATTGAAAACCTGCCAATGTCAGGGAAATCAAACGAACGAAGGTACCTAGCACCCATTCCTATGAAAAATTACATGTTGTAGTCAACGGAAATAGAGATTGATTCGGGCTGTGTTTATACCGTGGTATTTGCATACGATGGTTTACAGTTATACCAACACATGCGATCGCATTGACCTAAATCTCGTGCACCATTACAGCAGCGCGAGACAAGTTTTCATTGACTGAGTAAACATGTGGATTATTTGAAATACCTACGTACATAAGAGAATTGCAAATCAGGAAATGACCTTTTATTTAACAAAAGTTGGGTTAGGAGCCGCATTCTTCTGGATTAGATTTGAGGTACGCAAGCTTATAATGTATAAGCTGACCAATACGCAGCTTCGCACGCGTAGTTTTACAACAAAAATATTAACCTCCTGCGCAGTTGGGTAAAAAGTAGCCTATGTCACCCGGGGATAGTGTAGCTTCCCAACAGTGAAAGAATTTTTTAAATCGGTAAAGTAGTTTCGGAGCTTATTCAATGCAAACAAACAAACAAACAAATCTTTCCTCTTTATAATATTATTTTTGTAGATATTGATATGTTCTTTAATATTGTAGGACATACTTTTGTTCTATCGTTAATAGTTTCCGCAGCGCATGCGACGAAAGACGTTTTAGGGCACTTTTTTACACCTTGGGTTACGTTACTTGAGTTATAGTAAGAATCCCTAATTTTTTCTAGCAATAAATATAGCTTATGTCACTCAAGGTGAATGTAGCTTTCCAATGGTGAAAGAAGTTTTGAAATCGGCACAGTAGTGTTTGAGTTTATTCATTACAAATATACACACAAAAATACAAAAAATACAAATATTTCCTCTTTATAATATTAGTATAGAAGTATAGATTAAAAATATACTCCGTTATGAGTAGGTACCACTTCTAAAATCTCTAAGAATTAAAACTCCAGCTTGGTAAGGAATCAAGTTCTGGCCTTGGCTTTATTAGTTTAAGTATACAATAATTAGAAACCTTTCAAGTTCTCTTTAGTAAATTTACGCTCTCATAAATGATTCAGATTCAGTTTGATCATTCAAGCTTAAGCAAACGGGTTTGGAAGTGCTGATAAAAATGAATTTCCAGATAACAGTAACTTTACAAACAGACAATAAATTATGCTACCTATTTAGAAGAAAGTTAAAACAACAAACTTAACGATTGTGATACATCTTGATTCATTGGCGGCCTGGTGATAAATTAAGAATGAATGGTATTTAGCGCAATTTATAACAGGTTGAAATTCTCAAGATTACCTGGCTATATAAAATTATTTTACCGACTGTGGAAGGTACGGTCTAATTTTTTTTATCATCACTAAAAACACATAAAACGAACAGACTCAAATCGTACAATATCTTCGAGATAACAACAAATGGGAGCTAAATGTGCTAAAACTATTATTGCAACGGCTCATCCAAGGGTATTTCATGCTTTAGTCCCTATCTCTTCCGTGCCCAGTGGAAGCCCACAAAACATACCGCTAACGGATGCTCGTTCATTTGCTGCTCCTGAATTTATCGCTGTCGTGCTACTAAATGTATATTCTACTCAAATTGCTAGCATACTTTATTGCATAGCATTCAGCTGAAATATAAAACGCGACACAGCCATTTTCGCGACTCCGAACTTACTACTTGGAAACTTAGCGCATCAACTTTACACCTTATTATGGGCGGGAACTGAATTAACACTTTTAATTCAGCAGACACAAATGTCGCGGGTGGCAATACCGGCAATTCTATATTTGGCGTAACAGTAATTGTCGCAGTATTTTAAAGGGTCGTAAAGCCAGAGAAATTGCACAATCCCTTGATGGTAAGTACACTTCCTTTTCCGGCGATAAACGAAATGGATAATTTTAAGAATTCGTAATTCTACAAAATCTTTCATGCAGTTTTACAATTCAAGTTGTTTACTCCTGTTTTATATTCGTATATGTTTTTTGTCTTATAGATTTAAAAAAAAAACTCGAGCAAACAGCAGGCATCGAATCGAAAAATAGTATCGAATACTAAATCCCACCAATCCGAAAAGTTTGCTTTTGCGATTCTCCGTGCAACTACAGTGGAGCATTGCAGTTTCACGTTAACCAAAGTTGACACTGTTTCCTCTCCAATCAGAACAGCAAATATAGTTTACAAACAGTTCTTTGCTGTTTGTGTTTTATTATTAGATTTCAGAGCCCTCAGCTAAACAGAGGCAAAATATTTGGTTTCAACGCATAGAAACCATTATGCAAGTGGAGGAAAATAACAAAGGTGTTTAAAAGATTTCTTGTGTGGAACTTGCAGAGAGCATAAAACGTCCAAAACAGAGACACAAAGGCGAAGGAAAAGACTCCGACGCCATAGTAGTCTAAACTTTTTGCATAATGAGCTTATTATTAAGGACACAGTAAATATCGCGTTTGAATTATCAGAGCTATTCCCAAGTGCCAACATGCAACGCATACCGCGAATACCAGTCGCATGCCACTATCAAATTACAGGCAATAATTACTAACAGTGGGAACAGTATGCGCTTTTGTGGTATTACGGAGCTTCTCTTAGATGCACTGTCAAAGGGCACTTTGTTATACAAAGATAATAACGGTCAATGACCGGGCATGCTTCATTTCATTGTAACTGGCAAACGGACTAACCATTTGGAATCTGAGCAAAGACAAAGGAGCAGCTTTAATGCAAACTTCCATTCCAGATTGCATTTATTAAAGTGAAAACATACTTTTAGCGACTAGTCTTTGGATTAAACCTTTTATCTACCCATTTAAATAGATTTCTTTGAAACTGTGTTAATTTTTTCCACTTTCAATTGCATTTTCGGTCAAATTTATGATGAAGAAGTCCTAACCAAATGCTGAAATTTTGCATGGTGTGTTAGAGCAGTAGGTTATCCATTCGTTTTGTTTTTTTTATTAACAACTCACGTACCTAATGTAATGATCACATACAGAAAAAGTTGTATATTTTTAAAATAATTTATCAAAATATTCGCTCATACCCAAATACATTTAATTTAGATCGAAACCCATGAAAATACCTACCCAGGTGAAAAAATATGAAAGATATTCTAGGTCACTCAGACGTGGCAAATCATTATTTGCAAACATAAATATATCGTAAACAACAGGAGGATAGCAGCAACAAAACATGGAGGTCGCCGATAACGAAAAGGTCGCCTTTGTAAAAGCGAGCAATAGAATCGTAAGAGATGACAATCAGAAGGGATCACGATATACGGATGTGGAATCCTCGCAGTAATACGAGTAGATTTGGGAACTACACGTAAAGAAGAAACTATCTGCCTGGAACCTAACCTATCGCTCGCGCGACTGAATACATTTTTAACCAAGTAAACCACAACCTTGGTTTTTAGACCATCGATAATTGGGATCTTGCAGGTCTATAATACCTTAAAATCGAAGGCTTTACCAGTGGCATAATGACACATTAAACCAACTACATATAATGTTATAGTAGAGCGGAAATTTGATTAGATGTTGTTTATATTATAGCCTATTACATTTTGAGGACTTACCTACTGTAAAACAAACTAAACACGCCTCTTCGTTCTTTTACTTAGGCTATTTGTATATGGTTCATTAAAAAATGGTTAGATAAATGTGAGCAATTGTGCTCACAATAGCAAACGCAGTAGATACACCTACACAGCTTGCTAGCGACATTGATGGATTTCGGTTGTATTGTGCATTTACTGTGCACAGCCTAAGTGCACTTTTCCGAGCCTAGTGAAATGTAAAACGTTCTGTGAAAATAAATCGCCCGGCAAAATTCGTATGCATGCTATGAACATATTTTTAGGTGCGATAAAAAGGCCGTGACGGCGCTGTCCGCTAGAATTTTTTCGTGTATTAAAAGCAATTTTTAAAAAGACTAGCTGTTGTAACTCTGCTTTAATACAATATGAGTTGGAATAAGAAAATAAAACACATGCTATAGACGACGCGAAGCCATGACCGATCGATAGCAATTTAAATACTCATCTAATCCTCTGATAACTAACTATGGAGCGCTGCAGTAGGGGTGTACGTACACTGAGGGTTGGACGGTCAGCTGCCGATAACTAAGAGGCATCTGACAACGGATTTATAGAGGGACGTGAGACCCACAATTTAACCAGTTTTCGAGCAAAACTACTATTTTAGCCGCCACTAACTCACTGTCAGACACTGTATAAGTTTCGTCTGGAAAACTTTAAAGGAAAATACTATTTCAACATGTCCGCGCCATTTGGGCTCAGACCGTTTGTAATTTCAGGACTTGGGTGAGCAAGGAACATAAAGTAGGCATAAATTTTTAAATATTGCGTCATTATTGCGTAATCAACACTCATTAAAGTAGTTATGGCCTATTACAGTGGCCAAAATTAGGTGATGAGCTCAAAATATAGAGCATGAATTTACAACTGAGTTGTTATTTTTATTGCAGAAGGAAAGGTGCTGGAAAATATCACAGGGCCATTCGTTTCCAATAAAAAACAAATAAATGCCGATCTATATTGAGATCCACATTGTTTCTCCCTCGTATCACAATCAGAAGATATTAAATGGGATTCTGGGGATTTTGTACAGGAAAGAGAGCCAGTTGATCGATCTATGGAATGTGCTTAGAAAGGTTAACAGAAATACTTCTGGCAAGTGACGTGAATACCGATGAATGAAACGATCTTGATAACTCTTTTAAGGTGCCTGCCTACATAGTCGGGAATGCCAATACGAATATTTTGCTGACATAGAAGTATTCAGAAATATTAGTTATACCGTGGGGTACCTAAGTACATTAGCTATGTACTTAAGCATAATAGAATAATCAAGTGAATTTGTAACAACCATGATGCAACCACTAGTTTTCAAACAAACAACAACCTAATTTAAATCGGTTCGTTTATTTGGACGATACGATGCCACGAAAAAATGTAAACAGACAAAGGCTTATACTTATAAAATCACTCATTTTCGAAATCTATAATATAAAACAAAGTCGGGTTAGTTACACCATTTTTAAATCAAGAACGACTGGACCGATTTTGCTGATCTTTGATTTTTTAGATTTGTATCCGCCCCGAATAGCATAATATCTATTAAAATATCGGAAAAAATAACGCAAAAATAAACTATGAAGGAAATTCATTTTCGTACATTTACATAGATGCACATAATGATGGCCAATTGACAATTCTACCGGGGCATTGACAGCCCGCGTCATATGCATGTCAAGGCGGTACGAAGTTCGGCTAGTTATGAATAAAGGAAGGAATTGAAAATCAATAGTTCTACCCATTCTCTAGAATTGAAATGTAAATCTAGTCCTACTATAACTGTAATCATAGGACTTTATTGGGGCATCTGTACCTATAGCCCAGAAAGGTATAATGCTCTTAAAAGTGGCAGTGAAAAGGGTTGGGTCAACTACAGATAAGGCCGGACAGTTACCAACGTCATTGCCAGATCGTAATTCTATCTCAACGGGATCCAATTTTATCACGATATCTTCTAAATTTCAAATTGAAAAGATTTCCTCAGATGTTTTGTCGATGGGCTGCCGTTTTTCGTAGAGATTATGAGATGTTTCAACACTTTGAGGTGACATTTTGCTTAATAAATGTATTTTTTTTATCAAATAATTTATCTCCATGATAAATAAAACTTTAAATTACGGTGAAATTACAGGGACATGAGGCTTTACACTTGTATGTCTTAAGTTGATACTTTACTTAATACTTTGATATAGGCGATGGTTACCACTTAACATCAGGTGGGCCATACGGTTGTTCTATATCAATCCAGGTCACAAAAAAGTTATTTTAAACGTAACAGACAGAAACCTGGTTAACAAATATAATTTGGAACTAAATTCAAAGAATTTCCACAGGCGTCTTTCAATCTATACTAATAAAACATACTCGTAATACATATATACTATACAAGAGGAAAGATATGTATTTTTGTGTGTGTTTGTAATGAATAAACTCAAAAACTAGTGTGCCGATTTCAATAATTATTACACCATTGGAAAGCTACAGTCACCCTGAGTGACATAGGCTATATGTATTGCTAGAAAAGATTAGGGATCCTTACTAAAACTTAAGTAACGTAACCCAAGGTGTAAAAAAGTGAACTAAAACGTATTTCGTCGCATGCGCTGCGGAAACTATTGATGATAGAACAAAAGTATGTCCTACAATATTAAAGAACATATCAATATCTACAAAAATAGTATTATAAAGAGGAAAGATTTGTTTGTTTGTTTGTTTGCATTGAATAAGCTCCGAAACTACTTCACCGATTTAAAAAATTCTTTCACTGTTGGGAAGCTACACTATCCTCGGGTGACATATGCTACTTTTTACCCAACTGCGCAGAAGGAGGGTAATATTTTTATTGAAAAACTACGCGTGCGAAGTTGCGGCTTGGTCAGCTAGTGCTCTATACTTCTAAAGCAATCAAAACATGAAGCCTAAATTAGAAATACAATGGTGAAATCGAATATAACTAAATATTTTACAAATGAAACAAAAATGTAGCCTATTGCTGCCTGCCTAGTCTGTGCTTACTTCCAAACGCTTTTTTGAAAAATATGTTAGTGGTAGAGGTAAATACAGACATTTCATTTCAGAATTTCTAACCTTATTCCAATTTTTATAATGTAAATTGTTTATATCGAGCGATGAGAACGATGGGAGGCATCCTGTAATATTGTTTATATCAGCTAAATCAATCCTACACACAACCACAAGATATCATGAATGTGTTCTGCTTGTGATAAGAGAATAAGTTAATAATAAATTGGTGGACTGGACAAGACTTGTATAGCCATGTCCAATCTAACAGTGAGTAATCAAAGTAGTCACCGCGTGGAACGTCGCTTAATCCCGCTCATCATCATCAGCCTACATTAGTCCACTGCTGGGCATAGGCCTCTCCCAATACGCGCCACTGAGCCCGGTCTTCGGCTCTTCAGTACTTGCCATTGGGAAGGTTTTGCCCATAATCGCCACGCTGGGCATGCGGGTTGGCGATCGCAGGGCACAACTTGTCGCGCCGTTGACGCTGCTACCCATCAGCGGACAGATTTAATTGCGCCCGTTAAGGAGGGCTATACCGCCACCAACAGGTCTCCAGAGCCTCGTCCACTAGTCGGCAGGATGCATACGTGCAGGTGAGGTAGACTATTGGGGCATTAAGATGTTAGGCTGCCCCCTTGCATCCCGCTCAGTTACTGTCAATTAACCAACCTCCGTGGCACAATGGGCGAATAGCAGACTGAGACGCGGGAGGTCACGGATTCAATTCCAGGTCTGGGATTGTTTTTATTTACAAAATAAAAATAATCAGTACATAGGCGAACTTAATGCTAGATACCATTATTGAAATGTCCAGTATTATTTATTTATTTATCTGGCTGATCTGATAAGAACCAACAGAGAATAAAACGAAGCAAATCTGGCAACGTCGTTGTTTTATACTTGCTTGGTTTTAATAACCTTTATTTATGTAAGTTCTGACGTAAGTATTTCAGTAGTGAAGTTAAGATCTACTGACAAATACTTTCAAGGTTTGATAGATAGGGAGTAAGGAGGTCCTAACAACACCTTTGGGAACCCAAGTAAACCTCACGGTGAGGTGCACCCTGCAACCAACTAACGTGGCTCTCGTACCCAACCCACCAATAAGGGCTATGGTCCAAACTCCTTATCATGAAAGGAAGGGAAGCCTTTGCATGATGGAAAAAGCAACGTAGGTATATGCGCGCGTCGGAGCCTCTACAAACAAGCAAAAGTAGAAGTAATTGCAATTACAGTGTAAACTCTATATAACGACACTCAAGGGACTGAGCATATTTTGACGTTATAAAGAGTTGTCGTTAAATGGAGAGAAGTAAAATCTGTATTAGAAAAAGAAACGTTTATTTCTGATTTGTCTTGTTAAATAGTACCTACAATAAATAAATAAATAAATATAAATATTGTTGGACATTTCACACAGCGCTATCTAGCCCCAAACTAAGCATAGCTTGTACTATGGGAACCAGATAACTGATAGAATACTTATATACTTTTTTTTTGTAAATACATACTATAATACATAGAGAAACAACCAGACCCGGAACAAATATCTGTAGATCATGCAAACATTTGTTCCGCAGCGGGAATCGAACCCGCTACCTCCTGCGTCTCAGCCGGCTATTCACCCACTGCGCCACGGAGGTCGTCAATAAAAATCTGTTTTCATTTTCTCTCCCGCCTCTATCGCGCGTATCATCAAAAAATTTTCGTCAATACACAGTGATTTTCTCTTACTATGTTCTCTTGCCATGTTTACAATTTGAAAGTTTGTGAGCTACTAAGAATATGACAACGTATAGATAAAATCCATCACTTCTACTAACAACAATCTGCAGCTACACGTGCAAGCAATCCCATTTTGTAAACAAAAGAACGGATTTCTTAGAAAGTTTGGTGTGTATGATGCCAACAGTCGAGTTTATTATGGTCTAGGATAATAAAACGACAAAATGATATACACAGCTGCGCAGTTTTTACTAATTTGGCAACTTAAAAAGAACTTTTTATTACAAATTGTTGTCGTTATTGAGAGTGGGTGTAATGCTATACAGAGTGTACCATTGTATGCAAGACAAGTTAAAACGAGTGACGTTATATGGAGTTTACACTGTAATTAATTCATATAAAATGAAGGTTTGTTTATTATAAAGATTTTTTGTAACTGAGTTTATGACGAAAAACAAGACTTGAACTAATGTGTTAGTTGGCACGATAATGCGGCTTTTGCGAAACTAATTTCATGCCGCGTGAGCCAAAGCAAAATCTGTAATATCGCGTTTAACGTTAACTTATTAATTTTGTATCGCAATTAAGTACAGTTCCCGGCTGTTATATTGGCACATCTGAGACTGTAACTACAAGGTGTTTCGGTAAATGTACCTAGTTTTATTATTTACTAGCTGACCAATCTGCAGCTTCGCACGCATAGTTTTTCAATAAAAACATTACCCTCCTTCTGCGCAGTTAGGTAAAAAGTAGCCTATGTTACCCGGGGATAGTGTAGCTTCCCAACAGAGAAGGATTTTTTTAAATCGGTCCAGTAGTTTTTGAGTTTATTCATTACAAACATACACACAAAAATACAAATCTTTCCTCTTTATAATATTAGTAAGTACTCGTATAGATGATCACTTTGTAAAAATCATCTGTTTTACAAGCATTACAGTAGTCAAACGTTTTGTATCTAGGTGATAGGCACAAAGTTTAGCAAACCGCTTTACGGGTTTTCCCTGAATTTTAAGTTCGAAATTCATTGTTATCTTTAATGGTTAGTATCACCTCCACTGATTTGAGATTGTATATTTGATCTATACTTAATATTATAAAAAGGAAAGATTTGTTTGTATTGAATAGGCTCCGAAACTACTGGACCGATTAAAAAAAATATTTTACTGTTGGGAAGCTACACTATCCCAGGGTGACATAGGCTACTTTTTACCCAACTGCGCAGAAGGAGGGTAATATTTTTATTGAAAAACTACGCGTGCGAAGTCAGCTAGTGTAGTATAAAGAGGAATTTGTATGTTTGTAACGAATAAACTCAAAAACTACTGGTCCGATTTCAAAAACTCTTTCACCATTAGAATGCTACATAATCCCTGAGTAACATAGGCTACTATTTACCCAACTGCGCAGAAGGAGGGTAATGTACAGAAAAATTGAACAACTACGCGTGCGAAGCCGCGGATTAGTCAGCTAGTATAAAACAAACAATATTTTATGCAAATGAAAATTTTTTTCTGCAGGCCGAGTTCACGGTATTATTATAGAACTCAATCTGCAGAGAGGCTTGCTCTACAAAATTGAAACTAGACAATCTTGGCGAACATTTGCGTATCTAATAATAATTATTAACTTGTAGTAAATAATCTGTTAGCAATAACCATTAACTTCAACGAACATGGCCTAAGTTTCTAGGATTTCGCCGGACTACCGTTCACCTTTATGAGATAACTTTCTAGGCATCCAAATGGCAAACTTCGCATTTCTACTGACTTTTCAGTAAACATTAACATTCTGAGAAGGATCTATGTAAAATTACCTTACTTTATAAGGTATAACTAGTTTCACTACTTTAAAATTGTAATTTATACTAAGAGTTGTTTTAAAATTGTTGAATTTTGCCCTTAATCTATCAATCACAGATGTATATAGAAAATTTTAGCAGAATTTTAGAGAGCTAAGATTATCTACGAGTAAGTAATCTTAATGAGTAAGCTTAATGAAACTAAATGAATTTTTAATGGACGGTTGAAAGCAACGAGAAAACATTGGACAGAGAATGTGTGCATTGCGGAAAGAGGACTGCGAGTTTAATTTTGTTTTGGAAATTTAAGTACCTACCATTTTTTTGTTTTCTGTAAACATTAACATTCTGAGAAGGATTTATTACCTTACTTTATAAGGTCTAGCTAGTTTCACTACTTTGAAATTCTATTCTATACCAAGAGCTGTTTTAAAATTGTTGAATTTTGCCCTTAATCTATCAATCGTAGACGTATTTAGAAAATTTTAGGTTCATTGGAGAATTCGAGTTTAATTTGCCTACTATTTTATTAGTATTTTTACTTTTTAGTGTTATCCGAACACTAACGGAAAATTCCAAGACTTTTAAAACCATCTAGGTATTAGATTAGGTATTTTCAAGTCCCGTCTAGGCTTGAAAATACTTGAGATGGTTTTCAAAATATTACTATATTAGAGGTACATTTCGCTGTGCCAGTATTGAGTTAAATTCCTATTATTGACTGAGCTCAAACTAAGATTTTTTTGGTAGGTAAGTAGTTAGCTCCATTTCCTAGAACCAAAGAATACTAACTATAACTTTACTGGGTACTAGCAAATCGAGATAACGTATAGAATTTTGACATTTCTATAATTGAAAACTGTCCTAAGTAATAGAAACTAAGTAGCAAAAAATGTGTTAATACGATTTGAGTTCTGTGATCACAAATACAAATAGTGACAAAGGAATTTATTTATTGACCGAGCGAGCGATGCGTCTCAGTCTAGAGCAATGGTTCCCAACCAGTGGTCCGTGGACCACCAGTGGTCCGCAGAAGCTAAAATATGGTCCGCGAATGATTTTAAATTTAGCGGTGAGCCGTTGGTCGCCGTGCCGTTGAGTCGTTTTGGTGTAAGGATTTCTTATACTAAACTTCGAGAAATCGCCTTGCACTATTTTATGGTTTTCTCAAGAACTTATTTATGTGAACAAGGATTTTCTACTTTGTTAGTAATTAAAAACAATGCGAGGAATCGTTTGAAAGTAAGTGATGATTTGCGTGCAGCTTTGAGTAACAATATTAGACCTAGGATAACTCATGAAGAAGATGCAAGCTCAGAAATCACATTAACGCTAAATTAAGTTAACTTTATCCTAAAAATATTATTTTTTATTTTTATGTAATTTCCTATTGAGTTTTTAATTAAAGTTTCAGTTTGATTATTACAGTTTATTTTTATTATACCCCTGTGAGTGGTCCCTGCTAACAAGAATAATATAAAAGTGGTCCCTGACCAAGAAAAGGTTGGGAACCCCTGGTCTAGAGATTGGCCAAAAAACGCTTTTTTCCGTCTGTCAGTCTGTCGGTTCCTACATTATTTATTTAGACAATCGCGATTTTTGTTTGGGGGGAAAACGGGAAAGTTTGTAGCGTTATTTATAGACAGATTTCAATAAAATTTGAGAGGCAATTTTAAAGGACTTCATTCTACACAAGATGTACTTAGTAAAAAATACCCAAAACGGGGGAGTGGAGGGGGGAAAGGGGAGGAAGTTTGCTGTGGCGTTATACATATAGGGAAGGATAACAATTTTTGATTTTTTTTTCTGAAAACTTATACCTACCATTCAGACTACGCAGTCCTCTCCGCCTCCACGAGCCGAACCCCAAGTCACCCAGATTCGACCTCCTAGGACCAAGCGAACGCGAGTAATCGCTAAAACCATCGATATACATATCAGAAGTCAAGATTCGACATTACTTCTATGTCACCATATTTTTTTTGCGTTTTATTTTGTACGTGTGTCGTGTCAAATAAATGTTTTCATTTTTATATTATGTAGGTACACACAGCTACACATCAAGCTATACCTCTCATTTTACGAAAAGCCTACACTATGCGAGGTCAGCTTATACTGGAAATGTATAAGCTTGATGTGTAGCCGTGTGTACTACGCGCATGGCGTAGGTACTATGTCCATGGCTAAAACTTACCTATACCAATATTTTGCTCAAAAGTCTACCATAGGCATAGACCTATTGTAAAATTCAAGCACCTGCAATTCGATTTAAAATTGGACTTTCTTCGCATTATAATAAAACACATCCAGCCAAACTATGAAATTTTTTTTTAATTTTGTTAGACTCTTATTAGTGTTAAGCTCGCCTTTGTACATGCCCATTTTGTAAGTTGTTTTGTCTGTAATCTATTTGTGTACAATAAAGAATAAAGGAGGACATGGAAAATTTACGTTCTATGGGCTCGCGAGGTCTACTGTTCTAACAGAACCACTAGTTAATAATTTGACGAAGTCTGCCTCTTAAAATAGTAGGCCAATCTTAAATATCATAAGATAGAGCCAATTCAAAATACATGTTTTTGAACTTCTTGACTAGCAAAAGATCCCATTGTTCTGAGCCAGGTGAGGGAATAATAAAGTTTCCTAAATTAGCACAATGAATGTATTGTTTCAAGCCGCAGCCTGTTGGCGTTGTTTTGGCTACAAATATAATAGACTACACACTTTACAAATTAACAAGTAATTTAGTTTTAATTGGTTGCAATAGGCGCTGGTATTGTGTTTGAAAACACATGGTCCTATGACACTTATTATACAATCATGGATCTTTTTAACCGCAGTATTTCTAATACTTCCTTTGCCCAATTCAACACGTGTGGGGCTGGGGAAGCCGAGCTAATTATTTATGTTACACTATATATATTAAAATGATGACATGAGTTGAGTAGGTACACGCAAGGGCTATGTCTACGTAGCTGCTGCACTACCTTTTGCTTCTGGTTTCAGCTGAAAATCAGCGTTGGGTGCTTAACATCCAACATTATGCTGAGCTGAACGCTATTTTGGTACGCAGACACATGAGTCGAACTTGTTTTATTGGATTCAATTGTATCTACTGTTCTTTAAAATTATTTCATGTGTCATTTAGTGTGTGCCAAATAAATGATTATTCTATTCTATTCTACTCAATTTATGTCATCATTTTACAAGACCTACCACCCGATTTGGTGCCGGAGGACACAAAATAAATGGGTACTATTCTGTGCCTAGAATGTGAGTAACTCGTTAG
This sequence comes from Philereme vetulata, assembly GCA_918857605.2. Lineage (NCBI taxonomy): Eukaryota > Metazoa > Arthropoda > Insecta > Lepidoptera > Geometridae > Philereme > Philereme vetulata. The sequence continues at coordinate 3,576,774 of OU975449.1, read as the reverse complement.
TGTTAATTTCGTAGTATTTTTATTGTTTTTATTATAAAATTATGTTCCTAAGTCACCATTAAATAGTTTTATTATTATAGTGTTTTGATGTGCCGATGATTTTCCTAAGTGCCTATTCACGCGGCGTATTTTAAAGGCGCAGAAGAAATGCGCTGACGCGTGGCTGACGCGCTGCAAACGCGATTCCAATGATTTTTTGAGAATCTAGGGGCGGACGCAGTAAACGCGCCTTCGTGAAACGCGAGTCGTTTGGGCGTTTAAAATACGCAGTGTGCATAGACGCTAAAATTAATAAATAAATATTACTGGACATTTCACACAGCGCTATCTAGCCCCAAACTAAGCAGAGCTTGTACCATGGGAACCAGATAACTGATAGAATACTTATATACGTTTTTTTTTGTATACTTATAATATATAGAAAAACAACCAGACCCGGAACAAATGTCTGTAGATCATGCAAACATTTGTTCCGCGGCGGGAATCGAACCCACTACCTTCTGCGTCTCAGCCGGCTATTCGCCCACTGCGCCACGGAGGGCGTCAATAATGAAATGTAAATTTATAAAAACGCGAACTCATTGTAATTTTTTTATAAAATATATTTTAAAAAAGTCTGCAAAGCTTACTTCAAGTCAGGAACCGAAGCATAACGTCTGAAAATTATATTGCGCGTTTCTTACGCGTTTACCCGTATTTTCACGCCTTCGTAAATATTCGTTGGACTTTGTCTTACTAAAGTTGCGTACTTGTTAATCTTCAATTGAGAGCAAAGATTATCTACGAGTAAGTAAACTCTAGCCTAAAGAAACTAAATGAATTATTAATGGACGGTTGAAAGCAACGAGAAAACATTGGACAGAGAATGTGTGCATTGCGGAAAAAGGACTGCGAGTTTAATTTTGTTTTGGAAATTTACCTACAATTTTTCCGTTTTGATTATAAGATCTTATATATAAGTTCTCTAAAATTAATGCGAGAATTTGTATTGTGAGTAATCTTAACTAAATATAGATAAATATTATGGTGCTGCGTCAAAACATCAAAATACGAAATTACTTAGATAATAACTATACTGGTAGTCTGGTAGAGACCTGTTTTAGTCAAGATTGGCGTTTTTTTTTAAACTTTTATCATGCCCAATAATCATTGCTACAAAATGTTCTTACTCAGGTTACTCTAAAAACGTTAGTTTGATCAAAACTTACCGTAAAATTCAGCACTTTTAGCACAAGGTCTGTCCAATGGTTCAATTAAAGTTCAATTCATGGAACAGAACGTCAACACTGCACTAACCAAGCGACTTCCCTTTACACTGTATCACGTCCGTATAGTGTTAGAGAGCGAAACCGTGGCATTACTTGCCTTCATTCAAGACTCGTCTTACTGAAATCACTCGTGTGTTTCACGGGCCTCGCGGATGCCGGCTTGCACCGATCTGTTGTCTTCCAATACATAAACAAACGGAATGAGATGAAGCTAGCCGCGCTTCACATCATATACTTGCATTATCACTGCTTAAAATTCCCACAAAAAACATTCAAACAGTCCCACTTACACAATAAAAACAAAACATCTTACTCTAGCAAACCTTTTCATATATCTTTCGGAAAACTTGGTTTTTAGAGGACAATACACAAAAACAACGTGGAGTAAGAGCAAGATTAGCGCTAGTGTGACGTATACTCTTCCGCGTCTGCGCGTTGAAAGCGCGATGCGTTCTTCACAGACTTACAGTGGGGCCAATTTAGACACTCGGTCCCTACAAACAGAGTCTACTTACGAGGGTGGCATCACCCTTGATTGCAGCTTATCAAACCGAACCGGACGATTTTGAATCCTATTGTCTGGGATCAAGGGATGATATTAGGATGAGGAGGTAGTAAAAACATTGCAGGCGCGCCCATCACGTGCTTAGGGGAACAGATGATCTCAGTTTGGTGAACCCAAAAACCGAACTAACCCTCGCAATACCAGGGTGTTGAACTATCAAACAAAAAAATCAAATTATAGAGATATCATCTGCTACCTATTTGTTTAGATTCGAAGCTGGAGGGCGGCCTGTAAGAACTTGGGACCCAGACGCATTCTCTTAGAAATCACTAGGTATCCTTGACACAATATTGTACCTACTTACTTATATTAGGTTGGGGAAAAAGTTTCTTCGCATTTTTTATGAAAATTCAAAACATTTTTTAATATAGTTTATTTACATTTAACTAAAGTATGTAGGTACATTTTGTTCGATAACTTTTTGCCATCTTGTAGGTAGGGACATGATCCCATTGCTATAGAAATTTTGGGGCTTCTGATCAAAATACCGCGACAAGTAGTTTTGGCAGTCCTCTCGTGATGTTAACCTGACACTGTCTAAAGAATTCTGAAGAGACCGAAACAGGTGGAAATCTGAAGGTGCAAGGTCAGGACTATACGGCAGACGGATTAACACCTCTCAGCCAAACTCTCTTAATTTTTGCTGAGTGGCTAAAGATGTGTGAGGTCTAGCGTTATCATGATGAAAAACCACAACCCTTCTGTTGATTAATTCCGGCCGCTTTCTCTCAACTTCTTGCTTTAATCTCATCAGTTGGTCGCAGTAGAGTTCAGAATCGATGGTCCTGCCTGGTGGTAACAGCTCATAATGAATAATGCCCTTCCAATCCCACCACACACACAGCATCACCTTGTTGCGAGTTAACCCGGGTTTCGCCACAGTCTGTGAAGCCTGGCCGGCCTTTGACCACGGCCTTTTTCGCACGTTCTTGTCGTACGTACAGTTATCAGCTTCTTCAAAAATGGTTCGGTTTCATTACGTCGTAATAAAGAATCACAAATGAGTACACGGTTCATTAGGTTTCTTTCAGTGAGCTCGTGGGGTACCCAAATATCGGGCTTTTTTTGTGTACCCAGTTTTTTTCAAATGCGCCAAAACTGTTTTGTGGTCAATTCCCAGTTTTTCAGTTACGTTGTAACTACTGATATGCCGATCTTGCTACAATTTTTCAAAAATGGCATCAATTTTATCCATAATAGGGCGACCAGAGCGACGTGCATCTTTGAAATCAAAATTTCCGGATTGAAAATGCTTAAACAAAATTTGTGCTACTCTCACAGACACTGCACTAGGTCCATAAACATCGCAAATTTTTTTCGCGGCTTGCGTTGCATTTTTGCCTTTTTTGTAGTAAAATTTTAAAATGTATCGAATTTCTTCCTTAGATTCACTCATCTTTACAGTACGAAAAACAGATAAAAATCACATATTTTCCTAATTTGAATTTGGAATTATCTTCTTTAAAATTTAAACTTTGAATGATATCAAAACCAGCCAGATACAAATAGTATAGCCAAAGAGATTTTATTACAAGTTCATACATACTATAATGCGAAAAGACTTTTTCCCCAACCTATTATCATTTTCGGAGTAAAAATTATTATTAAATTATTTTTTGTTTACCTATTTATATTTTGATGGTGTGCAATAACTATCTATCTATCTAAAGTAATTCTGTAAGTACCTAATGGTTTTACCACATATTACCTAATAATGTACTCATAATTACGTTTCGTTAAGACAATTTAGATTATTTTCGACGTATCTTTAGCAGGAAGCGTACAATACATAATATTAATTTATTTTCTGACTTTAAATAAATACAATACAGTTAAATAAGAAATCAATTTATACTGTGTTTAGGTAGTGTGTGTGTATCATGAACGGTATTTTATATTGCTTGGGGTCCAGTCTCGCCAATCTTCTTTAACCAACTATGCTAGTCCTTTTGAAGGTATATGCTAATCCAAACTATAGTTACAGCTATAATATACAAACTATAGTTCTAAAGCAAACGTGCATGGGAAATATTTTGTTTTCTTTACTACAACTACTGGCACAGATTACCTAGGGCAGTATTCCGCAAAGTATGTGCCGCGGCACACTGGTGTACCGTGGTCATTAATTGGTGTGCCGCAAGAAAAATCATTTTTTTTATAAAATTATAAAGGCGGACGGAAATGCAGCCCAGTCAACGATTACTCCAAATTTGGATCGCCTTTGCTCAATAAAAACAAGCTGTTTCGCATTAAATACAACATAGGCTTTAAAATTAAGTGTAAGTTTCTGAATTGATTAAAAGATAAGAATAACGATAATTATATGTTTAAAATTTGATTTATTATTTATGGTGTACCTCTGAAATTGTCCGATTTCGTAAGTGTACCTTGAACACAAAAAGTTTGCGGAACACTGATCTAAGGGCACGTATAAGGATACGCAGCGCGTTGCACGTCGCGTGATGCGTCGTGCCGCGTGCGAAGCGTCACGCGATTCTCCGTTCACCTGCGACGCGGACGGCCCCGCGTCATTGCTCGCTGCATCACACGCACAAATACGAATATACGACGATATGTTGCCTAATTCAGTCGACGCGGCGTGCACCACCGCGACTAACGCTGCGTGCGCTACGATGTCCGACGCGTGTTCCGCCGCGAGCAACGGTACATAGGGGGCACGTGAGATTCAAACAGGGGATTAGAATAACGATTGATCACGATGGGGAGGGGATGTTGTGACAATCACGTGTATGTTGTCCGTGCGACCATGTGAAATCGCGAATGAGCGAATTTATGTCTAAAAAGCAACAAATTTGACCTTCCATGCGCGACCTTGTGCGATTTTCAGTATCTGATTTTATTATTATTATTTATTATTAAGAGCCTGTAGCAGTGGCGTAGCGTGCCTTGTCGGGGCCCCGTATAAAAATTTTTTTGGAGGCCCTTATATGGAGGTAAAGATTTTTCACAAAAGAAAAAAAATATTGTGAGAAGTAATATTTATTTATCACATAATTTACCCATTTTACAAATAAAAATCGAATTTTAAATATTCACTCTCCTTGCCTTTTTATCGGCAAACTGATTTATTAAATCATTTATGGCTGATGATGATTTTAGTTTTTCTAAAGTTTCTGCCTCTATGGACAATAGTGAGATGTCTGACAGCCGTTCTTGTCCCATCGAAGTTCTTAAGTAATTTTTTATTAGTTTTAATTTTGAAAAACTTCTTTCTGCCGTTGCGGTTGTAACTGGAAGCCTCAAGAATAAAAAGCATGCTGTGATTACCTCGGGAAAACTGGATGCAAGACTATTGAATTTTACTAGCAATAATTCAATGAGTTCTTTAATGGAATAAATTTTTTTAATTTCAGAATTTAAGCATGTTTTTAGAGCCTTTAATTGGTCACAAAGATTAAGTGAGATGTCTTTACTGTATTTAGCAGACAGTTTTCCGGAAGCGTTTAATATCTCTTCGCTTGAAGAAGATAGGAGTTTCTCCAGTTGTAATATTTCGAATATACTACTCAGGTTGCAAAGGCTCTGAAATCTTTCTTTAGTTTGAGAAATTAATATATCTAAACAGCAATAGTATACATTGACTTTGAAATAGGATTCCGGGTCGGAAATTCTCTCATCTTGTGATAACTCATCAAAAAAACGCTTCGTTATCTTTCGCCTACTGTTTTTAAAAACAGTTGTTACCCCCCACTTTTTTGCTAAATCTTTGGATTCATTTAGCAAACTATTAAATGAATTCTGATTTCTTAATTGGCACAGTCTATTTAAAAGATTACTTAATAAAATACTAGATTTCTGTAAGTCATTATTTTCATGCTGTAGAGCTTTAGAAACAGGATTAATAATTTCAAATAGTGAAGAAAAAAATGTAACGAGCACTAAGAAATCAAAACTCTCTAAAATATTAATTATACTTTTACATTCTTCACGTTCATTTTTTTTATTTGAAATTAAATTTAGTTGGTACAAAGTTTTCATGATTAGTAAAAAATTTTTCTTTACTGCTAATAAAGCGTCGTTCCTAGAAGACCATCTGGTAGGACATACCTTTTTAAGGGTAATCAAATATTTTTCAGATGAATCGTCACTTAGCATAGCCCAGCGTTTTATACTATTGCCAAAAAAAGTATATATTTTTTCTAAATTATCGAAAAAAGTCGATACTTCACGAACATGTCTCGCAGCATCGTTCAAAACCAAGTTTAAAGCGTGCGCAGCACAATGAACATAATCGGCATTTGGAGCATGCTCTTTTATTAGGGTTTGTAATCCTCCATACACACCCGACATAACATTTGCTCCATCGTATCCCTGTCCTCTACATTTAGTCATTTGACTAAATGTAGAGGACAGGGATACGATGGAATTGATTTCAATTCCATATTCTTTAGTCAAATTTAAAATGACAGTTTTCAGACCTGCAGCACTGCAATCGGTTACTGCTATGAATCCTAAAAAGGACTCACAGATTTTTATTTCTTTAGGCACATTATCATCATTTTCTGTAACCGAGATATATCGAAAAACTACAGATAGTTGGTCAATTTTTGACAAGTCTTGTGTTGTATCCAGAATTATTGTCAGAAATGGAGCTTTTTTAATTTCTGAGATAATACTGTTCCTAACGTTAGTACCAAGCAAACTAATAATTTCGTTTTGAATCGTAGGGCTTAAATAATTTATTTCACCTTTCGGTTTTAGAAAAAGTTCTTTTAAAGTTGCATCATAGTTAGATAGCAGACGTGAAATTGCCATAAAATTGCCAGAATCAGAATCATGCCCCCTCAAAGGTAGATTACAAGATACTAAAGTAATTATAACATTAATTATACGATGCAGTACATCTCTCCAGAATGTAATTTTACTATCGATTTCACTTTTCAATAGAGTATCGATGGTATTTCCTTGCAACCAATTATTATAAGAGAGTGAGGCACTAATATGCTGCTGTGACTTTTCATGGTCAAGAATAGTTTGTGTGAAATTGCTTCTAACCGAAACACCGTTAACCCAAGCAGAGGAGTACGATTTGTTTTGACGATCTGCTAATAACCAACAGAAGTGACAGTACGGTTTGTTTAAAACGTTAGAATAACATAACCATGGTCTTATAATTTTTATGCCTGCCTGATTGAAATATGAATAATAATAAGCTGAAAAAGGTCGGTTATTTTCTGAAACTTTTGGAAATGGTCCTTGTGGTTTAAATGGACCCAATTTAAAAATTATTTTTCGTTCGCATTCAGTTAAATTGTCACCAAAATTTCCTTTATCTGATGAAATTATATTACAATCTGCATTATCTGCAGATATATCAGAATCGTTGACTTGGGGTTCCTCGATTTCTGGATGGACATCCGATAAAGTATGTGCTTGGCTTTCTTCTATTTCCGGATGGATATGTGACGAAGAACATGCTTCAGAAGAATCTAAAAATAAACGAGTAATTGTTAAAAAATAAATACGAATGCTTTGATACTAAACTAAAAAGAGTTATATATAAATAAATAACGTTACTAAGGGTCACAGTTAGAGTGTTCAGTTCAGACGCACACAGATTCTACGCGGATTGTGCTCGTACCTATTAGTAGATACAAAATCACCTGCAGCCCGTCCGTGCATTACTATACACCTGCGTGCTATTTAAACGCAGCGCGTAGTGTAGTGGCCATACAAAACGAGAACCCGAAAGCGAGTCTGCACATCTGAAGTTCTCAACACGCAATTAACGATACGATACGGACTGATAAACAAACAACAAAACAAATCGATCCTATAGATAAGTTAGAATTTTGTTTTTTTTAATCAAGGCACGGAACCCTAAAAACAGTATAATTGTGAAAATCGAGGGGGGAGACAACTTTTTGTGACGGACAGATGGACAGACCGAAATTAAAAGATTTCCTTGTTTATCACTACGGGCCCCTAATAAATGGGTTGGGTAGTAGTGTAGTACTTACCTTTCCAATCTAAATCACTCACAGTATCTTGTCTCTGAAAAAATGAAGAAATTTTGGGCACTTTTTTTATAACCTCGTCCCTTTTCTGTTTAATTTTTCTTTTCTCAGCGCCGCTGGGATAATCTCTTTTCCTTTCACTCATTTCTTTTACAAATCGTTACTAATACTGCTAAACCAGAAGAACAATATTGTTTGTACTGAATTACAATGTAATGCACATTTATATAAAGCGCGTAAATAAACAGTGCACTGCACTCCGTGGTTTAACATCCAATGCAAAGTACAACAACGTACACGTACATCGCGATATCGATGAAGGATTCCCGGGGATTCCCCGCTGAGTTGAAGATGAAGTAAGTAAAACGGGGAAGTCCCGCAGCCCGCCATAACGATGTAGTGTTGCCAACTTTTGAACGCACGCTTAAGGCGGGAAAAAAAGGAATTGCTTTATAGAATTTTGTCATTTTTAAAATAAAATAAATTAGAAAGTTTTTATTCTTTTTCCTTACACACTTTGGGGGCCCCCGTGGCCCGGGGGCCCCGTATAATTGATACGGCAAATACGGCGGTAGCTACGCCCCTGGCCTGTAGTGTCCCACTGCAGGGCAAAGGCCTCCCTTCCTTCTCTCCAGTCTTCTCTATTTTGGGCTATTGTGGACCAAACCTGTAAATGGGCATCAATTTCGTCCCTCCATCTTCGCCGCGGTCTGATTTTATGATAATTTTAAAATATTTTTTTATATACATATTGGTAGACGTATTGCTGGACATTTCACACAGCGCTATCTAGCCCCAAACTAAGCAACTCTTGTAGTAAGGGAACCAGATAACTGATAGAATACTAAATACTTTTTTTTTAAATACATCCTTATAATAATAGGTTGAGGAAAAAGTCTTCGCATTATACCTAGTCAGGTCATAAATTCTGTCACATGTTTAATATAAAATAATTGAAACAAGTTTATTCATTATGTAACCATTTATATATCAAAATGAACTTAACAAAACATAGATTCTTACGACACTAAAGTTTATTCAAAATGACCTCCGTGATTTTGAATACAGGCCTTCAATCTGCGCAGCCAGTCGTCTATCGCAGCACGAACGAGGTCCATGTCAATATCGGCGGCTGCCTTAATCAAGGATGTCTTGAGTGACTCCAAATTGGGATGAGGCTTTGAGCACGCCTTTTCCTCCAAGAGTTGCCATATCTTGTAATCTAACGGATTCAAATCTGGACTGGAGGAGGCCAGTCTTCGTGCCGGATGAAGTCGATTTCACGCGCCGCCAGCCAGTCTTGTGTGCTCTTCGCTCCATGAGCTGGCGCCGAATCTTGTTGGAATACCCAGTGCCTGTTATTGAACATGGTATGAGAAACAGGTTCCACAAGGTTCGTCAGGACTGTATTTTGATACACAACTGCATTCGTTTTTACACCTTTCTCACAAAAATGTACCTCTGTTAAGCCCCAATAAGAAACTCCCAGCCATACCATGAGCGAGGATGGAAAATGACCTCGTTGGACACGCGGAATACGGTTGCTCGCTTCTTCACTACTGTGTGCGTACACCTTATCATTTTGTTTGTTGTAGCTCTCTTCTACGGTACAAATTTTTCATTCGAAAAAAGAATTTCCCGATATTTTTTTCCCGCGTACCGCTTCAACAAAGCGCGGCATCTCTTCAGTCTCAGGTCCATTAGACGAGCATTCAAACGATGTCCTGTTTTTCTTCGATATGCCCGAAGCCCTAAGTCTTGATTTAACACCCTTTTCAACGTGGTTCTGCTTAACCCCATCTGAAGGGCCAACAGTTTCTGCTTACGTTTGGGATTTCTTTGAATTCGCGCCTTCGCAGCTTTTATCACTGCTGGAGTCCTAACAGACCGAGGGCGACCACTTCTTGACCTGTCATTACACTAGAGTCTTCATTGTATCGTTTGATGGTGCGATAAACGAATCTTTTGGTTATATTCAAATTTTTCAGTATGTCAAAAATTTGAATTGGCGCGTAACCGCAACGATGCAAAGCAATAACTGCAACACGGTCTTCTTTAAGCGTCCACTCCATATTTAAAACTGAGTAAAATTCTAAAAAGTATACATTTTTATTTTCATGAACAATTCGAAATTCGAATTCTATAAACTTTTTTGTGGCCAACATTCTAAATGAAAAGTTTTTACTGTGTGACAATACTTATGACCTGACTAGGTAGTATGTATGAACTTGTAATAAAATCTCTTTGGCTATACCATTTGTATCTGGCTGGTTTTGGTATCATAAAAAGTTTAAATTTTAAAGAAGATAATTCCAAATTCAAATTAGGAAAATGTGTGGTTTTTATTTGTTTTTCGTAGGTACTGTAAAGATGAGTGAATCTAATGAAGAAATTCGATACATTTTAAAATTTTACTACAAAAAAGGCAAAAATGCAACGCAAGCCGCGAAAAAAATTTGCGATGTGTGCCATTTTTGAAAAAGTGGAGCAAGATCAGCATATCAGTAGTTACGACGTAGCTGAAGAACTGGGAATTGACCACAAAACAGTTATGGCGCATTTTAAAAAAACTGGGTACACAAAAAAGCTCGATATTTGGGTACACCACAAGGTCACTGAAATAAACCTAATGAACCGTGTACTCATTTGTAATTCTTTATTACGACGTAATGAAACCGAACTATTTTTGAAGAAGCTGATAACTAGTGATTAAAAGAGGATCACGTACGACAAGAACGTGCGAAAAAGGTGGTCAAAGGCCGGTCAGGCTTCACAGACTGTGGTGAAACCCGGGTTAACCCGCAACAAGGTGATGCTGTGTGTGTGGTAGGATTGGAAGGGCATTATTCATTATGAGCTGTTACCACCAGGCAGGACCATCGATTCTGAACTCTCCTGCGAACAACTGATGAGATTAAAGCAAGAAGTTCAGAGAAAGCGGCCGGAATTAATCAACAGAAGAGGTGTGGTTTTTTATCATGATAACGCTAGACCTCACACATCTTTAGCCACTCAGCAAAAATTAAGAGTTTGGCTGGGTGTTAATGCATCCGCCGTATAATCATGACCTTGCACCTTCAGATTTCCACCTGTTTCGGTCTCTTCAGAATTCTTTAGGCAGTGTCAGGTTAACATCACGAGAGGACTGCCAAAACTACTTGTCGCGGTATTTTGATCAGAAGCCCCAAAATTTCTATAGCAATGGGATCATGTACTTGATGACAACTACTTGATGGCAAAAGGTTATCGAACAAAATGGTACCTATATACTTTAGATAAATGTAAATAAACTATATTAAAAAATGTTTTGAATTTTCTAAAAAAATGCGAAGAAACTTTTCCCCCAACCTAATATATAGAGAAACAACCAGACCTGGAACATGTAAATATCTGTAGATCATGCAAACATTTGTTCCGCGGTGGGAATCGAACCCACTACCTCTGCGTCTCAGCCGGTTATTCGCCTACTGCGCCGCGGAGGTCGTCAAATTAAAACAAATTAAACAAACATTAAACATTAAAACAAATTCTCCGATATGTTTTACTAATAAAAATACACATGCGGTTGGGGCAGTCTTAAACATCACGTATCATCAAGGGGGATGTGGGAGTAAAGTGGCCGAAAAAACCTCGCGTGGTTATAGGACGACCCCATATCAAGCAAACGTATGCACGGTCTAATACAAAGCGCGACGCGACGCACCGCGCGAAGTAGGTACAATGCACCGCGTCTCTATAACCGTGCCCTAATAGCTCTACGGTGACAAATCATTGGGACTTCCCAACTTTTGCCGATTAAACTTGGTGAATTTCACTGCACTTGGATTACCTACAAATTTCAATGCAAGGAAAATATAAGAAAAATATAGGTGAAAATAACACAAGAGAAAAAACTAAGGATGGTAGATTAAAAGTATTAACCGTCATAAATGTATAAACGGTATAAAATCATATTTAAATAAATAAACAGAATTTTAAATAACATAGAGAACCCATATTAAAACAATTTTTTTTTTAATTTTATTTTTAATCCACAGAAAACATCAAAGATAATATTTTTTCACAAATTGACAGATACGTTCCGAATAAATGGCAGTTGGTCAAGGATAAATCTTTATAAGTAATACTTTAATATGTATAATTATAATAATATTCCAATATAATAAAACATTAATAAGCCATACGATCACATTTATATCAAAATTCGTCCCCAGCTCAGTAATTAGTAAATAGATAAGTAATAAAAAGTCATTTTTAAACAAGGTCAAAAAATTTACAAAACGGGGCAAATTTATTTTACCGTTTTGCAGCAGACCTCCCGATATTTGTTAGGACCAAAAACAGACGAGTCATAATTTTTGCGTACAGGAACAAGCACTTTTAATTTCAAAAATAAACAGTAATAATATAAAGCTCACGACAATATTAATAATTTTACTTAAAAAAACTTTCGTGATTTATTTCAATCATTATTATAAATACGGGATTTATCACGTACCGTTTTATCGGTATTACGACCGACAATATTTGTTCAATTCGTGAAACTTCATCAAGGTGAGCGCGATCCGCTCCGAGCTGCGTCTCGCCTCGCACTACGATCGCGATTCGCAGTTCGGACCGGATCGCAATTGTAAAAAGTATTTATAGTAATGAATTTAATCATTCACATGATGTACAACCTCGGATCTCTTATTTAGCAGACCCGTGAATATATCCCACAAGGGGGTAGTCAGAGGCAAATCTAAACATTAGATACCTTTTGATAACCACTTTTTGCGTAGTTCAAAAATAATGGAGATTTGTCTGTCGATGGTTTAGTTAGATGATGCAGAGAAACGACGAAATCCAGCACTGTCAATACGACACAAAAAAGTTATAAAAAGTGCATTTGTCCCTTTGCTTAGTTTGGGGCGCTATCTAGCCCCAAACTAAGCAGAGCTTGTAGTATGGGGACCAGATAACCAGTGTGCTCCACAAATAATGGTTCTAAAATTCAACAAAATCCTAAAAGTATCGAACCAGACGGGATTTTAACACGCGACCTTTTCCTTTCCTTATAAGTGTAAAGTTTATAGGATGTTTTTTTTTCTGTTTCACGACCGCTAGTTCTCAATGAACATATAGGAGACAAAGTTCCGCCCGCGGCTTCGAACGCGTGATTTGTCAATAAAAACATTACCTGCCCTCCTGCGCAATCGGGTAAAAAGTAACCTGTCTCAATCTTTAAACCTAATCTCATCGAAATCGGTCCAGTCGTTTAGTAGAGAAAACGTAACAAACAGACGGACAGAGAGAAGAGTTAATTTCGTATTTATAACATTTGTTACACGTTCTAAAAATGCAGCTAGGTACCTTAATAAGAAGTAAAATAAAAAGACATGTCACCCTTTAATCCGTTTGTACCATAGGATAGGCCGTTTTCAAGTAAATACAGAATATTATTATGTATATGTTCGATTTCTTATTTTATATTCACATATATCAAACAATTCCATACAAATTCGGTTACAATGTACATATTTACTTGCTTCATAGAATTCACGCAAAAATGTGACTTATATCAACGTATTTGAGATCAATATGCTTTGGTATAAGTACCTATATTTTATGTAATAGTCATATATTTGTGCAAAATATTCACACATGTGCAAAACATCAAATGCATTAAGCAAAACATAAAGAGCATCTTTGGTAATGCTTTCAGGTTTTAAACACGTGACTAGTAAGTACCCTGCACTTATAGCACAGACCGGGTACAAAAGTTTCGCAGATCTTGGATCAATTTGTTCGAAGCTACTGTCGGATTGATCCGAGATCCTCGTGCGCGCGTCTATGAATGCGTGCGTTTTCGTTCGTTGTACTGAACTGAACTTCTGTTCCTATTTATTTTGTGCTTATAGCTTACTTTCGCGTAAATCTAACATAATTAAACAATAAATAGTTACTTTGACTTTTTTATACATAAATAAATATCAGTCTCTCTTGGAGTCTCACAAGGTGCGACTTTAGTTCCAAAATTCCAAATATAAGAAAGAATTTCAGATATATTTTAAATCATAATTATCGTCCACAATCTTTTTACTTACTGGGTACAGTGAAATACATTTCTATCTATCATATCACACTGTATAGAGGCAGTGTGTTTGGTAATATACTGACATTATTGTCAGTACACAAGTGTTATTTGTATCGGACTGTCTATGTCATGTGCGTCTGACATAGACAGTCCGATACAAATAACACTACCTGCCGCCACGAGCGTTGACGGCGAACTGACAGAGCGCAGCAGCCGATTCTCCCCCCCCCCCCCCCCCCCCCCCCCCGTCTCGCCGCGCGCATACCTCAGGGAGTGCACAGCACTAATGGTCACACTATAGTAAACCCGTGTGTGTGATACCTCTTATAAAATTGATGATTCTCAAAATCCCCACCGCTACGTCCCCACTGGTGAGCAGCAGTGGGATGGTCGATGTACGACCAGGGGAGTAAGTTTTGATGTGAAACATCTATTGGCGCGTATCGAGGGTAAGACCGACTCGTTTACCGTCACGCGTCCAATAATATAAAAGGTAAGCTCTAAGTAAGATTGGAGGTAAGATGTCGTGTATCGATAACTGTCAAAAGTAAAAGTCAAAAACGGATAATGAATTGTTTTCCGTCACGCGTAGGTATTTTAAGATAATATGATCATAAACGGTTTTCTCAATTATAAATTCTTTCAATAAATCAATTTAGATGTTTCATCTGCTGGGCGTCCCGTGAGCGCCACATTTTTTTATGTGCTCTTATCCCCTATTTCAACGTCGTAGAATGGTTAGAGACCATGGTTCAAAAACATGACCCATCCCCTCTGCTACGCACCAGTGGGTACGTAGCGGTAGCGGTGGGGATTTTGAGAATAATTCTGTAAAACAAACGCTAAACGCCGAGAGCAATTCCTCTAATTTTGTTTCACTAGCAGCATCACGTCAATTTGACCAACATTCTTATAACTGTTTGACCCATTATTCTCTCAGAGATTTTTTAGAAAATATTAAGTTTAACCATATAAATATTAACTTTCATAAAATTCACAAGGCAGGGGGTTTATGGGACGAGATAACGGTCTAATCTCCCACAGCTGGGAAAAATCCCAGGACTGGGAATAATAAGACCTTAGCTTTATAGCTAAGTTATATGCGCCGAGCAAGGCTCGGTCCAATAAATATAAATAGTAATTTGTAAATATAAGATTTAAAAATATGGAAGTAGAGTAGTTATGTAAAGGAATGTATAAAATATAAATCACAGAGTCTAACATGAACAGAACTGGCTTTCCTTTTTGGCTTGCAGTTTCTGAAGGGAGTGACGCCGTCGCCCCGAGGCGCATAACATCGCGTACTCTACCGAATTCTCCATTCTGAAACAAAAAATATGCATAAAAAATCATAAATAAAACGATTAAAATTAACACAATTTAAATGAATGTATACAATTTGCTGTCTTATCGCTGTTATACTATGTAATATAAAAGTTATACTTTGTAAGTTTTGCACCTGGGTCGATATTACGAACAAGCTTACGCACGCGGCTTCGCATGCGTGGTTTTTCAATAAAAAGTATAAAGCCTGTGTCTCGATCCATAATCTATCCATATAACAATTTTCATCGAAATCGGTTCAGCCGTTACGACGTGAAACCATTCGAACTTTCAAACTTATAATATTAGTTTGTGATTAGTATATTTCATCCAAATTTAGTTATTACTCTGATGACCAGACTCAAGAAATGGCTGTTTCGGTCTTGTTACTCCAGCAAACAGTTTTATTTTGTTAAAAAAACTGTCACTCTCTCTACTCTAGACTACAGGCAACTAGCACAACGGATTTTCAACTTCTTGGTGACCAAGCCATAACACACCATATGTAATTAATTAATAATTAATCTTTCAACTGATTTTCTTTAATACATTTCATAAACACTGAAGGGCAGAAGTAGTTTGATTTTTTTTTAAATGGTTAGACAAATTATAATTTGGTATGCGTTTAGATATATTAGATAGATGGTCATTTCACTTAACAGTTCTCATTGATATATGCCAACTTAGATTTTTTTGGAGTGAATTTTTCAAAGTATTTTTAATAGGAAACCATTAAATTTTGTTGAAAACATGAAAACTGGAAGAGAATGCTTGCTAGCATTAAGTTCGCTTGTACATATATGTTCATTTTGTGCAATAAAGAATTCAATGAAACAATCAATATTTTGGTATACTATACATTCAAATGTATATAAAACTGTAAGAAAAAACACTACTTTACCTGACCATAATCCTATCCAACAAAATCTCAATAGCCCGATCAATGTTCTGTCCGCTCTTGGCACTCGTTTCAAGATATGGTAGGTTGTAGTTCTTCGCAAACTCCCTTGCACGGTTTTGGTTGACTAGTCTTTTCTCTTGTAAGTCGCATTTGTGGCCGCAAAGCACTATATCTGGATCCTCATTGAGACTGTGCGTCTGGAATCAAATAAGTTACCAGATATACAACCAATTCAATGAACGCTGTTGAACAAAGAAATTATACTACACACGGAGTTCTTACTTCAATACAAAAAATAAGATAACTCCTTATTGTACACACGGCTACACATCAAGCTATACATTTCCAGTATAAGCAGACCTCGCATTGTGTAGGCTTTTCATAGAATGAGAGGTCAGCTTATACTGGAAATGTATAGCTTGATGTGTAGCCGTGTGTACACCAAAATTTTATTATTATTATTATTTTTATGTAGGTATTGTATTTTTTTTACTCGGCTCTACTATAACCAGGGATATATTCTATCAGTTATCTGGTTCCCATAGTACAAGCTCTGCTTAGTTTGGGGCTAGATAGCGCTGTGTAACATGTCCAGTAATATTTATTTATTTTTATACCTGAGCTGCACGGGCCTAAGCCAAGTGCATATCAATTATTATTATTATCAGCCCGTAGAGTCCCACTGCAGGGCAAAGGCCTCCCCCTTCCCTCCTAAAATTAAATAATAAATTAAATAAAAACTTAACCAAAATTTAATACAGAACATAATTTTTACAACTAGATTCAATACAATGGGCGGTCTTATCGCTAACAGCGATCTCTTCCAGACCACCGTTGTATGGACAGGATGATAATTGATCACATGACGGTGGTGTATCTACTTATTATATAATAAAAAAACCGGCCAAGTGCGAGTCGGACTCGCGCACGGAGGGTTCCGTATCTATAAAAACCGCAAAAAATGCACGTTTGTTGTATGGGAGCCCCCCTTAAATATTTATTTAATTCTGATTTTAGTATTTGTTGTTATAGCGGCAACAGAAATACATCATCTGTGAAAATGTCAACCGCCTAACTATCACGGTTCTTGAGATACAGCCTGATGACAGACAGACAGACAGCGGAGCCTTAGTAATAGGGTGCCGTTTTACTAGCCTTTGGGTACGGAACCCTAAAAATAGTTATGATGAATTAACAAACAGTTACAACTTCAACAGATAATGGGTGTGTACTTTTGTTTTAAAATTACTAATAGACTGGATGTTCTTATAGAGAAGGGCAAAGCGTTCCACAATCGTATGGCTGTTACAGTGAAGATCGACCATAAAACTAAGGGTTCTTCCTCATGGTCCCCGTAGTAACTTCTAAATTAAGAGAATGATAAAACTAAAAAATTATATATGATGTACATTACCATGCAAACTTCCATCGAAAATTGGTTTGAACGAGATCAAGTAGTTTTTTTTTAATACGTCATAAATCGTAAACCGCAATTTACCTTTCATTCAATCAACTCAAATATAAGAAAAGTTACAACGAACTAAAAGAACTTTTATATTATTTTACTTGGTGCTACGGAGCCCTTCATGGGCGAGTCTGACTCGCACTTGGCCGCTTTTTTTTCTTTTTATTCCATGATAATCAGTCACATCTAGCTTGGCTTAGTTTGGGGCTAGATAACGCTGTGTGAAATGTCCAGCATTATTTAATTTAATTTAAATTAATTTATTTTGTAGGAAAACCAACGGTTATAAAACTTATACTTATAACAGATAGTTTACCAGATAGCCAATTTGGTTGTTTTTAATAAATTTTTTAATAAAAACGACAAATCAGCTATTTCGCGCCGCTTAGCCAAGGGAAGGAGATGGAATTTTTTGCATAGTTCTGTATAATTGGAAGATGAAAATGGAATTTTGAGACGAAAGCATAGGTATTTAATTAATTCTATTTGAATACGTTCAATTCTAGTTATGTATTTCTCATACTGTGGATTCCAAATCTGTGGTGAATATTCGAGTGCTTCTAACGATGTACAGTAAACGCTCATGAAAGTTTTAGCTCGGTTGAAACTAGCTGAGCTCCTCATAACAAAGCCCAAGGCTTTAGATGCTATTTATATTTATTAATCTTTACTAAAGAAAGTTCTGAAGTTAAAACTTAACTTCAGAATGGAATGGATCACGAAATGGATATACTGTGGATAATTTGTAATTACAGTGTAAACTCCATATAACGTCACTCGTTTTAACGACAAACTCTCTAAAGCGTCGAAATCACTCGGCTTTGGTTGGTTTAGCTTGTCTTGCATACAATGGTACATTCTGTATAGCATTACACCCACTCTCAATAACAGCAACAATTTGTAATAAAAAGTTCTTTTTAACTTGCCAAATTAGTAAAAACTGCGCAGCTGTGTGTATCCTTTTGTCGTTTTATTATCCTAGACCATAATAAACTCGACTGTTGGCATCATACACACCAAACTTTCTAAGAAATCCGGTCTTTTGTTTACAAAATGGGATTGCTTGCATTTGTAGCTGCAGCCTGTTGTTAGTAGAAGTGATGGATTTTATCTATACGTTGTCATATTCTTAGTAGCTCACAATCTTTCAAATTGTAAACATAAACTGTAAAACGCCATAGCGTTCAAATTAAAACAGATTTTAATTGTAGGTACTATTTAACAAGACAAATCAGAAATAAACGTTTTCTTTTTCTAATACAGATTTTACTTCTCTCCATTTAACGACAACTCTCTATAACGTCAAAATATGCTCAGTCCCTTGAGTGTCGTTATGTAGACTTTACACTGTATTTCAATAATATCCCAGTGTACAACAGTAAAACATAAATGTTTCTGATTTTTGATCTGATGAAAAAACCAGTCAAGTGCAAGTTCGAATCGCGCCACCCAGCGATCGGTATTTTTTTATTATTAGGATTTTCTCGTGTACTTGTGTTGTGAGACCTCAACTTTTGTACACCAACCTTTTGTACCAACCTTTCACCTTTTGTTTTTTTTTTGTATACAACTGTATATGTAGGTATGACAATAAATATTTTATGTATCTTAATACTATTATTGATGGAATTTTATGATTATATTATATATATTATGCATTTTATTTTATATTATCTAAGTAGGTACATTTTTTTTATATTATTTTTTTGTTTTTTAATTGTAATTTAAACTTGTTCTATATCATCTGATTTACTCCGCCGTCCTTATTTGTTCACATAGATCCTGTCCATCCATAGGTTGCCTGGAAGAGAGCGCTTTTAGCGATCAGGCCGCCCATTGTACTTATTATTTATAATTGTTTTTTCTGTTATATGTTTATATTTAATGGTGTGCAATAAAGGAATTATCTATCTATCTTTTGTCCAAATTACATGATTCTAGGTCAACGGGAAGTGCCCGTAGTAATAGGTTTTGATTTATTTGCGAGTTTCAAAATATGCGACATAAATGTCTGTATTTTTTTGATTGGGTTGACTTATTGGATTTACAGCTCCTAGGCTCCGTATAATGAAGTATTTGATAATAATTTCAACGTGATACCTTTACGCGTTCCTGAGAAAAAGGATTTTACTTGACAGACAGACGGACAGTCAAAGAAGTGATCATTTAAGGGTTCCTTGTTGATGTATGGAACCCTAAAAAAGCTGACAATGTATGTTTTGATATACCTTTGCTATTAGAGCAAAGGTATAGCGCATCCAGTCCAAGCTCATTCTAGCAGACTATAGTTTTTTGACTATGTCACTTATTTACCTTCAACTGTTCAATCCAGTTTCTGACTTCCAGAAATGATGCTTCATTGGTCAAGTCAAAGAGAAGGAGGAAGCCCATTGCATCACGATAGAAGGCCGTAGTCAAACTTCTGAATCTGTAAAACATAGATAATACTTTATTAATGCCTGCACATACCTTGGTTATTGTGCCTTCTTTCTTTAATTCTTCAATATTCTCAGGTGGACTTAGGTGGCCCTTTCACTGTCATCAGTGCCACTGTTTAAATCTGTTCTCCTACATGTGTTTGAGTAGGAGCACACCAGCATTTGTAAAACTGCTAGATTAGGCTTGATACATTAAACCCCATTTAACTATTCCTTGAAGGATCCTTTTAAGAATCCTTCAAGGTGACAGGTAGGATAGTTGAGGTCAGGTCATTGCACAATTATACTATACACCCCAATGGACATCAGTGCATATCTCAGTCACCCTACCTGCCCTAGAATTAAATGTTAAGTCTGCAGTGGCCAACCTGAGTATGGAGTTAATTAAGCGACTTCCACACTGGCCTTCGCAGATTGTATCCTGGGAGTGTAGCTGCTCCTGTGTAGTTATTGTAATATATATATCTACTCATGACGTAATTATTTAATATATTTATTTTTAACCTGTGTTGTCCCACTGCAGGGCAAAGGCCTCCCTCCTTTCTTTCCAGTTTTTTCTGTCCCCTGCTTTAGTGGGCCAGTCTGGTAAATGCACATCCAAGTCGTCACGCCATCTCCGTGGTGGTCTTGGGAGTTGCATTAGGGACCCAATCAGTTATTATGATAACGTAATGTAACTCATAAAATAACGGGCCTTGCCCTGGTTGATCTATCGGCAGCATACGATACCGTAAATATTAAACAGCTCCTCAATAAAGTATTAACAATTTTACAAATGATACAGCGTTCACCCGTATATTAGGGGAACACCTCGCAAACCGCCGCTTTATAGTACACCTTTATGGGGAAAAGAGCAGGTGGCGCTCCCAGAAAAACGGTCTCCCCCAAGGAAGTGTCCTAGCCCCGGCCTTGTTTAACATTTATACAAATGATCAACCGCTCACCCCACATACTAACCGGTTTCTCTATGAAACACAAACCTCTACATTTGAAGAGGCGGAGGTCAATTTGGGTTGGCTCTCGGTAAACTTGGTGAGTACTATGAAGTGAATGGCTTAAAACATAATCCTTCAAAAACTCAAGTCACCACTTTCCACCTGAGTAACCACCAAGCAAACCGTGAACTCAGTATTAGCTGGCAAGGTACTACTATCAAGTATCAAGCACAGTTCGCATCCAACGTACCTTGGGGTGATATACCCTGAGCTTCAAGACACACTGCCTCAAAACCAAGCTCAAAGTTGGTATGCGTAACAACCTCCTCCGTCGCCTCACTTCCACAAAATGGGGGGCTGCTCCCGATATTCTTCGTACATCCGGCATGGCACTGTGCTTTTCAGCAGGAGAATTTGCGTGTCCAGTGTGGCACAGATCCGCCCATGCTAAGCAAGTTGACGTTGCGTTGAATGCAACCTGCCGCACGATATCTGGTTGCCTGAAGTCGACACCTTTAAACACGCTATACCCATTGGCGGGCATAGCACCACCTGCCGTCGGGATGTTGCCTGTGCTACAGAGAAGGCTACTCAGGCAACCGACCACCGACTTTTTGGCCACCAAATTCCAGCAGCCCATTTGAAAAGTCGCAAGAGCTTCATACGCACCACCCTAGCCGCACAAGACCACCCGGCGGCGCTGAAAATCAACGGTTGGAAGGAGACCTACACACCACCGTCGGAATTTGTTACTCCGCAGGAACACCTCCCCCCAGGTCATGGCAGGTCTTGGCCAGTCTGGAAGTCAAAGAACAGACTCCGGACCCAAATTGGCCGCTGCAGACAAAGCCTGTGTAAATGGGGTATAAAAGACTCCTCCCGGAATGAATGTGACTGCAGAGCACCCATTCAGTCCATATCTCGTCTGCTCTCCTGTCAGGCCCATAGCTAGAGTTGAATTTAAGGTAGGGCAGTGGTGGTTACAGGTAGGGCTCACGAATCCGAAGTAAGACTAGCGGCGAGCGGCGCAAGCCGGAAAAAAAAATTGTTTTGATAGCTACCTAGAGCACGAAACCGAAGTAAGACTAGCGGTGAGCGTCGTGAGGGGAGAAAAATATAGTGCTTTGAACGCTAACTAGAGAACGAAATCAAAACAAGACTAGTTAGTAGTAGGTAATCTTTTTTCGTCTATACTGTGAAGAAACAGTTTACTATTTTATTTGATGGTATTTTTAAGGTAGGGCATTGCCCCACAATGCCCCCCTTAGCTACGACCATGTCTCCTGTCCCTTGTGCTCTACCACCTGCACAAGGGATGACCTCAACAAAGCCTTGCCCAATGCTATAGAAATGGCGACGTACTACTCTAAGATAGTTTAGCGTACCATTGACACGAAAGAAGAATATACACTCAGATAAAATTTTATCACATAAATTTGTTTTATTATATTATTATCATGGTTAGTGAGTTGGAAAAGACTGGGCAATAAAAGTTAAGTGTTTGTATACAATTAGGTACTTGTGAATAAATGAATCCTAATCAGATAATACAGTATTGATATTAAATATTATATGTCATTTTTGATTATTAAATGGTTCCATCATAAAAAATATATAAGTAGATACCTACTTTATCAACACCAAACCAAACTTATGGTATCCAAAAGTATGTTAAAAGCAATCTAATGTAAGTAATTTTAATAAGGGCTAAAATATTAGGTATTGGTATTACATATGAGCTGTAGTACCTCAGTTAGGTATAATTCTAATAAAAATTATTACTTAAGTTAATGTTGTTATAGCAAAAAAGTTTTAAATAGGTACACTACCTTTCCTGTCCTGCAGTATCCCAAAGTTGTAGATGTATTCGATGCTGCCTCACATTTTGTTGATATAGCTGAAAACAAGTATCCATCATTATCGATTTTTGTAATGACTAAGATCTCTTAGAAGTGCATCCTTTACCAACTTATTTACTGTCTAGTGCTGTAGTATGTACGTAAATTAAACGAGCTACCAAAGTAAGAAGCTTCCTCTAAGAGTATGTAGGTTGGTATCTAGAGAAAATCAAAAGCTTACCATACTTTTCTCTCTAAAATCAATACCAACTGTTGAGATAAATTGTGTGTGAAACACTCCGTCTGTGTATTTGTATAAGAAACTGGTCTTCCCAACTCCAGAATCTCCGACGCAGAGCAATTTAATGAGATAATCGTAGTCCATATTGCTAGTCTGCTTCATTGAATTATACATGATCGAGAATCTCAGGTTTCTCGCATTAGCTTTCTACCGGTACAGTTCTAATGAGATACGATTGCCTGCACAAGACACTATAAAGGATAGCACAGTTAGCACATACTTGAAACAAATTGTTGACGAATCAAGAAATACACTTTAAATTTCTCACAGCAAGGCAAAAAGTTTATTAATTAAATGCTGGGTCCCCGACCGACCGACCGATCGATCGCTTGATTTAGCGCCTAGGCAGTAGCTACTTGACAGTGCTGACTGACATTGGCATTGGCGTTGATTGATTGATATATTTTGATCGCTCCAAGAATCTGCTGTTTCAGGAATTTCGGATCTCAGAATTTCAACAACTTGCCATAAGCAGTTCCAAATACGAGGGTCATTCAATAAATACTTAGCCTACAAAAAGTAAACGAAAATTTTGGAAAAGTGGCAATTTATTTTTCAACATAGTCTCCTTTTAGTTCGATACACTTAGCCCAGCGGTGCTCCAACTTTTTTAACCCGTCCGAAAAATAGTTTTTGTCAAACTCTGCAAAATAGGCCTCCGTGGCGGCGATGACCTCCTCATTTGATCCATATCTATTCCCAGCGAGAGATTTTTTCAGATTAGGAAACAGAAAGAAGTCACAAGGGGCCAAATCTGAAGAATACGGTGGATGGGGCAGCAATTCGTAGCGTAATTCGACCAATTTGGCCATGGCAACGGCAGACGTGTGAACCGGTGCGTTGTCGTGGTGAAACAGCACTTTTTTCTTCGCCAGATGGGGTCGTTTTTTCTTTAATTCGGCGTCAGATCGGCCCAATAAATCGGCATAGTAAAGCCCTGTAATTGTTTTACCCTTCTCGAGGTAATCGATGTAGATCACACCTTGTGAATCCCAGAAAACGGTGGCCTTAACTTTTCCGGCCGATTTTACAGTTTTCGCCTTCTTTGGAGCACGTTCCCCGGTCTGGATCCATTGTTTTGATTGCTCCTTGGTCTCTGGTGTGTACCAGTGGATCCAAGTTTCATCGACGGTCACAAAACGACGCAAAAACTCCGCTGGATTCCGCTTAAACAGCGCCAAACACGTCTCCGATGTGGTCTCACGGTTGCACTTGTTTTCCGGTGTGAGTAAACGCGGCACCCATCGCGCCGACAGCTTTCTCATGCCGAGTTCCTCGTGAAGAATATGATGTGTTCCTGTTCCTTCTGAAATGCCTACAGTCTCAGCTAGCTCCCGAACCTTCAATCGGCGATCTGCCAATACGAGATCATGGATTTTTTTAATGTTTTCCTCCGTAGCAGCTGTTTTCGTTGCACCTGGACGTGGTTCATCAAAAACCGACGTACGGCCACGTGCAAACTCGTTGAACCAATTCTTGACGGTGGCCATCGATGGAGAAGAGTCACCCTACACAGCATCCAAGCGCTCTTTGATTTCGATGCGCGTTTTCCCTTCCAAAAATAGGAATCGAATCACCGAACGATATTGCTCTTTTTCCATTTTTGTAAAACCGATTGATACGGTCGCTTCCATAAGTTGTCAAATTAAAACAAATGAAGGGATTGGAATGAAAATTTGAAAAAAGAATTAAAAAAGAATGTGCTACACTGTGGTAAAACTCTTTTGAAACTACAGCGCCCTCTGGCGATGAGGCTAGGTACTTATTGAATGCACCTCGTATGACTAATTGTACGCCATAGTTGCAAGATGGACTCGAATAAATCAGATATTTAAGTGTAACCATTTGGATTTATCTGTTAAGTTACTCTTGGCTGGTTAAAGGAATCTTGAATCAGACCCGGGGCTAAATTTTGTTATAGATAAGAAAAATATATATTTTACTTAACCTAAATAACTTTACAGAACAATTACAATTACAGAACAGAGCCATCTGTTATTTTTCCGATATAATATATCGAAATATTGTATCGATGTTTAACGATATATTGTATCGATGTTTAACGATATATTGTATCGATGTTTAACGATATATCAGTCAAAAACATCGATATTTTCGTTATATCGTATCGTAGAAAGGAAACGACGTTATTAGAAGTAAATAAAATAGTTAATAATAGTTTGTCTTGAATATTATAAAGCATTTTTTATATCACAACGAAAGCAAATGGAAATTGTGATAACAATTAAAATAAAGTAAGCTTGTGAACATCGACATGAGACAATTCAATAATTTATTCTTATATTCAATTTTACAAGTCAGTCCAAATCAACTTGGACAAATCGGCGTTGTATGTGAAAGAATCTAATATAAAAACACCTTCAGATTTTAAAGTTTAGTTTATTCTTTATCACTAGGAAATACAATTTACTGTATGACCGTTTGGCTTCGCAACCACAGAACGAATGCCAGGTGCTGTCGAATTTACGATCAAGAAAAAAACCCTTGGAATGACACGTCATTCCCCAAGTTTGTCAAACTTCAACTTGTCTACAGCAACCGAATTTCCGTTGAGGTATTCATTTAAAAATTGATTCTAAAATTGTATTATTTATTTAATAAATAACCAATTATTTTAAACAATGTAATATAAAATATAATTATAGTTTACTTCCGTCAATATTTCATTAATTATAAACTACTAAATCAATAAATTGCAATCAAATATTAAATTATAAGCAAGCTAACATATGTATGTATGTAATGTACCTATGTTTGTTTGTTTGTCCGAGATAACTTTCGAAGCGTTTAACCAATCATCGTGAAATTTGGTATATAGGTAGGTAGTGATGGCTGAATGTTGGTGTGATTAAATGAGTTAAAAATGTGGGGAGATATTGGGGTTCAAGAGGGGTAAAAAAAACAAAACGGGACTATCATGTCAAATGGCACGTCTTGGTACCTATTCAGGCTAACAAATTTAATTCTTATTATCTATACCTAGAGAATAATACATTCAGTATAGATAAATTATTAATAAATGGAAGGTTTCAAACGGATGCCTTATTTTATTATTTGCAAGTAGCAATGAACACACTTTTTTAACTTCGTACGATATTTCTTAAAATATATCGATATTTTAAATTGACTTCAAATGATTCGATAATATCGAATTGATCCGATATATCAAATGAAAAGGTGTAACGGTCTTTAGATGATTCAACCGTTTCTTCTGTATTTTATTGTAATTAATTGTATATTTTTTGTTTTCAAATTAATGTATCGATATTTTATCTTGTCACATATCGATTAATATCTAGCACCCCTAGTAAGTAGGTAGAACTAGTAAATGTATTTATGAAAAAGGCGGGAAACTTCGTAAAAGACGGCAGCTTAAAAATTCCTTCCTAAATTTTTATATTAATTTTGTTTGATAAAGTGCTCAGGAGAGTGTAATTTACTTGTTATCTTAATCTTTATTGTATTTATAGTGTAGTTTACATATTTTAATTAGTTGGTAAGTCTTTTTATCGTTTTTTATCCGATGGAGATGGAGGAGCCACCGGACCCCGGGGGCACGGTCCCTCTGGCTAGTAACTTTGTAACTATCTCCAACAGATTCGATAAACTTGCATCAAATGAGTCCGGTATGGACACGGACACTTCTGTTTCAAACTCAAAGAAATGTCATAAACGAAATCGTGTAAACAAAGTGACGTGCAAGCACTGTAATAAAAGGAAGCGGAAAATGGTTCAAATGAGTCTAAAGGTTGTAACTGCGATGGAAATATTTCACCGAGTAGTGATAATAATGACCCTATTCCAGTATCCGTTTCTCCTTCAGTCGATTCATCTACTCTTGCATCATTAAATTCATCTCCACCAGCCGTGACGGTGACGCCACCAGCGCTGCCAGTCACAAGAGCTCAGTATGACTCTACAGATAATGCCCCATTTATTGTACATGTGCAACAAGTTACTGACTCTCCTAATGACGGCTCCACACTCCACCCCATCATCTTTGGGAAATTCCTGAAACGTAACAGTATATATAATGTTGTGAATGGTAGTATTAAGAGAATAGGAAGAAATAGAGTGTCAATGGTTTTTGATAATTATACAGATGCTAATGCTTTTATTAACTTTGACAGTTTAAGCAGCAACAACTTCAAAGCACTTATACCAACTTATAACGTCTCACGCATGGGGGTAGTCCGCAGAGTGCCCACAGACATCTCTCCAGAGGAGATGATGGAATGCACCACGGTTCCCAGCGGTTGTGGGAAGATATTAAAAGTTAGGCGTATCAATTACAAGGAAATTATTAATGGAGCTCCAGTGTGGAAACCAACTCAGACGGTGGTTGTAACATTTGATGGTCAAGTGTTGCCTAACCGTGTTTATATGTGCTATAATGCCTTACAAGTTCAAATATATACCTACTCGACCATCCATGCTATAACTGTTGTCGTTTTGGACACACTAAGTTACAATGTAGGTAGATCTAAGCCACGATGCTACAAGTGTGGTCAGGAGCACTCAGGTGACTTATATGATATTGATGAGTGTGTTTCTTGCTGCACATGCGGGGGAATACACTTTGCAACTAGCAAATCATGCCCAGAATATACTAGACAACAAAAGATTAAATTCTCAATGGCTGATAAGTGTATTTCCTACGCGGAAGCTTCCAGAATTCACCCACCTCTGTCTCGATCTTATGCTGAAATTTTAGCTACATCCAAAGATCAAACTACTTCCATCTAATAACTTCCGCAAAACTAATCAGTTTTCTTCTAGCGAGCCTTCCTCTTACAAAAAGACAATATTCATGAAACCGCGTTTGCGTTTTAAACCAGTCAAAGGTTATAACCAGAAAGAGCACCGCAATCTTATTAATGAACCATCCTCGACCCTAACAAATGGTTCTAAAAAGAGGTTCCTCTTTCAGATAAGCAACCAAGTATATCAGATATTATTAATCTATTAAATGCATTATTAAAATCAAAAATTATAGAACCGTCCAACGCAGCCTTAATAACAGACACAATTAGTATTCTCAACACCCAGATCACACCAGATCCGCAGTTCAGTGGAACTGCAGGAGTGTACAAAGTAAAAAAGTGAAATTGTATATTTAATTAATAAATATGACCCTTTTATTTTCTCTATCACAGAGACCTGGCTCAAGCCAGGCTCTGTGTTTAAATTGAGTGGCTTCTCCTACCTCAGAGATGATAGACCTGATGGATGGGGAGGAGCCGCTCTTTTTATAAAAAAATCTATTATATTTTCTCATTATCCTTTACTTTCTCATAATAATAACTTTACTGCTGTAGCTTGTTTGATAGTTATTATATGTTTTGTATCTATTTATATTCCACATCCTTCCATCCAAATATTTAGTGAAGTTGAAAATTTACTTGCATATCTTCCAAAGCCATGTGTTTTTATGGGAGATTTTAATGCTCATCATAGGTCATGGGGTAGCTCAGTTTCTAACTGGCATGGTAAAGACCTCCTAGAGGTGATAGACAATCAAAACCTCTGTGTATTAAATGATGGTTCTCCAACACGTCGCACAAACTCACTAATAAATCATATTGCTGTTGATTTGACCATTGCTTCCCCTAGCTTGGCATCTTCTATTGCCTTG
Organism: Philereme vetulata; assembly: GCA_918857605.2. NCBI lineage: Eukaryota > Metazoa > Arthropoda > Insecta > Lepidoptera > Geometridae > Philereme > Philereme vetulata. Next base: position 3,548,030 of record OU975449.1, on the reverse strand, counting down.
AAAACAGTACCATCCACACATGGTAGTGATCATTTTCCCATCATCCTTAGTTTTTCTGAATTTAATCTCAATGACATTCCAAGTGCCCACCTAGAATGAGATTCAAAATTAATAAGGATACTTGGAGTGACTTTAAATGTTATGTTGAAAACAATGTGAACATGTTACCGAATATTTCTCAAGGTGTTTCTACTTGCGCGATAAGTTTCACTAAAAGTTTAATAGAAGCTGCTGATTCAAATTTTCCGTTGAAAAATAGTGCTTCAGGCAAGCTAACATCTCCACCATGGTGGGATGCAGAGTGTAGTGTGGCTGTTGCTCAGAGAAAGGAGTTAACTTATAATATAGATATGTCCGAGGATAATTTCGACAGACTGACTGGCATTGTAGCGAAAACTAAAAAGTAACTCAAGGAAAAGAAATTCCAAGGTTGGAGAAGATTTTGCTTGACTATATTCCCATGTACAAAACCGTCCGAAGTCTGGAGAAATATAAGACGTTACAGATCTGGAGTTAGTCCATCAACTGTTGTAACAATGCCACCTTCTCTGAATGATAGTTTTCTAGACCGTTTGGCTCCGCCGACAGTGCCAACAAAACAATTATTTATTTATTCAATCCCTGCAACTATTTCCACTTGCCCTTACGGCCTAGACGCTTCTTTTTCTATGAACGAGCTGAAGGATGTTTTATCAGAAACATATGATACGGCATTGGTGATAGCGCGTTGCAATATTTTCTTGACGTTATCAATTCCGTCATGTTGACAGGTGACATTCCTTCAACATAAAAAATCCAAATTGTATTGCCACTATTAAAACCAACTAAAAATCCTTCTGATGTCATGTCATATCGACCAATAGCACTGTCTCCGGTTATTATAAAAATTACGGAACATCTAATTAAAAATAGAATCGAATGGCACATTGAAAATCAGAATATTTTACCTAATAGCCAATATGGCTTTAGGAAAGGTAGGAGTTCAATGGATAGCGTGAGTGTTTTTATAACAGACATTCGCTTGGCCTTTTCGCAAAATAAATCCGTTGTTGCAACATTTTTAGATATAAAAGCTGTGTATGACAATGTTTTAATTGAGTTACTAATAAACAAATTAAATATATTATAGGTTCCATATATTTTATCCAACTTTATACGAAATATGTTAACTGGTAAAGTTATTATTTTAAATTCTACAGAACTCTCCAGAGTTGCATGGAGAGGTTTGCCTCAGGGTTCTGTTTTAAGCCCTCTTCTCTATAATATAATATACATATGATTTGGAAGCGTATGTGAGTGACACAGTTAGTATATTACAATATGCTGATGATTTGTTACTATACTTCATAAGTAGTTTCATGGATATAGCTGCATCTAATATAACATTTGCTCTGAGATTTTTAAAATTATGGTTAGATGAACATGGCTTGGAACTATCACCTGTAAAAAGCACCGTGGTTCCCTTTAGTCGTAAGCTTAACCCACCGCCCATAAATATTAAATACGATGGTATTACTATACCCGTTAAAAGCCATGCCAAGTTTTTAGGCGTCATCTTAGATTCTAAGCTTACTGGTCATCCACATTGCGAATATATTGTAGAAAAATGTGAAAAACATCTTAATCTGCTAAGATGCCTCACTGGTGTATGGTGGGGTGCCCATCCATTCTCTTTAAAATTGGTGTACAATGCTTTGATTCGAAGCACTCTTGATTATGACACTTATTTGTTAGAGCCTGGTAGAGTTACTGCATTTAAGACTTTAGATTCTATCCAATCCCGAGCAATGCGTATAATTATGGGAGCAATGAGATCCAGTCCTATCAATGCGTTGCAGATAGAATGTGGCGACCTACCTTTACATTTAAGACGTAAATTTTTGGCAAACAGGTTCTTATTCCGTGTCCTACAAACGTCTAATCATCAGCTACTTCCTAGAAATCGGCAACTTTCAGAGCTTGTTCGCTCATCTTCGTACTGGAATCATAAATTGCCTCCGAATCTCATTTATAGTTTTCACACATATAGAACCTTTTCAGCCCCAACCCATCAATCATTACTTCTGCCCATTTTCCATTGCAACTTCCAGGCCGTAAATGCTCCCTAATGTTTATTTTGACATGAATGTTGATCGTGGTGACAAATATACTAATATCTATTTTAATTCAATTGTCGATGAAAGATGGCATGGATGGCATCAAATTTATACTGATGCTTCCAAGCATTCACAGTCAGGTAGTGTTGGTGTAGGTGTTTATCACAAACAGTTCAATATTGTCCAAAAAATTAAATTTCCGTCCGAGACTTCTGTCTTCACTGGCGAATGCTACGGCACTGTGAAAGCGTTAGAATATGTTTTGTTAATGAAACTCGAAAATACTGTTATTTTTAGTGATTCTATGAGTTCTTTACAATCACTTATTAAATATCCTTTTCGCTCTAAACTACACTTTCTACTTATATTAGAAGCTAGGATGAAACTGTTATAATGTAATGCGAAAGGATTTACTGTTAATTTTGCGTGGATACCTATCCATTGCGGTATATTGGGTAATGAATATGCTGATAAATTAGCTAATGAAGCTGTGGAGTGCGGAGACCGTTTCCCTTACAAAAACTTTTCTCTGGATCTAATTGCTCTGCCCAAGGTTTATATTATGGAAAGTTGGAATACAGATTGGGACGACTCCAGCAATACTAAGGGCAAATATATATATATATATATATAATATATTATAGGCAAATTCAAACAATGATTCCCATCAAACCCTGGTTTTTTAAAATGAAACTCAGTAAACGTGCCACTACTATCATAATAAGAATGCGACTAGGGCACACGTGCACGTCAGCTCATCTAGCGCGGATGAAAATCTTAGATGAACCATCTTGTAGTTGTGGAGATAAATTTGGTGATGTAAATCACATTTTCTTTTCGTGTACCTATTATCAATGGCTACGTTCAATTTTAGAAAGATCTTGTATCCCTTCATGTTCCGCTTCCTTAGATCCATCCGTGTACCAATGTTTAGAATCTTTCATTTGTACAAATAATATTAATATATAAAATCACTAATTTGTGAATGTCAATTTTGTAAATATCTCTTATCTTGTATAATTTCTCATTAATGTATCCTCTCCTGATCCTTCCCTAGTTTAGTGTATATTACCCGGGTTTTGTATTTATTCTGTTTCCCTAATTTTTTTTATTTGCCATGGCAAATGCACAAACAGTGCGACGCCACAAAAAAAAAATTATTTGTTTTGTTTAGATTGTTTGTGATAAGTGATAACCTATAATTTTCTTACTTTCACCAATATTTTGATGCATTGGTAATTTTATTTATCCTTTATGTAAAACAAAAATCATGTCCGTTGAACCCATTACTTCGGAATCAAGGCTCAAAGTCAATATAGAATACTGGTATGTGAAATACGTAAATATGGGTCTACCCTTAGAATAATAACGCTAATAATCGTTATTATTCTAAGGGTCTACCTACGTCTACCTACACCTACAGAACTCCCCTCACCACACACTATGCGGAAAAGAACCGAACAGAAAAATTACCTACACCCTGTCTGTATTATTTGTACTTACTTATTTTGTAAATCATTCGAATCATGTAATTTCAGCGGAGCTTGTGATTATGGCGGTCATTGCTTGGCTCTGGCCCAGACCATTAGAAAGAGTACCCCTGATGCAACTGTATCATGCAAAAGAGGCAGACAAGGTAAGGAAGCTAAAGGTGCAACCAGATGAAGAGAAGTGACCAGACTGGAGGCACTATCTTAGCAACTTTAATTTTTAGTTAGGCATTTTCATTTTAGTGGACCTATGGGTTAAATCTTATCTACCTAAAGATCAAATAATGTACCTATTACACCATAGGTAGGTACCTATCTCTTCTTCCTGCCCTTGTCCCACATTACGTGGGGTCAGCCAGCACATGTATTTTTCTTCCATATATTCATATATACTTACTCTAACAGCCGTCATCACCATTGTCACTTCTTTTTTACCAATATCATTCTTCACACAGTCCATCCATCTCATCTTCGGCCTTCTTCTACTTATAGAAGTAGAAGGCTGAAGAAGAGAGTTAGATAAAGAGAGTAGAGTTAAGAGTCAGATCTAACTCTTTTAGTCACATTATATGTAGGTACATACACTACCTACCTATTACAATAAAATTAATTATTAGTACTACTACAGGCTCTTTGTGCTCTTACCTACTTCAACATTTCAGGATCCTTCGAAATAGCAGTAAATGATAAACTCATATACTCTAAATTGCAAACAATGGCGTTACCCAACTACGATGAGGTAGCCCAAGTAGTGAATGATGTATCACAAGGAGCGGAACCGCACTTCATAAAAGGACAACAACCAATTGACTGTGTGATATCATAATATTTTATTAACATCTTTATTGACAAGAAATTGGCTCAAACCAAAGTTGAGATTACTCATTTGTATAGATCTAATTGGACTCTCCATAACAAGGGTTGATGTAAAAATCTAGTCTTACAGCCAACTACATCAATAACAAAAACAGAAATAGGTACATATTTTAAGTTTAAATAAGCATAGCTAAAATACATTTTAGTAACAGTATTATTTATTTTATTGTACAACATACCCAATTCATTTATTAAAAAAAAAACGGTTAATATTTTACACCTTGGCACAAAATATTTGATCTTTGATAAATACATTTTATAACATCATCAAAAAACAACTCACTATAAATATCACAGTTCTTGTTTTATATCCCTGTTTTATAATTATTTATACATATTTTAAATGTCCAATAATATTATTGTTATTTAAAATATTAACCCACTAGTGGTCCAAGATCAATCTCACATCTTAGCCTTATGCTATTTGCTATTTAAAAAAAAATCAAATGAAAATGTTTTTATTTCTGTAAAATATAGAACTTTAACAAGGTTGTTGGGATCTTCTTTTAAGTATATTATACTTGTGTCAGAAGACCCCGCTCTTCAATAGCCATACGATTTATTTAGGTTACAGATTTTTACATGGAATAGGTTATCCAACAGTAGCGAGCACATAAGCTGGGTGTATATGGGTATAATGTGTACGTACGGGTGTGTATGTATGTATGTGTGTGTGTGTGTTTGTGAGTGCTTGTGTGTGTTTGTGAGTGCTTGTGTGTGTGTGTTTGTGAGTGCTTGTGTGTGTGTGTTTGTGAGTGCTTGTGTGTGTGTGTTTGTGAGTGCTTGCGTGTTTTCATCTATTTGTGTGTATGCAATAGGGTGTGTGTGTGTACTATTAAACTAATTTTAATCATTTATAACCAGAAGAGTGGGAGATTATGTCAATAACTGCTTAGATAATAATGAATCTTACTCCAACGATTGAGTCTAAGTTTAGGCAAGAATAGCAACCATTATTTATTTAAACTCCTTATTTTTGTTTTCACTCACTAATATTTGAAAAATACCCATCACCTGGTGATTTACTTATATTTTTAAAACATCGAATTTTATAATAGAACAGTTACAAAAGTATTTTTCAAACTATCGCGATCACTGACTAATACACATAATTACTGACTAAAACGGGTATTTATCGCGTATGCACCTTTTTTATTTGTTATCCCGACGTTTCGACTGTGTTGCAACAGCCGTGGTCACGGGCGGACTGGAGTACTTGGAACTACCGTCGAGAAGTGATGGCAGCTGCAGCCACTACCCTCACTTGTTCTTCCTTCTTCCTCCTCAAATGTCCTCGTTCATATTACGACACACTACAGTAACCACTACAAAGGTTCATACGCGCAAAATACCCGTTTTAACCAGTAATTATGAACAGTTACAAAAACAATAAAATTACTAACTTTTCTTGCAAAATATTTATGATGTGTCTTTTTATTCTTCAAAATTAATTTACTTATAAATTAAAGAAAGATACATCTAGGTACGTATTTCATGAAAACATCACCTACTTATATCATCGTCATTAATTATAGCTTTAATTGCACTATCAGTTTTCAAAGCCCTATCTTTGGAGCCATCAGTGGTGCCAACGTAACTTAGGTATATTCCGAAACGTAGTTTCCCAGCGAACTGTTCCGATATTGTTCGCAATGGCTCAACAGTCTTCTGCCCAGTTTTTTGATCAATGCACACCATCTGACACCGACTACATTGCCCTTCCACCTGAAAATACGAAATGAAAATCACGTTTTCTTACATACATCAAGCTGCAAGCTTTCCGTGTTTCCACAGAGACAATATACTACGTAGGTACAAGTCATCATCAGCCGACAGACGTCCACTGCTGAACATAGACCTCCCCCATAGATCGCCACAACGAGCGGTTGATAGCCGTTTGCATCCAACGGCTCCCCGCGATTCTTACTAGATCGTCGGTCCACCTTGAGGGGGGGCCGGCCTACGCGGGGATTCTTAGCACCCCCTGCTCCGCCACTGCCCTGGTTGCTACCACTTCTAGGGATGACAGAGCCGCCGGGGACTGGGGGCCGTTTGTTTATTGTGTCAATCATAGGGGGGGGGGGGGGGGGTTTACCATAATCACCACGCTTGGCAGGCGGCTTGGTGATCGCAGTGGTTGGTGATTAGTACACAGAAGAATGCTGCTGCCCATTCCCTGGAACATCTCCCTTTGCCGGCTCACACTGCTCCCGCGGGATGTGAAGGAGTGGCCCTATTATTACGCCGGGACCACACGGCAGGTACAAGTGTTGCTAATAAATGCCGTTGGTTTTTTTGATGTTAAACATCTATTGGCGCACCTTGGCAGTAAAACCTACTCGTACTAGGTATATTTTATTACGAGGGTAGGATGTAGATTGTTTCTTTTTATTTTTCCCAAGTCCGTTGGGCCGTTTTGCGTATGATAAACGGTTTTTTTAAAATTAAATAATACATTTTTCAATAACTATCAATTTAGATCTTTCACATCTGCCTTTGTTATATTAAATGGCTTTAACATTATTTTTTTTTCTTTGTCTGCAGATTCAGATTAATTTATTACTTGAAATAGGTAAGTTTCTAGAATTACTTTCTCAAAATAAGCTGTTATCTTAATCGAAACCGCAAGCAAATTCTTCTTCTTAACGTGTCAAGAGTTCTACATTTTCATTTATACTATGTTAGACAGGTGTTTAGCCACAACAATAGCATTAGGCGAGGCGGTTATTAGGTCCTCCATCGTGCAGGTGTTCGGACACAAAGGGCACATTAGCAAGTGCTGCATTAACTGCGCGGGATCACCGCACTCGCACTGCAAATTCTAATGAGCCCCAACACTAGTAGCCCATTACAATCCATTCGGAAGTTCTGTTGTCTAGCATCCGTCTTCATCATGAGACCCACCTCCATGGTACCATATTATTGCATTCTCTCCAAAGTTACAAAGTATTCCAAAATTCAGCTCAATCGGTTGGGGAACTGGTATAAAATTCTGTAGGTACCAAGATTTGACCAATACGGCAACTTATAAGCTTCTAAAAGCACTTGGTTTCGTCATTTACGTACTGTATCTTAGGCTTTATCAAGAATGAAGGTAAAATACCTAGGTTAATAATGATATTTAACGCGCCGGCGAACCCTGAGCGCAACTTCAATTCGGCCACGTCAAAAACTTCGGCCTGAATATCGCTATCCCTGTTTAGTGACGAAGTTTAGCCACGCAGAGCGACAGTGATAGCAATAGAACGATTGTAAATTTGACTAGATTTTGACCGTGTTCCGTAATACCAAAAATGATGACTGATAACTTTTTGTATTTTTCTCATTGTGTTGTTATTCTGTAACTAGACGACATAATCTATGTTCCCATGACTAGGATACGTAAGATGTTGTTGTTTTTAATACGAAACAATTAGGTTGAAAACAGGTCTTTTATGACGTAAAAACATGCAGAATGCTATTTCATTTTAGGTAAGTATTTTGATCTAATATAAGGTTGGGAACCTAGATAAATACTATTCAAATTAAAATAATACCTTATTAAAGTAGAAATATGCTCCAATTAGAAATGATCTTGGTAGTACGTGTTGTATGGGCGATTGTCCCTCCGGTGTCCCCTTAAATGTTTTACCTAAGTATTTTAATGTTGATCTGAAAACCTTGAATAGAGTTACTTACTCATTGTTTGAAGCAATTAAAATGAGGGGGTTTCAGATCAACATTTAAAGAAATCATCATTAACCTTGGTATTTTACCTTCACTCTTGAACTTCTGAATGGATTGTAGTAGATGATAATTCCTCGCAATAGAATTGCGGCATGTTAACTGGTTAACATTCCCAATTCTATTGCAAGGAAAGAACCGCTACTGCAAAGCCGCTTAGATGCCCACATCAGCTGATTATATAAAATAATATAGTTACAAAATAATGTTATGTTAGGTACCTTGAATTCATGGTTTCCAATAACTATTTTGCTCCAGTCACGTTCAGCTAATTCAGTTTCCATATCAATAATCATGTTCCCTCTGAAGCGATCAACCAACGTATCGATATCATCTGTGAACATCGGATCAAGGATCTTATCGCTCAGCCATCTCACTGTGGCTTTATTTATCAACAAGTACTGAGCTTGGTTACTTAGAGAAAGCAGCTTTTGGTCGGTCTCATTCTTTTTCTTAAGAGTTCTGCCGTCAGTGTTAGATTGTCTGATCAGTCGTAGAAAAGACACTTCTAAAGCTTCTGATATCCAATCAGCGACAGTGTCTCCGCAGTCGTATCCTTTAACGAGGTCTGTGCAAATTTTGCTTTGGCAAAGTGTGCTGCTTTGTAATTTATTTGGAGAATCAGTTTGTAACGGGATGGAAATCGGCGTTTTACCTGGAAATACGAGTTTAATAAAACATGTCCTTTTTCCAAGACCGTCTTAAAATCAAGCTTGAATTGTAGTCCATAGAGAGCGCTGAGAGTACTCTTATATGAACTACTTGGATATCAAGCTAGCTTACCGAGAGAGCGTCAATCACACTAATAATATAATTGTGAAAGTTTGGATGTTTGTTTATTTGTTGCTCAATCACGTTGACGAAAAAAAACTTTTTTTAATACCACCTGGAGATGGAACAAGCTTATGTATGGCCCACCTGATGTTAAGTGGTAACCATCCGCCTATAACAAAGAATTGCCTCCTAGGTCACTAACCTTAGACCTGTACCCTACGATGCACTGCCCTGCGTCCATCAACTTGAGGCAAACAGGTGTAAAGCCTCATGTGCCTGTAATTTCACCGGCAACCATTTGGCGTAGGTATATATTATGACCTGGATTCAAACAAGGGCTACTTTTTGTTGACAAACAACGAGTGCGAAGCCGCTGGCGGAAGCTAGTATGACATATATACGCGACATCTCACTGCAAATTGAAGGACTATCCTAGAGCTCACCAACAATGTGTTCTGAGAATCTAAGCAAGGGTTATACTTCTCAGCAAGGCCTGTCCGTCCTAGGACCCCGAGATTGCTCGGTAGGAGATCTCCCCTTTTCGTTGGCGGACATCTTTCTACCTATCATCATACTCGTCACAATTCAAGTATTTTCAACCTTTTGTTATACATCACACTTAAATTAAAAAACAAATAACAATACACGCCGAAATACAATTGGCGGTCTTATCGCTAAAATCGATCTCTTCCAGACAACCGTTGTAATTATACATCATCATCCTATCAACTATAGGATGTCCACTGCTGCCCATAGGCCAACCTCATAGATTTCCAGAGCGGCCGATCTGTACCCAACAACCAGTATCTTGGGGACAGTTCCGCCTGGTACTGATCTGGAGCAGTTGAGCTGTCTATAGTTTGTTTGCAACGGTCTTTAGATTATTCAACTGTTTCTTCTGTATTTTTATATTATATATTTGTTCAGTTATTATAGAGCTCTCAATTACACATACCTTTAAAATTCAAGATCAATAATCTCTGTTGCAAGTCTACTTTAGGATGGATCATACACATCCTAGTATTCTGTTTTTGCGTCAAGCAGACTCCGTTCTCCTTGACAATCATCCATTCTCTATCGAATTCAAATCCTCTAAGACCAATCTGCCAACTCGAACGTATCTTAAACGCACCACAGGATTTGATAGGAAATATCGCGATCTCTTTTAATTCAATCCCAGAGTCAATGCTGGAATGCACTGAATCATTAGAAATATATTCTTGATCATTTATAATTTGTCGGACATCGCCATTCTGTATTTTCAGTTGTATAACTTCAATCGGCTTGTAAATTACCGCCGGTCGTCTTGGTTTATTTGCTTTTGATACTTTAACGAAACAGCGACATATCATGAGCATTAATTTGTCCACGTCACGAAATGTATTGAAATAGCCGAATGAAACTCTCACTGCTCCTGTGGGTTTTCCGTTTATGAGGTCGATTTCATCGCCACATTTGTGTCCGGCTTTGTACATGTCCTTCATTTCTCTATTCGACACCATCAAGTGCCGCTGGCATGATCCAGAGTTACAGAAGCAGCCGGTTCGTACATTGATGTTCAAGAGATCTGCCAAGTGTTGGAACTGAAAAAATATCAACAGATAATCAAGCTTTCTGTTAAAAAAAACCCTGACCGTATCGGTCTATCCGTTTAGGATCTAGGATGCCACAGACATAGTTGTCAACACCCCTCTTTTTGCGTCGTTGGTTAAAATATGCTCAAGTAACAAAGGATGTACTTAGTCCAGGCGAAGATGGCGCGTCGAATTTGACGCCTTTTCTCAATCGATCGCTAAGAATGTAAAATGGAAAGGGATGCCTTGGCCTAGCAATGAGTCTAAATAGGCTAGTTTGATTAGATTAGATGGAAGCCTGATACCAATTAATAATTATTCCGTGCTGGCCCTCTTCATTGTGAATGGTAGCCGAGGAGAGGACGTCCGGCAGAGAGATGGGTGGACACATCGTTAGACGTGGGCCATCAATGGGCGAGACTAGCACAGGATCATGGTGGATGGCACATACTTGTGAACGCCTATGACTAACAGTAGGAGAAGTCGGGCTGTGGGTGATGATGTTTTTAGGGTTCCGTACCCAAAGGGTAAAACGGAACCCTATTACTAAGACTCCGCTGTCTGTCAGTCTGTCTGTCACCAGGCTATATCTCATGAACCGTGATACTTAGACAGTTGAAATGTTCACAGATGATGTATTTCTGTTGCCGCTAAAACAACAAATACTAAAAACAGAATAAAATAAATATGTAAAGCGGCTCCCATACAACACACGTGATTTTTTTGCTCGATATTGATAACGGCAACAGGTAGACACTTGAAATATTCACAGAATATTTAGTTATATATTCACTTTAAAAATAAATAATTAAATTAAAATAAAAATATTTAAGCGGGGTTCCCATACAACAGACATGATTTTTTTGCCGTTTTTATAAATAATGGTACGGAACCCTTCGTGCGCGAGTTCGACTCGCACTTGAACGGTTTTTTTTGTTTTCATTGTGATCCGCAATCAGTTGGAGGACTATGCGGATGGGTTGATTTATTTGTGGCATTTGGGATCAAGATCTTAGTCCTTCCCTTCTTTTGAAGCAGCAAGCAGGTTGTCCGAGACATGGACTCTTTTAAGCTGCTTGTGTCAAAATTATATTCCACTAGCACTCTTGCCAGCGGATTTCAAAGAATCACTGTGGTGCAAGAATTCAGTTCTGCTCACAGAACTATGCACCATTGTATTCTTCTTAATAGTTTTGAGATCATTCCTAATAGATGAACTAGGTCCATTGCACATGCAGTCTACCTGCTAGTGGCATTTACAACTATAATTTTGTGAGATAAAAAAAAGGGTGAGCATATTGTTGGATTATCATGTTACCTCTGCATAGCCAATGTATGATCCATCTTTCCGAAGTAAATTGAATGTCACAAAAGCACCCTGTTTTTTGATATCATTAAAATCTGAATCCATGTAGAGAATTGCTGCCTTACTGCCATTTTCGTGTGTCAATTCAGAGAGCTGTTGGTAGAGATCCTTTGCCAAGTAGAAGGTATGATGAGATATGGTTTCCATCACATCATTGTGGACTACTTTAGGGATTAGATTGTGCATTGTATCAAAACAATGCTTCAGGGCAATGATTGATAAGAAAGGCACTGTACCATCTTCGAACCTAGAAATAATAACAAAGGTATTGTTACTCAAATCACGTGCCAGTCATAGGATAAATCAGTAAGTGTTAAGAAAATACAAACCTTTCATAAATATTTTTCCTTTTGATATGGAAGTCTTCACTGCTCAAAACAACATCAACAGTACCACCTCCAAAGTATCTTTTCTGGTTTAATACATTTTCACTGCCATTCTTTATTAGAAGTGCACCTAATCCAGATGGGAATCCAAATATTTTGTAGAATGATAAACAAACAAAATCTGGCTGGACATTTGATAAATCCAATTTATTTGTACCTACAAATGCTGCTCCATCTAGTAGAATGTACCAGTTACAATTTATTTTGCACAAATGTTTCTTTACATAACTGTTGAGACATCCATTCTTTATATTCTTCATACAATGAAGTGGATACTTGTATCCATTGAAGTTGCTCTGAGCGGGGTAAACCAGTAAAGTGTTGCCATCATCTTTGAATTTATCCTTCCAAGGTGTTACATGTTCCTGGTTGAGTGCTGTTAGGAAATCATCATGTGAAATGTGGACAACATCTGCCTTTTTATCAATGGCAAGTTCTCTTAGACCTAGGACTGATGTGTGATTGTCCCTTAAGTATACAAAAGAACCGCAGTTTGAGGCTTCATCTTCATTAATTGCAAACTGGAATGATTCTACCACCAGTTTGAGAGATTGTGTGCAACCAGAGGTGAACACAACAGAGTATTCTGAGGAGTCAGTATTGAAATGTTTTAAGATCAGACATCTAATTTGTTCAATGCAGTCTCTTGTGTACTTGTCTGAGTGTGGATTAATGTAGAAGTTATTTATCAGGTCCTCATTCACTGATGCTAGTAGACTTTGAGGGTAAAGAGTAGCACCAGCATTCTCCAAGTAGCATCTATCTGAAATGTAAATAAAATATAAGTAACTATGTAAGTACCTACTCACATTTTTGTTGTTTACTGTACACTGCTTGTACAGATGGTTTACTTGATTTTTTTACACATAAGTTAGTTTAAATTTAGCCAAGGATTCAAAATAAAATTAAACGTGAAGTTAAAAGTATGTAGCGATGTGACTTGTAATATATTTACCTGATTAATTTCAAGGATAACAGTGAAATCATAGGATTCAAGCAATTACCCAGTTATTTTGATAACATACATAATTTAATAAGTGGTACATAAACTCTATTCATAGTACATAGTAAACAAATGTACCTACTTTTATATCATGATTCGTTCACTTACCTCCTATTCGCGTAAACTCTGATGTAATCTTCTGCATGTGCTCATTGTCAATAACTCTGCTGAGAGCGGTCATCTCGACGTTCAATTGTACATTTGTCCCCTGCAAAAACATACATTACGAAAGTTGCGATAAAACGCTTTATTATCTTCTGCCTATTCCTCAAACAAAACAGCAAAACACTTGGCTGACCTATTTGATGATGTCTAACTTTGTACATTAACATTGATCATGTAATTTCAGTTAATTATTACTTGTGCACAAACTTCATATCATTATCGCAATCATTTGAAACAACACGAAGGCGACGAGCTGACGCGATAACACTCGTCCGTGAACCGCGCCAAGCGCCATACAAAACTAACTACACTAATTTTATTATTTTCTGTAATCATTTTTGTATTTCGCGTTTCATTCGTAAACATTTTGCTCGGTTGGTCGGATTTGGTTGGAGTTAGTGCTGCCAATGTAAATTTCTTGATTCCCGGCAAAAGTGAGCCAGATTCCCCGAAATTCCCCACATTAAATAATTAAACACTGTTTCATACAAAATTTTGTGATATCATCAACAAAATTAAAATTTGAGCTGAATCCTATGATCTAAAAAAATTTTGTACAATTTGGTAGGTACCTGTAAACTTTTTTACCTCCATTTCGCTGCCTAAAGCGGTTCGGTTTGAATTTTATCAGTCACCACGTTTTGGCTATCCCTTGTTTGATATGCTTTAAAGCTACAATGGATGGTTACATTATTATAGATTGTGTAGTGAAAAAAGCAGTCGGCCTAGATTCCCCAAAATTCTCCGATTTTAGTTATTCCGTACGCTCTCCCCGCGCTAGCTGATTCCCCGTAAATCGGGGAAATTTCCCGCAACTGGCAGCACTGAGAGTTGGATGGAATGGAAGTAAACATTTTTATTGACACTATTATTTATTAGTTGTCTATCAGCTTTCACTGTCAATGTGACAGTAATATACTCATGATGTTTTTGGACGCCACAATTATGTACAATTATGTAAAGATTTCTTTGAACAGAAGCCATACAAACACAACCAATAGTGAAATTAATAGTCTAGGCTTGATCCTATTTGCAGAAACATGCATCCGAAGAATTTAATAGATCTAGGCTTGTCTACAAAAAAAAATTACGGGTCTTACAATAGTCGCGATGTGTAACATCTGACCACCGCGAAGTGTTGCCACATGTCTAGGTGCTAAATCTAGTAATATGATGTTTTTAATCTGTATGGGTCTTTAGCTAATAACTGTTTAATGTTTTGTATGATAGTGGGAAGGATAGGAGTTACTTCACTTTGAAACAAAATGAAGTTATGTTACATTCTGTATTATTATTAACATACATACCTACCTATACATATCTTTGTTCATTTTGCCAATCATTATACTATTTACATATGACATTGAAGGACAGGTTGTGCTCGGCAACAAAACACGCTAATAGAACCTCTCCTTTCTTGGTATCATCAGAGATATTCCCTTTTTGAATAAAATCTGTGACTTGCCTTTGAGCATTTAGCCAAGCTTTAAAGTAGTTTTCTTCCATCCAAGCCTCATTGAAGCGCTGTGTTTTTCGAGGCTTTTAAGCTGCCATAATTATTATTGTCGTTTTTTCTTGCGTAAATTATCACTAGCACACGTATTTTTTAACTGAAAGTAATGATTGCCGACTCCGAAACGAAATGAAACGGATAACAAAACGGAGCGACAATACCATGCTGTTTCATTCCAAACTTCAATCAGTCTTTCGGGGAAACCCCCAAGTTTATGGTAGTACTGCCAGTTTAGGCTTTAATATGATTATGGTAGAATATTTTATTCTCATTTCAAGATTGGTAATAAAAATACTGCGTAATTTTATAATTGAATGTATAACGTGTTAATTTTCACAAAATCTGTATAAAACAAGTGCCAAATCTTTCATCTGTATCCGAGGTCCTAATTCTGTATAGGTACAGATAAATCTGTATATATGGCAACACTGCCACCGCGCGCGCTCATTGGTCAAATCAAATAGCGCGCGATTCCCCGGTTTCCTGTTACATATTTCCGTCCCTTTTGCCAAAATCACTCGCACAAACTGAGAGGAAAGATTTTACACATCATTAATTTCAAACGATTCCGTTGCCAACGTATGTGGCATATGGTGCGGCGCGGCCGGCCGGCGGCAGTGTTGCCAGCACCTCAATCAGAAAAAGACCGGTAGTTTTGGTGAAAATGGCCGACTTTTGGCACGAAAGGCCGAAATTGAAATATAAAAACATTACTATTTATCTAAAAAATATATTTTAGTGGTTTAAATAACAAAGACTGGACAGTCTTTACTTATCTTAACTTATACTTACTCTTATCTCTTATCTTATAATTAATATTATGTTTTAGCACATAACATTTCTGGTCATAACATTTGCTCGAAATTTATTATACCACCACAGTTTTTTATGCCAGTTTTTATGCAGTATAGAGAAGCTACCGTCTCCGTGTTGAGACGAGTGCGGCTTTCAGTTAAATCCTCTTGTGTTTACTAAAAACACGCTCAACACTTGCGTTATGGATAATATTTTTATTAATTTATTAATGGCGGGTAAAGGCCACAAAAAGGCCGATGGCTGCCAAGGGCCGACATAACTTCCCAAAGGCCAATAATCGGCCTCCTAAGGGCCGAACTGGCAACTCTGGCCGGCGGCCAACTATCAAACCTACGCAGTGCTGCCCATTTAGCGCTTTCAGCGCCAGATCTAGCGCTTTCTTTGGTATACCGCACCGCGGTTAGGTGAGTGGTGAACTACTAAATTGTAGGTAGGTACCGTAGCCGATTGGCATTCGAGCAGCTGATAGTAGGTACAATGCAGCTACCCACTTATTGTTTTTTACATTAGTCATGTAATGTTTGTAAAATAATTATAGTGTTCACTTTCTTCAATTAATCCGTGGATGATGTCGTAGGCCATGCATTTTTTGATGTAACTCTTAGCAGTTCATAGTGTGTGACTGTTTATCTTCATAAATAAATAAAATAAAATAAAAATACAGTTAAAACTAAAAAAAAATCTAGCGCTTTTTGAAACCATATAAATAAAATGATGTTTTGCCTACCTACTTTTAATTATTCTATTTATGCGTAAAATGAAACGAATCACTGGGGACTAAATTCTTAGACCTAGAATTTTTAGAATAGGAACGGAATTATAGAATAGTACAACGAGCGAAAACAGTCGCACGCATACACACATAGACGCGCGCGTACGAGGATCTCGGACAACCAATTCGTACTTAACTTTACATCTCTTCCTATCTAATTTGTGACTATACTCTGATTTTTATTTCGATATCTTTTTTAAATTGATATTACTTTCTTTGTTTAAAAGTTAAAAGATCTTGAATTAAAAATCAAATTAGGTAGGTATAGTAACACTGAAATTCTAAGAATCTTCACAGCTATGTTTTAAACTGCTAACAGGTGTCGTTGCTCTGGCATAAGCTGATTATTAAATTCAAATTAGTTTATTACTCCAGAAATAACATAACAGTTTACAAAAACCATATCGTTATTACTAGTATCGTACTTATAACAATAAAAACAAAATTACAAAATATAAAATTAAAATTATAAGCACACAACAGAAAATAAGAAGTAAGTTTAATATAAAATTAACTAAGTAGGTACCTGCATGATAAATAATGATAAAATAGTAATAATGGAATAACTGGAATCAAAGGAAATTGAATTTTAATGCCAACGAAAGCTTTTCATTTAAAAGTAAAAACTAGTTCCAACTAGCGTAATAGATGGCGCTGTCTGGAGATGCGCATCCAAAAATATGTTTTTTAGGTCACAATCTCTATGACACAACATCAAAATTTGTTTAAACAATCTAACTTAGCCAAAGAACAAACATAAATGTTTGTTTTTTCATTTCAAGTATATCGGAAAATAATGTTGACTCTATCATCATGGGTCTTCAACACTTTGACCATTTTTGTTTGGGAAGTGTGGGTAAGGGTCGGACTTTCGTGCTTAACCCTGGCTTCAACGTCAGAGACGACTATCTCTGAGTCACGGGGTGATGTCCGGAGTACCATCCTGGCTTGCAGTTTGGCCTCACAGGCGTTACGTGGCCGATGTTTTGGCTAACGTTGGTCCTCTTGTGGTACCTATGAAGAGGATGGTGAGCACAGGAGCTCCCGCAGTAATGGACGCCAGGGAGTTCGAATATCATGTTGCACTACTTGACACGGCAGTTGACATTGACAACTCACTTTCCTTTGATGAGAGCATGACACAGCATCGCCATCTGTTAGCAGTTATAAAACATGGCCGTGAAAACCCCTCGTTGGTCAAGCGATTAGGATCAAGTCTTGACTTGATCAAAGAAATCGTTACGTTTGTGGCATCCAGTTTACGTTACGTTTGAGGGACTGAGGGGCTTAGATTAGGCTGAGACCACACTATACGTGCCAAGCTAAGAGCTACGCTAGGAGCTATGCTTGCTATACTGGTGGTCGGATGAAATATCTTCTCTCCGGTCTAACTGCATCAGCTCTCGCCGCGCGTGTACACGTTGCCGTAGAAGGCGTATCCGCACCGCTGACGAGGAGACAAGCCTCTATGAAGCTTATAGGCAGACAAAAAAGGCTTTGCAGGTGGCAATCTCTAAAGCCAAGTCTGATGCTTGGCAGGAGTTTATCGAAGATTTCAACAGGGATCCTCGGGGGCGCCCTTATCGTACAGTTCGCAAGAAACTGTGCAATCAGGCACCCCCAACCGAATCGTTTGAGCCCCAACACCTTGCGCACATCGTAACAGGGCTTTTCCCTGCCTGATCCTCCACTGGGGCTCTCTGGCGAAGAGGTTCCCCCGGTCACCGAGGGGGAGTTTGGTGCCGCGATTCTACACTTTAGGGCTAAAAAAACCGCTCCTGAGCCAGATAGTGTGCCCGGTCGTGTCTTGGCACTCGTCTTGAAGCAAATGGGGACACGACTTCAAGGGCTATTCAACGCGTTTTTGGAGTCTGGTCGATTTCCTAAAGCGTGGAAAGATGGCTGTCTATGTCTGATTCGGTAAGACGGACGCCCGGCTGAATCACCCTCTGGATATAGACCCATAGTGCTGCTTGATGAGGCTGGCAAACTACTTGAGCGCATAGTAGCTGCCCGCATTCAGGAGCAAATCAGCGTCAAGCGCGGGCCCAAACCTGGTGGAAGAGCAGTTTGGATTTAGATCCGGGTGCTCTACTATTGATGCGTTGTTGCGCCTCAAAAACATTTCCCAAGAGGCTGTTGCTCAAGGGGAACGAGTGTAGGCGGTATCCCTGGATATTGCCAATGCGTTCAACAGTATCCCCTACGAATGCATCGAAGAGGCCCTCCGATACCACGGAGTGCCTCTTTATCTCCGGTGGTTGGTAGGGCACTATCTCAGACAGCGAGATGTGCTCTACCTCAACGACAAAGGCAGGGTCTGCTCTAGGCGCATGACCTCCGGTTTTCCGCAGGGCTCAGTGATGGGTCCTCTACTGTGCAACATCGGTTATGACTGGGTGCTGCGTGGTACACTGCTTCCCCGAACGCATATTATCTGCTATGCAGATGATACTCTTTTTATCGCGCGGGGAAACAGCTATGATGAGGTTGCGCATTTGACGTCTGTGGGCTCTTCCATCTTGGTCAGCCACATTCGATTGCTGGGTCTAAAGGTGGCACTCAACAAAACTGAGGTCATCTCATTCCACAGAAGAGAGGGTAGGCCACCAGCTGGTGCCTACGTCTTGGTAGATGGTGTGCAAGTCATGGTGACCCCACACTTGAAATATCTGGGGCTCACGTTGGACAGTGCTTGGAATTTTACCGAACACTTCAAGCGTTTAGTCCCAAAGGTGCAAAGTGCGACAGGCTCATTAGCGCTCCTCCTGCCGAACATAGGTGGACCCAGAGCCTCTTGTCGCCATCTTTTTGCAGGGGTTATCAAATCTATGGCTATGTATAGTGCGCCGGTGTGGGTGGACGCTCTAACTGCCAGGAACAAAGCTATTCTGCGAAGGCCACAGAGGATAATGGCGGTTAGAGCGATACGCGGTTACTGCACCATATCATACGAAGCCGCATGCGTATTGGCGGGCTCACTACCGTGGGACTTGGATGCCAACTGTCTCTCGGCAATATATTTTTAGCGAGGGCAGGAACTAGCTGGGGGACTAAGACGGGCTCCAAGAGAGGTTGAAGGCAAAAGGGACGAACTGCACAAGGGACTCATTGAAGAGTGGCTCCAGAGGTTGGCGCAACCTAGCGCCGGAACTGATATTGTCGAAGCAGTTCGTCCGCTTTTAAAAGAGTGGCTCACTAGGGAGCATGGCTCGATGACCTTCCGATTGACACAGGTGCTCACGGGGCATGGTTGCTTCGCAAAGTACCTGTGCCAAATCGGACGGGAATCGACGACGGAGTGTCACCACTGTGGTGCCCTCGTGGACACATCGCAGCACACGCTGGAGTTCTGTACTGCCTGGGCAACACAACGGCAGGCGCTGGTGGCAATGGTAGGCCGGGATCTCTCACTGCCGAGCATAATTCAGGCTATGCTTAACTTCGCCTTCTGTGACGAAGTTATGTCTCAGAAGGAGGCTGCGGAGCGTATCAGAGAAGATGATCCTCTCGCTGAGCCCCTCCGCAGACGAAGGACCGGAAGGAGGCGAAGACAGTTTCTTCGCCTTCTTCAGCTCGATGGAGGCCAGCAGGGTTCGGGTGCGGGGAGCTCCGATCCAGTCTCGCACAGGCCTCCTACGCTGGGGAATGTCCTCCATATTCCAGGACATTCCTCTCCCTCCCAGGAAGGGGACGGAGGGATCCGCTTAAGGCGGACATTAACCGACAGGGCCGCGGTTGAATCCAACCGGGACCTCGTGACCTGTGACTGTCAGGTGCTAGTACAGCATCGAACCGCTCATCCGATGGGCGGTTTGATGATGCACTGGCACTGAGGTGAATGATGGAATATCGGTGGGTTTTTAGTCGGTATGCCGTTGGTTGATAGCCTACGGAGAGTCCGACAGACCCCTTCAGCTCTCCCCGAGTTGAAGGACTTGCGCAAAGCATTTTCCCATCGTAAAAAAATAGGAGCTATGCTTGTGACTAAATAGGCACCAAGCGAAGCGCGTCGGTTGCAGTTTGGTCAACTATGATAGTTGCCGATACGTCAGCAGGCTGAGTGCGAATTACATACTGTTATACTTAGTTCCCGCTTACCTTA
Source organism: Philereme vetulata (assembly GCA_918857605.2). NCBI lineage: Eukaryota > Metazoa > Arthropoda > Insecta > Lepidoptera > Geometridae > Philereme > Philereme vetulata. The sequence continues at coordinate 3,527,371 of OU975449.1, read as the reverse complement.
TTTTCTATGGAGATGTGAAAAGCGCGCCTAGCAGAAAGTATAAATAACTAAATTATATAGACTTCCTGCTAGGGGTGCTGTTCACATCTCCATAGAAAAATAAGGTATACAGGAACTTTATAGTAACAGTATCAAATTCGCACTCAGCCTGCTGTTCACTAGGATCGCTCACTAAGCAAGCACCCAGTGCGAGGCTCCTAGTAGTGTGGCCTCAGCCTTCGGTTTCACTTGTGGTTTCACTCCCCGACTGCACTAAGAAACACCAAGAAAATTGTAAATGCGTTTTTGGTTATTGTTTGTTTGTTTATTGTTTATTATCCGATTCAAAACGCTGGTTACACATTGATTCTATGATGTCTTATAACCTAAACTAGGTTTATCCAGACACCAGGTTCTCGATAACGTGGGTTCTGGTCAAAAGTACCTATGTAGGTAAATCATAAAAATATGCATTCATTACAATATTTGATGGTGTTATCTAATGGCGTGCGAACGCAACACATGCCCGCGGATACAATTACAACTACGCGGTTGATTTGATTCAGTACAACTCAACTAGAATCAGCCAAAGCGAACTACCTAGGAACAAACTGTACAAAGGCCTAATATCGGTACGTACTTATAGTACTTTAAGTTAAAAAAGTTCTTTAAGTTAACGATGAAGTTCGTAGTTATGTACTTTTATGTATCTATTTAGGTACTGCAGCCGCCCAACTACCTAACCGGTTATGGTGGTCAATGAACATGACCTTACCGCACGTTCCCAAGAAGTATCTACTTACCTACTGTCTAGTCTAGTAGATACATAGGTATGTACCTACACGAGTGACGCGCAATGAGCTCTGACTGCCAAGAGGCCTTAGACCAGAATAATTTCCGGTGGCACGTAACAGTTATCAGGGCGATTGCTGCTGATGTTAGGCTTGCGGTGTGCGGGTTGTGTGCTCGCCCGTCAATTATGTAGGTACCTACCTAGGTAGGTGTCCATCGATGAGTCATAATCTCAAAAAGGCTATGCTGCTAAACCTACACAATACTTTATTAATAACTCCATAGGTACAAATCGATATACTATGCCATAAAAAACATAGATCACAATACATTTTATAGAATATCAGTTTTTACATTTTGATGAATATATTTTTAGTGGACTAAGTATGTTAGTAGGTACCTATATAAACTAGTGATTCGCCCCGAACTGAGATCTCGCGAGTCTCTGAATAAAACAAAAAAAATGTTATTTGTACTGTACTTACCTAATCTTTGATTAGCAAAATAGTGTCACGAAATAAATAGCCAGGTTACTTGACCTACAGTTTCATTCAAATTACAGGTAACGGGAGTTCATGTATTGTGGATTTTTTTTGGGGTACAAATTGCAGTTATTCTGGACTTCCGACTTTTGCCTATATTTGTGTCACTTAAGTTACACAGATACCTACTAAATTACAGCACTGTGGGGTCACTGGTGTACCATGTGAATTTTGTCAAAGTTTAGTTTTTATTATGGCCCAAAAACTATAAAGAATTTACAAAAAATACAAACAGAGTCTAAATGTACTAATGAATACCTTTCATTTGACATCCCATTTGCCCAGTTAGCCTCATTTTAATGTTTTTTACTCCTCTTGAACCCCAATATCTCAACAACCCCTCCACATTTTTAGCTAATTTAATCACACCAAAATTGTGCCATCACTACCTAAGTACCTGTGTATTAAATTTCACGATAATTGGATCAACGCTTCGAAAGTTATCCTCGGACAAACATACATACAACATACAACCCAAGTTGATTTAGAGATCTCGCTTCGCTCGATCAACTATACGATTTATTACATGCATAGATAGGTAGTAGGTACATAATTTTACTAAACGATATATATTTTGGTACTGCATCATCATACAGGAAGACGTACCTACTTACGTACACACTCTCTCTCTCTCTCTCTTCCACAGCATCGCCTTACTAAATTGCGTTATGTCAATTTAATTATTGCTTTTATGGAGGGCTTTTAGTAGCTTTTAGTAGCAAGCGGCGGCATGATCGACTCTCCTTAAGTGAATTGACGTCCGCGAAGTAGCTCTACCTACTGCACTATAGGTACACTTGTTTCGTTGGAATACTGTTTTGAGTAAACGAAAAGCAAGGCTAATAACACTTTTGAGGACAGTTTTAACTCAACTATTACCTACTTTATTGTCTGATGGGTGAAGGCGTCTAGAACTTTCGAGTTTACAACCGCAAACCCACCATAACATGCAATTGAGCCGAGCTCTGAGACAAAAAGATAGGCTCTGCTAAATTATTTGTTACGGCACAAAAACTAAACCACTGACCTTTGGTAACTTCGACCTCGTGTTGATCTGACTTTGAATGGGTGACAAATGCGTTGAAATTACTTAAGCACTGACTGTTATGAACTGTTTGCGGTGGGATATTAGTCCACAACCCTTTCAATAGGCTGACTAACCGCTCCATTGATGTATGATTATCTCATGGATACCTAAATGTTTACAAATAATTATGAAATCATTGATCACTGTTTGCAAAACAGTGTGTGCGAAAAATAAATATTGGCAGATCTTGTAAGTTATACCTGCAAGTTGGAAGTAGGTAGGTAAGTAATTTTTATCCAAAAAAATACGACAAAAATGAACTTATAAGCAAAAACTAAAATAAATATTTTTATTTTAGTTGTAATAACTCAGCTTCTAAACCTAATGTAAGTGATTAATTTTGAGTCGGCGCCAAACAAGCAAACAATCAAATTAACACAGAATAGATAAAACACCAGAAGACGCATTCAGCTGTGCGCTTTGTTCGTAAAACGAAACCCGCGTCCCGCGCCCACCTCACCCCCACCCGTGTAATGTTGCTAGCTTAGTCATTATATACCCGTTTTGGGGTAGGTAAATGTTTTTGGTAAGATACAACTAATGAAATCCAAATTATCTAATACTACACAGGTATCACAGGTATACTCTATATCTGCGTACCTGATTGGCTAGGATTGACACAAAAAATATAATAATTACTACAACTATTATATACAGGTTATTGTTTTGGGTGTACTAACCTGAAAAGAGGGTCATTGTAATAAAAAAAAACGTAGTAAAAAAATCTGTCGTAAACGTATTTAGCGTATAAACATGTTTAAATTTGACATATTTGTTTGATTTGAGAACTCCTTAAATCATATTTAGCCACTAAATACGTTTAGACATTGTTGCACAAACCGCCCTAAAATAATATTAACTTTTTATTTTTGGGAGATTTGCGAGATCTCAGTCCGGGCCGAACCACTAGTATAATTTGAAACTATAACTAATAAAAGTTTTTAATCTCAGAATTATAGAGTAGGGAAAATAATAACACTCGATATTTGGCAACACCAGTTAAATGAAGGATCATTATTTACGACAATTACAACCTGAATAATATTTATTCAATAAACAAATAACATAACATCTAAATGCACTACTTACATATGAAATGTGATCCCATTTTGTTTTTTTTGAGCTCAGCCAAATTTTTACAAGTTGGGACGACACAAGAAGGCTTATCATAATTAAATTGAATACACGTCACGCGTGACGACTAATGGCGTTCGCGTCAGCATCTACTCTATTTAGAGTAGATGGTGACATTTCAGTATTAGGCGCGTTCACTTCTTCTGGTGTTTTATCTATTCTGAGCAAATGAATTACGTAAAGCGTAAAACGATGACAGCGGGATTCGCCGACCGGCGCGCGGCGGCGGGCGTCGCGGCGCGTCCCTTCGCCGACTCAAAATTAGTTAGGTAGGTACTTAAATTAGTTAGTTATGGGGCTGAGTTATAAGGACTAAAAAGGTTTATTTTATTTTTAGCTTTTCAGTTTCTTTTTTCGTCGGTTTAATTTTTTTGTCATTTAGTTATATTTACCGAACTCTTTGCCATATACCCATTGAGTCCTACAAGCCTATTTTAAAATTATGATAGATTTTTTCCAAAAATTTTAAATACTTGCTCTCGTTTCTAAGGTATGTCAGTTACGATTTGAAAATGGAATAAGTATTAGGATGTCAATCATTAGGTAGATAGGTATTGTTATGTGTAGTAAAATCATGTGTGTGTGGACTGAGTGACCACATGGTTTTTTGTAGTTTTTTAACTAAAAGGTTTAGTAAAAGTTATAAAACATTTGTAAAACGAATATTGAAGTTTGTAAAGAATTTAATAAAAAGATATACTACCTAGCAGTGAACCGTTGTTTTTTTCCGTTCACTGGTAGAATAACGCTTTCATTAAATTCATCAATAGTTTCGGGTTAAACATTCAGTATGTAGGAAGGTACTTCCACGTTTAATCGACCTCGATCTCGAACGGACATTGACCTTGGTTTGGTCGCAGTTTTAATTACAAAAAAACATTTTGCAGAGTTATAATCTAGATTATGCGTAGACATGAAATCCTAGACCCAATCCTTGATCTTAGAAAAAACGTGTTATGTTTTCCGGTTCCGTGTAGGTAAGGTAGCTCTTAAAACGTTCAAGGCAAATATTGCCATCCGGCCGTATTCATAATGATTTGATAAACCAAATTAGTCATCGAATGGTTTGTCGTTTTATGACAAAATTTATGGACTTATTAAATATATAAATACCTGAGCTAAAAATAATTAACAAATTTACTTAGAGGAAAATCGATTGAACCAAATCTACTTGCATTATTAGAATAAAGTATTATGATACTTACATGAATAATCTTATAACAAGTATTATTAAATTCTTATCAAATTAATTCGAATTGAAGGCAAACCATGAATTTAACAAGTTAAATAAACTTGTTATTTTTAGAGACACTTTCATAATGACCGTTTACATACATACCTACTTTACTGATGCAATAGCCAATGACTACCTACTGGCACCATAATATCTAACTGTCTTCCCAACTTCATCAATTTAAATTCTCAAGCAAAAAAAAAGCACGAAGGGTTCCGTACCATTATCTATAAAAACGGTAAAAAAATCACGTTTGTTGTGTGAGGGGGCTTTCATACAACAAACGTGATTTTTTTGCCGTTTTTATAGATAATAGTATTTTAATATTTTATTTTAATTATTTATATTTAAAGTGAATATACATAAGTGTGTTTTTTTAACTAGGACAGTACGGCAGTACCCATAGTAATGCTTCAATTAAGTCTACTTTTTGCGTATTTGACAATGCCATGATAGGACAAATAAGATGATGCAATGACTGATATAAAAGTCCGACAGGTGCAAGAACCATGTTCGTAATTCAAAATTGTTCTGATATACGAAATGTTTTTGAATTGCTCAGGAGAGCATGGAGTTCCTAAACTTCTTAATCGCTACAGTATTAATACTTCTTTAATGTGCAATTAGAATCTAATAAAATGTTTGTTGGAGGAATTATGCTTTGTCCTGCTGTATGAGAATACATTTTATCATATTTGACTAACTTTCGCTGCTCAGATTTTTTTCATCCGATACAATTAAATGATCCTGACATAGCACTGCATCGATCGGCATCAAAAAAAAATTACCAACTTGATTCATTTTAAGGCGCTACTCACGCATGACCAAAAAAAAATAATGCCAAAATGTTTTTCTTCGAAAACGAGCTGATGTTTTAAAAGAAACTGCACCTGTATCTCTTCTGGTTACGGGTGCTGCCGAACTGTCCCAGTTAAAAAAAAACACTGTATAACTAAATATTCTGTGAATATTTCAAGCGTATACTTGTTGCCGTTAGGTATCAACATCGAGCAAAACGAGCAAAAAATCACGTTTGTTGTATGGGAGCCCCCTTAAATATCTTTTTACTCTGTTTTTAGTATTTGATGGTAGGTATAGCAGCAACAGATATACATCATCTGTGTAAATTTCAACTGTCTAACTATAACGGTTCATGAGATACAACTTGGTGACAGACAGAAAGACATACAGCGGAGTTTTAGTAATAGGGTGCCGTTTTACCCTTTGGGTACGGAACCCTAAAAAATGAATTTTAATTCGTTTGATGGTCATCGTCTTGTCATCGAACTTGACTCTAGGTCGTTGCTGTTTAAGGTCATTGCTGTCTGATCCTAGCGCACGAGTAGCTTGTATTACGGCATCGATGGCCACAGCAACACCCGCGTGAACCAGCGCGAATGCTGCTCATATATATTATATAAGTATTTTGAAGTGCAACAAACAATGAACCTCCAAAGTGTGATCTTCGTCAAATGTGCAATTTTAGTGTTGTGTTTCGGAAATATGCAAAATATAAAAAAGAAAAAGGAAGTTGACAATATTAACAACCCAAATTCAGACATTAATTTAGATTCTCTCCAATTAATATCAAAATACGGCAACGTGCCGCAACGCCACACTGTGATCACTCAAGATGGATACTTCGTGAATGTAGTTCGGATACCCAATAAAGGACCCGCAGTTTTATTTGTGCACGGAATTGGTGACAGTTCTGATTCGTGGTTGGTGACCGGCCCTTCATCATCGCTCGCGTATCATCTGTATTCACTCGGATTTGATATATGGCTTTACAACTCAAGAGGAAATAAATACAGCAAGGGTCATGTCAAGAATCTACCCGATAAGCAGTATTGGGATTTCGGTTACGAAGAAATGGCAACTCAAGATATACCTGCGGTAATCGATTATATAGGTTCAATAACAAAACAGACAAAAATTTATTATGTAGGTTTTTCTCAAGGGACTACCCTCTTCTTTATCATGTGTAGTTTAAGACCAGAGTATAATGATAGGATAAAACAAGCCGTTTTACTCGCGCCTGTAGCCTGGCTTAGCAATACTAAACATCCCTACCTGGGTTGGTTTGCCCAAAATCATATGTTTATAAAATCTTTTCTGGATAGTTTAGGATTGTACAACATTTTCGAAGACAGTTTGCTTCAAAAAGTGATTCATGCTAGAACTTGTCGGGACGGAGTGCCTGAAAGAATTTTTTGCCAGCTCGAATATGCTCTCAGTTATGGAATTCAAAACTTAACAAACCTTAATACAGACAGACTTCCAGTTATTTCCACTCATATACCAGCTGGGGTATCAACAAAATCATTCGTTCATTTCTTTCAAATATATTTGAGCAAACGTTTCCAGAGGTTTGATTATGGTGCTGAGCGGAATAAAATGTTGTATTCATCTGAACAACCGCCTGAATTTCCTATTTCTTTAATAACTGCACCGGTGAATCTTTTCGTAAGTGATTCCGATTGGTTTAGTACTTTTGAAGACGTGAAGAACTTAAGAGATAGGATGCCTAACATAGTAAATTACGTTGAATTTAATAAATCACTAGACTTCACTCATCTAGAGTTTGTTTACGGCGAACGAGCAAGAGACTTGGTAAATGAACCTACCACTAAAATACTATTGCGTGACGTGAACTATAGCTAAATAAACAAATGAACTATCTACGTCAAAGTTTACGTAGTGTTTGAAATAATTAGTTCTCAATACGGCTATTTAATAACAAGTTCTTGTACACACGGCTACACATCAGGCTCTTAATTTCCAGTATAAGCTGACCTCTCATTCTACGAAAAGCCTACGCAATGCGAGGTCAGCTTATACTGGAAAAGTATAGCTTAATGTGTAGCCGTGTGTACGTCGTAATTATTATTACTTCGCAATCAATTACAATGATCTTAAACAAATTAGCAATTAAATAAGTATACTTTTGTCATTTTGATACGTTATGTTTAATTAGGAACTTATCACACTAATATTATAAATGCGAAAGTTTGGATGTTTGTTTGTTTGTTACTTAATCACGCTGTAACGGCTGAACCGATTTAGATGAAATTTGATATATACGTAGGTTATAACCTGGATCACCACATAGGCTACCATTTATCCCATAAATGTGTTTCCGTGGGATATAAATGGGATATTAAAGTTTATATATGTATTGTGAAAAACGCGGGCGAAGCCACTGGCAACGACTAGTTTATGATACAATAAAGATAAAAAAAATATGTCACCAATGTACACAGAAATGAAATGAAGTATTAAAACTAGACGGACTAAAAGATACACAGTGACAAAAATGCCCACCACTCAGCTTGTGTTACCTAAGGCAGATTCGCTCTGCCAAAGCGCTGGTCTTTCGTGGTCCCCAAGGCTGCGGATAGTGACTACTGCGATACGCAGGCACAATATCGCCATCATTATACGATAAACCGATATGAAATATAAATATATCCTATGTGACCTATATACATGTGTTTGGTAATATACTGACGATATTCAAGTGAGTGTTGCTCAAAACGTAAAAAAATACTTGACGATAAAAAAACTACTAGTTATATTATTAAATTTTAAAGAAAATCGACTAAATTTAGGTGATTAATTCGATATAAAACTTACTGCCTATTCTTGCAATCAACATCCAAAAATAAAGGCAGATTTGATAGCTCTTTCGGAAATGGCTGAGGGTTTTGGGTTAGAAAGGGACAACAAGAAATATCTCAAGACATCACCAATACAGTGTCTGTGGTTATACGGCAAGCATTATGCAATAGCACAACATAAGTTTGATAAAGTGTTTGTTTTTACATGCCAAAATAAATTTCACATTTCACAAATTTATTTATTATGCTCATTAAAATAACACCTTTCATTTTTGTGCGTATAGTATCAAACACCCTATATAGGGTTCCAAAATAAAAAAATCTAAATTCCGGAGTACCTATATTCCTGAAATTTGATGAAAATTATTGACTTTCTTTTAAATATAACATTAATGTCATTAGCATCGTGCATGTGAATGAACGAATCACATTCTCGAATTTTCACGCGCGCGCGGTCCCTGTGAACGAAACGAAAAGTAATGTTCAAAATGACAATAACTAAGTAATGTTGATTGTTGATTTATTTGTAATAAAAATATTCAGTTTATTTTATGTTTTCTTTTACTCGTTACCTACTTAAATTGTAGAAATTCCGGACGGTTTAGGATTCCCCGCATTACGGACAAAGACCTCTATTACCGGACATTTCCGGAAAATTCCGGACGTATGGCAACCCTACCTTTATAGTTCTACTAAACTACATACAGATAATATAAATATATATAAGTGTTATATAAATGTTTATAAACTATTTAGGTATAAACTATAAACTTGCCATAACACACATATCACATATACATTACTATCATAAGTTTTTAAGTGAAAATTAACTAGTTCAGCACATGTAAAAAAATTGATCCGCTAATTAACTGCCGTATTCAATAACGAAAAATGCTACTGATTTCATATTTAAGCTATATTTACTTCAGGATTTAAACTACATAAATGAAAGTCAGAAACGCAATTAGTGAAACTTTTCTCGATACAATTATTTGTCAAAATCGGCGCTTCTAAAACACTAATATCGTTCATTCTTCAACTACTTTTACTTAGATAAGTAGGTAATTATGGTACCTAAATTAATGAATAAGCATTTTTTTTCATTTGTTGGTTCTCATGCAATTCGAGATTTTATCTTTTGTCGCTTACGTCATTTACTCCTGCGACAATGCGGCGTGGCTATGATACATGTATATCTCGTTCTTCACCTAAGAAAGTAAATAGCACTGTGACTTTTTTGCATTTTTATATGCTCCGCCCAATCGTCACCGAAATTAAATTTGTGCTCGTATATCGTCATATTACGCATATTTTGATATTTTATGTTTTACGTAAGACCATGTTAATGTTTTGTAAAGAAATATATGATACTTTTTAATGTTGGTACGTTTACAAGTTTTTTTTTGATTTGACAAATCTATTGGTGCTCCTTGGGGGTAAGACCGACTCGTATGCCATCAAGCCGCTGTGCCGTGACGGCATGCGTCAAATAGAATTAGGGAAACATTTATTGCTAATATTTTATTTTCATTTTTTAGGGTAATATGTCATGTATCAATAATTGTCAAATGTCAAGAGTCAAAAGTACGGGTGAAGAATTGTTTCCTGACACGCGTATTTTAGCCTTTAGGTTGTAAATGTATATTTACACAGACCAGTATAATTACTGGTCTGTGATATTACTAGCTCACTAACCCACATTATCTGTAATATTACTAACAACTAACATTATATTTTTATTTATAGTGTTATCCGAACATATGCGGAACTATATAAAAACTATATAAGTCTTCCTGTAGATGGAGCTAACGGCGCTTTAGTCGTAATTCTGAATCATCTCACTAATTTCGACCTAGACGTGAATTGCCTGGTTGCACAGTTGGTTAGTGCGTCCTCGTATCAAGAGGAAGGTCGCGGGTTCAAATCCCGCCTAGGCTTGAAATTTTTGAGATGATTTTAAAAATCGTGGAACTAACATTGTGCTGTTGTCTCTTTTGTTTTAGAGTTATCAAGGGTTTTTCGAAATTCAGAATACCTACCGGTCTTAGTCTTGACCTACACTATCCCCTAGTTTATGAAAATATCGTGACATTGACATTGGCAGAATTGTGACACTGCCTAGTCACAGCAGCCACAAACAAGAACTGAACAGATATGGCAAATGCACAAACCGTGCGACGCAACAAAATAAAAAAACAAAAAAACTGAACTGAACCGACACGCGTATTTATATTGCATGTGTTAAGTCAGTTTTCTATGAATTGATTAGTAATAATATAAATAACGATCAATGTAGATGTGTCACATCTGCCGTGCGTCCCCGGATCAAAGAGAATATAATACCTACGAAGACAAAGATGACCTAAGTATATTATCGCCATCGTTTACAGGCGCTTTAGGGAAGCGGCTACGAATCAAAATCCTTTAAATAAATGTATGGTAATATGTATGTATGGTATTTATTGTTAGGACCTTGTCATCATATTTTGTATGTGCACATTGTTGCCTGAAATAAACGTTACATTAAATTTTAAATATTTTATTATTACTGTTATAATTATGAAATTGTTAGTACGATGATGTACCTACCTTTAAAGCGTTCGTCTAATGTTAGGTGTTAATATTTCATGAGGTCTACCGCCGCCGGCGGGCCGTGCTTTCGACCGGCCAGTTTAGTTTGCATCTGAAGCATCCACTATGCATGCATACGGGTCATTGACCATGGCCGAATGTTGACATATTATCAACAAGGGTTGTATTTCCTAGCTTTATTACCTATATAGTGTGTTTTTTTAACAGGAACAATATGGAGAAATCAGAAACCATTGCATATACAGAGATAATGTCTTGGGTTTATGTTTTACTCAATAATTTTGATATAGAATTTTTTATGGAATTCTTCTTCATCTTTATCGTGTCGCTATGGTTCATAAAACTAAATATTAAAGTTTGTACTGCCTACTTGGCTAATACAACAACTAGAGTTATCTGTGGCAGTACAAGTACCTTCATACTAAATTAATGTTAAAACTGATATGTGAAATTTATGGAAATAATTTTGGTATGCCAAGTTTTTAGTCAAGAGCGAGTTATCGAAAAAATGAATAAAGTTACATAAAAAAAATGATGAATGAAAAAACTCAGTTTCGTGTTAGTTTTATTTTATTGTATTCAGGTAAAAATATATGGATTGCAGAATTTGGCCTAATTAAAAAAACAATCATACAATTGGTACTAAGTACCTACCTAAATAACTAAAGTTTTAATAAAATGTTCAAAATGGCCACCATTTTGCTGCATGCTAGTACACACGGCTACACATCAAGCTAAATTTCCAGTATAAGCTGACCATTCATTCTACGAAAAACCTACACAATGCGAGTTCAGCTTATATTGGCATGTATAGCTTGATGTGTGTACGAACACTTTTCAGAACTGCCCTTGTAGCTTTTGACTAAGACTGGTCACGGTCAGGCTACTTTTCCCTATACTCTACCACGTCTATACACTGAAGTGAATACTCTGTAACTTCAATGCATTATCTAGACTTCGATAATTAAGAAAAAAGGCTTCAATTAAATCAACTGTATGCGTATTATATAATCATCAACATCATCATCATATCGGCCACAGGACATCCGCCGCTGGACGTCCCTAATGCCTAAGAAGATCTATTTTAGGGTTCCGTACCTCTAAACGTAAAAAAAGGAACCCTTATAAGATCATTCTCTTGTTCGTCTAACTGTCCGTGTGTCACCAAAGATTTTCTCAGGAACGAGTGGACCTAGCAAGTTGAAATTTATACCAGATACTAAGATCTATAGCCCCTATGAGGTGTATAAAAAGATATGGGAAAATTTAGATTTGCGCGAAAACTTGTAAACGTACCAAAATTTACCTTAATTTTCAACTGTTTTCTTTTTTCGGAATTTTCCCTTTACTTGTGCTGTAGACCTTGCTTTTAACCAAAATTGACAATTCTAGGTCAACCGGAAGTACCTCATAGGTTTTGGGTCAAAAATCTAAATGGTAGTTCCCTTGGTTGCTCCAATCACGAAATTTGAATTTTAAAACAAATAAAGGAAACATTCTAAAAAATAAACTAAGTCTAAAATTAAAGGGTATCCCGATAGTTGATGCCAATTAAGATAGTCCTCTGAGTTGTATGGGCGCTCATACAATTTAGAGGATTAACTTAATCGGCACCAACCTCAAATAAGGTAAATAAATAAAATTGTGTTATAGAATAAAATAAATATTTAAGTGGGGCTCCCAACAGATATGATTTTTTTGCAGTTTTTATAGATACTACGGAACCCTTCGTGCGCGAGTCCGACTCGCACTTGCCTGGTTGTATTTTTATTGATGATAGTCAATGACTTGAACACTACCTCACCTGATGGTAAGTGATGGTGTAATCAAAGATGGAGCATGGTTGCGTAAAAAGAATGTGGCCCAACCTGTTCACTCTGAACTTGAAGTCTCCGAGATTATACTGGTCCGAAAAAACATCCGCCGGAAGTGAGTTTCACATTTTACTTGTGCTAACAAGAAAAGTTCTCGAGTGGAGACCACGGACTGGAAGACGCAGCGTAGGCCGGCCCCCCACAAGGTGGACCGACGATCTAGTAAGAATCGCGGGGAGCCGTTGGGCGCAAACGGCTACCAACCGCTCGTTGTGGCGATCTAAGGGGGAGGCCTATGTTCAGCAGTGGACGTCTACCGGCTGATGATGATGATGATGATGATGATGGACAAGAAAAGTTGAAGCATATCATTTGGTACGGCAAGGTGGTATGCCGTAAAGGTGCGGTACGTCTGCTTGTCCCGTGGTGGAAGGAGGGAAGGAGGGATACGGTCATGAAGATCTTGCGCACATTCACCGAAATTAATCTTGTAAAAAACTTAGTCTACAGAAGTTGAAGATACAGGTAAAATAAAATACTATTTTCTTTATCACCGACTTCAAAAAGGGAGGCAAAGAGTACCTCAGGGGTGGTCTAATACAAATTTGGTGATGGGATCCATGAGAAAATCATCAAACTCTTTAATATGCAAAGGCATTACAGTACTACAGTACAAATAGCAGTACTTGTGCTGCTGTGTTCCGGTTAGATGGTAATGGTATGTTCCTGTAATTACTGGCACATAGGCATAACAGCTAAGTCCTATAGTATGGCAACGTATCCACATATACATATATCAAAACAACATAATAGCTTGTTTTTAATTCTATGTGGGTATCCATGGGCTGCAGTAGCCACTTAACATCAAGTGGACTGCATGCTCGTTTGCCATATAAGTAGTATAAAAAAAAAATTGCACAGTTTTTCAATATTTTGTTTTCAGAAGTAGGTTATAAGTACTTATGTTTTAAAGTTACTTGAATAACTTATGATAACGGCACAACTGATGTTATGCGGTTATCAGCGCCTATAACATCTAAGTACATTTCCTCCTCACAGGCTACGTCCAACTAAGACTCAGCTTACATGGAAATGCACGCAGGAAGTTGCGGGTTTGATTTCCGCCACAGAACAAGTGTTTGCATGATCTACAGATATTTGTTCCGGGTCTGGATATTTTTCTGTATAAGCATGTATTTACAAAAAAAAACCTATAATTAAACTCTTATAAGAGCTTTATGCTGAGTTTTGTGCATGACCATTTTGTAAGCTGTTTTGTTTGTAATCTATTTGCGTACAATCATACTAATATTGTAAATGCGAAAGTTTGGATGTTTGTTTATATAATTGTTTGTTACTCAATCACATCCGATTCGACGGCTTAACCGATTTTGATTAAAATTTAGTATGTACGTATATATATATAACCTGGATTAATACATAGGCCACGTTTTATTACATAAATCAGGTTCCATGGGATAAAAAAGGGGTATCAAGTTAAGTTGCAACAGCGAGTTTAGCTGTATTTCTAGGTTAACTACACATTTAGTAGTGTAACGCATACGAAGTTGCGGGCAACAGCTAGCCTATACTAATATTATAAAGAGGAAAGATTTGTATTTTTGTGTGTATGTTTGTAATGAATAAACTCAAAAACTACAGGTGCGATTTCAAACATTTTTCCACCATTGGAAAGCTACATTCACCCTGTGTAACATAGGTTACTTTTTACTCGACTGCGCTGAAGGAGAGTAATGTTTTTATTGAAAAACTACGCATGCGAAGCTGCGGATTGGTCAGCTAGTAAAGAATAAAGTAAGAAAAAATAAAGAGTTTAATGTACTCTGTCAGTTATCTGGTTCCCTTAGCACAAGGTTTAATTAGTTTGGGGCTAGATGGCGCTGTGTGAAATGTCTAGCATTATTCTGCCCGTCATGTGTTACGTGACCTGTATGTATGTATGTACCTATAAGTACAGGTACTTATTATTCGATAACAGTATCTCCAACTAGTTTAGTACGTATTTCTAAACTAGAAGTACCAAGTAAAAACTCCAGTAATACAAACAGAACACAAATACTTACAATATTGTTACGCAAAATTCTTAACCTTGCCAAAACATTAAACCGTGACTGTGAAATAGGTATTTGTGTGAGGCATACAATCATGTCCGAGGAAGGACGGTATGCTATTGATATAATTATGTAATATATAACTATACCTAATTATTTATACAAAACGAGTGCGCTTTAGACCACACGACTGAAGTAAAACTTTTTTTTCAAAATATTAATTTATAAAATTGTTCAAGAACGAAATGAAATTACGAAAAATAATCAAACGAACTACTGACTGCACTTTCATGCACTGGCTATGAGAGGAAGAGAGAAAGAAAATTTGCGCGCGCACCTCTCTATCTTGCTCTTACAGTAATATACGAAACGTAACCTCTCTCTCTTTCTATCTTCAGTAACTTATATCTCCCTCTCAACTTCCGTTTGCACTTTTCGTAACGCATTCACCAGCTTGCTCCCCAAGTCAAGCGTGCGTGAAGAAGTTTTACTTCAATAATACAATTTCCGGATTATTTCGTTTACGTTCTCGCATCGTTTTTATCATCGTCAAAGATCTCATTGGCAGCATAAAAACTTGTAATTTATATGCATAACCGTTTTATTATCTCAATTAAACTTATTTGCATACCTAAGACTTAAAATTATATTGTTTTGTCGAATGCAAGTCTCCTAAATAGAGCTGATACTGATAGAATAATCTCAGAATTAAATCCAATAGAAATTAGTGTAGAATTAACTTGAGAATGTCATAATTGTCAGAGGTGTCTTTGTAATTTTTTTAGCTGACATTTTATTAGTAATTCGTGTTTTAGAACAACAGTTTTGTTACTTACATCCTTGATTATCGTGTATTTAAATTTCAATACCATACAACTAGCAGAATGATAATTGTTAAGGTTGCAATATTCAAATTCTGCCCCTTAAGACGATATACAATTTTAATTTCGGTGACGATTGGGCGGAGCATCCGGAAATGCAAAAAAGTGACAGTGCTATTTACTTGCTTAGGTGAAGAGCGAGACAAACATGTAAACATGCCGCGCCGCATTGTCAAAGGAGTAAATGACGTAAGTGACAAAATATAAAATATCGAATTGCATGAGAATCAACAAATTAAAAAAAATGCTTTTACATTAATTTAGGTAATTAGCTACATAACTATGTAAAAAAATTCTTTAAATATTTTCTAGAATCGGAGAATGAACGATATTAGTATTTTAGACGAGCCGATTTTGACAAATAATTGTATCGAGGAAAGTTTCACCAATTGCGTTTCTGACTTTCATTTATGTAATTTAAAACCTCAAGTAAATATTGCTTAAAAATGAAATCAGTATCATTTTTCGCTATTGAATACGACAGTTACTTAGTGGCTCAATTTTTTTTACATATCGCCCCCGAATCAGGCATTGAACGAATAGTTATGTCGTTTCCAATATTCGATGCTCGATTCGATGGGTCAGAAATAAAAACATTTGATAAAATATGAACAAGAGAAACTGGGAAATGTAATTGCAAACCACGCACAGAACTCGCATGTTGAAAACTAAAGGAAAAACAAATAATACAAAACAATAGATTGGGGGCACATACAGGGTTGCAATCAGGCGAAACACCATCTACTACGTATGTCACACCGTAAAACTTACAAAAATTGAGGACCAAACATTATCAAAGGAATGATGATATAAAAGGAATAAAATACCAAAGACATGCAACCCTGTCTCCGTGATCATCTTTATCTTTTCTTTACATAGTATAAAATGAAGTCGCTTCCGCTGTTACCTTAGATCGTTTAAACTACTCAAAGGATTTTAATGTAATTTTCAGCAATAGATGATTGATTCAAGAGAAAGGTTTATATGTATAATAGGAGTACATACATAACTCTGTTTGTTTGTTAGTTTGTTTGTTACCTTTACATGACTAAACGGCTGAACGGATCGTAATGAAATTTTGCAAGGAGATAGATTATATCCTGAGAAAGGACATATGCTACTTTTTAGCCAACTGTGCAAAATGAGGGTAATGTTTTATTGAAAAACCACCGTGCGAAGCCGCAGGCGGGTCAGCTAGTCGCTTAAATAAGAAAAATGTCTTTTATAAGTGATGGTATGGTCGCAGATGATACACGCTTGAACATAAATAACCTATTAACTGTAGACTTGAAGACATTAGAATGATTTGGAAAATCACCTGCAGATAGCTAGTTCCGCTCTTTACTTGAATGTCAACATTAGATTCGTTTTATCCTGGGCCTTTTACTCCCTAAATTCGACTCTGCACCTACGCCAGAAGTGGAGGGCCAAAAATTAAAAAACTTGGCCTGTTGGATCCGGTGTCGCGAGCAGGCGTCCAGCCCTGATTGCCTCTCTACACTCAATTTAACGTGGAAAACACTCTGCTTTGTCCCAGGTAATGAACGCGGCTGGTCAACAGCTCTTCATTTCCGAACGGCGATTATCGCCAGGATTGAGGCCGTGGCAGGTGGAATTACCGTCGGTTCTATCAGAGAATATTAAAATTAAATGCTGGGATTTTACTTCGTAAAAGTAACGAAGAAAACGAGTCTAGTCAACGCAAAAATAGAACACAAATGTCTGTTAAATTACTGCAGGAGACGTTTTAGTTAGACGTATGGTATAACGTTAAAAAATACAACTCAACAACTTACTCTATCTTTATAAGTTAGCACCACACATCACCACTTGCACATCACGATCAAATACTGACTACTGTATTTATAGATTCGAAACGAGGGTATTTTATTGATACATGCTAAGTAGCTTTATCAGTCACTCAAAATTAATTAGGAAATTGTTTTATGTTACAAGGCTCAATTATCTACAAATGACTGCCTACATTTAAAAAAACGCAAACACTTTTTACGCAAACGTGTAATTAAATAGAAATTGGAAAGTTCGCGATTAAAATAGCAATGATAGATTAAGGTTTGTACCTAATATTTGGATAAGTCGACAAACAAGTTGGATACTAAAATTTGTGGGAAATATTATCTTGTACGAAGCCGGTTACTATGTAGGTATGTACACACGGCTACACATCAAGTTATAAAATTCCAGTATAAGCTGACCTCTCAGTCTACGAAAAGCCTACACAATGCGAGGTCAGCTTATACTGGAAATTATAGCTTGATCTGTAGCCGTGTGTAGTATATGTACTGCGATGTAATGCATCGTCAGGAATGCGAAGCTGCGATGCCTGTCGATTCCCGACACCGTCGGCAGGCTTTATTTCCGCCTGTCGCGTGGAAATACGATAGCAGTAATATTTTACTTACAATTTTCAGTGGTAAAGTAGAAACTTATACTAACATGTCTGCGTCATCCTTTAGTCCGGACTAACATCGCAGCATGGTTTAAGATTTCGGCAAGTAGTTTTGTTACTGGTTCAATTGAACGGATTCATAGCAACATTTGTCAATTAGTTGTTAGTAATTCCGTAGCGTGGGTGCGTCTTTATCATCATCTGTATTTTAATTGAAGTAACGGGTAACTTCAAATAAAAAAAAACATATCTTTATCTTTAAAAACTCTTGTCCCAAAACTCGAATATCACTGGTAGGTTGAGTAGCAGAAAGATATTAGAAAATTATTGCCAGAAAATAGATAGGTAAACAAACTTAGCTAAGGTATCATAAAATAAACTTACAAAAATTGATAACAATAATAATACACATACATAAACGAAATACATAAATATAAGTACCTATATAAAGTGCTTAATTTTGTTGGGTATCATAAAGAGACATGAAATGTTTATAGAGTTTGGATTTGAAGATACCCAGAGGCGGCCCTGTGGATTTCAACAGGAAGAGAGTTCCACAAGCGGATATCAGTCACGGTGAAAGAGTTGGTGAAGAATGTAGTTTTATGCTCAGGCGACTTGAGTAACAGATGTTAAGACAAACGAGAAGGACGATCAGGTGGAAAAAGAAGAGATATTTGTGTTCTTCAAGAGGCAGACTGCCTAAACGGAGCGCAGAACAGAGACGAAAGGAGTTAAATACTGTTTTTGACAGAAAAACATATTACGTGATATTTGCTGTGACCCCCCTCCCCTCTCCCCTGAACACATCACGTAATTAATGGACGCCTCCTAAGTACTTCAGTAAGTGAAAGTGCTCCCCAAAACATCTGTGTAGCGTCTACTATAAGATAACCGTACCTACCTCATCTTACCAATTGCTAGAAATATTTAGGTAAATCACATTACCCTAACACCTACTTATTTCTTCAGTAAAGTACCTACCAATCTGGTAGTTTACGAATAAGAAATTGGAATGCATCCTAACTTTTAATAAACTATTGTGGGCATTGTTATTCTAACATAGAGTTTGAATTTTAACAACGTCGTTATACGATTCTATCTGACAACTTGCATAAAACTTATCGGGTTTTTAAAGGGTACATTGTTATTTTAATGGATGAGTCTCATCGTATCACGAAAAGTGAACCATTCTAACATAAGTTCGACACACATTCACATCTCTTCCTATTTTCAAAGTTTTTTTTATACTTTAGGTATAGGCTTGCGTTTGACCACGATCTCGCCTGATGGTAAGCGATGATGCAGTCTACGATGGTACACGCTTGCCTTGAAGAAACCTATTCACTCGCGACCTAAAGATACCCAGGTTGTAACTAACAGGAAACACAGACTCTGGCAAGGCGTTCCACTCTTTGGCGGTGCGCCATAATAAAGGTCGAAGAGAACCGCTTTGTGCGAATGGGAGGTATTTCTACCGTAAAGCGGTGGCGCACCGCAGAGCGTCTGGTTGTCCGATGATCATAGTCAAGGTATACAACCATTTCCTTTCGCTGTCTCGTAACTGCTAGTTATGTTATTTATCCTCCTTATGTACCTAGTGTAGTTTATTTATATATTATTTGTATGTATTTAAGTTTATGTTTATTAATATAATCAATAGGTATATTTTATTTTGTGGATTCTGTTTATGTATGGGGTAGGTACTCTTACACCGCCGTCATTTAATTTTTGTTTATCCTGTCCATCTAAACGTTGTCTAAAGGTGGAAGAGATCACTTTTAGCGATAAGACCGCTAATTTTACCGTTATTTATTGTGTATTTCCTTTGTTACTGTATTTTTGTTTGGTGTGCAATAAAGAGTATTTCATTGACGACCACCGTTGTGCAGTGAGCGAATAGCCGGCTGAGACGCAGGAGGTAGCGGGTTCGATTCCCGCTGCGAAACGAATGTTTGCATGATCTACAGATATATGTTCCGGGTCTGGTTGTTTCTCTATATATTATAAGTACGTATTTACAAAAAAAAAGAAGTATATAAGTATTCTATCAGTTATCTGGTTCCCATAGTACAAGCTCTGCTTAGTTTGGAGCTAGATAGCGCTGTGTGAAATGTCCAGAAATATATGTATTTATTTATTTATTAATTCTTTCATAAGTTGGCCGGTATTGGAACACGCCAATGTTTACAGAAACTGCAAAAAAATGTATTTGTTACCGTTTTCGGAATTGTATTTCAACATTTTTAAAACAAATTCGCGGAGCTCTCTAAAATTGAAATGTCAAACTTGACTACGAACAAAAGGGTAAAAACAAGGTGAACAGAAATAAAGGAAAACATAACATGCCCGTTACACGCCTCACTTTAAATTGAATTCCATTCAGAAGTTACTGGTCAAAATATAGCTTAGAGACAGGTTAATTATTCAGACAATACCTTTAAAAAAACTTTTTTAGTCATTTCAGGCGACAGAAGATAGGTTGCTCTGGAATTCTATGAGTGCAATGAGGCCTATGTTCAGCAGTGGACATCAAGGCTACGGTAGAATGATGACCTTTTAATAGTTATAATGACGACATACTACCTCAATCGCGGTCTGGGTAGCGTTCCTGATACCACTTCAGCGCATTAGTTGGGCTTCGTCGGTTATGGAAGTATGCTTCAATTAAGTCTACTTTTTGCGTATTTGACAATGCCATGATAGGACAAATAAGATGATGCAATGACTGATATAAAAGTCCGACAGGTGCAAGAACCATGTTCGAAATTCAAAATTGTTCTGAAATACGAAATGTTTTTGAATTGCTCATGAGAGCATGGAGTTCCTAAACTTCTTAATCGCTACAGTATTAATATTTCTTTAATCTAATAAAATAGAATCTATATTAATAAATTAGAATCTAATAAAATGTTTGTAGAAGGAATTTTGTTTGTCCTGTTGTATGAGAATATTTATTATCAAATTTGACTAACTTCCGCCGTTCAGATTTTTTTTATCCTATACAAAAAAATGGTTATTACAAAGGACTGCATCGATCGGCATCAAAAAAAAATTACAAACTTGATTCATTTTAAGGCGCTACTCACACTTAACCAAAAAAATTTTAATGCCAAAATGTTTTTCTTCGAAAACGAGCTGATGTTTTAAAATAAACTACACATGTATCTCCTCTGGTTATGGGTGCTACCGTACAGTTAAAAAAACACTGTATATCTAGGTCTTCATACGTGGGACAGACTGAGAAAATATTGTCAATGGCTCATTTCCTTGACATAATCTTTCTATAACTTACTTTTCTCTCTCTTCCTATCTATAAAGCTAAGGTATGCAACTACATATTTTCTTTCTTTGTCTACGCACTCCTAGTTTATCGTTGTGTTTACTGTAGTTTATATACATACATATACCCTCTAACACAGGTACTTTATACTTAAAAGAGGGCCCCAAACCCATGAAATGTATATAAATTAAGTTTTCTGAAATAAATATATTTGATTTGATTTGATATATATTATTATATTTGTATATAATAATATATGTTATATAAGTTTATTAGTAAGTTAAGGTAGTTTTATGTTTTATGTAGGTTTATGAACATACAACGTCTTTTTGATTAGATTTTGTCCTGTCCATCCAAAGATTGTCTGGAAGAGATCGCTTTTGGAGATAAGATCGCCCATTGTTATTATTTTTTATTCTTTATTGCACACAAGAAAATACATTAAAAAGTACATAAATAGAGGACATGTACAAAGGCGAGCTTAACCATAAGAAGAGTTTTCTTCCAGCAAAACTTTGATGCTAGAGAGAGAGAGATGATTTTAAAGGTAGATGCGTGTACAAGAATCATAAATAAGTACATATATTTTACATTTATTTTTGTGTATTTCATTGTATATTTTATTTTGTTTGGTGTGCAATAAAGAGTATATCTTTCAGAATGGTGGTTTCTCAAGCAACGAGGGACTACAAGATATGTTTTCTTAGTAAGTTAGGTATATGTTAGATATATGTATGTGTTTAATTTTTTGCATATGAAACGTAACTAGTTGGCTTAAAGCTTACACATTTTCTCGTGTTAGTTAAAATGGTTGGCGTGCAACAAAACCCCAGTGTTCGAGTGAGAGAAAAAGTTCTTAACCGAGTGTGAACATAATATACCTATGTAAGTACCTATCTTTGTTAAGTGCCGTGATAAACTTCAAAATTCTACGGAGTACGTGCCGATTCATTAAATGGTATGTACCTACCTAAGATTTTTAAAACCATCTCAAAAATCGTCAAGCCAGACGGGACCCACAACCTTTATTTTGATAGGTACGAGAATGCGCTACATAACCATCGCCTAATGACGTATGTAGGTACCTACCATGTGTGAATATGAATACCACACTCAGTACGTCGGACAGAAGGTACATACACTACACCTAACTAGGTATTTCGCATGCCACAAACTTTGAAGTCGCGCGGGTTTATGTAGGTAGGTAACGTACGGGGTGATTTGGACCATGAAAATGAACAGTCGTGAAGGTACAATGCCTAA
Source organism: Philereme vetulata (assembly GCA_918857605.2). NCBI lineage: Eukaryota > Metazoa > Arthropoda > Insecta > Lepidoptera > Geometridae > Philereme > Philereme vetulata. The sequence goes on along the minus strand of OU975449.1, from coordinate 3,504,668 downwards.
GAATTCTTATTTTTACATTTCCAAACAAACGTTTTAATTTTATTTAAAAAAATAAATTTGACAACCCTAATTAGTCAACAATGTTTTTAAGTTAGTAGGTAACTTGTCAACAACTAATTTGTCAACAATGTTTTTAAGTTAGTAGGTAACTTAAAAACATTGTTGACAAATTAGGGTTTTCAAATTTATTTTTTTAAATAAAATTAAAACGTTTGTTTGGAAATGTGAAAATAAGAATTATTAGGCATTGTACCTTCACGACTGTTCATTTTCATGGTCGAAATCGACCCGTTCAGGCTTAACATACTAGTTCCGGGGCAAACTGTATATACTTGGTACTCTTAGAGGGACAGTCATACAGCTGTTTATCATTAGGTATGCGTCATGCAGGTGTACTCGTATGAATACAATTAAATTGGGCGACCTAATTAATTTGTGGTTAACCTCGACTTCTAACGGTGTAATGAAACTAAATAAGGTCCATTATCCAAATTGATTGTAATCCACACTCATGCCCAAAAATACAAAAGTAACACTGTCACTCTGTCTGTTCTAGGGTTCCGTACCTCAAAAATAAAAAAAAGGCACCTTTATCGGACAAACCACTCTTGCGAATCCCAAGCGGATGGTATATGTATATATATATAATATTTTTAGGAAAGTCAATTAGTTTTGTCTCTTATATAGATAATAGTAAAGGTGTTGCCCGATTCAAACTTGTTAACCTCTAAGGTAAGCTGTATAGCAGGGATCCCCAAACTATTTTGGACAAGTGACCCCTTTTCCAAAATGAACTGTTACCTCAGACCCCCATGGCCAAATTACCTACTTTTAAGATCAACCCCCTTATTCATAATGGTCCGCTAACTTAAAACAGCTAATACAGAGTGTTGTTTTTCATTCTGACTTAGGTCAATAGAAGAAGACAGAGTAAGAATTAGCAATGCTTTAAATTAGTTAGCAGACTATTATGAATAAGGGGGCCTATCTTTCGTTTTTTCCTATTGATACAAAATACCTAGGTACTAAGGTACCAATTGGAAAACTTTGCACTTGGTTAAGTGAGTAAAGTTGACTTCATCAAAATTTAACAAAATAAAGAGACATACAATTCAGTAAATATCAAGTTTAATTTATAATGATTATTACGAATTAAGTACTTAAAGAATCTTAAGTAGGTAGGAAATTATATTTAAACAAGTATTAATTCGCAAAGAGAAAATAAAACATTCAGTGTGATGGATGAACCTGGTGACTATCTACCAATCTAGCTACATCCGGTTCAATATTGGTGAGTTGTAGCCCTAAATCTCCACGTTCGTTGATTTTCAAACGGTTTCTTTGTTTCGTCAAAATGTTTGTTACCACGCTGAAGCTTTTTTCAACTAGGTATGATGATGGAAAAGCGATAAGGTATTTTTCAGCAATGTTCCACAATGTAGGATACTGTGTTTCAATGTTGCGTTGCAACCAGAACTTCTGATAGCCTTGGTTGAACTTCTGCTTAAGCTCTTCGTCTGTGCTGATGGTAATCAACTCTTCTTGCATTATCACATTGGCTTCTTCTATGGCTGTGGTATTGTACGGATTTATTATCCATTGAGGAATTTGTAAATTTAAAAGATCCTCAAACCTCTCCGTAAAATCCTTGTGTAATGCGTCCAAGTGAGTGACATATAATAAAATGTCATCATCTTGAAGCATTTCTGGTAATTTTGACAAATGAGGAAACTGCGAATATTCTTTTCTGCCTAAATTTTGTTTATAAAGGATTAGTTTACCCACGAAGGCCGATATTATTGATTTTGTTTTAATCAAGTTAAGACCGTCACCCTGCAGCTGCAAATTAACTTTGTTGAATATTCCAAAGATATCAGTCGAGTAATAAATATCTGTTTTACAATTGTTCAGATTTTCTTTCAAATTCGGATCTTTTTCTTGTAAAAACTCCAATACCGATTCAAAAATGCCTGAAAATCTTTCAAAGCAAGAGCCTCTTGATAGCCAGCGAACTTCAGTGTGCAGAAGTAATCGAGTAAAGACTTCGTCGTTTTCCTCACATAGCTGAGCAAATAACCGAGAGTTCAAAGAATTGCTTCGAATCTTGTTGATTGCATTTATTACATATTGTAAAGACTTATGCAATCTAGGACTCAGCTTTTTTGCTACTAAATGCTGCCTGTGAATCACGCAGTGAATGACCAGTACATCAGGCAGTTGTCGCTTTAAGTGAGCTATAAAACCACGATGACGACCAACCATAGACGGTGCACCATCAGTCGCAACAGAAACAATGTTTTTCCATGGAATAGCTTTGTCAGTAAAAAAATGTTCCACGGCCTGAAAAATCGATTCTCCTCTGGTATCAGTCTCTAAATATGTAGCAAAAAGCAGTTCTTGGCACATATTTTAATCTTTGATATATCGAACATATCCTAACAACAGAGCTTCATTGCCGGGTAATGTAGACTCGTCCAACTGGAGAGAGAATCTGTTGGTCTGTAAGAACTTGCATAAAATGTTTTCCACATCCCGTCCCATCTCGTCTATGCGTCTCTGAACGGTGTTATTGCTCGAAGGTATTCTCTTTAAAATATCATGTGCGGGTTTGTGCAATACATTGTTAAGGACCTCCGCAATGGCTGGAAAGATAAGCTGCTCTCCAATTGTGTGGGGTTTCCCCGACTTCGCTATTAGTAAAGATATATTATAGGACGCTCGTAAACCATCATCGTCTTTAATAGATGATGACGCAAACATCGATCTTATGGATGGTCTTTTGTCTAGTTTTACTTTAAGTGCTTGAAAAAATGATAAGGACTTACTTTTTCTGTCAGCATGTACTCTTGAAAAGTGGTCATCCATTTTTGAAGGCTTCATGGCATCGTTACTGAATTCTTTTTCACATATGAGACACATCGGCAAGTGTTGATTTGATGGAGATGCAATAAATCCGAACTTCAAGTAGTCCAAACTGTATTGTCTGCCTTTTTTTTTCGTGTCCGCCATCATAAAACTCTCAGTAATCTTGCAAATAAAAAAATAAGAAACTACCTAAATAAAAAATAATAATAAACTGTTAAATTTACTGGTATTTTTTTACAATTGAAACAACTGAGGCAACTGCAAACTGTTACAAACAATCTACACATAGCTCAACTGATCACTATCACACAGTGGGGCAATCCAGACAGCGTCCCCAAGACGCTGGCTGCATTGCCCCATTGTATGGCAATGCTGATGCGCTGTGCCGGATAAAAACTGTTTGGTACTTACCCTGTTAATTTTTCATAAACTGCAGATATTGTATGGTTACGCTATTAACTCGCGTAGGGAGCTCAGCATTTTGTAAATTCTTTTTCAATCACTACTTCACTTAATTTAGCTATGTTATAACTTTGTAATCTCTTGAAATAAATGAGTACTTATATGAGTTATTATCGTTCAAGCTCTAACGAATTTCAAAACGCAAATGAACTTTCAACCTAAGTGCAAGCTCGTTAAATAGTAAAATATCGGGAACATGTTTGGACTTGCAACTTGATCATGAATTCGTTCGGCTTTAATCGCGTAAGCGTCAAATAGAGAACAAGTCAAAACGCGCCTGAAAGACGTACGCTCGAACTCATTATCTTTCACAAACTTGTCCACACTGACTTGCTGAGTTTTTCATCTTGTACGAACTTGAGATTTTACATTACTACAACAATGCTATTTCCTACAAAAATATTAATTATTCTTAGTACACGTAACACAACATAAACAATACAGTACCTACCTACCTATCTTGAAAGATTTAAATAAGAACATGTGTTAATTAAATAGGGGTCGATTTTTAGACCTCGTCGACCCCCAAAATCAGTTTTCGTTTATGTCGTTTAAGGGACCACTTTGGGAATCTCTGCTGTATAGCATACCTAATTATTTTTTTAAAGTTATTTGAAGTAAGACAGAAGTTACATTTAATAAGGGTATTTTTGTGTTGTTTTAAATTAAATTATATATACGAGCTCGATTACCACTGACTCACTAATTGACATCATTGTTCTCCCAGATGCCCCCTCGTAGGGTAGAAATGTTTGAAGGGTTCGTATAGAGGGAGTTTCTGTGAGTTGGGAAACAATCCAATAGTCCCCCTTTTCCCCCCATTCACTCCCATCCCTCTCGTATCTCAGAATGTACAAGTCTTAGAGCATTAGCGCCAAAACTAATGTTGCTCAGGACAGTTCTGTATGTTCGGATTTTTAAAATAAAATATTCTTTGATAAAAAAAAACTATTCCATACCACACCAGGACCTTAACCTCCTGGTGGACCTGGATCCCCTGGACCTGGACCCCCTGGACCTGGACTCATTGGACTTGGACTCCTTGGACCTGAACCTGGACCCCTTGAACTCCCTGGACCTTGACCTGGACCCCCTGGACCTAGATTCCCTGGACCTGGAACTACTGCATGTAAAAAATTTATGATTGTCCAAGAGGTCCAGGTCCAGAGAGTCCAGGTCCATGGGGTTCAGGTTCAAGGGGTCCAGGTCCAGGGAGTCCAGGTCTTAAGGGGCCAGGTCCAGAGAGTCTAGTTCCAAGGGGTCCAGGTCGTAGGTTTCCAGGTTTAAGGGATTCAAATCCAGGGGGTCCAGGTCCAAGGGGTCCAGGTCCAGAGAGTCCAGTTCCAAGGGGTCCAGGTCGTAGGTTTCCAGGTTTAGGGGATTCAAATCCAGGGGGTCCAGGTCCAAGGGGTCCAAGTCCAAGGGGTCCAGGTCCAAGGGGTCCAGGTCCAAGGGGTCCAGGTCCAAGGGGTCCAGGTCCAAGGGGTCCAGGTCCAAGGGGTCCAGGTTTAGGTCCAGGGGGTCCAGGTCCAGGGGGTCTAGGTCCAAGGGGTCCAGGTTCAGATGGATCAGGTCCAGGGGTCCAGGTCCAGGGCATCCTGATCCAGGGGTCCAGGTCCATGGGGTCCTGATTCAGAGGGTACAGGTCCAAGGAGTACAGGTCCAGAGAGTCAAGATCCAGGGGTCCAGATCCAGGGGTCCAGGTCCAGGGGTCCTGATCTAGATCTGGCCCCTAGGGGCCAGGTCCAGAAAGTCCAGGCCAAGCGGATCCAGGTCAAGGAGGTTCAGGTCTAAGGGGTCCAGGTCCAGAGGGTCTAGGTCCAGGTCCAGGGGGTCCAAGGTCCAAGGTTAATCGGGAGCTTCAGGTCCAAGGAGTCCAGGTCTAGAGGGGATCTAGAGGATCCAGGTCCAAAGTCCAGGAACAGGGGGTTTAGCTCCAGGGAGTCCAGGTCCAGAGGGTCCAGGTCCAGGAATTCAAGGTCCACCAAGAGGTCCAGGTCAAGGGATTTCAGATCCAGGGGGGATCCAAGGAGTCCAGGTCCAGGGGGTCCAGGTCCAGGGAGTCTAGGTACAAGGAATTCAAGTCCAGATCCAGGAGGTTTAGGTCCAAGAGGTCCAGGTCCAGGGAGTCCAGGTCAAGGAAATCCAGGTCCAGATCCAGAGGGTCTAAACCAGGAGAGACAGGTCCAGAAAGAGGTCCAGGTCCAGGAAATCTAGGTCCAGAAGGGATCCAGGGAGTCCAGCTCCATGGAGCCCAGGTCCAGGTTCTGGGTGTCCTGATCCAAGGGGTCCTGATCCAGAGAGTCCAGGTCCAGGGGGTTCAGGGCCAAGGGGCCCAGGTCCAGAGGGCCAAGGTCTAGGTCCAGAGGTCCAGGGCTAGAGAATCCAGGTCCACCAAGAGGTCCAGGGAGTTCAGGTTCAGGTCCAACGGATCCAGGTCCAGGTGGTCCAGGTCCAGGTTCAGGGCGTCCAAGTCCAAGGGAGCCAGGTCCACAAGTAGGTCCAGGTCCAAGGAGTCCAGGTCCAAAAAGGATCCAGGGAGTCCAGGTCTAGGAAGTCCAGGTCCAGGGGGTTCTGGTCCAAGTACAGGGGGTCCAGGTCCAGAGGGTCCAGGTCGAGAGTGTCCAGCTCCAGGTCAAAGGGGATCCAGGTTCAGAAGGTCAAGGTCCAAAAGGTCCAGGTCCACCAGGAAGACCAGGTCCAGAGGGGATCCAGGGGTCCAGGTCTAGAGGGGATCCAGGGGGTCCAGGTCCTTGGAGTCCAGGTCTAATGGGTACAGGTCTAAGGGGTCTAAGGTCCAGGGAGTACAGGTCCACGGGGTCCAGGTCCAGGTCCAGGGGGTCCTGATCCAAGGGGTACTGATCCAGGGGGTCCAGGTCCAGAAAGTCCAGGTCTAGGGAGGTTGAGGTCCAGGGGGTTCAGGTCCAAGGATTCCAAGTCCAGAGGGTCCAGGTCCAGGGGTCCAGGTCTAAGAGATCCAAGTCCTCCAGGAGGTCCAGGTCCAAGAAGTCTAGGTTTAGAGGGGATCGTGACTTGGACCTCTTGGACCTGGACTCCCTGAACCTAGCCAGGGAGTCTAGGTCCAGGAGGTCCAGGTCCAGGTCCAAAGGGTCCAAGTCCAGGGGGTTCAGGTTGAGGGTGACCAGATCCAGGTCCAGGGAGTCTAGGTTCAAGAGGTTTCAGGTCCAGGGGGCTTAGGTCCAAGGGGGGTCTAGGTCTAGGTCCAGGAAGGATCCAGGAGGTCCAGGTCTAGGTCGAGGGGTCCAGGTCAAGGGATTCCAGGTCCAGGGATTCCAGGTCCAGGGGGTCTAGATCCAGGGGGTCCAGGTCCAGGGGGCCCAGGTCTAGGGGGCCCAGGTCTAGGGAGTCCAGGTCTAGGGGGCCCAGGTCTAGGGAGTCCAGGTCTAGGGGGTAAAGGTCCACGGGGTCAAGGTCCAGGTCCAGGGGGTCCTGATCCAAGGGGTACTGATCCAGGGGGTCCAGGTCCAGAAAGTCCAGGTCTAGAGCGTTGAGGTCCAGGGGGTTCAGGTCCAAGGATTCCAAGTCCAGAGGGTCCAGGTCTAGGGGTCCAGGTCTAAGAGATCCAAGTCCTCCAGGAGGTCCAGGTCCAAGAAGTCTAGGTTCAGAGGGGATCGTGACTTGGACCTCTTGGACCTGGACTCCCTGAACCTAGCCAGGGAGTCTAGGTCCAGGAGGTCCAGGTCCAGGGCCAAAGGGTCCAAGTCCAGGGGGTTCAGGTTGAGGGTGACCAGATCCAGGTCTAGGGAGTCTAGGTTCAAGAGGTTTCAGGTCCAGGGGGCTTAGGTCCAAGGGGGGTCTAGGTCTAGGTCCAGGAAGGATCCAGGAGGTCCAGGTCTAGGTCGAGGGGTCCAGGTCAAGGGATTCCAGGTCCAGGGATTCCAGGTCCAGGGGGTCTAGATCCAGGGGGTCCAGGTCCAGGGGGCCCAGGTCTAGGGAGTCCAGGTCTAGGGGGCCCAGGTCTAGGGAGTCCAGGTCTAGGGGGTAAAGGTCCAGGGGTCCAGGTCTAGGGAGACCTCGTCCACGTCCAGGGCTCCAGGTCCAAGGGGTGTAAGTCCAGGGGGTCCAAATCCAGGGGGTGCAGATCCAGGAGGTCCAGATTTAAGGGTTTAGGTCCAGGGAGTCCAGGTCCAGGAAGGATCCAGGGGGTTTAGGTCTAAGGGTCCAGGTCTAGGGGGTCCTGGTCCAGGGGTCCAAGTCCAGGGGGTCCAGGTACAGGGTGGATCTAGAAGTCCAGAAAGTCCAGGTCCAGGGAGTCCAGGTCCAGGGGGTCCAGATCCAGAGGGTCCAAGTCCAGTGAGTCTAAGTCCAGGTGATCCAGATTCAGGAGGTCCTGGTCCAGGTAGAGGTGGTCTTGGTCCAATAAGTCTAGGTCCAGATCCAGGGGGTCCAAATCCGGGGGGGCCCAGGTCCAGGGAGTCCAGGTCCAGGGGGTCCAGATCCAGGGGGTCCAGGTCCAGGGGTTCCAGGTCCAGGGGTTTCTAGTCCAGTCGTTCCAGGTGCATGGATTACAGGTCCAGGGGATCCAGGTCTAAGGGGTCGAAGTCTAGGGGGTCCTGGTCCAGGGAGTCTAGGTCCAGGAAGTCCAGGCTTAGGGGGTTTACGTCCAGTGAGTCCAGGTCCAGGAATTATCAAGGGGGTTTAGGTCTAGGGTGTCCAGGTCTATGGAGTCCTAGTCCAGGGGGTCCAGGTCTAGGTTTAGGGGGTCCAGGTTTAGCGGGGATCTAGAGGGTCCAGGTCCAGTGTGCCTAGGTCCATGGAGTCTAAGGGGTCCACCTATAGGTCCAGGGGTTCCAGGTCCAGAGGGTCCAGGTCCAGTGAGTCCAAGTCGAGGGGATCCAGGTTCAGGAGGTCCTGGTCCAGGGGGTCCAGGTTCAGGGGGTCCAGGTTCAGGGGGTCCAGGTCCAGGGAATCTATGTCCAGGAAGGATCCAGGAGGTCCAGGTCCAGGGAATCCAGGTCTAGGGGGTTTAGATCCAGTTGGTCCAGGTCCAGTTCCAGGGGCAAGAACCAAGGGGTCCAGATTCAGGGCGGATTTAGGGGGTCAAGGTCCTGGTCTAGGTGGTCCAGGTCCAGGTTTAGGGGTCCGGGTCCAGGTGGTCCAGGTCCAGGGAGTCCGGGTCTAGGGGGGATACGGGGGGTCCAGGACCAGGTGTTTTAGGACCAGGTCTAAGTGGTCTAGGTCCAGGTCCAGAGAGTCTAGGTCCAGGGTGTCTTGGTCCAGGTTCAGGGGTCTAGATCCAGGAGGTCCAGGTCCAGAAGGTTCAGGTCCAGGGAAGTCAGGTCCAGGGAGATCCAGGGGTCCTGGTCTAGGGAGTCTAGGTCCAGGGGTCCAGGTCCAGGGAGTCCAGGTCCAGGAGGTCCAGGTCCAGGTCGCATTGGTCTTGTTCTAAAAAGTCCAGGTCCAGGTCCAGGGAGTCAAGATGGTGCAGATCCAGGGGCTTCAGGTCCAGGGGTTTCTAGTCCACGGTGTCCAGGTCCAGGGAGTCCAGATCCACGTCCAGGGTTTCAGATCCAAGGGGTTTAGGTCCACGGGGTCCAAATCCTGGGGGTCCAGATCCAGGGAGTCGAGGTCCAGGGGGTCCAAGTTTTGGGGTTCAGGTGCAGGGAATCTAGGTCCAGGAAGGATCCAGGGGGTTTAGGTCTAGGGAGTCTAGTTCTAGGGGGTCCTGGTCCAGGGAGTCCACGTCTAGGTCCGGGGTGTCCAGGTTCAGGGGGGATCTTGGGGGTCCAGGTCCAGGCTGTCCAGGGGGTCCACCTTCAGGTCCAGGGTGTCTAGGTCCAGAGAGTCCAGGTCCAGTGAGTCCAAGTCCAGGGAATCCAGGTCCAGGAGGTCGTGGTCCAGAGAGTCTAGGTCCAGGGGATCCAGGTCCATGTCCTGGGATTCCAGGTCCAGGGGTCTAGGTCCAGGAAGCATCCAGGGGGTTTAGGTCCAGGGAGTCCAGATTCAGGGGGTCCAGGTCCAGGGGGTTCAAGTCTAGGGGTTTCTAGTCCAGGGGGTCCAGGTCCAGGGAGTCCAGGTTTAGGGGGTCTAGGTCCAGGAGGTCGAGATCTAGGGGGTCCAGGTTCAGGGAGTCCAGGTCCACGTCCGGGGCTCCAGGTCCAAAGGGTTTAGGTTCAGAGGGTCCAAATCCGGGCGGTCTAGATCCAGGGAGTCGAGGTCCAGGGGGTCCAGGTTTAGGGTGTTTAGATCCAGGGAGCCCAGGTCCAGGAAGGATCCAGGGGGTTTAGGTCTAGGGAATCCAGGTCTAGGGTTTTCTGGTCCAGGGGGTCCAGGTCTAGGTCCAGGGGGTCGAGGTTCAGAGGGAATCTAGGGGCCAGGTCCAGGGAGGCCAGATCCAGTGGGTCCAGGTCCAGAGGGTCCAGGTCCAGTCAAACTGACCTATTTTTGTTGTACGTCTAACACATATTGATACTTTGCGTTTTTAGATACGAGTATTAAACTGATTATGTACATTTTATGTTGCAGGTTTTAGTAGAGTCACTGTGTCTAGAATGAAAGAAGGTGCTGTAAATAGAGGTGTATGGTTCACTCCTGGGAAAAAACGCAAAGGCCGACCCAAGACAATAATTCTAGACGATTTTGACAAATGTGCCATACGGAGCAAAATTCGACAATTTTATACTTTTCGAAAAGAGGTACCGACTCTAAGGAAGCTGCATAGAGTACTAAAAAAAATACTTAAATTTTGGTGGTGGAATTTTTAGTCTGAAAGAATGTGAACATGTGAAAAATGTTGAAGAAATATATTGGGAACAAGACCATTTGATGGACAGTTTACAAGAATTTATCATTAATATAACAGAATCAGAATCCGAAGATGAAACAGATGAATCCGAGAGTGAATGCTCCAAAACTAGCTCAGACATAAGCAAGCAGCATTGAATACTTAGATTCAGACTTTGATTATGTTACTGATTAAATTATTGTCTATAATTGTCGATTTTTACTGTGCATTATGATAATGTTAATAAAGTTATAAAATGTCCCCATGTTACGTTTTTATAAGTCTGGGTATGCAGTCCAGTGCACCTCATCAGTAGGTACTAGAAGAGTAGAAAGGCCATGCTCCATGGAAGCACGTTAGACTTACAACATAGCTAGCCACTATCCTGTATAAATAATGTTGATTAAAGCCAGCACTTAAACCTCAGTAGAATCATGCATGTCCATTATTTTTGGCTCATCACATAACACCTGTGCTGTGCTATGGTCGCCAATTTTAATAGCAAGTACCTACTGATGACAACAGTTGGTGTCTATGAATGATGTCTATCTATCAAGTATCAAAAACTTTTAGTCGTACTAGCAATGACAGAGCAGTGTTGTCAACGCAACAAAAGTATTATATTGGTCCACGCGTGACCTCAATTCCTACGACGCTTCTGTTTTTGGACAGACTCTACCTTCAAACGCTATAATTAAATAAATAAATAAATATTGCTGGACATTTCACACAGCGCTATCTAGCCCCAAACTAAACAGAGCTTGTACTATGGGAACCAGCTAACTGATAGAATACTTATATACATTTTTTTTTGTAAATACATACTTATAATATATAGAGAAACAACCAGACCCGGAACAAATATCTGTAGATCATGCAAACATTTGTTCCGCGGCGGAAATCGAACTCGCTACCTTCTGCGTCTCAGTTAATTGTTATATGCTAAAATTATATTACTTGTTCTGGCCTGATCTAGGCCCTTGTAAGCTTTTTTTGTAAATGAGTGCTAGAGATCTTGCAGTCTTAAAATATATCAGATAAATTAGACCTCATGTTAAATTTAGATCTATTGAAACGACGTGAGCTTAGCTATAAATACATAAAGCTCATATTATAGACTTGCAAAGCATTGAAACACTCAATGCGATATGAATCCTTACAATGGCTACGTTTGTAGAGCACAAAAGCCAACAAACATTTCAAAACGTTATTTATATTTATGTACCTTTGTACGAGTATATGTAGGGTTATGTCTCAACAAGGACTTGCATTAAAAAAAAGCTTTTCTGTTTTGCTCACATAAGTGAAGGTACCGACAAGTATCAACTTCAATCAGATGTTCTTCAGGACGATTGAGGAATCCAGTGCATCTCTGCTCTATTAAAAAACGGCATAATATTTACTAGCTGAGTTAGATACAAGATTCTAGGTAAGTGTATGGTCACATTTTTATCACTAAATAAAAATAATAACACAAGTCTATGTGTTATGGATCGAAAACATAAATTCATGTAATAAACTGTCCATGTAACAATTCCTCAAACGACTCTGGGACTTTGTAAAAAGCTTTCAACAGTTTCAGCGATCAACACGCATCGGTGGTATATCGATCAGCCAAACCTTTGATCCAATGTTACAATGTTCATAAAAGTTAGTGGACATTCCCGGAGCTACTCGACCGTTGACTATCACTCTGCACTCGATCCAATATGGACCTGTGTTGCATGTGAGTGAATACTACGGAACCGGATTGGAAAAATAATTGATATTTGTATCTGCACATTGACGGAGGGCACTGTTGGCAACCTTTTCTGAGCTTTTATATGTGATGAAACAGTAGCTAAAAATAAGTGGGATCAGTCTAGCAAAATGCAATTTGCCAAGCCGGGCTTGCCTGGCAGGTTTTGCATAAAAAACCCCATGCAGCATGGTGCTGCTTTAGAATAGAATAGAAAAGAATATAAATTTATTTGCAACAACACATAAATACACGAAAAAAGATAAAAGTACATAGATAATAATTTAAAACTAAACAATTTACTGTCATAGTTGTACAGTTGCAAAAAGTTTTTTGATGAAAAATGACATTTTCAAAACAAGCTTTTATAAAATTCATAATCGGAACCGCAAGCAGATCCATTCAGAAGTTCCATTGTCTAGCATCATGAGACCACCTTCATGGTACCATATTGCATAGTCAGCGAAGTTACATATGTATTCCAAATTTCAGCTAAATCGGTTGAGGGGAACGTGTTTAAAATTCAGTTGCAAGATTCCACCCGGACATACAAGCTTTTTATTGACTTGCAATGTATGTACATTGCAAGTCAATAAAAAGCTTGTAAAAAGAAGTCTAACTCCATGCTGCAGCATGTTGATCAGTCTGCATGATGCAGGTTGAGTATAAAACCCCACGCTGGTATTCCGTTAGGACAGAATACAATTTGCGGACTTTAACAAACTATAAAATAAATTAAAAAGTGTAACACAAATAATAATAATAAGTGTTTAGTCGAACGAAACAGAAACAATGTGTGACATGCATAAATTTAGATTATTTTAAATTAAAAATGGTGTTTATTAACCCACAATGACCCACTTATTTTAACAATTATTGTTGTTTTGATGTTTTACAAAGCTCCTTTTCATATTAGATATAAACTCGATAATCATTATGTAAATTAAAATCACAAGGATCATCTAGTATAACTATAGTTTGACTAGAAAAGGATAATGTAAACAAAATGTTTAAGTATAATGCGCGCAGCCAAAGATGAGACTTGACGGATCACGTGGTCAAACATGCGCATTAAATAGTTCTCAGGCCATTTTAGCGTAATGCGAGGCAAGCGGGGAGGGACGGCGAGGTAAGGCGTCTGCGCATGCGTGTTCAGTCGTGTGTCGTTCCCCGCAATCCGCGCACACGCCTGTACCTGCGCAAAATTCCCTCTACTAGCATCTGACAGGTCTCATCTTTAGCTGCGCGCATTATACCTATATTTTAACTACCTACAATTTTCTGCATGCTGACTGAATATTTAACCTAAGTTTAAACCTATTATTTCTCATGAAGTGAAATGTATATTTTCTTTTGAGAATAAATTCGTTAACCACATTAAAAATAAAATATGTTGTTTATATATCACTTGCATCATGTGAGAGACTTTTCTGCATTTTTTGCCAGTCTAAAACATACAATTTAAGTTTAGTATTTTGTTACATTATTTTTTCATGTACTCCTTGAGGGAAGGTCAAATTATATGTCATAAAATGTTATTTGGCAACACCTATGTGAACATGTTGCTGATGTAAGAAACTATAACAGTACTAGTGGATTTATAAACATTGTCTTTATATTTGATAACTGACTTAAAAAAAAAAAATGGCGGTTTCAGTTCATCCGAATATGTTTTTGGTTTTTTTAGCGATAATTCTTTACCAAGTTGTTGGATTTCAATTATTCTTAAAAACTTAAAATGGGTATCGGGTTATTTACGAACACGAGCTCCACCGTGGCACCAGCGCTGCAGAAACAACTCGAAAAAGTAATGATGTATATGGGGAAGCTACCGTAAAAGAAAGCAAAGTACGTTTTTGGTTCCAACGTTTTCGTTCTGGAAATTTTGACCTACAGAACGAACCACGTGGACGGCCGGAGACCCTACTTGATAATGAAGAGTTAAAAGTAATTAAATAAATAAATAACTTCAATGAAAAACCAATTGAAAAAGCTCTAAAAGTGCACGTATTAATTGAGTGAAGCAAACCAAGAAACACGAGTCGAGTCCTGAGTTACATTACTTAAAATTCACAATAACGAGGGGATTTTGAATCGTATCGTTACTTGTGATGAAAAATGGATCCTGTACCATAATCGGCAACACACATCACAATCATTATTATAAATACGGGATTTATCACGTACCGTCTCATCGGTGTTTCGACCGACAATGTTTCGGTTCAATTCGTGAACCTGCGTTCGCCGAAGGACAGAGACTCTCTGGGTGTCCCTGGCGTATATATGATACCGTGTGACTGCGGTAAATGCTACATTGGTGAAACAAAGCGTAATGTATCTACTAGGTTGACTGAACACATACGTGCAATGAAGAATGTTGACTCAAACAGTTCTGCAGTGGCGGAACATTCCCTAGATTCTGATTCGACGCACTACATACGTTTCGACAAGGCCCGGGTTTTAGCGAGAGAGAAGTTCTTCGTTCCTCGCAAGATCCGAGAGGCGATAGAAATAAGTCGTGTGCCGAACTTTAACAGGGATAGAGGATGGGTTCTACCGCCGGCCTGGAGGCCATGTCTTCATGATGCAAGTGAAAGAAGAGTGAGTGAACCTGGTAGAGACATAGTTAGTGTTGTGTGTTTGCCTGTACCAAGAACTACAGAAGAGAGCAGCAGTGATGATAATGATGATGACACAGCGAGTCAACGCACTGTGCTTTCGTTGACCCAATCCCCACCACCCCGCCCGTCCACTCGCGCGCAGAGAGCAGCAACGCGCAGTGCGAGGCGAGACGTTATTCGGAGCGGATCGCACTCACCCTGATGAAGGTTCACGAATTGAACCGAAACATTGTCGGTCGAAACACCGATGAGACGGTACGTGATAAATCCCGTATTTATAATAATGATTGAAATCAATCACGAAAGTTTTCTAAGTAAAAAACACATCACAATGCTTGAACCTAGGAGAACCAGCCAAAACATGCTCCAAGCGGTTGACTCACAAAAAGGTACTGGTAGATGTCTGGTGAATCAGTGCTTGTGTCATCCACTACAGCTACCTAAGATCTGGCCCGACGATTATGGTAGATCTGTATTGTCAACATTTGCAAACCATGATAGAAAAGCTAGCCGTTAAATAACCGAGACTGGTCAATTGCTGCTTCAGGACAATACTAGACCATACCTGCACAACATACGGTCGCTAAATTAGAGGCAGAGGAGCTGCGATTGGAATGTCTGCGACACCCACCGTACTCCCCGGGCCTTGCACTAACAGATTACCACTTTTTCCGGAATTTGGACAACTTCTTGCAAGGAAAAAAAAAACAATTCCGATGAGGCTGTCAAAACCGCCTTCGAAGATTTTATTGATTCTCGCTCCCACAATTTTTTCAGCAAAGGAATCAATGAACTATCGATAAAATAGTAAAAGTGCATATATAACAATGGTAGGTACACACGGCTACACATCAAGCTATAAAACTCCAGTATAAGCTGACCTCGCATTGTGTAGGCTTTTCGTAGAATGAGAAATCAGTTTATACTGGGAATGTATAACTTGATGTGCAGCCGTGTGTACATACTTTGACTGACAAATTAAACTAATTTCATATTAAAAAAATCGTTCTGCTTTATCTATACAAAACGCCAATTTCATATGTACCTAAGTACCTAATATACATATTAATTTAAAGCATAGCAATACAAAGGACGTAGTGCTATACTGAAACAGCTACGTAGTATATATATAAATATATAATATGGTGTATACATAAACGCTGGCTTATTTACAACTAGGTAAGGTACCTGTGAAATATCTCATTATAACTCCTTATTTTTATAATGTTTAACAAGTTTCCGCGCGCGGCTTCGCCCGCATGTTATATCGATAAAACGTAGCCTATATCTAAATCCATGTCATAATCTATCTATACTGGTACGAAATTTCATCAAAATCGGTTCAGCCGTTTAGCCATGAAAAGGTTACAAACATACAGAGAGAGTTACTTTGTTCGTATGTGGTGTATCAAGGGTTTTCTGATCTATCCTACAAAAAGAAGTGGTGAAAGCGACGTGTGATTCGAGACATTGCAATTCAACGGGGCAATGCAGATTGTATTAAAGGTTGTCTGGTAGAGATCGCTTTTAGTAATAAGACCGGTAATTGTAAAACTTATATTTACATTGTTTTATTTAAATGTTTGTTTTATGGTATGCAATATTTTCTATTCTATTGAACGGTAGTGATCTGGAGCAGTTGAGATTGAGCTGTCTATAGATCTTTTGCAATGGTCTTTCGATGGTTTAACTATTTATTTTGTATATTTGAAAGTCATGTAAATATCTAGTTTTCGTTATTCAATGTCCACAAAAAGTGTATTGTCCGACACACTTAAGGCCGCTCTGCGTTTTATGACAGAATCGCGTTTGACTACTATTTACTGGTAATAGTAAGTACTGGTACGCAAATTGTTGAGAAGGCTTCTTGGAATATCATGGACCGAGTTTCGTACTAATGTCTCTATACTCCAGGAGCTCGGCATAAAACAGCGTCTGTCAGCTCTAGTACAAACTCGCATTCTGAAGTTCTTCGGCCACGTCTCGAGGCGGGACACGGACTCTATTGAGCGTCTTGTCGCACAAGGACGAGTGGAGGGCATCAGACCGCGCGGAAGGTCGCCCATGCGTGGACCGATCAAATAAAAGCTGCAGTAGGCGGCCAACTGCATGAATGCACGAGAATGTCTGTCAACAGAGACAAATGGCGAGATATCGTGAGGCTTGTAACATCTGCCCCCAAAAATAATGATACAACATGTTGACCACGACCGCTCTGTCGCGTTACGATTGAGAAGAAGGATGTTGCAAAATGATCATAATGGATGTCGCATAAACATGGAAATTTACTATAAAAGTTGTCTTATGCCCCCCCACAAACTAAAAAGAAATCAAATTACTTATATACAGATGTGTCGGTAGCGGTGTCGCGCGTGGTTTTTTCCCATCTCAAAAAATGTTCAACGCGCCCAATGAAGTTTTTACTTCAAAAATAGTATTACTGTTAGAAACAGTAAACACTTTTTGTTGTGATAAAATGGGCAGAGGCTATGTGTTAAAAATCCGGACAAATGATTTGTCTACGCGATGAACTGTTAAAAGGTCATTGTATAGATTTGATATATTTTTTTGTAAATAATGAAACAAAATTGGAAAATAAATGTAATAATTCAAACATATTATAAATTAAACTAGTTTTGTTTAATGTGATAAATCGATGGAAGGTGACAACGGACATTGAAAAAAAAATCGTCACAGGTCCTACGCTGACGGCGCTAGACGGCGGACTGAAGAATCGCTAGCTGTTATTTGCAATAAAGCGTATAGATCACTGTAATAAGGTTCAATATCGCATGTATCCTTGAACCATATTTATGCCCAGAACTAAAAGACGTAAGTCTCAAATGAAATTGTTATCTTTCATATAATTATTAATCAATCTATCAAAATTTTGAGTCGAGTGAGTTGCTAAAAAAATATATTTTCTTGCTTTGCGTATTTGTTATCGACAAAGAAACTCGAACAGTTTCAGAGTAAAGTCCAAAAATCCTTTCATGAAAGCATCATTTTTGAAAACGAAAACTTATAGTGCAAAGTATTTATTCCGAAAAGAAGAGATGGTGAGATAAAACATGCACTAGACTTTAGAAAGTTCCGACAAAAATCATACAATTTTGGGAGGCTCCCCTAAACTCCCCTAAGTAATAAAAGTAGAAATAAATAACCATATGGGGTAATTAACTTAGTTTATAAACGGGTTCTTTACTCAATAACACGTTCTAATTTCTCTAACACGATCACTCGGTCCACCGGTCCCGGGATCTTTCACTTAATTAACCCTTTCAGAGGACTGAGCCACTTCAAAGAGCCACATAAATAAAAGCCTGCTGAACCGATATGTTTAGTGGAGTAAATCATTTGGGTTAACGTGTTTTAAAACGTAGTGATGAAACTCACAAGAGCATGAACAGGCATGTTAACGACTGATGTGTTCATAATATAATGATCACAGACTGTAGCCGAGAATAATAATCTAGCTCGTTTGTTCGTTGTGCCAATGAATATTTTTGGTCACAATGCTAGGTCGATTTACCTGGAATATGTCTGACTGGTGGTACAAGAAGTACTGGTTTGCTAAAAGGAAACAGAGCGCCTGAAGATGTCTTTCGTGCAAATTATCTTTTCAATAGAAATCAATTTTCTCAGACTGGATTATTTAGTTCATGACAGGGACTAGAAAATGATAAATCTAGGTCAATCCTTAGAGGTAGTTAGGTATTCAGTGAGTTACAAAAACGAGATGGGGCTCGATAGATTACATAATAAAAAAACATTAATTTGACTTCGAAATTTACCCATCGAAATAAATTTGAGTGCTTTTAAGGCATTATTCGACAAAAACTACTTAATTGTTTTTAAAAGCATTTACATTTATGTCGGATAACGCTCTCAGTGAAGCGTCGTGCAATATTGCAGGTCAAATCTGTTTATACGCTCGCGGTTTTTAATGTAAATTACTTTGCTGATATTGGATGGATATGAACCTGTTTGCAAACAAGAGTTTTACGGTTCCAGTACGCTTAAAACAGTTGATGAGAGTTAATAGTTTTTGTAGAGCAATAAAACCCATCACAGACTTAGCTATAATATATATTAATATACCGTACTATAATATGTATTATAGCAAGCTACCACACACTGAGAAATATATATTTTGCCTTTATTTTTATGATGGTCGTCCTAGTGTTCGCAACGCATGTTGTAGTAAAGGGTGTTCTTATTTCAAAATACCAACAGTAATTATGAATTCAACAAGTACATTGTTAATGGACTTAATAGACAGTTCTTGAGAAGACGATTCCGCCGCTGCTTTCGATATGTTAGTTGCCCTGTCAGGCACAAAAACTAGGACCAAATGGATCGAATCACATTTAAGGAATAAACAAACTCGTGGCTAATTTGAGGGGGGAGGGGATCAGGAACACGCTGTACATTCAAAATATGTCATAATATATCTTGCTATACTAATATGCAATAATTTATATGACGGTATAGCTTAGTGACGTGACAGATATATATATATTATAGCTGAGTGTGCGGTCACTCGAAAATTAGTATAGAAAAATATAGTAATATGCTAAGCTATAAAAATATTAATATATATTATAGCTGTATATATATATTATAAGTGTGTGACGGGCTTTAAGTTTACTTGTATGGTGTAGGCTCTTTCCTCGACCAACGAAAGTGACTTGTGTAGCTCTACCTTGATAAAAGCTAAGTAAGAAATATTACACCTTAGATAAAAGTCTGAATCAGCTTAATATGCACTCACCTACCCAAGTGTAGCGCGAGCGGGATGATGCTTAACCCAGTTGAACTTAAAAAAAAAACAAGCGTTATTTAAAGTTTTCATTTATTACTGTTTTACTTATAAATCACACTAATATTAAAAATGCGAAAGTTTTGATGTTTGTTTGTTACTCCATCACGCCGTCACGGCTGAACCGATTTCAATGAAATTTGGTATATACGTTGATTTTAACCTGGATTACCACATAGGCTACCATTTATCCCATAAATCAGTTCCCATGGGATAAAAATGGGATGTCAGGTCAAGTTGCGACAGCGAGTTTATCTTTATTTCTATACATTTAGGAGTGTAATGCGTACGAAGTCGCGGGCGATAGCTAGTACATTATAATACTTACTTCGAAAAAGAGATCAGTCGACGAATACAATTCGGCTGGGCAGCGTTCGGGAAACTACGAGACGTCTTCTCGTCTTAAACATCTCAGTCTCTGAAGACGAAAGTCATTTTATTAGTAATGACAAATGGAACAGAAATTTGTAATCTTACTATGGGTTTGATAAGAAGGCTTTAAGTAGCTCAGCGCCCTATGGAAAGGGCTCTGCTTGGTGTTTATCAAATCAGAAATGTGGAGGCCCACATTTGCCTTCAATGACCATTTAATTCACTGATTTAACTTGGGGCGCATAGCTCAAAGAACTAACGGCCGTAGGGCAAAAAAGTTCACGAATGGAGACCTCGCACTGGAAAGCGCAGCGTAGCATGATCTCCCACTAAATTGAAAGACGACCTGATAAAGTTCACTGGGTGCCGCTCGGTGCAGGCCGCATGAATGTTTGAATGCACTAAATGCGAAAAACGCAGGTATGTATGGGGATCTATGTTTAGGAGTGCACGTCCCATGGCTGGTACGATGATGATGTTTACAAATTTTCTTTTACGACCTCCGTGGCGCAGTGAGCGAATCATGAGTGAGCATGATCTACAGATATTTGATCCGGGTCTGGTTGTTTCATTATATATTAGTAAAAGTTTGTATTTAAAAAAAATGTATATATGTATTCTATCAGTTATCTGGTTCTCATAGTATAAGCTCTGCTTAGTTTGGGGCTAGATAGCGATGTGTGAAATGCCCAGATATATTTATTTATTTATTTAAATACCATCAAAACAACTAAACACAGTACCTACTTTTAAAGTAGACGAGATACAGTTATTGTTCTGCCTCGCTGAACAGGGCGGGCACAAAACATATTTCAAAACCTAGAAACAGTTTCGACGGCAAACTACTTGCCTAGTTAAAAAGATGCAACGCAGCATAAAGGGCGCATGTAAGCGATCGCTAGCGAGCCTTGCTACACTCGCTAGGTTAAGACCTGTGATGAAAACCTCGAGCACTAAGCATGTTCATGAATTATTAACAGGTTGCGACGGCCGATGAGGCCCGCACCTTTATTATGAGATCGCTTTGAAGCCTTCAAGAGATGCTTCAATTTTTTTGTCACAGTTGCGGAAAGTGGAGGTTGCTTTGTGAAATTCGTCAGGATTGATGAGTTGTTGTTTTGTATTCTTTCTGAATTTTAAGGCAGAATATTTTTGGGTACTTCACTTATTTGCCTAATTTTATGCCTGTTTCGATTTATTTTAACCAATATAAGCTGATTTCGAAAATTTATGTTTCTCAAAGAAGAAACTCTAGTTATGATCTGTTGTTACATTTTAGGTACCTAAAAGTCCTGATCACATGTTTTGGTGCATAGCCCGAAGTCAACCAGGTATGATGCTAATAGTTTTAAACATACACGATTCTTATAAATGATAATTTCACTCATTATTATTCATATTCACCTTTATTATATATTATATTTGACGACCCCCGTGGCGCAGTGGGCGAATAGTCGGCTGAGACGCATGACGTAGCGGGTTCTAATCCCGCCGCGGAACAAATGTTTGCATGATCTACAGATATTTGTTCCGGGTCTGGATGTTTTTCTATATATTATAAGTATGCATTTACAAAAAAAAAAGTATATAAGTATTCTATCAGTTATCTGGTTCCGATATGCTCTGCTTAGTTTGGGGCTAGATAGCGCTGAGTGAAATGTCCAGCAATATTTATTTATTTATTATGGCTACAAAGTAAGTTAAACGCACTCCCCTGCGCAGTGGACAGATGAGGGGTACTACCCCATTCGTTTTGTCACTCTTCAAACAAAGTATGTATATTGACTAGAGGCTAGGGGACAACAATTACAGTTTCCACACGAGTTGTCCATACAAACAGAAGCAACGAGTCTAAAGGGGTCAGGTTTTAACATCCTTGTGTGTCTTGGGCATATTCGTAGGTTAGTGAACGGCCAGTTCAGATATGACGATGTTTGCTTGACGAAAGCACCTGTATTTCAACGATTACAGAAATAAGGAAATTTTTATGAGTCTATAATATAACTAGTTTGGTACTGGCTCCATGCTTTGGCTAATTAGTAGTGCTGGACGTGATGATTTGAGATTTATAATATATATTTAATAATTAAATAAATAAATATTGCTGGACATTTCACACAGCGCTATCTAGCCCCAAACTAAGCATAGCTTGTACTATGCTCCATCCAAAGGTTGCCTGGAAGAGATCGCTTTTAGCGATAAGGCCGCCCATTGTATTGCCTTATTTGTTTTAACCCAGTACTTATTTTTTTTTATTATTTCTGTTTGTGTGGTAATTCAATAAAGAGTTATCTATCTATCTATCTATGGGAACCAGATAACTGATAGAATGCTTATATACTTTTTTTTTTGTAAACACATACTTATAATGCATACAGAAACAACCAGACCTGGAACAAATATCTGTAGATCATGCAAACATTTGTTCCGCAGCGGGAATCGAACCCGCTACCTCCTGCGTCTCAGCCGGCTATTCGCCCACTGCGCCACGGAGGTCGTCGATATAATTATAGAATCAAGCGGCAAAAGCCGTATCATGTAGTCAGTGACATTCTTTATTGCACAAAATACATACGAGTAAATCTGTACATGGCAAATTTAAGCAACTTAACGAAAGCAAGCATTCTCTTCTAGTTAACCTTTGTGTAGTATTGTACAAATATTTTTGTAGGTAGTGCATGACATAACGTAGCAGGAAAATTTTAGAATGAAAATACGACTATGATATATTGATAAACGAACGAAACATCAAATATATATAGATATAGAGTATTTACAATAAACGTACTTTCTAATATTACACATCAATAAACACTAGTTGAAAATCTATACTTTATACTTATATTATACAGAGGAAAGATTTGTATTTTTGTGTGTATGTTTGTAATGAATAAACTCAAAAACTACAGTGCCGATTTTAAAAATTCTTTCATCATTGGAAAGCTACATTCACCCTGAGTGACATGAGCTATATTTATTGGTAGAAAAGATTAGGGATCCTTACTAAAACTTAAGTAACGTAACCCAAGGTGTAAAAAAGTGCCCTAAAACGTCTTTCATCGCATGCGCTGCGGAAACTATTGATGATATAAACAAAAGTATGTTTTACAATATTAAAGTACATATCAAATTCTACAAAAAACTTCGTACCTAATATTATAAAGAGGAAAGATTTGTTTGTTTCTTTGTTTGTATTGAATAGGCTCCGAAACTACTGGACCGATTTAAAAAAATCTTTCACTGTTGGGAAGCTACACTATCCCCGGGTGACATAGGCTACTTTTTACTCAACTGCGCAAAAGGAGGGTAATGTTTTTATTGAAAAACTACGCGTGCGAAGCTGCGGATTTGTCAGATAGTAATAAATAAACTAATAAATAGGTGGTTACAATAAAACTAAATAAACTCATAAGATATAAAGATAACAGAGTGGATAAATAACAGAGCATCTACAGGACACCACTCATTTTGTAGGCTTCGTTCATGAGAGTGCGGTAGTGCTTGCACACTTTGGATCTAAAAACCTCAATGGAGGAAACATGCCGAATCTTGTGCGGAATACTATTCCATAGTCGGATAGCAGTAATTGTGAAAGAGTTAGAATAGCTAGTTGTGTTGTGTTGAGGAGTCATTAACTGGAGATTTTGTGTGGAACGTACAAGACGATCAGCATCATACAGGGTAGAAAACCGCTCTTTGGGGTAGTTAGGTGATTTGGGGTCATGTAGGATGGTATAAAATATACATATTATATGTACATCCCGACGCTCTCTGACCGTGAGCTACTGTAATTGAGCGCGGAAAGCAGACACGTGATCATACCTCAAACCATGGATGAAACGTATGCAGAGGTTTTGCAAACGCTCCAGTTTGTTCAACCCACTTCTGTAGCAGGGGAATAAGCGACATCGGCGTAGTCAAGAATGGGAAAAAGCAGTGCGTTCACCAGTGTCCTCCTTGTAGATTGAGGCAGAAAGTTTTTCATCAAGTTCAGGGAATGCATGTTACCATACATTCTCTTACTAACCTGAGCAATGTGACGGTCCCATGATAGGTCGTTAGTAATATACAGACCCAGGTTTTTTAACTCTGACATGACAGTTGTTGAACCATACTCTAGCGAAGCCAGTCTATTGAACTATTGGGTTAGGCGCAGTTAACGCTAGAGACGTGATTATCAATATACAATCTGATTATCAGTAGGAACAGATTTGGTTTAAACGTATACAGGTTGCTTCTGAATATTAACGTTAACTATAGAAAAGACTAATTTCTGAAATTGTTAAATTATTGTTGTCTAATTTCAGAATTGATAAATATAATATTTTTCATTGTATTGATAAAAATCAGTTTTATTTGTAGACAATAAAATTCAGTAAGTTAGTATATCTCCTACCTTCCGCGCAAAACCCGAAGTCATACATCCTATAAACAGTTGATTTGAAGGTAGGCTAAAAGTTTCATTACATTTTTCCCAATTTATTACAAACTATGTTGAATTTTGACGTTATTTTTATGAAAAGTTATTCAGTTTCATGGATTCCAACGCTTTTCGGATAAATATATTTGAAAGCAACATAAATAATTAATCGTAACTTTATTTTTAGTACATGTCTTCAACACGGTTTTAAACTAACATTTATGTACCAGTCCATTCCGCAGAGCAGCCCAACAGCCTGTGAAGTCGTTCTCCACACACGTTAACCACAGCATCTTAATAACAGTGCCTTCCTTGTTTTCAGGTAGAAATAGAGCGAGCGATGAGAAGACTCATTGACTGTATGTTATTGCAAACGTTTTCATTTCTGAGTTTTAAAAAGAAAGGAACAGGAAACCAGCCAGATACCTGTGTAATTTAATCAACTTTATTTCTTTGTTGTAAAGTACATTTTTATTAAAAATGTCTAATATTAGTTATTTTAACCCAAGCAAAGGTAATTATAATTTATGACTAAGACCCAAAGTCTTGAACACCGCCGTAAAGTTGCAAGCCTATCGATCTTTTACAGAATACATTTTGGGCAATATGCCCAGAAACTTTACGATCTTATTCCACCATCTCCTTTCCATCAAAGGACAAGCAGACGCACGGCTCAGTAACATCCGTACCTGGTTGGTATACTACTCATTCGCACACACCGTTTCGGTTCTACGTTCTTGATGCGTATGGCTAAGGTATGGAACACTTTGCCGTCGTCTGTTTTCCATAAATATTACAATCCGGGCCTCTTTAAGGTAAGATTGAATAGGTTCCTTCGTGCTTCATCTTAGACCACATCATCGCTACCATCAGGTGAGATTGTGGTCAAACAAAGATCTATACAAATAAAAAAAAAAACAAAATGAAATGTGTATTTGAAACATTTATTACACGCATAAAACCTTCTGCGAAATATGAAAGGAACCTATTATCAATAGGCACTTACTCTCAGAACTGTAGCATGTTTAGCAAACAAACACATCACAATGTAAAGTAGGACGCTCACATGACTTCCGGTAACGCTCAATAGATTCTACTAGCCGCGCGGACAGCCACTGTTTGCGAGGAAATAACGTGTCACTCAGCGCTCTACGATGGTTGCCAGCGGACGTGTCACGTCGACTTGTCAGAACGTTTTGTACGGTATTTTCATGGAAATTTTGAATAGTTAGTGTAATATAATAATTTTAATGCCCGAGTCTCTATTACCTTCTTATATAGCTTCTAAAAGTATTTGCTCGTTGCAACATAGAATAATATTCTATGTTGCAACGAGCAAATACTTTTATGTCTGTAACCTTATTAGCTAACTTTAGCTTTTTTTCTAGGTTACATACACATTTAGTTGTGTAACGCGTACAAAGTCGCGGGCAACAGCTAGTAATTTATAAATAGTTATAACAAAACTTATGTACGTGTTATTTACAAGTAGACTGTTATATCGTAACTGCTCAAAATCGCGACATCATACAGATATTTCAGCATAATTATTTTGAACGTTGATCCATTGGCCTTTCTGTAATCAACCTACGCACCGCAACAGTACCCATCATCGTGAGGATATCGTAATTGACATGTCAGGAGCAGTTGCGGACACAAAAGGGGCAGAGATTGTAGAAAATTTTCAGTGGCGGATAATGTCTGTCCGGCAAATAGGTTTAATAGACAGAGCCGCAGTTAGAAAATTTGCGTTCATGAAATTTTTATACACGATCTGTTTACCCGCGGCTTCATACCCATGGACTTAAATTGTCATAATAATTTTAACATCGCCAATTTAATTCGCGAAAAACAAATCTCAACTAATATTTTTTTTATCTGTGGTGAAGTCCAACAGTTTTGTTAATTTTCTAAGTTTGATGACAAAAAATCTTAAACAATCCTTGTCCTTCTCATGATACACAATATTTACTTCGTCGTAAAGTCGAGAAAACGTAACAACCAGACAGACAGACGGACAGAGTTAAATTCAATTTCAAAAACTTTCAAATTTATTGATCGAAGCGAGATCTTCAAATCAACTTGGGCAAATCGGCATTGTATGTACTTATGTATGTATATAAGTGTGTAGTGAGTATGTATTTTTGTTTGTCCGAGGATAACTTTAGAAGCGTTTATCCGATCATCGTGAAATTTGTTATATAGGTAGGTAGTGTTGGCACAATCTTGGTGAGACTAAATGAGCTAAAAATTTAGGGGGGGGTTATTAAGATATTGGAGTTCAAGAGGTGTGAAAAAAATCAAAATGAGACTATTAGGTCAAATGGGACGTGTAATGAAAAGTCTTCATTAGTACATTTCTACCCTGTTTTTATTTTTAGTTTAATCCTTGTAGTTTTTGATAGGCATAATAAAATTTAGTAAGTTTTTTTTTATAAATTATAGGCTTGCGTTTGACCTCGATCTCGCCAGATAGTAAGCGATGATGCAGTCTACGATGGATCACGCTTGCTTATAAGAAACGCATTCACTCGCGACTTGAAGACACTCAGGTAGTAGTTATCAGGAAACACAGACTCAGACAAGGCGTTTCACTCTTTGGCGGTGCGCATAATAAAGGTCGAAGAGAATCGCTTTGTGCGGTATTCGTGTAGCTTTATGACTTAATGACACAAATATAGGAAAAAGTCTGAAATCCAGAAATTCTACCCTTAAAAACTTTACCCACTTTACATGAATTCCCGTTACCTGTAATTTTAATGAAACCTTAGGTCAAGTTATTTGGATATGCATTTCGTGGCACTATTTCGATAGTCAGAAATTACGTCATATTATATTTTTTGTTATATAGGATACTAGCAAGATACGGGGCGAACCACTAGTAATATTAGTATAGATGGATGTAAGTATCTTCGATATTCAAAACGCTTTTCCAGCCAATTGGAACGCAAAAGTTCCAATTGACTGCGTGTTTATCAATTTGAAAAGTAACTTATTTTTTCTTATTAACTTATAACTTAGTAACTTATTTCTAACTTATTTACTTTTCTGTTTTTCAACTTGTCCGTTGTAATATTTTAACATAAGTATTGTTTTTTGGAATTAAACTATAAATTACTCTTTTGATTATTAATGTATATAATCTTAAACAACATAACATCGGGTGGGCAATGCTTGTTTCACCTCCAGGTCGTAAACAAAGGTCCTCAATCTGAGTATTCAAATTATATAAATTATATTTAAGTGTCCGCCTAAGCTCTGTGTGAGGATGTTCACACGTTGTATATTTTGACCCCAGTGCCCCTGTCGCCAGCCGCCCTAGCCAACGACGCTGTAACGTATAATGCTGAATATATATGTACCGTGCCAAGAGGGACAGTTTCAAAGGAATCGCCAGTGAAAAGGTTCACTGTTTTGTCACTGGACATGGAGATAGCACTTGAATAGCCATGTTGAATAAGCCAAATAAGTGAAGATATCCGTGGGTAACTTTTCAAATTTCAACCATCATTTGCATGACCTAATTTGATTATGAGTTGAGAAGTGGGTTCGTTTGCAGCATCAATTATTATATTTTGAATACTTTGCCAATATTAGCAGAGAACACTTACATATATGTAGTAGGCAAATTCAATCAACTGAGTGATCTGTGTACGGCTTAAAGTTTTTAAAAATATTAATAAAACAATTTCAGTTGACGATTGACAAAAAACGAACCACTTTGTTTTACAAACCTGGAAAATATATTTTTACGTGGTTTGTACTCGACCGTTGCCTACTCGTACAATGATGGACTACGACATAGCAGTATACAGGGTATTCCTTTATTAAATAACGGCCAAAAAGTTTAAATTGTTCTAAGTCGCTATTTTGTTGTATGTTAAAGATAAAAGCCTAATGTATTTTTTTCTTGGCAATGACTTACGCGTTTTATGTATTAGTTAGTATGCACTTTTTTTAGCAGGAAAAAGATTTTACTAAGAAAACGTTCGTGTTTTATTTCAATCGTTATTATAAATACGGGATTTATCACGTACAGTTTTATTGGATTAAAGAAAGTTGTCGTTCGTAACACCGATAAAATAATACGTGATAAATCCCGTATTTATAATAATGAGGAAAGAAGATATTTTATTAGAAGCGTTGCTTAGTTGCGTTAAACGGATCAGCTAGATTAATCACGTTCCACGCGGTCACCGTAATGTGATTAGTAGTGGCATGCACATAATTATGAGCGCGTCCATGTTTTGGTCATATTATACAAAAGTTGTCTCTAAGAGATCGCTTTTAGCGATAAAAACGCCTGTTGTACTAAATCTATTTGTAGAAATGATAGAACTTTTTAAATTTTCACGAACTATACTCATGTTTTTAAGACAAAACGGGTCTTTTCGCGCACAGATTTATATCAAAATCATAATTTGACTAACCTCGACGTTTCGGCCAAGTTACATCGGCCATGGTCTCTCGTGACCACGGCCGATGTAACTTGGCCGAATAATCTGTGAGAAAAATCTGTGCGCGAAAAGACCCGTTTTGTCTTAAAAACATGTAGAAATGATGTTCTGTATTTTATTTTGGTGTACCTTCAATAAAGTATTATCTTAAATCTTATCTTATCTTAAGATGTCGGTCCGGTTTATAAAATTTGACAAAATCGTTAAAATCCCTCGAATAAGTCGAGAAATTTGCGATTATTTGCACTGCACGTTTAGCCTCTAGCAATAGACAAACTAACTTTTCCAGCATGAAAGGAACGTCTAACGCCGCCGCCGTCGCCCCGTTTAACAGTAAAAACAAGTTCCATGGCTTCCAAGTTAGTATTTTACTTACACCCTGTATAAATGTGGTAGTGCCGAACTGCCGACGCGATGTACGGAAACAATCAAATAGTGGAATATGGCAACCTGCAGTGCAGACACAACTTTCCACCATACTCGTGACAACCAATTTTCATATGGAGTTTTTCGTTTATATATTTTTCCTGGGAAAAGGATTTATGTATACGATTTTAAGAAGACTTAAAAGTGAAATCAAAATTTAGGTTATTTGTTTTACGATACTATGTACTTACTAGCTATTTCCCGTGGCTTCGCTCGCGTTAAATATGATTTGTTGATGAAAAAATGAAGATTCATCTCCCTTAAGAAAACTTAACCATTTCATCCATTTATTGTATACATTTCTACCCTATGTTCTTTTCTGAACACATGCTATCATATATAAAAAACCGGCCAAGTGCGAGTCAGACTCGCGCACGATGGGTTCAGGTTTCAGGTTTAAGATATTTTTTTTTTCAAAGAATTACAATTCACTATAGAGAAACTTAAAAATATTAGTTTATACATTTGTGGGGGTAATCCTACTAATAAAAAAGTTAAAAGTGATACAAAATAAAGTTTGTACAAAATAAAAATTAAGTGCGGGTAGTTTTGTAACATTTGGCTCATCCAATTCAGTGTAAACAATTATTAAGTGACAGATATGCGCAACTGGAAGGGTTCCGTACCATTATCTATAAAAACGGCATTAAATCATTATATATATATGTTTTTTTTAACTGTAACAGTACGGCAGCACCCATAACTAGAGGAGATACAGGTGCAGTTTCTTTTAAAACATCAGCTCGTTTTCTAAGGAAAACATTTTTGCATTAAAATTTTTTTGGTCAAGTGTGAGTAGCGCCTTAAAATGAATCAAGTGGGTAAATTTTTTTTTTGATGCCGATCGATGTAGTCCTTTGTAAGGATCATTTTATTGTACAGGTGAAAAAAATCTGAAAAGCGGAAGTTAGGCAAATTTGATAAAAAGTATTCTCATACAACAGGACAAACAAAACACATCTTCTCTCCTTCTAAACACATTTTATTAGATTCTAATTGCACATTAAAGAAGTATTAATACTGCAGCGATTCAGAAGTTTAGGAACTCCATGCTCTCATGAGCAATTCAAAAACATTTCGTATTTCAGAATTTTGAATTTCGAACATGGTTCTTGCACCTGTCGTACTTTTATATCAGTCATTGCATAATCTTATTTGTCCTATCATGGCATTGTCAAATACGCAAAAAGTAGACTTAATTGAAGCATACTTCCTTAACCGACGAAGCCCAACTAATGCGCTGAAGTGGTATCAGGAACGCTACCCAGACCGCGATTGAGGAAGTATGCTTCAATTAAGTCTACTTTTTGCGTGTTTGATAATGCCATGATAGGACAAATAAGATGATGCAATAACTGATATAAAAGTCCGACAGGTGCAAGAACCATGTTCGAAATTCAAAATTGTTCTGAAATACGAAATGTTTTTGAATTGCTCATGAGAGCATGCAGTTCCTAAACTTCTGAATCGCTACAGTATTAATACTTCTTTAATGTGCAATTAGAATCTAATAAAATGTTTGTAGAAATAATTTTGTTTAACCCGTTGTATGAGAATACTTTTTATCAAATTTTACTAACTTCCGCTTTTCAGATTTTTTTCATCCTGTACAATAAAATGATCCTTACAAAGGACTGCATCGATCGGCATCAAAAAAAAATTACCAACTTGATTCATTTTAAGGCGCTACTCACACTTGACCAAAAAAAATTTAATGCCAAAATGTTTTTTTTCGAAAACGAGCTCATGTTTTAAAAGAAACTGCACCTGTATCTCCTCTGGTTATGGGTGCTGCCTTACTGTTACAGTTAAAAAAACACTGTATAATAAATCAATGTATGGGAGCCCCCCTTTACATACTAGGTAAATGCTTGAAATATTCACATAATATAGAGTTATATTATTTAAACTAAATAATTATATTAAAATAAAATTAATATTTACCGGGGGGAAGGCTCCCATACAACAAACGAGATTTTTTGCCGTTTTTATAGATGTGTGTATGGAACCCTTCGTGCGCGAGTCCTCGCACTTGGCCGGTTTTTTACTTGTTATCCCGACGACGTTGTAAAAAAGGTACATACGCGATAAATACCAGTTTTAATCAATAATTATGTGCAGTGATCGCGGAAGTTTGAAAATACTATTAGGTACTAGTTAGTTAGTAATTTGAAGTGTGATTCTATTGGATTATTTGAGGAGATTATTATATTAATTACTAGCTGACCAATCAGCAGCTTCGCACGCGTAGTTTTTCAATAAAAGCATTACCGTACTTTGCGCAGTTAAGTAAAAAGTAGCCTATGTTACTCACCGTGAATGTACCTTTCCAATGGTGAAAGAATTTTTGAAATCGGACCCGTAGTTTTTGAGTTTATTCATTACAAACATACACACAAAAATACAAATCATTGTTTTTTATAATAATAGTATAGATAGATTAGTCTACAGTTTAAATTGCGTACGTCTATTATGTTTTCTTTCATCAAACTTTCATCAATCTTTTATTTATTTTCCCGAACGTTCATTATAATATTTTAGTAATATATATAAAAAAAATTGGTATATAGATAGATTATGGCTGGGATCGGGTCATAGGATATGTTACCTGACTGCGCAGATGGAGGGTAATGTTTTTATCGACAAACCGCGGAAGGGTCAGCTAGTAGTGTATATTTTAACGTAGTACAAAGCGCAATTGTATTACGTGGCTTAGGAGAGGCGTTTAGCGGGCGCTCTAGTTGTCTAGCGTTGGACAGTAGAAGTTAAAAGCCGATGTTAATTGAATCGGGTTCAGATTGCAGGACGTTGGCGCAGCCCACTGCAGGTAATTGTGTTAGCAGCAAACATGCCCGCCACGGCTTCTGGCTAGGGCGACCACGCTAACCCATCAGAAAATGAGACACATAGCAACAGAATACATATTTCGATTTGTATTTTTTGTAAGTACCTAGTTAAGTTAGTACGTCTATTCGTCCAACATACCTCAGTGCCTTAAGACGAAAGTCTTCAATCAGTGTGTGTTACCAGTGATGACATATGGAACCGAACGTGGTCCTTCACTATTGGCCTTATGAATAAGCTTAGAGTCGCTCAACGAGCTATGGAGAGGGTTATGCTCGGGGTTTCTCTACGGGATCGAATTAGAAATGAGGAGATACGTAGGAGAACTCAAGTCACCGACATAGCCAGACGGATTAACACGTTGAAGTGGCAATGGGCAGGCCACATAGCGCGCAGAACATATGACCGATGGGGCCGAAAAGTTCTCGAATGGAGGGCACGGATCGGCAAGTGCAGCGTAGGACGTCCACCTACAAGATGGGCAGACGACTTGGTAAGAACCGCAAGTCAGCGTTGGATGCAGGCCGCTTCCAACCGCAGTTCCTGGAGATCAATGAGGGAAGCCTTTGTTCAGCAGTGGACATCCTATGGCTGATATGATGATGATGACCTAGTTAAGAACGCCAACCAAGAACTAAAGTTGTTTACCTGTCACGGTTGACTGGTAGAAAATGCTTTTAGCATTAATTCCATTTGTACATGTTTTTTTGTGCAATAAAGAATTAAAACAAACAAAGAAACTTATACTTAATTTAAATTTTTATCCGATACATACGGGAAAACAAAACCATACGATTTTAAGTGTCTATAAAATAAGAATCTATTATTTGTATTAACGCGCCAGCAAACCCTGAGCGCAACTTCAATTCGGCCGCGTCAAAAACTTCGGCCTGAATATGGCTATCCCTGTTTAGTGACGAAGTTTGGCCAAGCAGAGCGACAGTGATAGCAATAGAACGATTCTAAATTTGGTTAGACTTTGACCGTGTTCCGTAATACCAAAAATGATGACAGAAAACTTGTTGTATTTTTCTCATTGTGTTGTTATTCTGTAACTAGACGATATAATATATGTTCCCATGACTAGGATACGTAAGATGTTGTTGTTTTTAATACGAAACAATTAGGTTGAAACCCGGTCTTTTATGACGTAAAAACATGCAGAATGCGATACGCTTCTATTTCATTTTAGGTAAGTATTTTAATCTAATATATAGTTGGGAACCTAGATAAATACTATTCAAATTAAATTAATACCTTATTAAGGTAGAAATATGCTCCAATTAGAAATAAGCTAGGTAGTACGTGTTGTATGGGCGATTGTCCCTCCGGTGTCCCCTTAAGCATTATTACTAGATTTCTACTTGTTGGACTTAGTTCCGATTTTGTCCACCTATACAGATAAGTTGGTGGCACTAGTAGCTATAATAGTCTTTTTATATTAAAATCAAGTGCTGTTAAATTTTGAATTTGAACCAGCAACCCATCTCATTGATACTAACATGATAAAAATTTGTCATGGGCTCGCTGCTCGTCTAGTGCGAAACTATTAAGATGTTTCTCTATGGCATTCGAAATTAGACATAGACATTCATTTATTAGGTACATATCACACTTTAACCGTTACAATAAAAAAAGTAAAGGAAAGGAGTAAGTATGCGTGAATAATATAGCCTAAGTCACTTGTCCTCACCACCGGCGAGTAAGCGAATAGCTATCAACTATTTTCTCGCTCAAGAAACTAACAAAAGATATAGATTCCGTGTCAGTAAAAGAGACACGTATATTAATAGTTGATCGCTGGCCGTTCAAACTGCTGGCGAGAACTCGCTCTCCACTATTTTGTCGCAGCGATTACAACACTCGCTCAGCGATCCGCGCTCAGCGATGCTCGCTTGGCGGTCAGAACACACGCCGTGAGATGATGAGTATCGCCCCACTCGCTCTCTCGCTTTATAGCCCAGCGAGACCACTATAGGAACTTGCTTCTTGCTGCTCGTCAACTCGTTTCTAGTTTCTAGCTCTACTCGCTTCTCGCTCATCTCCGGCGGTGAGACAAGTGCCTACGTGAAGCAAAAAAACTAGTCTAATACATATAACAACTGCAGCTAGGTTTCTCTATAAAATGTGAAACGTTGGTCATACTGGTTTCTAGCGCTCATTGAATGTGACGACTTTTTTACATACATACGAGCTTGTTACGAACGGACTAAATAACAGCGTAGCTCTTTTTACCTTAGGAAATGTGAAACTGTTATAGGTAATACGATTTCCCTTGTTACAGATATGACGTCCGTCCCCGGTAACTTGATTTCAGTTTTCCATTAAGCTTTGTTTTCAACGACCACGTACAGGAAAGTGCCGTGTCGAACGGTCACCATTAAATGTAAAGTGAACCTACTAAAGGTTGATGGGAGTCAATGGGCGCAGGCCGCATATGATCCGTCGTTCCAGAATGCTATGTCGACGTCCTATGTTTGATATGATGATGATGTTTCAGTTCAAAGGGATTGAGTCTCAACCGTTAGGAACTACATAAGCGGATTTGACCCTAGCTTTCTTGAACAATATTTTTTTAAATAATAAGAACTCTTGTTAATTTAATGTCTTGCTCATCGTACGCATCAGTAAAATAAAAATACTAAGAAAACCATTATTATAAATACGGGATTTATCACGCACCGTCTTATCGGTGTTTCGACCGACAATCAGTGAGAAGCGAGACGTCATTCGGAGCGGATCGCACTCACCCTGATGAAGGTTCACGAATTGAACCGAAGCATTGTCGGTCGATAAGACGGTACGTGATAAATCCCGTATTTATAATAATTATTGAAATAAATCACATAAGTTTACTAAGTAACATACTAAGAAAAGTTTTTATACTTTTCTTACAACTACTTCTAACACCAACTTACCGTCAAATAAGTTGATATTCTCGGACTAAATAGACTACAGTCTATAATTCTAAGCTTGATGAATAGTCATACCGAAAATGCAAACGAAACAAAACATTTCCCTAATCCAATCCAGAGATCGGCCAAAAGTAATTGCTGTGGTGTTCTAGCCCACTGCGAAAGGACACTGGATTTTAACTTTTTCTCTTTTTCACTCGAATGGCGCGAACCAATTATAAGTTGTAAGTAATCCTCTTATCTGAGTCTGCGAGTCGACGCTACCAGCCACTCCGAATATAATTCACTTTATCCATATTCAATATCAGATCGTGCGACGGTGAGCAAATAGAGCGATTCAAGTGAGAATTATTATTGGATAAAGCTGGGCTCTTTCCTTCTCGTCTATTTTCAGTGTCCACCCGGGCGGTATAATATACTACGTGCTGTTTACAATATTGCGCTTACAAAATGTTACATTATTATCGAGAACTCGAGTGCTTTTATACATGGTATTTTCATGTTGTTTTTATTGCTATTAACAAAACATTGCTCGGATAAAATATGTGATATCTAGAGAGGTTCGACACAAATCCATTGTATGATTATTATTTTGTTCTTTGACATGTTTTAATAACATATAACATCGCATCGTTTTAATAACATACACATCGCTGTCAATTTTGTATCTACGAGCTACTAAAAATATTTAATTTAAATACTTCCGCTATACCAACAACCGGCGAATACGAATCAAATCCAAGTCATACATAACATTTTATTCATTGATAACACAGGTTTGAAATATTGAGTACTAGCTGTTGCCCGCGACTTCGTACGCGTTACACTACTAAATGTGTAGATAACCTAGAAATAACGCTAAACTCGCTGTTGCAACTTGACACCCCATTTTTATCCCATGGGAACTGATTTTTGGGATAAAAGGTAGCCTATGTGTAAATCCAGATTATATTCTACGTGTATACCAAATTTCATTGAAATCTATTTATACTAAAAACGGGATATTTACCATGATTTGTGAGTATTTGAGTATCCCGATATTTCGGCGCAGTTGCATGCGCCATGATCACAGGTAAACTGACGGGTAACTTTTTTCGTTGAAATCGGTTCAGCCGTTACGACGTGACTGAGTAACAAACAAACAAACATCCAAACTTTCACATTTATAATATTAATGTGACTAGCTGACCCGCCCGTAGCTTCTTACGCGCAGTTTGTCAATAAAAACATTACCCTGCTTCTAAGCAGTCGGGTAAACGCAGCCCTTGTCTCAATCCCGGTCATACAAACAGACAGAGAGATGGAGAGACAGAGCTACTTGCGAATCCATACATTATATTATTATATAATAGGTCTTTACCTATGAAATTGCAGTTCTTCAGTACTGGTCATTTAAAATTGAAAAAAAGTTTGGAATGGCTTTGTATTATAAATTCAAATTAATTTTGTTTTAAAAACATGACATTCTTTTTACAAACTCAGTCCTTTGTTTATTGATTAGCGTTGTATTTTCATTACATTTGATCATTTTTCGTCATAATGGATACTTTAAAAATTTGTGTAATTATGGAATATGAGTTCCGTCGTGGCACCAACGCGACACAAACGGCACGTAACATGAAAAACGTTTACGGAGAGAAATGTACAAACGAACGCACAACCCGTTATTGGTTTTCCCGGTTCCGTTCTGGAAATTTTGACTTGAAAAATGAAGCTCGTGGTCGTCCGGAGACTTTGGTCAACAATGATGAATTAAAGGCGATTGTGGAAGCTGACGAAACTCAATCTACAGCAGAGCTAGCAGCAGCTTTTGATGCTTTTTTTTTTTGATGATTGTTTTTTTCATCAAAACAATTTTGATCTATTTGCGACAAATAGGCAAGGTAAAAAAACTTGATAGATGGGTGCCCCACAAACTTAACGATCGCCAGCGCAACGTACACGTCGAGACCTGCTTCGCCCTGCTCAATAGGCAAAGAAATGCAGGAATTTTGAACCGAATTGTTACGTGCGGTGAAAAATGGATTCTGTTCGACAATCGAAAGCGCTCAGCAAGTTGGTTAGATCCTGTTTCAGTACCAAAGTAATGCCCTAAACCAAAAATGACCCCTAAAAAGGTGATGGTCACTGTTTGGTGGTCTAGTGCGGGTGTGATTCACCACAGCTTTTTACAAAACGGCATGAGCTTACTGCAGATATGTACTGTGAAGAACTGGAGACAATGATGGAGAAGCTTGCACATCGGCAACCAGCTTTGGTCAATCGGTCGTCCCCAGTGCTCCTTCACGACAACGCGCGACCCCATACTGCACAACAGACAGTCTCCAAACTGCAAGAGCTGGAGCTGCAAGCTCTCCCTCATCCGCCATACTCACCAGACCTTGCACCTACCAACTATTACTCTTTCCAAAATTTAGACAACTTAATAGTAGGTAAATAATTCAATTCCCGAGAAACATTCCGTACAAAATGCCTTTGAAGAGTTTGTTGCCTCCCGTCCAGCTTTTTACAAGAAGGGCATCAAAAAAACTGCCAATGCGTTGGCAAAGATGCGTTGATTGCATGTGTGATTACTTTGAATAACAGAAATAAAAAAGTTAAAAAAAAAAGTATTCCATACAAAACGGCAATTTCATAGGTAAAGACCTAATATTATAAATTCTAAAGTAACTTTGTCTGTCTGTCTGTTTGTTACGCTTTCACGACTAAAAGGCTGGAGCTATTGCGATGAATTGATTACCTGGATTGAGATATAGGCTACTTTTAACTCGACTACCGACTGCGCAGAAGGAGGGTAATGTTTTTAATTTCAAACCTCGCGTGTGACGCCCTGAGCAGAAGCTTCCGTATAATATAAATAGGGTTAAAGTATTGGTTAAGTGACATTAATTTTTTCACAATAAACAAATTTGAATTTAAAGAATGGATAAGCTAAGTTTTGTAAGTTATGGGAAATGACGTGTTTACCCCTTTTCGGACGCTATGCGTTACCCGCACTTAAAGTAACCCCTCTCTCCAAATGTCACGTTCATCTTTGATACCCTTTTCACCACTTTAGAAGATTTTTTCGAAAAATCCTAAAACGTGTATTATTATTTGTTTTAGGGAGTATTTGTACCAAGTTTCAAATCAATTTCCTTGCGCGTTTAGATTCATACAATCTTTAACAACCCATTGCACCCATTAATGGGGATAATTTAAAAAAAAATTATATAGAAACGTATTATTTGCTTTAAAAAGTATTTATAATAAGTTTTAAGCTTATAACTTCCGAGAATAAGATTTTTCATACCAACGATTTTACACCTAGTCTACACTTCAGGGGTGAAATAGTTCGGAAAATAGTTTCTTAGCACGCGCCTGCGCACTAAAAGAAACCCCTTCGCCAAATTTCAAGTTGATATCTGTAGCAGTTAGGGGTGTGTGACTGTCTCTTATTACGACTTGTTCTTTCATATTTTATATTTATAGGTAGCAATACGTAAATACTAGAAGCTACGAGTATGATGTGTTTGCTCGGACACGACGTGACTGGAATATCTTGCATCTACGTGTGTGGAGATAGACATCTATGTATTTGTTTGAGTTAGTCTTGAATAATGACATCTGTAACATCATTGTGCTATTATGGGCATATCTATTTGTTAAAGCATTGTAAAAAGCGTTGGTATAGCTTTATTCAAAAGCTTGATATTGCTTATTATGTTTGGGTGGTTATTGTAATTTCTTATCATCATAATATATTTGAATACCTAAACAAAAACTTATAAACTGTTGGCCTAATGCAACCCTGACTTTCAATCCAGAGTTTGTGGATTTAAATTCCGACCCAACCAATGGATTTACTGCATGCACATTTTGAGGTGCTTAAACCGGAAAACATTATGAGGGAACCTTATTTAAGGTTCAGTTAGCTTAGCACTTACTGAACTGAGAATTAAGGTAGAATGCGCTGAGAGTTCGTTCCCAGAAGGCCAATTCACGTAACTTAAAATAGTAAAATGCAATCTTCGATCTGCAGTCGAATTGCCGTTCAAAGAGAGTAAACTGACATTACGAGTGTTTCCACTTTATCATGAAAAATAATTGGTACTGAGGTTAAAAGATTTAGTTCATTCAGTGAACTAACTCATTATTTAATATTCTAAAGTCTTAATAAAATGATGATTACACAGATCGATTGGCTTGATCTACCTGAAGTAAAATTTGGTCATGAAAAATAATTGGTACTGAGGTTAAAAGATTTAGTTCATTCAGTGAACTAACTCATTATTTAATATTCTAAAGTCTTAATAAAATGATGATTACACAGATCGATTGGCTTGATCTACCTGAAGTAAAATTTAGTCATGAAAAATAATTGGTACTGAGGTTAAAAGATTTAGTTCATTCAGTGAACTAACTCATTATTTAATATTCTAAAGTCTTAATAAAATGATAATTACACAGATCGATTGGCTTGATCTACCTGAAGTAAAATTTGGTCATGAAAAATAATTGGTACTGAGGTTAAAAGATTTAGTTCATTCAGTGAACTAACTCATTATTTAATATTCTAAAGTCTTAATAAAATGATGATTACACAGATCGATTGGCTTGATCTACCTGAAGTAAAATTTGGTCATGAAAAATAATTGGTACTGAGGTTAAAAGATTTAGTTCATTCAGTGAACTAACTCATTATTTAATATTCTAAAGTCTTAATAAAATGATGATTACACAGATCGATTGGCTTGATCTACCTGAAGTAAAATTTGGTCATGAAAAATAATTGGTACTGAGGTTAAAAGATTTAGTTCATTTAGTGAACTAACTCATTATTTAATATTCTTAAGTCTTAATAAAATGATGATTACGCAGATCGATTGGCTTGATCTACCTGAAGTAAAATTTGGTCATGAAAAATAATTGGTACTGAGGTTAAAAGATTTAGTTCATTCAGTGAACTAACTCATTATTTAATATTCTAAAGTCTTAATAAAATGATGATTACACAGATCGATGGGCTTGATCTACCTGAAGTAAAATTTGGTCATGAAAAATAATTGGTACTGAGGTTAAAAGATTTAGTTCATTCAGTGAACTAACTCATTATTTAATATTCTAAAGTCTTAATAAAATGATGATTACGCAGATCGATTGGCTTGATCTACCTGAAGTAAAATTTGGTCATGAAAAATAATTGGTACTGAGGTTAAAAGATTTAGTTCATTCAGTGAACTAACTCATTATTTCTGTTTATTTCTCATTATTCTAAAGTCTTAATAAAATGATGATTACACAGATCGATTGGCTTGATCTACCTGAAGTAAAATTTGGTCATGAAAAATAATTGGTACTGAGGTTAAAAGATTTAGTTCATTCAGTGAACTAACTCATTATTTAATATTCTAAAGTCTTAATAAAATGATGATTACACAGATCGGTTGGCTTGATCTACCTGAAGTAAAAAAAAAAAAAAAAAGTTAGCAAGGTAGTACAAAATATGGGGATAGTCATGCATAGTCAGTTATCTTGGAGACCTCAACTAGCAGCGGTAAGCCGAGAGACCTGCCTTCCGACTTCCACCAAAATTGCACTTGCACAGACATTGTTGCGTCCCATTCTCTATTACGCGAACGCCAGCTATCTTGATTTAACTGAAGACCAACTCAATAAGCTTGAGCATCTCCAAAATTTTTCTATTAGATTCATATTTGGCTTGCGCAAGTACGATCATACTTCCGAGTATCGCCACAGGCTTAAGTGGTTAGCTATCCGCGTTCGCCGGAAGGCGCACATTCTTTCCCTCCTTTACAGCATCCTTTTCATCCCTTCTACTCCATCCTACCTCAAAGAACGCTTTGACTTTCTTTACCTTTCCAACTCTCGATGCTTACGTTCCTCTGAAACCCTTCAATTAAAAACTCCCTATAATACCTCAGTATTTCATAGTACCTCTTTTACTCTGCAGGCTACCAGGCTCTGGAATGCCCTACCTCTCTCTATTCATCACGCTAAATTTCTCCCTATCTTTAAAAACATGGTCAGACAACATTATCTGTCATACATTGCTCACTAGGCCATTTATTAATTTATATATATGTAGGTATATATATTTTATAGAGTATAATATTAATATTTATGTAATTTTACGATTATATTATATGGAGAGGGCTATGCTCGGGGTTTCTTTGCGTGACAAAATCCGCAATGAGGAAATCCGCAGAAGAACTAAAGTTGCCGACATAGCTCTCAAAATTAGCAAGTTGAAGTGGCAATGGGCAGGCCACATCGCTCGTAGAACCGATAACCGTTGGGGAAGAAAGGTTCTCGAGTGGAGACCACGGACTGGAAGACGCAGCGTAGGCCGGCCCCCCACAAGGTGGACCGACGATCTAGTAAGAATCGCGGGGAGCCGTTGGGCGCAAACGGCTACCAACCGCTCGTTGTGGCGATCTAAGGGGGAGGCCTATGTTCAGCAGTGGACGTCATCCGGCTGATGATGATTATGATTATATGCATTTTATTTCATATTATATTTAATAACGCCGCCGCCCTTATTTGTTCACATAGATCCTGTCCATCCAAAGGTGGTCTGGAAGAGATCGCTTTTAGTGATTAAGCCACCCATTATACCTTTGATTTAAAAGTGTATTTTCTTTTATATGTTTATATTTAATGGTGTGCAATAAAGAAATTATCTAATCTAATCTATTAAAAGTTGTAATTCCTGCCTAATTTGTGATTTAGTACCTAGTAGTACACGGTCTATAAATATATATTCAATTTGCTTTACAGCTCGAATTGGCTCAATAAAAGTTCGAGTTTTATTTTTTAATCTCTTCCGTAACCAACTTGTAAGCCGTTGGCAGCACATTCAAAGTAGCCATACTTTGAATAATTGACCGCAGTGAATGCTTATTCGATAACACATTATCAAACATTTTTATTGAAACTTTTTTATTAGTAATTCATTTCGTGATCATTTAAATTGTAGTTTCGTTCTTTTAAACAATGAAAGCTGAACTAGATCCATGACTACGATTTGGAAGCTGACACTATTATTTTCACAAGTGACAAAGTCAAAGTCGTTCATTAAAATCACAAGGATCCGTCAATTTTACTGTCTGTTCCTGTAACTTTGTTGAGGAATAATTTTATTTATTGTTTCAGAATTTTTTTTCTTATCTTTTTTTGAGCTTTGTTCATAGTAGTCTTTTCCCTAATTGAAATTACGATCTGCCGGTTTACTCTCTGATTAGCAATTTGACTAGTCTTCATATGTTTAACTAGCTGTTGCCCATGACTTCGTACGCGATACACTACTAAATGTGTAGTTACCTAGAAATAAAGCTAAACTCGCTGTTGCAACTTGACTTGACACCCCATTTTTGATCGAATTCAAAGAAGGAGGAGGTTCTCAATTCGACTGCATTTTTTATGTTTGTTACCTCAGAACTCCGTCATTTATCAACCGATTTGGAAAATTGTTTTATTATTTGAAAATGTTATTACTTTTTCAAATTCTCCTAATGACATTTCATCGAAATCGGTCCAGTAGTTTGTTTTTTCTGTTATCTGAAGTCGGTTATATTTTTGTTAAAAGTTACTTGGTATCCCATGGAAACTGATTTATGAGATAAAAGGTAGCTTATGTAATCCAGGTTATAATCTATGTAATATCAAACTTCATCGAAACCGGTTCAGCCGTTATGACGTGATTGAGTAACAAACAAACAATCATCCAAACTTTCTTATTTATAAATTTAGTATAATGTCATAAACGGTATTCACGTAATAACAACACACTGACATACGATAAAAGACTTTATTTATTTAAAGATGATATTGTAATATTAGTCGAACAAATGCCTAAATATATTCAATTCAGAATCAAATCTTGTTGGGTTCAACTGTCACAGTTTGATTAATGGCGGGTTTTTATATCAGTCGGTAACCGACTACGCCTCGTATCTCCTTGAAAAAGTGTCAAACTAGTGTCAGACTTTTGACAGGTTTTCAAGGAGAAACGAGTCGTAGCTTTACCGACGGATATAGGAACCCGCCATAAGTGAATTGACCCCACGTGTAGTTATTACAGCAGCTGCACTCTATACCCTATTAGTCCTGCAACTCTAATTTATAATTTTATAGGTAAGTAAAGATTGTACAATTGTACAGAATACGGCAAACAAACTAAAATTGACAATTAAGAACTTCCTAAGCAGACTAAACTATTGAAACTTATAGATACGACTAACATATAAGTTACTAGCTGACCTGCCTCCGGCTCCGCACGCATGTTTTGTCTATAAAAACATGACCCTCCTGACGGGTAAAAAGTAGTCTATCTTACTCAGGGATGTAGCATTCTAATGGTGAAAGAATTTTGGAAATCAGACCAGTAGTTTTTGAGTTTATTCGCGACAAACATACAAAAATACAAAATTATCCTCTTTATATTATTAGTATAGATAAACAAGATAGATCTATTCTATATAATTATAGCTAGTTGTTGCCAGCGGCTTCGCTTGCTTTGTTCTGGGGTGTAAATTACATATATAAACTTTGACATCCCGTTTTTATCCCATGAGAACTGATTTATGGAATAAATGGTAACCTATGTGGTGACCCAAGTTATATTCTATGTATATGCTAAATTTCACCGAAATCGGTCCAGCCGTTACCTTGTGATTGAGTAACAAAGAAATAAACATCCAAACAAACATCTCCAAACTTTCGCGTTTATGTATTAGTTTATATATAACAATTGTAAGACCTTATTGCCCTTAAGTTAAATTTTTTAATAAAATAATTCATACCATATCTATTAATATAAATACAGGATTATTTATAATAATGAGTGAGATGAATCACGAAAGTTTTCTAAGTAAAATATCGTAACTACTTGCCTGCACACTCAAAATCACATTCACTCTTCTTACCTACTTGTTGGATCTTACATACTTTAATCTAGTTATTTAAGTAATTTAGACTATAATTTATACTGCTATAAACTTATAGTAACTTATATGCTAGCACTTAATAAAGCTGTTTGCAACGTAATAAAGCTCATCCACATATCGTTGACAATTGGGTATCGCGCACCACACGCTTCACGCGATCTTTTCTACCCCATACCGGCAAGATGTGGAATGAGCTACCATCTGAGGTTTTCCTATTAGACTACGACATGGTACGCTTCAAGAGAAATGTAAAGAGGTTTCTACAGTGTAGGGAACGCATCGACAATACCCCGGGTTTCGCCGGTGTCAATAGGCGCCGGTGACCGCTTACCATCAAGTGGGCCGTAAGCCTGTTTCTCCACAAATAACATAAAAAAAACAAAAATAAAAACACTTAGCCAATCAAAATGGGTCAGTTGTTATTTTGGTTTGATGTGAGCTCAAAGCGAATCACTGTAACCTCACAACACAGGATTCCCAGGGACCTAGTGTGAGAAACAGAGCTACGTAAGGTACTCTGCTCAAATATTAGCCTACATGCCACATAAAATTGTCACCTGGTCATCGTAACCTGCTAATTTAGGCTAACATTTCATGTAACCTATTAGTACGAAACAGTTTTAAGAACTCAATAAATTATTCTTGTTCTAACTTGCCACCAGACGCTCCGTATAATCATAGTTTTTATCCAAGTAAGGTCAAACTGTTAAAATAATCAAAATAAATATACACTATTATATACATGGTGTCCTTTAAATCACTGTTTTTCCAGAACAAACGTTGCTCAGACCATGGTCTAATAATTGTATATAGCATCAAATAAGAGAATAAAAAAATAAAGTCTAGACCTTCTCAAATAAGTCTAACTTTGTTCAAAAACTA
Organism: Philereme vetulata; assembly: GCA_918857605.2. Taxonomy (NCBI): domain Eukaryota; kingdom Metazoa; phylum Arthropoda; class Insecta; order Lepidoptera; family Geometridae; genus Philereme; species Philereme vetulata. The sequence goes on along the minus strand of OU975449.1, from coordinate 3,460,151 downwards.
ACCGTGACATAAAGTTCATGGGTACGCTAGCCGTAGCGTATTACCTACTCCTTAGACCTAGTAGCTACCGGTCAGCGCTCTGACTATGTTGTAGGGCGTAACGTTAAAATAGACATTTTAACTTCGCAATTTTTTATATTTTTCAGAGACTGATTTCGTATTGTTTTTTAATTTGATGTTATAAACTGTTAGTAGACCATAGTCTAAACAACGTTTGTTCTGGGAAAACAGTGATTTAAAGGACACCGTGTATTTATGTTCGTCCTTAAGTCATAACATTGAATTTTTGAATGTAAAGTATTAGAAGCTATTAAGCACTTTTAAGCGTCAAAGAGCATTACCTGTCCTTGTAAACTTTTAGGTTATTATGTATAAGTAGGTATATTATTTATATTTTGTATAATGTATTATGTTTATCTCTAATGTAGGTATAGTTTAAAGGTATTATTTTTTTATATGGATAAGTGTTGTATTTATTATAGTATATAATGTCCTTCTTTGTGCACGTACCCACCACTATAATCAAATATCTCTATCTTCAAAAGTTTGCTGGAAGAAAACTCTTATTAGGGTTAAGCTCGCCTTTGTATATGTCCATTTTGTAAACTATTTTTGTCTGTAAGTCTATTTGTGTACAATAAAGAATAAAGCTTTTTATTTACAAAAAAACCAGATAAGTGCGAGTCTAGCTCGCGCACCGAGGGTTCCGTAAAAAAATTTTATTTATGTGATATAACTACATATTAACAATTTTCGGATTGTTGCCTTTTATTGTGTTATGTGACCTTAGATTTTGCCAAATTGCTAGATCAACGGGAAGGTTTTGATTTATTTGCAATAAAATATGCGAGAAAATATATTTTTTGATTGCTCGGATTTAAAAGCTTGATTTTTGGTTGATTGTTGGTGTTTGCCAAGCACTTGACCACTACCTCACCTGATGGTAAGCGAAGGTGTGATCGAAGATGGAGCACGCTTGCCTAGAAAGAAATTCACTCTGGACTTGAAGACTCCAAGATTATACTAGTTCCACTCCTTATTTGTGCTAACAAGAAAGTTGAAGCAAATCGTTTGGTACGGCAAGGTGGTATGCCGACTAGGTATGGGTGGTACTTCTCGGTACGTCTGCTTGTCCGGTGGTGGAAGGGGGAAGGAGGGATAAGGTCATGAAGATCTTGCGCACATTTACCAAAATATATCTTGTAATTAAACTGAAAGTCTGGCTATTCGGCGTCTGTGCTCTAGACTTTGTAATCATCATCATCATCATCGGCCGGAAGACGTCCACTGCTGAACATAGGCCTCCCCCTTAGATCACCACAACGAGCGGTTGGTAGCCGTTTGCGCCCAACGGCTCCCCGCGATTCTTACTAGATCGTCAGTCCACCTTGTGAAGGGCCGGCCTACGCTGCGTTTTCCCCAACGGTTATCGGTTCTACGATCGATGTGGCCTGCCCATTGCCACTTTAACTTGCAAATTTTGAGAGCTATATCGGGAACTTTAGAGTTCTTTTGCGGATTTTGTAAATTGGCTTCCAATTCGATACCCTCCATGTTTTCCTCAAAAAAAGGGACTTGACAGACAGACAGACATACAAACGGATAACAAAGTGATTCTATAAGGATTCCTTTTGAGGTACGGAACCCAAAAAAGACAAGATTGCAAGGAGTGCAAATATTTAATTCCTCATTGTCTTGATAATAAGTTATTTATTGATTTGTCTCAGCATGTTAAAAACCGAATATGCATTAGCCATTTTCTGAAACAGAAGAAAGAATAAAAAACTATGTACCAAAATGAATTCCTGAAAGTCATAAATGTAAGCATTTAGATTTTCTTCCCAGATTTATCTATCTTAACTAGACTTAACGACGACCTCCGTGGCGCAGTGGGCGAACAGCCGGCTGAGGTGCAGGAGGTAGTGGGTTCGATTCCCGCCGCGGAACAAATGTTTGCATAATCTACAGATATTTGTTACGGGTCTGGTTGTTTTTTATATTTAGAAGTATGTATTTACAAAAAAAAGTGTATAAGTATTCTTTCAGTTATCTGGTTCCCATAGTACAAGCTTTGCTTAGTTTGAGGCTAGATAGCGCTGTGTGAAATGTCCAGCAATATTTATATATATTTAATTTTAATATTAACCAGAGTAGTTAAAATATGTGTACCCAAAGAAGGTGATTTTTGCCTGCTATCAGCTAAACCGTTATTAAAAAAATCCTAGCATAAACTTTGGTCTCCTGTCAGTAATCCTCTTTCTAGCACCCTGTAAGCGCTAACGATCACTGCTATCATACTGGATAGCCGTTTTCACGAGTAAATTATTAATTAATTATATTTATTATGTAGTCGATTCCACTAAGCGTCATAATATCAGTTTCGTCGAAAACTTCATTAAAATTGCCGCTCAAACGACAACCAATGATGGCAAATTATTCTGATTTGTATTATGTATAATATGTTTCTTGTTGTGTAAAATACTTACGCTGGAAAATGTTTGAACAGATATTTCATCGAATCCTGGTGCTTGCAGAGGCAGCGGTCTCATAGATCTCTGCATCATTAACACGTAGTAAGGCCGTATCACTTTGCCCGCATTCCAAAACGGGGTATTCCAGCAAGCATCGCAAATAGAATTAGTCTGTGGAAAATAAATTTGTATGTAAAATATGTACCTGTAGACCATTTTTTGCTGAGCTGAAAATACTGACGCTGCCCAGTCTCTACATGAACTTGAGACATTTGTAGTAACATATATGGACCTTTTTATGAAACTTAACAGCAACGCACAATAATAAAATTTGTTTCCCACGTAATAGGACTGCTCTTTATAACAAAAGTCATATCTGTATGGCTGCCGGTACATATACCAAATTCCCCAAGTCTGTATTATATGCTTCAAGTCTGAATGTATTCAAGGTAAATCTGAAAAAAATTGCTCGTAGTAAAAGCTTATTATAAGTAACATTTAGATGACAAGGATCTTATTTAAAATATTATAATGAGTTTCTCCGACTCTGGTATGTACGTGCGTAAGCGTCTATGTTTATAAATTAATGAATACATAATGTAAAAAAGACGCTCGTTCAAGTTTTCACAGGAGCTGTCATCGAGAAAATAAAGAAATGGAAATAGTATAGGTGCATGTAATGTCTATGGTTTTCGGCAAATCGTTAATATATATAAATTACGAGTACCTAACATGGAATCACACCGAAACTATTTGAAAACCATGCAAATATTTAATTTCCTAAATTTTTGAAGTGAAACTTATTTACGCACGCTTGACTTGGGGATTAAGCTGGTGAATGCGTTACGAAAAGTGCGAACGGAAGTTGAGACGAGATATAAGTTAGCGAAGATAGAAAGAGAGAGAGTTACGTTTCGTATATTTTTAAACGTTAATGTGCGAGTGCGATTGCGAGTTGCGTCTGTCCAGAATAACATAGATTGATCGACCTAAAGACGTGTGGACAATTTTGTAACAACAGAAATATTATAAAATTATTTACAAGATACAGGAGAAACAGTTGAATCATCTAAAGACCGTTGCAAACGATCTATAGATAGCTCAACTGATCACTACCAGGCGAAAGTATCTTCAAGACACTGGCTGCATTGCCTCGCTGAATTGCAATGCTTATGCGTTGGCCCAGATAAGCGCCAGCTCTCGGATAACACGTAGCTTCGACCAGACGCCCATAAAGAATTTTGAATACGCGATGGGCCCGGGTACCCCAAATATTTGAAAATATGCAAATATTTAACCTGCAGCGAGAATGGGGCTATAATGACAACAAGCGTAGTTTAATATAGTATATAATCGGTTGATTGTATATTTAGGTATTTTGTATATATTACGTGTTTGTTTTTTTGTTTTAATTATTGTTTATTAGCTTGTTTTTTCTTCTGATTCTCAGTTTTGTGTCTATTCATTTTAATTATTTAGTAATAGTTATGTTCTTAATCATGCTTTTCCTTTTGTTTCCTCGATGTTATTTCTGTTTTTCTGTGCGCACATAAGTTACGTGTCAAGTCAGATAAAATTGTTAGTTAAGTTATATTTTTTTGCTTGTAATATGTAATGTGTGCCATAAAAAATAAAATCAAATATATATTTGATTTTATATTTATTTAAATATTATAAAAAAAACTTTACCTTGCTCGCCACAAACGTACACAAGTAGCAGGGTATGAAATGCAAGACGACCGTGGCAATGAAAAGTAATATAAGAATCAGCTGCAATTCACCTTGGTCCAATTTCTGAAACACATGACTTATACAAAATATCAATAATAAACGTATGTATTATAGTATCGAAATTATTGAAGCACAGATGTATTACCTCAGCAGTGCAATACGCAGTAAGACAAGCGACTATAGCGCTGAATTTTTGTTCATACATTAGTAATTTCTTGTATACTTTTACCCAGTCGTCCACTAAGCTAAAACATACGAAAACTTTTGCTGAAAACTTCATCTTATTTCCGAGTTTCAGTCATAAAAACATGACACCAGTTTATGGATACAGATCGGAAGATATACATTTTGTATGATAAAATTGTTTTTAGGGTTCCGTAACTCAAAAGGTAAAAAAGAAACCCTTATAGGGTTCCTTTTTTGAGATCACTGTCTTGTCTGTCTGTCCGTCTGTCCATGTGTCACCAGCGATTTTCTTAGAAACAGGTGGACCTAGCAAGTAGAAATTTATATCAGATACTGAGGTTTATTAGTCCCTATTAGGTGTATAAAAATCAAGGTCCTGAGTGAACACGATAAAAAGATATGGGCAAATTTAGATGTTGTTACCATAAATTTAACTTTTTTTATTTTTCGGAATTTGCTTTTAACAAAAATGTACAATTCTAGGTCAACCCGGAAGTACCCTATAGGTTTTGGGTAGAAAACCTATATGGTATTTCCCGTTGACCTAGAATCACGAAATTTGGCAAAAAGCAAGTTCTTGCAGCACAAATAAAGGAAAATTCTAAAAAAAAGTTGAAATTAAAGATTGCCCCCATACATACATAGTTGACGCCAGTTAAGATCAAATAAGGTAAATAAATAAAATTGTGCTATTGAATAAAATAAATATTTAAGTGGGGCTCCCATACAACAGAATACAAACATTATTTATTTATTTAATTCTAATCCCTTTAACAGTGAAGAAAATTTGGTCTAGCTAGTTGCGGCCTTGTGCATGTAGCTGTACGTATTGACGATGTATTTCTTGCGGATTATGACTGAGCGGAGCTGAGAGGATGTCCGTAACGAGTACGTGCGAGGAAACCGCGCAACATCGCTGACAAGATGCAGGAGAGTCGGCTGCGATGGTACGGTAGAGAATTTGGCACTACAACTTTTCGTCCCCGGTCCAAGATCTAGACTCAAGAAAGGCGGAAAGATGTAGTGTCAAAAGACATGAAAGACTGCCAAGTTTCCGAGCAAGACGTCGAGGATAGAGCGAAGTGGAGAAGAACGACCAGGAAAGCCCTGCCACCATGTGGGATACATAGCTTGGAAGAGAGAGAGGAGCTGAGAGGATGTTATAGGTGCTGAGCAAGGCAGAGTAGGCTTTAGTTTAAGCCTGTTGCAGGCACTACAGCAGTTACGTTTTTATACAGTTATTGCTGGGACTTGGTACCACAGGCACTAAACCGCAGCGGTTGTATTCTTTACCTAGTTAATGCTACAACTTGCCACTAGGCTCGATTGATAGATGTAAATGCAAGTTTTTAGTCTTGTACCTGTACATTGACTGATGCTGCTGAACAATTTGTCGCATTCTATGTTTTATTACTCTCGTAAAATGTTCATTTTCTTCGCGATTTCTCGTCGGGTGAATGTCCACTAAAAGATCTTCTATGTACCAAACGACCATGTCCGCTTTTGTTGCTATTTGTCTCACCCAGACTATTTGGGTTTGGATCATAACTGGAAAATGAGTTCCTTGATTAATAAATATTATTCAAGTTTTTTTTTGTTAGATACGGTGACTTCACACTCCCTCGGGCTACTTGGTGTACTGAGACATACATATGAAAAGTCTCATGTGCCTGTAATTTCACCTGCATCTCAGTACCTTCAATCTGGAATACAGCATTGAGGGAAATGCCGCTTGGTGGTAGAATTAAGAACGGTGGTAGTACTTCCATGGACAAACTCTATCACAAAGAGCTCGTCATTGATGTTTTCACTAAAACGGGATGTTTATCTAGCATGATCCGTGATTGCAAAATATTGGGACACTCAAAAACTCGCAAAAAGGGATAACAGATAGGTGTCGTATCGTATCAACATATATCATAATTTGTAATATATTGTGTTTTGTGAAAATAGTGTTCATAATCATCATAGTAACCGAAGTAAGATTACTCACAAACATAGTTGTAGGAGTATCCCAAAGCGGCGAAATTAGAATACACAAATGCTATTTCATAAATAGGCGAAGCTCCAAAATCTACATCCTTTAACCAGAAGGGGAAGAGTAATGGCCTTTTCTCTCCATCGCCAGGTTCATGAGTCGCCAGGAAAAAAACAAGCATCAATATTGCAAATAACACCATGCCCACAGCAATAGCCATTGTGAAAATTACGGAGAAAATGCAGATTTTCCACGTGAGTAGTTGATTGTTGAAGAATCTTTGTCTGAAATATATAACACTAGCTGACCAATCCGCAGCTTCACACGCGTAGTTTTTCAATAAAAACATTACCCTCTTTTGCGCAGTTGGGTAAAAAGTAGCCTATGTTACTCAAGGTGAATGTAGCTTTCCAGTAGTGAAAGAAGTTTTGAAATCGGTTCAGTAGTTTTTCAATTTATTTATTACAAACATACACACAAAAATACAAATCTTTCCTCTTTATAATATTAAGTATAGAAGTATAAAAAAACATAAACATTTTATTGCGAAACATAAGTAAGTAATACAAACAGATTCATTATTACATATAATTTGATGTTTACTCTTATTTGGTGTCCAATTTCAATAAAAAATACATATCTATAAGAAAAATAAATAACGAAATAAATTCCTTATGGACAGTTTACGAACTTGGCCAAAACAAAAACAAATAATTTATTCAAAATGAAGCATAAATACAAAGTAGAAACAATAACACTTATGTATTTCATTAAGCATACATTTAGCAAGCTATACTCTTAGCAAATATCCTAACGAATGAATAATCCATTAAAGAAGCTCACTAGCCTACACTAGCCTCACTACCTCACTACCCTAGGTAACACCTGTGTTGTGGGAGATGGTCTCTTTCGTCCTGTTTATGAGTTTGAGTGTGTGTCTGTGTGTGCGTTTGTGTGTGGGTATATATAGTAAACAAGCTGACCCGGTGGAAGCGTGACGCGACACTTCACGACTTCACTTCAATGAACGACGCCGACGGTTAAATGAAAATGAAAAAATGAAAAATTATTTATTGGTTTACATAAGAGTAAATACAAAGGTATATACAAGTAGCCAATTTGTTACAAGACACTGAGGTACTAATAATTATATACAAATCTATAACAAATCAATCAAGAAATAAGTTTCTAAAGTATATAATAATTAACCTAAGTAAGTACTATCGGTATAATGGTGCGTCAAAAACCAGACTACATTTTCTGTATCCCAGTTTTTGACGTCTTCCATTGGACACACAAGGGTGATCTTATAGTACTTATCTTGATTAATGTAAGAGACTAATGTTAAGTTCATTTAAGTTTTGTCGTAAATTTAAATTTAATTTATAAATACATATATGGAACTTTCAACCTTCAAGATTAAGATCAAGATATTTTTTTAAACAAAAGGTAGACTATGTCCTTCCCCAGGATATAATCTATCTTATTGCTAAATTTAGTTACTATCCGTTAAGCCCTTTAGTCATGTAAAGGTAACAAACAAAAAAACAGAGTTACTCTATCATTTTATAATATTAGTGTATATAATATAATATATATTAAAAGGAGCTATGTTTATATTCTACTTGAAATGAGAATAGAGAAACAGATCATTCGTTTATATCCTAAACTAGCCGACCCGCTTCGCCTTCGCGCGGATTGCACAATAAAATATAGCCTATATGGTCTTGACAAAAAATCCCATGCAAAAAAGCACTTTTAGTTTTTAAGAAATTTCCAATTTCCCCAGCATTTTTTTCCCCTAAAAACCTTACAAGGATTACACGAACATTACAAAAAATAACCAATTTTGTCTAGACTTTTTGTTTATAAAGAAATTATTACGTACCTGTACATTTGTGCTGAAGGGTTCATACAAATATATTCAAAATCAACTCTCATTATCCTCAAAAAGTTTTGATACTGCTCATAATTTATCTTAGTAGTTGATAATATCATCAATTTGTATACGAGTATGATAAAATAAGTCCCCGATTCTGTGATCTGATATAAGCTCAGCGTATCTATGCCATGGTATAACGATAGAAACGACACTGAAGCGGAAATTATCGCACTTGAAGCGAGTACTGTGATCTGATTAAAGTATCTAAAACATAAAAATTAATACTGTTTCAGGGTAATCTAGTTTTTACGTTTCTAAAGCCAGTCATCTGAAGGTTAAATATGGCAGGCTCTCTTTTTTAAACAAATTGAGGGTCAATTAATTTTCAAATAATATAAGGTAACAAAAAAATACTCTTGGTCTTATTGTTCACAATACTAAAAAATGACTAAAACACAGACGAAACAGTAAAATCATCTAAAGACCGTTGCAAACCATCTATAGATAGCTCAATTGCTCCAGATCACTACCAGGCGGAAGTGTCCCCAAGACACTGGCTGCATTGCCCCGCTGAATTGCAATGCTTATGCGTACATAATCACACTACTTGGAGGGATTGCAAAATCATGTTTAACAGTTCAAGAAGGAAAGCGATACATATGCATCGCACTTATAAATAAACAAATAGACTGGTAATCTGCTTTACTAGCAGTTGCCCGCGACTTTGTACGCGTTACACTTCTAAATGTGTAGGTAACCCATAAATAAAGCTAAACTCGTTGTTGCAATTTTAATTGACACCCCATTTTTATCCCATGGGAACTAATTTATGGAATAAAAGATAGTTTATGTAGTAATCCAGATTATAATCTACATATTATATACCAAATTTCATCAAAATCTATTTAGCCATTACGACGTGATTGAGTAACAAACAAACACATTTATAATATTAGTATGTTATCAAAATAAAAATATTTCTTAATAACTGAAATCAAATACTCACGCTTTTATTCCACTGGATCTATTGAGTCCTACTTGAAACGAGTCGAGAAAATATTTGAAAGTTGTATGATATTTAAGAGGATCTACGTATCCGCGTGTATAATCCACGTCATCTTTGTAATAATAGGTTTTCATTCGTGTTATCATTTTTTGGACGAAACTTCAACACCTGTCTATGTCTTAAGGTATATTCTTATCAAGTAATCGCATGATTACTGAGTGCAAAGTAGGTAATAAATAATGGGTGTGTAATTGATAAATTATGTACTTGAAATGTACATGAATTTATGTACATGGTGTTTCAGAACATAATATAGTACCCTAAACGTTATTAAACATCATTTGACTTGGGAAAACATACAGTTTCCATGAAAGGCAAATTAAATTCGTAATCGGTAACATTTCCAAATTTTTATTAACCTAAGATTTTAGAACTTTATTCAAAACCATAGACAAAAATATATTTTTTACGAGTTCTTTAAGTTAAACAAAGTTTTTAAATTTTTTCGGTTTCTAATGAAGAAGTTGATTTTATTTAAAAGTTTTTAAGAATCTATGAGATAAAGAAGGTACTCGAAAGTAAATAATAAAAGTAGGATAAGTTTATATCCGTCGGGCTATGTCGGTGACTTGAGTTCTCCTACGTATCTCCTCATTTCTGATTCGATCCCGTAGAGAAACCCCGAGCATTAGCACGTTGAAGTGGCAATGGGCAGGCCATATAGCGCGCAGAACAGATGGCCGATGGGGCCGAAAGGTTCTCGAGTGGAGGCCACGGACCGGCAAGCGCAGCGTAGGACGTCCACCCACAAGATGGGCAGACGACTTGGTAAGAACCGCAGGTCGGCGTTGGATGCAGGCCGCTTCCAACCGCAGTTCCTGGAGATCAATGAGGGAGGCCTTTGTCCAGCAGTGGACGTCCTACGGCTGATATGATGATGATGATGAAGTTTATGTATAAGTATCAGATTATCGATTAAAACTATTTTCCTATTACGTGTGTAATAACCTATTTTCGGGATAAGAATAACATTCCAAAACACCATATATCCGAGTACAAAGTATAAATGAGTATTATAATATAATGCCGACATTCACACGGCCTGCACCACCATTTTGAAGCTTTGATTAAAGGAACATGGCGCGTTGCCTCAGGCAAGTTTCAGTCCAAGGTTGACCGTTTCATACTACTCCTATTATTTAGGAAGTACTTGTTATTATTTTAACGAGTACTTTTATAGCTTTTAATAAAAAATATCATATTGCGCAGATGTACCAAGGGGTATCAAGAGTAAAATTCAAAGTTAGCTAGCCAACGCGTGGAACGTGATTAAAAAGAGCTTTTACTAAGATAACTCTCGTGATTTATTTCAATCATTATTAAAAATACGAGAATTATAACGTACCGTTTTATCGGTGTTACGACTGACAGTGTTAAGGTTTAATTTGTGAACCTTCTTCAGGTTGAGTGGTCTTGGGTTTAATGTGATCCGCTCCGCACCGCGCCTCGCCTCGTACGGATTGAAACAAAACACAGATAAAACAGTACGTGATAAATCCAATTTTTGTAATAAAAAGAGCTCTGTCTATTTATAGGTCTCTCGTTTTATTTAGATAAAAAAGTTCAAATGTAACTATTTACGACATTAATTAATATGTTTAAATTATTTAGTAAGTTGGTATTGTCCTTTTTATTCAATAAATAAACTCATTATTCATCGACTACGTACTAAAAGTTAGTATTCTTTGTAAGAACTTTTGAGAGATTAAGTGAAAAATTGTGACGTAATCGTAGTCACGTAGCATTATCGTAGCGTATTCGTAGCTCATTCGTAGCTGATGCTACGATGATTCGTAGAGAATGTAGCACATTCGTAGATCATTTATTGTGTATTGTGCTCGTAGCGTATTCTACGTAGATCAAACGTAGAGTCATCGTTTTGTTTTCGTAGCGTACTTGTATCGTTGTGATAGTGTTAGGAGGACTGTACCTTCAGTCTCCAGAACAACTGTTCTTTGTTATTTGTTAAATTGTCATTCTATTGTTAAATATAAAACATGCTTCACAAGTTCCAACAGTAGGTATTTATTTTACTTTAATATGGTAGCAAAGCGTTAATAAAGCTATAAATACGTTGATCACGATGGCGTCAGGCTCAAGTACTAAAATTAAGACTTTGAATAAAGAAAATTTCGATACATGACGAATTCAAGCAAGGGCCGTACTTATCAAAAATAAATTATGGAGTGTTGTTGAGAAGCCACTGGATCTTGAAAAAGCTGATGAAGAGAAGAAAGAGAAGGATCTTTTGGCTCAATCTGAGTTAGTACCTCTGATTTCACCTTCCGAATTAAAGCAAATAAAAAACTGCAAAACAGCTCATGAGATTTGGACTATGCTTGATTCCATATATGCTAGCAAGGGACCGACTAGAAAGGCTTCAATTTTAAAGCAGTTAATATTGTTCAAAATGGAACATGGCAATATTCGAGAGCATTTAAATAAGTTCATGAACGTAGTAGCCAAATTGCAGGATATGGACATTCATATTCATGAGGGTTTGTTCGCTGTTATGATGCTATACAGCTTACCACCTGACTACGAAAATTTTCGTGTAGCTATAGAGTCCAGAGACGCGTTACCGAAACCTGAAGAACTTAAGGTAAAAATTTTAGAAGAATCAGAAGCCAGACAAATTATTATTAGTTCCAACAACAACAACAATACTAAAGATGAACATGAAGAGTTGAATTTCGTCAAAACATGTAAGTTTTGCAAGAAGAAAGGACATGTTATCAATGAATGCAGAAAGCTGGAGTTGAAGAAGAAAGAAACGAACGAAGAAGTTCCTAAAACTTCCCACACTGTAAGTATGAGTATTCCAAAAGTAAGAGTTCAGATTATGGAAATAATACATGGATTCTTGATAGCGGTTGTACATCGCACATGTCTCCTAACAGAAACTATTTCGAAAATCTCGACAAATCTAACTTCCAACTGTTAAAACTAGCTTCCCAAGATGCGACAGCTGATATTGCTGGAAAAGGCCAAGTCAATATTGTGCTAGATGTCAAGTGTTGGAGGCAAAAGTAAAATTCAAGAAGTTATTTTGAAAAAAACTCTCTATGTGTCAACCCTATACTCGAACTTATTATCCATTGCGAAAGCCACAGAATCTGGATGGACTGTTTTATTTACAAATAATAAGGCCACAATTACACATCCTGAGGAAGGTATTATACTCGATGCGCCAAAAGGCAAAGATGGGCTGTACTACTTAAATCCTGCATCGTGTAAATACAACAAAAAAGATAAATGTAACTTGACAGAAGACACGAAAATTCATAAATGGCATAAATGTTTAGGTCATATGAATGAAGCTGATATAAAGTTGACATTGAAGAATGAGACACTAATCGGTTTAGATTTCAAACCAGATGAGAAACTTGGAGATTGTGAAATATGCATTCAAGCAAAGATCAAAAGACTGCCTAGTAAACCCAGTGATACACTACGCACGACAAAACGACTCGAGATAGTGCACAGCGACGTCTGTGGTCGAATGACTCAAACCCTCGGCGGAGAGAAATACTTCATAACCTTCATCGATGACTACACTAGATACAGCCGAGTCTATTGTATAAAACAACAAAAGTGATGTATTGGACAAATTCAAGCTGTACAATGCAGAAATGGAAAATTTCACAGGTGACAAAATTATCAGTCTCCAGTCCGACAATGGTTTGGAATACTGCAATCAAAACTTTGACAACTATCTGAAAGAGCATGGTATTACAAGACGATTAACAGCACCATATACACCACACCAGAATGGTGTTGCAGAACGCAAAAATCGTACCTTACTGGAAAAGGCTATGAGCATGATGATTGAATCCAAAGCACCTCATAGCCTTTGGGGAGAAGCTATTCAAACTGCAAACTACCTTTCCAATCGGAGTGTCAACAAAACAATATCTGCACATTTTCGTACGATCACTACACCTTATGAGAAATGGGTACAAAGAAAGCCTCGCATCTTCCATCTGCGTCAGTTTGGAATAAAAGCTTTCATACTTTTGAATGCCATCTTTCAAAAGTATGAAAGCTTTTATTCCAAACTGATAAATTCAAATCAGAAGCTATACCTGAGATGTTTGCAGGCTATTTAGATACTTCCAAAGCTTATAGAACTTGGGTACCATCAAAAAATAAAATCATGATTGCCAAAGATGTTCGATTCACTAACAAACTCCACTACACCGAAACACAAAATTCAATCTCTGAAATTACAAATCTTTGAAGGATAACTATAAACATTACGCCGAAATAAACTTCTTTAACGATGACGATGATGTTGAAAGTGAGTATGAGTCAGTGCAAGAAAATGATGAACAAGGTAATGATGATGAAGATATACCTATCCCAAATACAGATGTTAATGACACTATTATCGAGATAAATCCAACGAATGAAGTCACTACCAATGAAGCTTCTCCGGCACAATGAGTACTTCGTGATCGCAGCCTTCTCAGAAAACCACAAAGATTTGATGATATTGTTCTTGCTGCTACTGAAGAGTTTAACAGCTATAGAGAACCTTCAACCTATCGCGAAGCTCTAGAAAGCACAGACAAAGAGGAGGATTAGGAGCGATGCTGAGCGAAATTAATGAGAACCAAACATGGGATCTTGTTTCTTTACCAAAAAACAGAAAAGCACTGCCTTGCAAGTGGGTATTTAAAGTTAAGACCAATCCAGACGGTAGTGTTGAACGATATAAAGCAAGATTGGTAATTAAGGGATTCTCACAGAAACCAGGGGTAGACTATGACAAGACATTCAGCCCTGTAGTACGCCTTACTACCGTCCGTGCCCTATTAGCAGTAGCTATAAAAGAGAAATTATCTCTCTGTCAGTTTGATGTGTCGACAGCATTTCTTAACGGTAACGTAGAAGAAGAAATCTACATGAAACAGCCCGATGGTAATAGCGATGGAACGAACACAATGTGCCGCCTGAAGAAGAGCTTATATGACCTCAAGCAGGCTCCAAGATGTTGGAACACCAGAATACATGAATTTCTTGTGAGCTCCAACTTCACACAGAGTACTTCTGATCCTTGTCTATATATTCGAGAGAATGAAGAATCTAAGGTGTTGATTGCACTTTACGTTGATGACGGGTTAGTTGCATCAACTACAGAGGATGATGGAAATAAATTCATAAAGGAACTACAAAATCGCTTCAAAATTGTAGTAAAACCGGCTTCATATTTTTTTGGTTTAGAAATCGAAAGATCTGATAATGGGAACATAACATTAAGTCAAAAAAGTTATACAAAGAAAGTACTAGAAAAGTACAAGGTGTCTGAGTGCAAACCAATCAAGACACCAATTACAAAAGAGACAGCTAAAATAGAGAATGTATCAAATGAAAAAGAAAGCAGTTTAATCTTCCCTTATAGACAGGCTGTGGGTTCCTTAGCCTACCTCATGGTCGCGACTAGGCCAGACATCAATTTCGCCGTCAGCTGCGCTTCGAAAAACCTTGATAATCCATCAAAAGCAGACATTCTGGCAGTAAAAAGAATACTACGCTACTTAAAAGGTACAATGAATAAAAGCCTAGTATTCGGTTCGTCGAATAATGCCAATAACAAATTAATCTGCTACAGCGATGCGAGTTTTTCAGTAGCGCACTCAACGTCCGGCATCCTTTGTTTGTATTATGGACTAATCAGCTGGCGGAGTAATAAACAAAAGACGATAGCTTTGACGGAGGCGGAGCTAGTGGCAGCTTCGGAGACAGCACGGGAAATGATATGGCTACAACAAATGTTGGAGGAAATCACGAAAACTGAAAAGCCACCACTTCTTTACATTGACAATGAGTCAACAATAAAGCTAGCGTATAATCCGCCGTACGAGCAACATAGTCGGACCAAGCACATACAACGGAGGTACATACACATCTCTATGTCAGAGAGTGTGTGGCAGCTGGCATGCTTGAGGTCAAGCAAGTTACAACTGAGGACCAACTGGCTGATTGTTTCACAAAGCACCCAGGCACCCAGGCTGGAAAAACTAACTAAAGCTCTTGGCCTCAGTTTTTAAAAGAGTAGTGGATGTTAGGAGGACTGTACCTTTAGTCTCCATAGCAACTGTTCTTTGTTATTTGTTAACTTGTCATTCTATTGTAAAATATAAAACATGCTTCACAAGTTCCAACAGTATTTATTTTACTTTAATAGATAGCTTATTCGTAGCTCATTCCGAGCGTTATTTTAGCGTACATTTAGTTTATTCGTAGGGTCACCGTACTACTTTTAACATATTTTTTATATAAGGTGCTTTAATATAGCTATGTTAAAAGTACCTAAATTTATCGTGTCCTTAGAAACATATACAATAACTGACCATGACTGTTGCAACACAGCCGAAACGCGGGGATAACAAATAAAAAAGGTATATACGCGATAAATACCCGTTTTAATCAATAATTATGTACAATGATTGCGAAAGTTTGAAAAATACCATATATACAATAAGATGTTAACAGTTGAGAAGTCTGTGCACCAGGTTTTCACAGTCACAAGTTTAGTGAATCTTCAACTCCTCAATTACGCCCCTTCCACAGCGCCTACTTAAAGTTTATTTACAGTGAGATTTTTCAAAATGATTGTATGATTGCAAAGAATTTAGGAACGCAATTTAAAATTCGATGATCTCTAAATATAGGTTCCACAAAAAACTCCCTTGGTCTTTGACAGATAATAAACATTTTTAATTTGATAACTGCTAGTTCACCAGTCGGCTGTGGGACGTTTTTTTGTGAAACGGAAAATAAGCGATGTTTTAGCAACTACATATCTGCGCTTAGTGAATCCGGCCGATGATTCATATTTGATAGTCGGTTTGATGCAGCATGTTGAAGCAGGAATAAGCATTTACAATTTTCTAAATCAAACAACGTACATATTTACTGAAACATCCTTGATTTCAAATGAGGCTTGTATTGATATTAAAGCTCAGGTAAATACTTACATCAACACAATTATGAAGCATGACATTTTGACATAGGAACAAGTAACTTTTTAACATAAATAAAGGAAAACTGACTTCATAACTGACTTCAGATAACAGCAAAACTAAACTACAGAACTGATTTCGATGAAATTTGTCTGGGACCAATTTGAAACAAATATTATTTTAAATAAAAAAAATCCAAATCGGTTGATAAATGACGGAGTTCTAAGCTAACAAATATAACATAACAAAAATTAAAACAAATGTAATAAGATTTATATTGTTTTCTCATGAATGCTATTGTCAGAACTAGACCAAATAGAAATGGGAACACACTGGAAGCACCAGTTTTCAAATTAAAAAAATCATCAAAATCCGTTCACCAAGTCGAAAGTTCTGAGGTAACAAACATAAAAAAATACAGTCTAATTGAGAACCTCCTCCTTTTTTAAAGGTTTTTGATGTGAAACATCCTGAGTTTAGGCCAGCCAGCGGGTATTTGGTTATCTGATTTGCATTTTTGAAGACATTCTTAAGACTCCGTTGGTCTAATCTGTCCAACGGCTTCGTTAGCGTCATTATTAGCTTATTTGGTATCGTAGTTAGCGTCTTCGTAGCTTGTTCGCAGAACCATTAAACCATACTTGATTCATCATTCGTAGCTTTGCATATCTTATTTGTAGCATATTTTTAGTTCATTTGTAGCGTATTTTTAAAGCAAAACTGTAGCGTATTTTTTGTAGCTCATTTGTAGTATATTGTTAGTTCATTCGCAGCGTTTCTGTAGCGTATTTTTTGTAGCTCATTTGTAGTATATTGTTAGTTCATTCGCAGCGTTTCTGTAGCGTATTTTTTGTAGCTCATTTGTAGTATATTGTTAGTTCATTCGCAGCGTTTCTGTAGCGTATTTTTTGTAGCTCATTTGTAGTATATTGTTAGTTCATTCGCAGCGTTTCTGTAGCGTATTTTTTGTAGCTCATTTGTAGTATATTGTTAGTTCATTCGCAGCGTTTCTGTAGCGTGTTTTTTGTAGCTCATTTGTAGTATATTGTTAGTTCATTCGCAGAGTTTCTGTAGCGTGTTTTTTGTAGCTCATTTGTAGTATATTGTTAGTTCATTCGCAGCGTTTCTGTAGCGTATTTTTTGTAGCTCATTTGTACTATATTGTTAGTTCATTCGCAGCGTTTCTGTAGCGTGTTTTTTGTAGCTTATTCTTTATCCTCATCGTAGTTTATTCGTTAATTATTTGTAACGAATTATTCAAACGAACGCGCTTTTCTAGCGAAGGTCTACGTAGGTCATTAGTAGCATAATGCAAGTAATACGTAGTGCGTATTAGCACAGTTCTCATAAGGATAGTTTTTTGAGGAGAATATATTAATGCAAATATTTTAATTTATAACTTCTTTATTAATATAAAATAAATATGTGTTTTATGTGTAATAATTACAAAAAAAATATGAATCCACCGACTTACAAAATAAATGCGAGAGCTGTGAGGTTTCATCAAATAATTATTAACTGTTACTAGGTATTTCTTCATGTGAATGACAATTTTAATTCACAACTAAATAGCATTTTTATTTGCAAGCTAAATATATTTAGATAAAACAAGTTTAATATTATAGTTTAGACTAGCGTCCATCAGACGCACCAAATTGAGTCGAAGCGGGAGCAGAAATTTGAATTCGATTGGATTGAAGTCGACTCTGCCTACGTAGTACACATCATCCGGGTGATGCCTCATATTTCATAGTCAGCCTGACGCAGCATGTTGAAGCAGGAATAAGCAAATGTCATTTTCTGAAACAAACCACGTAGTTGCAATCCTTAAATAAAACAAAGATGTTCTCTACTAGTAACTATTACGTAATAATTTCGCTAAAACCTGGATTAAAACCCTCCAAATAGGCAACATAAAAAAATGAAACTGCTCCTAATACGAGATGTTTTTGTAAGGTTTTCTTGATTGTTCAATAATATATAGATCAAATTAATGTGCTCGGTTGGCGGCACCCATTAATCGGATCCAATAATGCACTTTATATAACATTGTATTGCCGACTACTAAGATGAAACATACATTTCATAGCAATATGAAATAGTTATGGGTCAGCTGGGACAGTAACTAGTAACTTTTTAACAAAAATATAACAAACTTCGAAAATAGCAAATCGAAAAAAATGTGAAGACACCTTTGCAAATTGCACAGTTTAATGATTTTATCATGGATGCCATTATCAGATCTTCACAAAATTGATATGGGACCACACCTGAGACACCCCCTTTCATTGAAATTGGACAACGTGATAAAGACATGGCCCTTCTTTTCTGAAGTTTGTTAAAAGTACAAAACTGGCCAGGCCTCATTTATCATGTTTTAAGGTTCCATATCCAAAAGGTAAAACGGGACCCTATTACTAAGACTCCGCTGTCTGCCTGCCTGTCTGTCTGTCCGTCTGTCACCAGGCTGTATCTCATGAACCGTGATAGTTAGACAGAAATTTTCAAAGATAATGTATTTCTGTTGCCACTATAGCAACAAATACTAAAAAAAACATAAAATAAATATTTAAGGGGGGCTCTCATACAACAAAATTGATTTTTTTTGCTCGATAGTGTTAACAGCAACAGGTATACGCTTGACATACTCACAGAATATTGAGTTATATTATTCACTTTAAAAATAAATAATAAAATTATCATTAAAGGCGATCTTCCATACAACAAACGTCATTTTTTCAATTTTTTTTCTTATCTTATTAATTATAGATAATGGTATGTAACCCTTTGTGCGCGAGTCCGACTCGCACTTGGCCGGTTTTTTAACTTATCTCACATTAGAAAATGTTTGCAAGGAAACTTCCTCAAATCCTGGGGCTTGAATTGGCAGCGGTCTCATTGACCTTTGCATTATAAGGACTAAGTATGGACGTATCACTTTCCCAGGGGCGTTCCAAAATGGAGTGTTCCAGCAGGCATCTCCAACAGACTGAACCTTAAAATTACATAATTAATAAGTCATCAATTAATCATTCTGTTATAAAACAGGCAACAGCTCTTGGCAAAGCTTTAATAAAGCTTGTCCGTGGTACATTATTTCTCTGTTCAAGTAAAAGTTGAATGAGTGACCGCTAATGGCATTTAAACTGCAACATATAACTGAGTCATCATCCTCATATTATCGGCCATAGGATGTCCATAGGCTGCTGAACCTAGGCCTCCCGCATAGATTTCCAGAGCGATCAATCTTGTGTCACCTGCACTCAAAGCCTTACAGAAATCTTCATCAGGTCGTCTTACAATCTAGTGCGAGCCAGCCTGTGCTGCGCTTTCGAGTGCCTGGTCATCACTCAATAATCTTTCTGCCCCAACGGCTGTCAGTTTTTCGAGTTATGTACCCTGCTTACTGCTATTTCAGCTTGCTCATCCTCTGGGCTATATCAGTAACTTTGGTTTGCATACAAATCTCCTCAGGGCATTGTTATGAGGCCCATAGTAAGAGACTACGATTCTGTGCCATAAGAGTAGTAACACATATGAATAAATAAATATTACTGGACATTTCACACAGCGCTATCTAGCCCCAAACTAAGCAGAGCTTATATTATGGGAACCAGATAACTGATAGAATACTTATATACATTTTTTTTGTAAATACATACTTATAATACATAGAAAAACATCCAGACCCGGAACGAATATCTGTAGATCATGCAAAAATTTGTTCCGTGGCGGGAATCGAACCCGCTAACTCCTGCGTCTCAGCCGACTATTCGTCCACTGCGCCACGGAGGTCGTCAAAGTCAGTCTTTGATTAAATATTGATCAGTCTTTCGTCTTCAGACAATGAGTGTACCCATGCTGAGGGTAGGTCATGCCGGTCACTTTGCCATGTCAGAGACTTTTAGCATTACTTAAGTATGAACCATATTTATTCGAACTTATTTTTTGTTGGTTCTAGTCGGACTTAACGTGATTTTGCAGAGATACCGTTATCTTATATATATATATAAAAGAAAGTCGTGTTAGTTACACTATTTATAACTCAAGAACGGCTGAACCGATTTGGCTTAAAATTGGTGGGGAGGTAGCTTAGAACCAGGAGACGGAAACATAATACTGTTTATCCCGTTCGACCGCGTTCTCGTGTCACGTGACATAAAACGTCAAAGAGAATACAAGTCACTATAAAACGTGGTATAACAACATGGAATAACAAAACGCAAATGACAGCTAAACGTAATTTTGTCTATGGTTAAGTATGGTTGTAAAATGATGGCCGGGGACAACAATTGACAATTCTACCAGGGTGACGTATATTGACAGCATGCGTTATTTGCATGTCAAGGCGGTACGAAGTTCGGCGGGTCCACTAGTTACTGATAGAACTTGCAGTTATGCCCGACACTGACTTAAAATATCTGTAAAGGTTACCAATGACCTAAAGTGTCTAGTTGTATTTTATTAGTCAATAACTTCTGTAGATCTTATCCATATTACCTTTTCTGCTAAAACTGTGCACATGTAGCTAGGTATAAAGACTAAAATAATTACAGATATACACAGTAACAGCAAAATCCCAGGAATTTCGCCAGCGTCTATTTTCTGAAATATAAATATTCATAAATAAAAAAACTATTCAACTGTAGTTATTTAATGCAATCGCTGCTGCTATTGCAGGTTAGTTTAAAAATGTTCGAAACTTTGTAAAAAATATATTTAATCTCATTGTTCTTGGATTAGTTTAACTTTATAGTTGAGGTTTTATAACTCTAAATCGATTCAGAATCAGAACCGACCAAGCTCAAACATTATAATATTTTTAACTGGTTTAAAAAGTTTATGCGCACTAATTCACATGAGTTGAAGCCAATTTTTTGTTCGAACTCATTTTTAACATGCATCTTAACATTTAATCAGCCCACATCCTCCCATGGTAGGGTATTTATGTCTATAAAGTGCCCATCATGGGTGGATTCCTGGTTGAAGACCAGCTCGTTGACCAGATGACATCGTTAAGACGCTGGGATTCGAATAGTGCAGAATTGTAAAGAATGGCGTGTCTACGCGGCCAGTATTTACTTCTGAATACAATTATCTTCTCTGACAATCATCTTTCTCTAATTACCTGAAGCAAAACTTTTATTTATTAAGTATGTACTATTATTTGTACCTAATGTAGGTATCATTTTGGAGTTTTGACATGTTATGATATTTATATTGTATATTTTTTTTTATCTTTTAATTTGACATTAAGCATTATCAATTATCTTAAGATCTGTCATTTTATTTAATTATCTTGTAAATAATAACGTTCCATTGTTACTATTTTCATTCATTCATCTTTTAGAATGAATTTCCTACATACTTATATATACAGTGTAAACTCCATGTAACGTCACTCGTTTTAACGACAAACTCTCTAAAGCGTCGAAATCACTCGGCTTTGGTTGGTTTAGCTTGTCTTGCATACAATGGTACACTCTGTATAGTATTACACCCACTCTCAATAACGACAACAATTTGTAATAAAAAGTTCTTTTTAAATTGCCAAATTAGCAAAAACTGCGCAGCTGTGTATATTCTTGTGTCGTATTATTATCCTAGACCATAATAAACTCGACTGTCGGCATCATACACACCAAACTTTCTAAGAAATCCGTTCTTTTGTTTACAAAATGGGATTGCTTGCACGTGTAGCTGCAGAATGTTGTTAGTAGAAGTGAATTAGTGAAGTTAGTTTCTTTTTCTAATACAGATTTTACTTCTCTCCATTTAACGACAACTCTCTATAACGTCAAAATATGCTCAGTCCCTTGAGTGTCGTTATACAGAGTTTACACTGTATATAAATTTTTACTGTACCAAATATTCAGACACAATATGTATTGTTTGCGAATTAATGAAACTCTCATATCTTATGCGTACCTCAGCCGCACAGTAAGCAGTCAAGCACACGACAGGAGCACATAGCTTTTGTTCAAACATTAACAACTTCCTGTAAACTGCGGCATAGTCTGCTAACAAACTGAAAAGAAAATCTCAGTACATATATAGTTTTAACTAATCTTGCATGTCTGGTCATGGATTTATACAATATTTAAATTTTTAAAAAAAAAAAGCTCTAGAAAGGTGAATATTTAAGAAAACTATCTAAACTTGATCGGAAAGTTCCTGTAATTGAAGGGCGTATAAGATGCTGGCATCAATACATTTCAATTTGTCGTATATCTTAATTTGTTAGGGAAGTTTACCTGTACATTGCATGATGCATCTTGACGATTTCACTCATTCGAGCTTTTATTATTTCCTCGTAATATTTTTTTTGTTGTATATTGTTTGTTGGTTGAACATCGAGTAAAAGATCTTCGATACTCCATATTATAACGTCAGCTTTGGACGTGACCTGCCTTATCCACACAATTTGTGTTTGCATCATAACTGTTGATAAAAAAATATATTAAAATGTTTATAAATTATGTCTAAAGAAGATTTAAGAGCGAAGGCTGGCTTTCCACCAGATATGTGCTGCGTTGCGATGCTACGGATTTGAAACAAACCTACCAATAGAATTGCTTAATTTTCTTAACCTCGCATAGCCCAGTATACTATTAGTGGCTTTTTTCGTCACTTAGATTCCTCACACAGGTAGAAAGCCACCCTAAGATAAGATAAGATAGAAAAAACATAAATCAAGTCGGACAAAAAATAATCAAATAAAATAAATTAGTTAAATTATGAAATTGCTGGGCGTATAAAAAAGTAGATACGTATAGGTATTTAGCAAGCCATACTTACATACGTATGTGTAGGTATGAGTGAATACACACAGAATGGAGAATATAAATGTAATTTCGTATATCGGCGATATGCAAAGGTCTATATTAAAGAACCAGAACGGAAACGGTAGAGGTCTGACGCCGTCTTCGGATGGGTGGATCATGAAATATATCAATGCTATTATTGCACAGACCGCTATGCCTCCTCCTATGACAATAATGAATATAGATGCCACTATGCTGGCCTTCCACGTCCATAAATGGTTTTCAAAGAATTTTTTCCTATAAATGAAAACGGATTAGTTGATGGATTGCACCAAATAACAAGTAACTTTTTAACAAAAATCTAACTGACTTCAGATAACAGAAAAAACCAATCTACGTAATCGATTTAGATGAAATTTCAATGGGACCTATGTGAAAGTATATCCATGCGAAAAAAACGAATTTTCCAAATCGGTTGAAAAATGACGATGTTCTGAGGAAACAAACATAAAAAATAATAAAAAAATACAACTGAACTGAGTACCTCCTCCTTTTTCTGAAATCGGTTAAAAAGAGAAAACTTATAAATTTAATGATAGCTAAATGACTTAAGCAAAAACTAATAATAACTTCTTTTGTGTTTTGATTTGTCCCTATATCGTGTCAAATAAATTATTTAATTTTATTTATTTTGTATTAACAACAACGTATGTATTTACAACCGTAAGATAATTTCTTACCTAAAATCATAATGTATACTCATAATATAAAGTTTGTATGTTTGTGAACCGATTCTGAAAATCCGTGCGAATCCTGGGCAGGTTAGCTAGTGCTATGTAAAAGAGTTGGACGTGACTGATGCACTAACATACAACGCACAACCTAAACCACCTGTCGTAGAGACTTGACATTTAGAGCAGGTGTTCCTCTTAGGGTGTAAAGGTGTATTTATATTGTTTTTTACAAAAATCATCCCCTTAAAGGGTGCAAACGGGGTTTTCACGTTTGTATGAATAACTGTAGTCCATGGGTTTATAAACTTGAAACTTGGGATAAAATTAAATGTTCTCCAAGGTATAAATAATATAAATATTTTTTTCAAAAATCACCCCTTGTGCTTGAGAAAAGGAGTGTTGCATTTCATGTAGCAAAACATTATTCCTTAAGTTATAAAACGTAAAACTTTGCCCAAATACTTTTTAATGCAGGTAGATACATTATGAAACACCTGATACTTTTTATTTTTCAGAATCAATCAATTAATCAATCCCAGTTGAAAGCGGTTGTATCTTTACATAGTATAAAATGAAGTCGCTTCCGCTGTCTGTTACATTAGATCTTTTAAACTACTCAACGGATTTTAATGTAATTTTCAGCAATAGATAGAGTGTTTCAAGAGGAAGGTCAATATGTATAACTAGCTTCCGACAGCAGTTTTCACGCGTTTTTTGTCAACAAAAAGTAGCCTATGTGTTAATCCAGGTTATAATCTACGTACATACCAATTTGAAAGCAACTCTGTATTTCTGTCTGTTTGTTACCTTTTCACGACTTAACGGCTCGACTGATTTCGATGGAATTTAGTACCTATATACGTAGATAGATTATGAATGGACTTGAGATATTGGATGCATTTTACGCGACTGCAAAGAAGGAGGATAACGTTTTATTGACAAACCACGCGTACGCAGCCGCGGGCAGGTTAGCTCGCTTAGTATAAAAATCATTTATCATTAATTTATGAACGTATAACTTAGCTTATATACTAGTAAATAACAAAACAGTTTAATATGATTTGACTACCAGGGTCTGATGATGAAGTCAGAATCAATAGAACTTCTTAGAACCAATAGGTCCAAAAGTTCGGTTAACCGCGAAAACTCGTTACGACCAATCTGTAAATAGCAGTTGAAGTTTGCCATTGAAACTTCAGACCTCGGCATCAGAACCTGCTGATTTTGTCACCCACACAAATCGCAATCACGAATAAAAAACCCAAATATGATTCTCGTACTATAAATAGATAACAATACGAGAGTCGTATATGTCATGTATGTAATACAGGAAAAAACCTAACCAGAATAGGAATGTAGTTATTCTACGAGGACGATGTCGCTGGCGTTCATCTAGTATACCGATAGGAATCACCTACGACACTTACACCATAAGTAATGCACGGAATCATTGTAAACACACACACACACACACACGCATAAACACACCCTCTCAAATACACACGAACCCCCCCACACTCCCACGCACGCACCTACACAGAGACACGCATCTACAGACTCAAATGCATCACTTAAACGAGTCCCCAATTTTGTCTTAGTAGTTTTGTACTCCCATAATCCTATACTTACACTTCTTAACTTTTATCTTTTAACATTATATATCTTCAGTTTGTTTTTTGTTTCACTGTTCTCATAATTGTCAAAAATTTATACATACTCGGTTTAGTCTTGCATTAATTATCTGTTTAACTTTTCCAAATCTATACAGGTTGTCTGGAAAACATCGCTTCAAAGCAATAAAACCGTTCATTGTAATATTTGCTTTGTGTCTTCTATTTTGTCTGTAATTTTTATTTATTAATGTGCACAATAAAGTGTTTTCAATCATTGATTCATACAGGGTATCCGCGATACAGGTGTTACACCTAGTGCGGAGCTCATTACATCATATACAGTGTGTTTTTTTTAGGTTGAGGAAGTATGCTTCAATTAAGTCTACTTTTTGCGTATTTGACAATGCCATGATAGGACAAATAAGATGATGCAATGACTGATATAAAAGTCCGACAGATGCAAGAACCATGTTCGAAATTCCAAATTGTTCTGAAATACGAAATGTTTTGAATTGCTCATAAGAGCATGAAGTTCCTAAACGTCTTAAACGCTACAGTATTAATACTTCTTTGATGTGCAATTAGAATCTAATAAAATGTTTGTTGGAGGAATTTTGCTTTGTCCTGTTGTATGAGAATACATTTTATCAAATTTGTTTAACTTTCGCGGCTCAGATTTTTTCATCCGTTACAATAAAATGATCCTTGCATATGACTGCATCGATCAGCATCAAAAAAAATTTTACCAACTTGATTAATTTTAAGGCGCTACTCACGCTTCACCAAAAAAACATTTAATGCCAAAATGTTTTTCTTCGAAAACGAGCTGATGTTTTAAAATAAACTGCACCTGTATCTCCTCTGGTTATGGGTGCTGTCGTACTGTCCCAGTTAAAAAAAAACACTTTGTATGTTAATTCTTATTTGGGAAATAAAAATATTTGTATTTGTAATCAGTGAGGCACCACAAACATACAAACATGTATTGGTGTGATACTTGTCGGGTTAAAAGAAGGAAGTGTATACAGTTTGCTTTTGCATACCTGTACTTAACTCCGTTTGTAGAAATATAGTTGAAATCATCTCTCATCGCTTGCAAAAAGTGGTTATAGTAAGGCCCGTCTGTTATGGTACATGAGACAATAAGAAGTTTGTAAACCATTATAATGAAGTATGTTCCTGATTCAGTGATGACAGGAACTTCAAATTTAGTAATGGCTTGTACCATAGCCATACACGAAAGCATCGCGGCTATGAATCCGGCAACACAAACCACTAAAGGCACCATAATTCTGAAAAATATATGTATTAATTTTTGGATTTTAAGTGCAGATATATTTTTTTATTCGACCTGTGTCATCCCACTACTAGGCAAAAATCTTCCCCACTGTCTTCCAGGATTTTCCTTCGCCAAATCCCACCAATCTGTCTCGAAGGCATCGAGATCATCACGCCAGCGTCAAATAAGTCTTCCTCGGCACCGTCGCCCGTCTTCAGACACCCACTGCGTGACAATCTCTGCCCATCTGTCCGGGTGCATGCGTCTAACATGACGCGCCTAATCTCATTTTAGCCTGGCAGCGATCTTTCCTGCATTAGCAATGCCGATCTTTAAACTCAGTCTTTCATCTTTAAGTGCAGATTTTTTTTACTAGCTCATACTATCCCACTTCTGGGCAAAGGTATCCCCCTATTCTTTCCACTTATCACGGTCTAGAGCCATATCCCGCCAGTCTCTTTGGAAGACGTCCAAGTCATCGCTCCAGCGCTTTTTAGGCTTTCCTCGGCGTCGCTTTCCGTCTTTAGGAGTCCATATGCTTCTCTTCTTGGCCCACCTATCGGAATGCATACGGGAGACATGACCCGCCCAGTCCCATTTCAGCTTTGCAGCCTTGATGCCCACGTCAGCGATGCCGGTCTTCGAGCGCAGCCAGGAGTTTGGAATCCGGTCGATCCGCTTTACACCCAAAATGCTGCGCTCCATCGCTCCTTAGCAAACTCTTAGTTTGAACTTCTGAGACTCGGTCAGATAACAGGAATAAAATGAAACAAAATATTTACGTCCATTTTGGTATAGGCTCATCATCTAGCACCCGAAACACTTTTGCAAAGTAATGAAAAGTCTTATGATAGTCATATGGTTTGATTTGTTCACGGGAGTAATCAAAATGTTCTTTGTTAAAAAATGACTTAGTTCTCCCCACGAGACTCATTGTAAGCCAATTGTATTGTGCTACCACAGGAAATTTTGCTGGGGTTATGACTTATTGTTACTTTTTAATATAACATTTTATAATTTCCTGCAATTTATATTAATACTGACTCTATCATCATAACTGCAAATGAAAGACGAAGAAACTATACAACGTGTCATATTATGATCGATATAAAACACGGGTAGGACTAATGTCTAGTATAGTTGTTGAATAAGTTTTTTTCACATTCACTAGTTTAAAAAAAATTATATACAAACTTAATATCAAAGTCCTTAAAATATCAATGAACTAGTTTGTATAAAATAGGTAAAAAAATCATATTAATTCACCATGTAAATAGGCACCTGTTAAACTAACTAAACGGGATCCCCGCCGATTTGAGGTTTAACAATGTTAAAAAAAATATTGGAACGAAGTTTACTGGATAAGTATTCAAGCTACCGGTAAGTACCTCCTCTACAATCGGTATATACGATTCCGGATGTGTGTTTTAAATTAGTGTTGTACATAACAAAATAGGTTGTATAATAGCCTTACTTAAATTTGCACCCATTGCCTTTCATAATTTGCCTTTCGATTTGCTTTGAACTATAAAAAACAGAAAATAAGCAAAAGCAGGATCGATGCAAAAGATACTAGCACCTAGCGAAAGCTTTCTGAAAGTCAAAGCTTTGACGAAGTACCACAATAGTAAAAACGGAACCGGAAAACGAAATACAAAACACCATAAGGGTGCGACTTTGTCCGTCCATCCGTCCGTCCGTCTGTTACAGGTGATTAACTCAGCAACTACAAAACCTTTCGGCCTTAAAATTTGTATTTTTTTTCTTTTAGGTATGTTTTAGGTACCATTGTAAATGTAATCTTGTTTTTTTACGGGATTTATCACGTACTATCTTATCGGTGTTTCGACTGATAATGTTTCAGTTCAGCTCGTGAAAAATTGTGCGAGGCGAGACGTTATTCGGAGCGGATCGCACTCACCCTCATGGATGTTCACGAATTGAACCGAAACATTGTCGGTCGAAACACCGATAAAACGGTACGTGATAAATCCCGTATTAATAAAAGTAATCTAGTTTTATTACAATCAATTTTATAATAGAGTTATGAAACTAAAATAACTCAAAAGGTTTTGTCATTTTCAGTCATCTCACTATATCCGTGTTGTCGAGGAGCTGGATTACCTCGACGTTCACATGAAGTCTTTGTTCGTGAGCTTCTGGATATTTTTGTATTACTCTATCGACGAACTCAAAAATAAAATTTGGAATAGTTATAAATAATAATTGACCTTCCTCAATAGTAATAAAAATCCAAAATATTTTCATTTTGATGGCCAAAAAAGACAAGATGGTAGGGGTCTAAATTTCAAAGTAGGGTCATGTGGGTCATCATATCAAAGAGATTGAGTTACAGTCCAAAGTCTTTTAGGGTTCCCTATTACTAGGGTAAAACACCCTATTACTGAGGCTCCGTTGTCTGTCTGTCCGTCTGTCACCAGGCTGTATCTCATGAACCGCGATAGTTAGACATTTGAAATTTTCACAGATGATGTATTTCTTTTGCCGATATAACAACAAATACTAAAACCAGAATAAAATAAATATTTAAGGGGGCTCCCATACAACAAACGTGATTTTTTTGCTCGTTTTAGCTCGATGTTGATAACGGTAACAGGTAGACGCTTGAAATATTCACAGAATATTTAGTTATATATTTACTTAAAAAAAAAAAAAAATAATAAAACAAATCATTAGGGGGGGCTCCCATACAACAAACGTGATTTTTTTGCCGTTTTTATAGATAATGGCACGGAACCCTTCGTGCGCGTGTCCGACTCGCACTTGCCAGGTTATTATTTTTACTGTTTTGGAGTTATGATGAATATTTACGAAAATAATACCGTCCCTCTCATCTCCGAAGTTTGCTAAGTAAAAAATCTGAGTTTAATATGATTGATAGATATACAAGAAAATTATAACGAAGCTTAGAACAGTTTTTAGACGCCTGTTTTAGAAAGTTTTTTTTTGGTATACCGATCACATAACTAGATAGCGCTGGTTATTTTACATAAATAAACCTATTTGGGCTCGGAAACCTCGTTGCGCGAGTCCTACACGTACTTGAGCAGTTTTGTTTTTTTAGGTTTTTCTGTACCGATATTCTGAGTTTTGTAGCGACTAGCGACAATTATGATTTTAAGAACGATTACATGTATAGTAGTAAAGTTACGGGTTTTTTCACAACGAATCACGAAAGGGGCGTGGCTAAAATTTTACCAAAATTTTGAACGGCTATTTCTTATAGGTATCTAATTGAGTAGATACGCCAATCAAACTAACTATCGATTGAATCGACTTTAACAATATAAATGGTGATCGGGCTACTAAAATCCCCAGATTCAAAATTCCATAAACTACAATTCAACGCGCTTCTAGCAAACAAGCAGAGGTATTTTACATTGTATATGTTACTTGTTTTAGTGGTGGGGGGAGATATCTGTCTAATATTCAAATTGAAATAAGCGTTAGTAACATGAAATAATTGATCGAGCGAGGCGAGATCTCCAAATCAACTTGGGAAAATCTGCGTTGTATGTATGTTTGTTTTTCCGAGGATAACTTTCGAAGCTATTAACCAATCATCGTAAAATTTTATTTTTAGTTTATTCCTTGTAGTATATGAGTTATAAGCCTTAATAAAAACTGAAATTTAACGAAATCCACAGGGTACACCCGTGCCCCTACAGTGCTGAAATTTGGTATTCGTGTAGCTTTAGTGACACATATACAGGCAAAAGTCTGAAATCCAGAATAACTGCTATTTCCATTCCACCCCTAAAATATTAGCCAATTAACATGAACTCCCGTTACTTGTAATTTGACTGAAATCAACTAACTATTGTAATTATAAGTAGTTTAATAATAATAAATGTTTTTTCGTCTTAATTAGGGATACATTTATTTATTCCAAAAATGTAATAGGATTTTCAGCGGCATAAAACCTCTTTGTTGTTACAAAAACTGTATTACCCGGTTAAATTGAAAATGCACTGTTTACTCGCTTATAATTTGCAGTTAGGTACTAACTTAACTTTGTAGAGATAATTCTATTATGCACTAGTGTGCTATATTATTACGCACGCGTGTGTTAAAGTTCGTTTTGTGGCCCTAATAACGATGTACTATGGCGCACTTTATGAGTAAATGTGTTGAAAAACTTAATATCATTGTTTTATTTCATAACTTTCGTACACCAAAATAGACAGGTGTTAAAACAAAGTAAGTCAGAAAGAACAAATACCAATCATCGGCAAGTTTGAATGTTCGAATTACCAAAGCCATTTACACTCATCTTTGAGACACACCTGCCGCATCCTAGCAATGATAACAGTCAATTCAAACAGTCATGAATAACAAATGTGTGATGTTATGCAATGCAACACCAATATATCTGTAGAACGGCCAAAAGCGGAACTACTGACGCCATTTTGAAAACGTCATTTTGTTGTTTTCAGTCGTTGAAGTTCCGAGGCCAAATGGCTAAAAATCCTCACCGAATAGTCAGGTCCGTTGTCTTATATATATATCTTTTACTAGCTTACTACTGAACTAAAAGAAGGCATGTTTTAAATTTTTTTTTTGTAATAGGTGGCAAAAATTTTCGACCGTGGCGCCATCGCTACATTCTACAGATAAGTTGGTTGCACTGTAATTTATCAATCAATCACAATAATCCATCAGTCATTGGATTATAAACACTAACTTTCGCGTCAGTCAAACCAATTATTGTGTTCAGATGACAGCCAAAGAGGATATAATCACTACGTTATAAGAGTCTGCACTTTCTTACAAGCCACTGAACGGAGTTAAGAACGTACTTTGTACCAACCTGGCAACATAAAAGTAATACCAACTCTGTAAAAGCCAATTCGTTATTAGGGCTTGACAAATACGAATCATGCTTTTCCATCGATATCGATAAATATTAGATTTTCGTAGTTGCACCTACCTACTTTCACCTTAGTGCTGGTCGTACGAAAATAAATATACGCCATAAAAAAAACGGTTATTTATTGAACATAAATATGTGCAGTCAGCATCAGAAGTATGTTAATTAATTGACGCAAAATTTGACAGTTGCTCAGAGTATATATTATTTGACCATCCTAGCCGCTATCATACTTCTGATGCTGACTGTACCATTCTAGTCAAGTTTTACATTTGAAACAACGTTAGGTACTGGTTTTTCAAGCTATAAAATACAGTCGACTCAGGACCTGAAAAAAGAGATGTTTTATGAGATTTTTACTACTAATAAATGTAGCACAAATATTATCAAAGTTAAGAACAAGTACATTACTTAGCAGCACTTCGCAATTGAGCAATTTTCAAAACATTACCAGACTGTTCTTCTAATTTTATTGTTTATTCATTTAGGATTTGGCAAAGATGGTATGGCATTCCTTTTCAATCTATTTCTCTTTTTATTAGAAGCAGTTTTTGCAAAATGATTGCCACTTATGAATTTATTTTCGTTTAGTATTTGAATAGGTAAGTACGCTAAGTCCTCATTTCCTGTCAACTTTACCCATAAACGGCACCTATAACCAAAAAGTTTATCGATAAATTGTTCACATCACATCACTATTTGTTTATGTAAGTATGAATTTTGTGAAAATAGTTCAGTTTACGTATTTAATTAGTATTTACATGATATCGACTACAAAATATGAGTAAAAACAACTAACAAATACACGCTAAAGTAAATTGGTATTGAAATACACTAAGTTTTACCTGGCAGGGTCAAGTGGAAATCGGGCTATAAATATGCCAGAATATCTTCTTCTGACACGCCTAATGCCACAAACTTTACATTTTCTTAGGGATTTCCCTCCCATAATATCCAAATACAGTCGAAAAGGAGTTAAAACACTGTAAAACACAATAATTCCATAACAACAAAATAACACACAATGTTTATCCAACCGAACCATAAATTATAATAACTCAACAGGTCTACCAACAGTAAAAAAAGGTATAATGCGTCTAAATTAAATAGACGTTAAGACACCTGCTACCCAAAAGAATCGGTACTCGTTTTAATTTACAGGATTATTTTTATATTAAATTGTTGGTACAAAGTACGTTCATAATTCAGCTTACTATGTAGTGTCGATGGACTGATGACAGCAACATGAACGTACAGGATACACCCATAGTTGTAAGTGACATCAATTTCCTTTTTACTCGTGTGAAAATTCAGCGAGTGAAATGTGACTCAAAAATCTCAGTGATGGTGTAACAGCTCAATTATGTCCGAGGGCCGGATGTGAAAAATTAATGTGTTCCGTAATGGCGGCGGCCGTCCGCTCGGCCGCTGCGTCCGCTGGCGGAGACTGATTGCTAGTCCCGATGCGTTTTGTCCGCAATTATAATTAAAAACCTTTTGAGACCTTTGGGAGATCGGTAATAATTGAAAAATCGAAAATAAAACGACAAAAAATCACGCTTGTTGTAGGATAGCCCCCCCCCCCCCCCCCCCCCCGTATGTATATATATATATTTATTTAATTTTATTATTTATTTTTAAAGTGAATAAATAACTAAAAATTCTGTGAATATTTAAAGGTATACCTGTTACCGTTATCAATATCGAGCAAAAACGAGCAAAAAAATAACGTTTACTGTATGGGAGCCCCCCTTAAATAATGATTTATTCTCTTTTTAGTATTTGTTGTTATAGCGGCTACATAAATACATCATCTGTGAAAATTTCAACTGTCTAACTATCACGGTTTATGAGATACAGCCTGGTGACAGACGGACAGACAGACAGACAGGCAGACAGCGAAGTCTTAGTCTTAGTAATAGGGTCCGTTTAACCCTTTGGATACGGAACCCTGAAAAGCATCGATTGTAAGTGTTTGTCGAAGGTTCTCTTTCTTAGTACAATTTTGTTTAATTTTCTATTCACAGTACCTAAATTGTTCATTTGATATTTCGTAACTTAACCATTTATTAGCGGCCTGTAAAGTAAAGGCTTCATTACAACCACCTACAGTTACTGTACATTATTAGCTTTTCCACAAAATTTAATTAAAACTGTAATTTATCCACACAAGCTGCGAACACTTATTAGTCCTTTTGAGTGCTCGGTTATTTCAAATAAATGATTTTCTGATTCAATATAGGAGTACCTACGTCGCCATTTTAATATTATATTAGCCAAACGAATCAACCCCATATACCATACATAATGGGCAGAGAAGTGAATACGAGAGAGCTTAGGTACCTCTCTTTCGACAAAGCATTATCAATAACTACTTCCAGTTATTAACTAATCAATATGGCATGTATTACTTATGTTGAATATTGTTACACTTCCGACCACAAACGAAGTCATTACTTATAAGCCCCATACACGTCACCAATTTATTTCCGCAAGCCTCTGTGGTATGAATAAATAAATAATACATATTGCTGGGCATTTCACATAGCGCTATCTAGCCCCAAACTAAGCAGAGCTTGTATTATGGGAACCAGATAGCTGATAGAATACTTATACAGTGTTATTTTTAACTGTAACAGTACGGCGGCACCCATAACCAGAAGAGATACAGGTGCAGTTTCTTTTAAAACATCAGCTCGTTTTCGAAGAAAAACATTTTGGAATAATTTTTTTTTGGTCAAGTGTGAGTAGCGCTTTAAAATGAATCAATTTGGTAAATTTTTTTTTTGATGCCGATCTATGCAGTTCTATGTAAGGATCATTTTATTGTATCGGATGAAAAAATCTGAACAGCGAAAGTTAGTCAAATTTGATAAAAAGTTTTCTCATACAACAGGACAAACAAAATTCCTTCTACAAACATTTTATTAAATTCTAATTGCACATTAAAGAAGTATTAATACTGTAGCGATTAAGAAGTTTAGGAACTCCATGCTCTCATGAGCAATTCAAAAACATTTCGTATTTCTGAACAATTTTGAATTTCGAACATGGTTCTTGCACCTGTCGGACTTTTATATCAGTCATTGCATCATCTTATTTGTCCTATCATGGCATTGTCAAATACGCAAAAAGTAGACTTAATTGAAGCAAATTGTAAAATGTTATCCAAAATGTCACTTAATGTCATACTTCCCGGGAAAAAAACATTAAAAAAACTGTCACATCAAATCAAATTATTTATTGCGAATATGGGTTAGTAACAGGTGGTTAGTGATACAGTTTGCGTTCGTCCATATGTTATGTTATGTTGGTGGACTCCCTTTTCCGCATTTGAACTCTTAAGTGGTCCATTATGCGTGAGAGAGTTGGCTATATGGATAGCCAGCCTAACTCCTTCCGGAAGCGCAGAAGTTTCCTGGGGTCTTCGCAGGCTTCACGGAGTGACCTTAGATTGTCCAGGATTTCCGCACGTTGTGCTGTTACGCCCACGTATTCCAGGACTACGTGGGCTGCTGATTCTTCTTCGGTAAGACATCCCCTGCAGAGTGGGCTGTCTGTTGCTCGTCCATAATCAGCGTTTATCGCATGCAATTTACATTTTTTTTGTCGTACATGCTTATTGAGTTTTCACTTCAAAAATGGCAAAAAAAATCAATCTCTTATTCTTCCAGGCTAAGCGTGCGCCTAAAAGTTGGCAACATCCTACATCGATCGGTTATTGCGAGTTAAATGAATGACTTAAACGGGGAAACCCCGCAATAATCGATATAAAATGACAAACCACGGAGAGCAATATTTACGCGTTTTATTTCATTCCGGTTCAAACGTTAATTTATTGTAATGCAATACAATCTTGTTCTTCTAATTATTTATTGGTTGGTAAAGCTGAAATCGTCTTCAGCTATAGATGATTTAATAAATTAATTTGCCGAAAAAAGGCAGTAAAAGCGTATATTTAATTTGAATTGGTTAGCTAGCTCAATTTCTAGGAGGAAGTGTTAATCAATAAATATTTTGCAAGCAGTTTTGTTTCTTTTGTGAGAAATATTTACCCTTAATTTGGGTCCCCTAACTAATTTTGATACAGGACCCCTCCAAGGCACCCTGCGCCACTGGTTAAATCACCGACAAAACGGTACGTGATAAATCCCGTATGTATAATAATGATTATCATTGTCACTAATATTATAAATACGGAAGTTTGTTATGTTTCACAGGTCTTTTATTTATTTATTTTATAATGCTCAGACTCATAGTTACATTACCGTATATCATAAATTTATTAACATAATACTGAACTTAAACCAAATTGAATCTACATTATTAATACTAAACTTTTATAAATTTGACGCGGCAAAGTAGCCCACCACCACTTTAATATACCTTTTTATAACTAAATTTTTACAAAAATAAAAAATTACAAGAAATGGTTTATAACAAAAAGAAAAATCAGTATTAAAATTTTTTGAAATATTTAAATTAATGAAGAAGTTCCCCTTGAGCTGCAATGTTTGCTTGATCGCATTTGGAGTGTGTGTGTGTGTGTTTAGGTGTGTATAGTGTACCTAGTGTCTGTGGTGTGGGATGTATTTTATAGTGTTATGTTATGTTTTAAGTGTTAATTATCAGATCAATTGGGAATGGCAACAAAAAAAGAAGGTACTCTTGGTTTGGGAACGCGGGAAAGAGTTTGAAAAAAATATAATTTTGAATTAAATCTAAAATAAAACTAGGATTACATTCACACCGATTTGAGGTGGATTTAATAATGACGCTATTCAACGTACAGAGAGCCAACGTGGTGGTCGATACCGAGACTGCTGTGTTAGCTAAAATGACAAAGCTTAATTCTAAGAAATGCATTTGCAAATGCAGCAAAATTATACTTCTAAATTAATCTAGGGCTGAGGGATGAGGGCCAACCATAACTCCTCCATCCCTAAGAGGAAAATTATCGGTTGTATCGATTTGAGATTTGTTCCGATAATTTTGCTTATAGTATAAGATTTTAAACGAAATACATACAGTATAAATATAAGAAAACTACAAATAACTAAGCCTAAAGTTGCGTATCCTAAACACTTTCAATCACTGCACTGTGCTTTAAAGAGTACGCCACGAATTTAACTTCATCTAAGCTTCATGTTCGCTTCGCTCTTCATGTTGAGTGCGCGTGCACTGGATAGACTCGCGTTCTTAGGTAACTGCGGTAAGGTGAAGATCGGGATCGGCTCCACAACATCTGATTCTATGATGATACGGGGACCAATACGGATTCCATTGATTTCCAAATCACAAGGCTCGTTGATGGTCACGAGGTAAGTTAAAATACAGGATGCTTGGTGCTTACTTCGTTGTCACAATATTTGATTAGAGTAGTCTTCAGTCTACTATATATAATCCAATTATTAGCGTTGACTTGCTGGACCTTGACCTTCTCAATGTGGACCTGATGCACCACTGGATGGACCACTGGCGTACAGTGAGTGAGATCATCGTCGAATTTCATCAGCTGTGAGCTCACGGTGCAAAGCTTGGTTGTCTGCAGAACATAGAAAATGGTCGCCGGTAGATAACTGGCGGCACTGTTTCACAACCGGTAAGTATTTCGTCCCTTTCGCCAATAGGTAAGGATATTTAGGGAAAATGGCAAAGGTTTTATTTTCGGATTGGTGGAAAATTGGTTAGGAGTATAATTTAAAATAATCATAAGTACAATTATTAGTTACTGGAATTTCCATAATGAACGTGATCTGGTTTTTATTAATAAAAGATTTTACACAAATACTCATAGTTTCCTCTAATTTTAACAAGTTTTTATCGATAGACGAATACACTAAGCTTTCAAAGCTAGCAATTAATTTCAAATGATACATAAGTTCTGTGGAGTTCACGATAGATTGATATAATATAGAGACTTTACTTAATGCTAGAGCTGTTTCAATTTCACTTAGTCTTATAAAGATAGTACGAAAACTGCTTGTAAAAACGTTAAATAATTCAATAATGTATGTGTGGAAAATCCAATTATTTTCCTTAGCAGCTAAATCTCTTAACATTATCTCGGCCTTCTTTAAACGGTTATTTAAATGTACAATATTCTGATTAATCGTTTCAGTTACATTTATGAAGCTGTCAAACATTTTTGAAACCAAAGTTAATTTCTTAGCAATTATAATTTGGTCATGACTTAAATCAGAAGTGAGTTTATCAAATTTAATTGCATCGTCATGGTCAAGATTTTCTGTAACAGTTTTTATAATAGAACGCAATGGATTTATAAGACCTCTTTTATATCGCTGCTGTAGAACAAGTTGTCGGTATTTATCCTTTCTACCAAATGCCCATTCAATACTTTAGTTCGCTTAGCATGATCTTTAACCAATTTCTGGAAATAACGCTTTTCTAATTCTATGAAATAAGGGCTGCTCGTATCAGTGTGTCCAAATAATACTTCAAATGGAGTTAATTCAGTAACAGAATGAATGGTATGTTTGTATCTGAATACGTCATAATTGATGCTGCATCAGTACATCGTTTTTAATATTTAGCCAATCTATAAATTTTAATTATTGTGGAATGGAAACGTTCAATAAGTCCCATTGAATTAGGGTTATTGGGCGTACCAACGTGAAATTCCACTTTATGTAGACTTAGAAATTCTGTCATTAATTCATTATTAAACTAAGTACCGGGGTCTGAACTGATCTTTCGTGGGATTCCGTAATATGAAAAGTACTTCATTAAAGCTCTAATTACTTCAGGTGTTTATTTTCCTTGAATTTCAATTGCCTGCCCCAACTTACTGAAAGCATCAATAAGTGTCAGATAGGTTTTTCCTTCAATGCTAAAAAGATCTATAAAATCTCTTGAAAAGGGGCTTCTTGTGTTTGCGTTAATTGTAAGATAGGCTTGATGGGTTTCCTATCATATTTCATTTTATGGCATGCTTCGCAAGCATTTATGACTGCTGTTACTGTTTCTTGCATTCTATCCCAATAATAATTTCTATGAATCCCTAACCAACGTTTATTTAATACCGCGGTGACAAGTCTTTCCTTCGTGATATTTTGCTATTACTGCCCTTTGTTCATTTTTATTTTCGATAGAAATTATTCGCTCTGTGCATTCATAGAAATTAATCATACCTTTCTTAAAAAGTTAAATAATTATATTTCCAAATAATTTACGATGTTCTTTTTCCTCAAAGTAAACAAAATACTTAATTTTTGGCTTATTATACAGTTTTAAAAATTCTTTAACTAGTTCTGAATTATCTGTTAGTAGAAAAACTTCTAAAACCTTTTGTTTAGTTCGAGAAACATTCCTAACTTGCATCTCATTTTTAAACCA
Source organism: Philereme vetulata (assembly GCA_918857605.2). Lineage (NCBI taxonomy): Eukaryota > Metazoa > Arthropoda > Insecta > Lepidoptera > Geometridae > Philereme > Philereme vetulata. The sequence continues at coordinate 3,421,232 of OU975449.1, read as the reverse complement.
TGAGTATACCAAAATTTGATTAGGCTTTATGTCAATTGTCTCATGTAAAATCGGTATTCCAGTTGATTCTTATTCTACAGCTGAATGAATTGTTTGAGATTTACTTGATTCTGATCGCACAGGGTATTCATCATTGTTATACGCCTTGTCCAGGATATATCTTAATCCTGGACAAGGCGTCTGCGTTGGTGTTTTGTTTACCGCTCTTATGAATTAGTTCGTAATCATAATCCTGTAAACGCAACCTCCAACGAGTAAGTTTACTACTCGGGTCCTTAAGAGATCGAAGCCATACTAATGGTCGATGATCTGTGTATATGAAAAATTTACGACCGTATAAATAGGGCCTAAAATGTTTCACTGCCCAGATAATAGCGAGCAATTCACGTTCGATCGTGCTGTAACGTGATTCTGTGTCATTGAATGTTCGACTAGCACACGACACCAGCCTATCACTACCAAGTGGTCCCTGGGATAGTACTGCACCAACCGCTACATTTGTCGCGTCAGTCGTAAGCACGAAAGGGTTGACAAAGTTAGGGTAATGTAATAATGGGGCATGCATCAAGAGTTTCTTGCATTTATTAAATGCGTCAATGTACTTCGGGTCAATTACAATTCTGTTACGTTTTTTCAAACAAGCTGTCAGGGGTTGAGTTACCTTTGTAAAGGTCGTTATAAATCGTCTGTAATATCCTGCTAGATCTAAGAAACTTTTAAGTTCAATCAGTGTTTGCGGAATGGCATAATTCAACAATGCGTCAATTTTGTCATTATTCGATCTAAGTCCGTCCTTCGTTATCGTGTACCCAAGGTAAAGTATTTTTTTACGTAATAACTCCGATTTGTCAAGATTTATTTTCAAGTTAGTCGCTCTAACTCTGTCAAAGATAGTCCGTAGTTTTTGAATATGTTCTTCTAAGCTGTTTGAGAATATAATTATGTCGTCTAAGTAAACCATGCAATGTAACCCTTGTAGACCACGTAAAAGTTGTCCATCGTCCTTTGGAATATCGCAAGAGCTGTTTTTAGCCCAAAAGGCATTCTAAGGAATTCATAATGACCGTTCTGCGTACTGAAGGCTTCTGTCTATCTTTCTTTTGTACTTCGATCTGATGGTTACCACTTGCTAGATCAAGGGTACTAAAGTAAGAACTTTTTCCTAATTTGTCGAAAAGGTCTGTAATGTTCGGATGACAAATACCCTTTGTATTTGTCATCAATAGTTATTTCGTTAAGTCGTCTATAGTCAACTACCATCCTATATTTAGCCTCACCAAATGCATCCATCTTCTTAGGCACCAGGTGTACAGGTGCGTTCCAAGGAGAATGAGATTCCTGGACTACATTGCCCTTCAGTAATTTATCTACCTGTTTATTAATTTTGCTCTGTAGCAACGGGGCTTGCCTATATGGCTTTATGTATAAAGGGTCCTCGTTCTTTGTCTGTATATTATGTTTAACCTGATTAGTAAACGTCAAGGGAATTTGGTCGCAGTAAAAGATGTCTTTGTAATCAATGCAAAGTCTGAATATTTTCTCACGTTCTTCATCATTCGTATGATCAAGCCTGAGTTTATTTAAATTTTCTTCAAGCAAATAATCTGTTTCTATGTTATTCATGTCCTTTGTCATGTTTAAGTCACATTCATTACCGTCATATCGTGTCCCTGTAAAGGGTCGTCTAATAATCAGTTGCTTTGGTTGATCTAAGGTATTCTGTATAACCGTAGATGCATATCCGTTTATACAGTTTACTATTGCACTAGGCATTCGTAATCCATTTGTGAATTTGTGGAAGTCAAGTATGGCTTCACCTGAATATTGGTCTATTGGTAATTTGACTCGTTTTTCTGATCGTGGGGGGATATTGATCGTGTAATTTAAATTGTTATTGATTATTAGAATACAAGTCGTACTTGTCTTCAATAATTGTTCTTTTAAATCAATAATCGCGTCTAATTGTTGTAACAGATCGTTTCTAATAAGTCCGCCATAACGCGCGTATACAATCATATATATCATACATATACAATTTGTGCCAATTGTTGCTTACAAAAGTAAGCATAAGAGGGATTTCTAGCACCTTATCATGTCTACTGGATGCGTGGGTAATAACCACTTGAAATGGTTCCTTTCAATATACTCGCCAAAATACTGATAAGCTTTTCCGGGACTAATGAATGATCTCATACTTCCGATACCAATCATCATTTTCGCATCAATTTCTTCTAAATAAATGTACGGAAGTTTTAAATTAGGGTCGCAATTAAGTTCTAGGACTTCTTGTCTATCAAGGCTTTTTCGCAAAAATCCGTCAGTCTGTCGATCCGAGTTTCGTCAGTCTGTTCGGGTAGTTTATATTGTTCGTCGGTATATTGCATCATGCAATATACCGACGAACAATATAAACATGTTATATGATCATGTTATATTGCTCTAGGAAGTTAACTTCCTCAAGAACCACGCTCAATGCTTCTTCTAAAGTAGAGGGTGTTTTTAATCTCACTACACGCACCATATTATCTGGAAGATTGTACAAAAATACATTCAGAGCCGTATTGTTGTAAATGATCAATTTATCACGCTTTAAATCACTATCCGCAATAAATTTACTTTCGACATTAATAAGGATTGCACACTTTGGATTCGATTACAAAAATCTAAATAACTCTCACCTGATTTAATTTTTAAAGATTCCAATTCAATATTTATACACGCTTCACTACGCGAATCTCCAAAATGCTGAATGAGTAATTTTTTTAAAGCGGACCAAGATGATAAGAGCGCAGCTGCGTTCTCCGTAAGCCTACTTGTTAAAACGTTGAAGACGTATAAATTTTGTTCTTCAAAATCTTTTTTACTGAATCGATCGATCACATATTGGCATTTTCGTAAATAAAGACTTAAATGTCTTTTGTTACCGTTATACAATGGTATTAATTGAACAATTTCCTTAGGAATTGGCTCTACTTTCGCCATTGCCATAGTGTAGTAAAATAATCGGAGAAGGCAACTTCACTTAATTTTACACAGATATAAAAAACACACAAAAAATAATACAATAGAAATACAACTAAAAACACAACAAAAGTTGGAATAAGGGAATACTTTTTTGTAAAAATGTAAAAAAAAATGATTTTACCTAAATTTTAAAATTATGTTACGATCAATTTAAAGATCAAGTAACACAAATTTTTACCTATATTAACTTACAGTACAAGTCTGAATTATAAAATATGCACTATCTAATTTTTCTGAGCTCTATGATGTTCTATTTTTAGAACAAGGTTAGCTTAATAGAATTACATACAAGTTAACCAGACACGTTATAATGAGAGAAGTCTTATCTCAATAATAACATAAATTATAATCTTTAAAAACACGATTTTTTATGAGGTTAGGAGATTATAGGAAAGGAATGGCGAAAAGTGTCACTCACTAACCGACCGTTATTCCCATGCTCACTTTTCTATACCCTTTTCTATAGAAATTTGTTTGGTTCGACACAGATTTTAATTTCGCGAATTTTTGTGAAAAATTTCCTGGCGGATTTTTACGCCGGGAAATCGCGAAAAACCCGCGAAAACTTAGAAAATCTGTTCCGGCTGCGCCATTTTTGGTTTGGGAACGCGTGAAAGAATTTTGAAAAAAATTATTTTGAATTAAATCTAAAATAAAACTAGGATTACGTTCACACCGATTTGAGGTGGATTTAATAATGACGCTATTCAACGTACAGAGAGCCAACACGGTGGTCGACACCGAGACTGCTGTGTTGGCTAAAATGACAAAGCTTAATACTAAGAAATGCATTTGCAAATGCAGCAAAATTATACTTCTAAATTAATCTAGGGCTGAGGGATGAAGGGCAACCATAACTAGGTAGTTAACTAAAGTGCAGATGAACCCGCTCCAAAAATAATATTATCTACAAACTATTTATAAAGTGAGTTTACACGCAAGGGTTACATGGCGGCAGTTTTTTGAGAAGATTTTTAAAAAGACTGGTTTATTGTAAAAGTATTTTTTTTTCTAGATACACTGAAAAAGTATGCGCTCGTTAAATTATTCTCAATTTTAGGTAGAACTGATGACTACTTATTACGTGTTATCCCCTTTTTTAAACAAACAATAAGCACCTACGTGACCTATTGTCTCTTGGCTTATTAATCCGCTCTTATTGGATAAAAGAGCACGTAGTAAAGTAGCCAAGTAAGAGCGGGATGCTTAGAGTGAGTAGTAGTGCTAGAACAAAGCTCTCTATTCGCCATTGAGTAGATAATAACTAGTGCTTAAGCTTCTATCACAAGTCGCAAGCAACGTGGCATGCTGTGTGGGAAGAAAAAGTTGGTATTTATATTCCCACACAGCATTTACAGTTTTTTATCGACTTGCGGGTCCATACTTTTAGTGTTAAATACCTTTACGTATCGTACGCAGGTTCGCCAAAAAAAAGTTTGGGTTATTATTTGAAGTTTCGATTAGTTTTAATAAAAGCTCTCTATATTCCTGACGACCTCCGTGGCACCGTGGTCAAAGAGCTGGCTGAGACCCAGGAGGTTGCGAGTTCGATTCCCGCGCGGAACAAATTTTTGAATAAGCTACAAATATTTGTTCCGGGCCTGGGTGTTTTTCTATATATTATAAGAATGTATTTACAAAAAACACGTATACAAATATATATGTAAGTATATATACGTTTATAAGTATTGTATCAGTTATCTGGTTCCCATAATACAAGCTTAGCTTAGTTTATGGCTAGATAGTGCTCTGTGAAATGTCCAGCATTATTTATTTTTATTTTATTGCTTTCTGTGGAACGTCAGCGCTGTTTCTTTAATACATAGATCTCTAGCGATACGATTTTCAGATTTCTTTTGCAGTGTTCTGTCACACTTTTATCAGAAAATCTGGTTAAATAACACAAATAAACACAAGAAATTTGGCAAGAAAATAATAATAAAAACAGATGTTGATGTTGGTAGATTTGGTTCGATCCTGGATAAGGTTTAAAGTTTAGAATTTATTCAATGACAAGATGTCATCGACTGAAAGCGATCGACTTTACGTACTTTTTAAAGGGGCGTACTAACCTAAGTAAATTTGAGAAAAATGCAAAATAACTCCAGTATAAACTTTGAACTGTCTTTCTCCCATTTGTTTCAGACAGAAAAAAATAGAATAGAATAATTCTTTATTGTACACAAGGAATACATAAAAAAAACTAATTTATGTTAAATATAGTACAACGGGCGGCCTTATCGCTGAAAGCGATAAAAAAGTGAAAAAATATGACTAAACTGAAGTTAAAATATGCTTGCCACGATAATGTGTTCTTAACCTCACATACAAGTTTTTTTGAAGTAATAACTTCTTATAAAAACTTCTTCTTATTCTTGCTTGACTTGGGAAGTAAGCTGGTGAATGTGTTACGAAAAGTGCGAACAGAAGTTGAAAGGGAGATACAAGTTAGTGAAGATAGAAAGAGAGAGGTACGTTTCGTATATTAGTGTAGGAGCAAGAGAGAGGTGCACGCGCACATTTTCTTTCTCTCTTCCTCTCATAGTCAGTGCAGTAATTCGTTTGATTATTTTTCGTAAATTCATTTCGTTCTTGAACAACTTTATAAATTAATATTTTGAAAATGAAGTTTTAGTTCAGTCGTGTGGTCTAAAGCACACTCGTTTTTTTGACATTGGTCAATAATATCACAAATATATTTAGCAAGATTAAGATTTACGGAACCCGACCACGTATGTAAGAGCCTTTCGGCTTAACGAGCCAAATCAACCGTGCGAGGTTGCTATGTGAGCTCCGAGGGCTAATAACGTCTTACAGAATTACTTAGCGAATCAACTGTCGAGGAATTAAATGGTATCTAATAATAATGGCCAATCAGGATAATAGATCAGAGTATAATAGCTTTCTGAAGAATTACATACCTCTTGTACAATTCAATAAACAATCTTTTAAAAGACTTTTTGTACAATGTATCTAATGGATCTGGATCTTGATAAATTATTTTTTTTGGATTATTTTGGAATTTAGCAGAATAAATAGGTTTTTTTTGTATACATTATAGGCTTGCGTTTGACCACGATCTCGCCTGATAGCGATGATGCAGTCTATGATGGTAACCGCTTGCCTAGAAGAAACCTATTCACTCGCGACTTAAAGATACCCAGGCTGTAGCTATCAAGAAACACAGACTCTGGCAAGGCGTTCCACACTTTGGCGGTGCGCATAATAAAGGTTTGCCAAAGAGCCATGGAAACGCAGCGTGTTAGGAGTAAAGAGAATCGACAGGATCCGCAATACCACACTGCACGCGAAGACCGGCATTGCAGATGTTAGCGATAAGACTGCCAGGCTGAAGTGGGACTGGGCGGGTCACGTCAGTCGTATGGTCACAGACAAATGGGCAACAGTCGTCACACAATGGGTGCCTGCAGATGGGCGAAGCCGGGGTAGGCCGAGGAAGCGTTGGTGGGACGTGGCGAGTGATCGTGAGATGTGGAGGAACAGGGGGAGACCTTTGCCCAACAGTGGGAAAATTTAGGAAAAAAATAGGAGCCATTCAGCACATCTGAAGAAATCAGTCCTGTACCTGAAAATTTGACTTTTTCCATAGTGTGTTTCTTTTGAGATTACATTACGTACCATTTATCATTATCATCATCATCATCATCTCAGCCGTTATGTTCTCTTAGAATATAGAATAATCTGGGAATAGGCCTTTTTCGTCGATTGCCACAATAAACAATCCCGAGCCTAATAAGTAAATATAACATAAGTCATACCATGATGACTTGTGTGCTACTGTAGAATTATCCCAAGCTAAAATTACCGCGTCCACTAGAATTTATCTGAAACGCTTAAAATAATCCAAAAGATTGAAAAACACCGGCCAAATGCGAGTCGGACTCGCGCACGAAGAGTTCCGTAATATTATCAATAACAACGGCAAAAAATCACGTTTGTTGTATGGGAGCCCCCCCCCCCCCCCCCCCTTAAATATTTGTTGTATTTTAATTTAATTATTTGTTTTTAAAGTGAATATATAACTAAATATTCTGTGAATATTTCAAGCGTCTACCTGTTGCTGTTATCAATATCGAGCAAAAACGAGCAAAAAAGCACAGTGGGAGCCCCCCTCATAGCGCGTTATAGCGGTAACAGAAATACATCATCTGTGAAAATTTCAACTGTCTAACTATCATGGTTCATGAGATACAGCCTGGTGACAGACGGACAGACAGACAGACAGCGGAGCCTTAGTAATAGGGTGCCGTTTTACCCTTTGGGTACGGAACCCTAAAAATAGTTTTATCGGTTAGAAGCGCAATCTAAAAGTGAAAGATAATTAGACGACTTGCTTCTGATTACCAAATAGTTTCAAAAAGGCTCACGATTTAAATGTAATTAATATAAATGCAGAACCGGAAGCAACTGACAACTATCCAGTTACAACGCGGTCACATTAACTCGACGCATCGCTGGAATGCGGGTCCCCGCCCGCATCCCCCGCATTCCCTTTTCTCGCCCGGCAAATGTCAGTACGGTCAGCAAATATGAGAAAAAGGCAAAGCAGCCGAAAAGAGCAGGTTTTTTTTACACGCCGTACTTGAGAGCCAAAATGACGTCACATGGTCAAGCGTCTAGTTAATGTGACCGCGTTGTAGGTCCCGAAAGAAAACAATTAATTAAACCTTGTTAAGTTGTTTGTAAGAGCTCGGTCGTTCAATATTGACCAAGTGCCTGTAGCGCCAGCTGTCCCTGTAAATGTACGCTTCAAATGATTCGTTTAAACAGTTTACTAACATTGTATTGAATGGTTAATTGAATAGTTACTTGTACTCGTAATTACATTCTACAATGTTTATCGAAAGTTATACAGATAATACGTTGATAAGCTCTGGATTTGAAAGTGGCGGTTACTCTGATGGGCTGAACCTAGTTGTATTGTTCTTGAATTTATACGTTTTTTCTCCAAAAATTTAATAGATATAAATAAATAAATATTGATGGACATTTCACACAGCGCTATCTAGCCCCAAACTAAGCAGAGCTTGTACTATGAGAACTACTGTTCCCATCATTGGCACGGAGCTCTAAAGTACCAATTGCTTCGTTTTGACTCCCTTCAGAGAAGAGCCATTAGAATCATCGGCGATCCCAAACTCGCCCACAGGCTGGAACCGCTGAGTCAACACCGTGACATCGGATCGCTCAGTGTATTCTACCGCCTGTATAATGGGGAATGTTCTGAGGAGCTATTTGATCTCATCCGTCGTCGAGATTTTACCACCGCACTTCTCGACAACGTAATAAAGCTCATCCACATATAATCGACAATTGGGTATCGCGTACCACATGCTTCACGCGATCTTTTCTACCCCATACTTGCAAGATGTGGAATGAGCTACTATCTGAGGTTTTCCCATTAGACTACGACATGGCACGCTTCAAGAGAAATGTAAAGAGGTTTCTACAGTGTAGGGAACGCATCGACAATACCCCGGGTGTTGCCGGTGTCAATAGGCGACGGTGACCACTTACCATCAGGTGGGCCGTAAGCCTGTTTCCCCACAAATAAAATTAAAAAAATTAAACTAGATAACTGATAGAATACTTATATACTTTTTTTTGTAAATACATACTTATATTATATAGAAAAAAAACCAGACCCGGAACAAATATATATAAATCATTCAAACATTTGTTCCGCGGTGGGAATCGAACCCACTACCTCCTGCTCAGCTGGTTATTCGCCCATTGCTCCATGGAGGTCGTAATCATGAGTGCAAACGAATGTAGAAAAAAAATTGATGGATTTTAAAATCTTAGAATTTTCCGTAAGAACCGGATAACACTATATAATAAAAATACTGTTCATGGTAATTAAGAAGTCTGTTTAAAATTTTTGACGTGAATACGTCTTATAAATCGATGAGCGTCGGCTGCACGCACGAAAAAGTGTCACGTTCCGCCTGAGCCGAGCGTGCAAGCGAGAGCGCAGAAAAAGCGATAGAGAGCCACGATCGGGTTAAGCGTTCGGCTTTGTGAAGCATTCTATCTCTCTCGTTATCACGTAAAATTATCGTCCGTAAACCGACTTTACAGACAACCAATTTTTTTTGTAAATACATATGTTATGTAAAATAACCACTTTTACTTAGAAAACTTTCGTGATTGATTTCAATCATTATTATAAATACAGGATGGGTTCTACCGCCAGCCTGGAGGCCATGTCTTCATGATGCAAGTGACAGAATAGTTAGTGAACCTAGTAGAGACATAGTTAGTGTTGTGTGTTTGCCTGTACCAAGAACTACCGAAGAGAGCAGCAGTGATGATAATGATGATGACACAGCGGGTCAACGCACTGTGCTTTCGTTGACCCAATCCCCACCACACCGCCCGTCCAATCGCGCGCAGAGGGCAGCGGCGCGCAGTGCGAGGCGAGAGTCTCGCCGCGAGACGTTATTCGGAGCGGATCTCACTCACCCTGATGAAGGTTCACGAATTGAACCGAAACATTGTCGGTCGAAACACCGATAAGACGGTACGTGATAAATCCCGTATTTATAATAATGATTAAAATAACCACCATTGGTGCTATAATTATTATCTTCTGGGACACCTATTACTAAATATTTGACAAGGAAATCTAATAACGACTACTGCTTCATACAAAACGAAGGCTTAAACGAAATGCTAGGAACATAAAGGTTTAACAGCAGTCAGCTGTGTCCCGCAGTTCAATTGTAAGCGTGCACTTGTAACGAGACTATTTGTTTCAAATGTATCTTTACTGTTTACTTACTTTTGTATTAAATTTAATTATAAATTGAAAGCAATAACCATGAATCTAACCGATATAGATACTATAATATTCTTCTTACATCACCTGCTTGATAATGTCAAATTATATGTCATGTAAATCTGATGTCGGGAGTAATGTTTTACTGAGTTTCATTATGCCCTCGCGGGCATAATATGATATGAATTTGGTACCTCGTCTGTTTTAAAATTTAAACCAAAGAGACCCACATATAAATCAGTGTCTTGCGACACTGATTTATCCCCTAGTTTAATAATCTACTGTTATAGAATAGAATATCAATAACTGTTGGAGTCTACAGTTCCTCACATTAGCCTAAACGCGGTTTACAATTTGCCAAATTGTGTCAGTGGTTATATGTTAATATAAATATCGCTCGCCATACATCTAATGTAGGATGAAAATATGTATTGTCTTCGCCGTGTGTGATGGTCCATTGGTTTGCATGGCGAGCGATATTATAGCATCTTCATCGTGTTTGAGTCACTTAACTAAAATGTGATAAAAACCGAACGGCCATGCCTAAAGGTGCATAATATAATAAAAACAGACACAAATATGAGAAGCTCTAATATTTTCTATCAAAAGCTAGCAATGCATACCTAGGTGATGGATGACTTTAGGCCATCGACAATTTTCGTTGCATACAAACATTTATAACATAGTTATGCGTTTGAAATGCTTTGTAATAAATCAGAACCACAATTATGAGCTCAGGAATTGTCGAGCACTGTAATAAAAGAGAAAGACATTTCAACGAATTTTACCGTCGCTGACAAACTGCACTATTACGTATTTTAACTGCGATGAAATCTGTGCACTTTGTGTCCAACATTGCCATAATTGGTTTCGTTTCATAGCACTCGAATTGAAATGTTTTTTTTCTAGTTCTTTAGCGCAGTTTTTGTTCCGAAGTATTCTGAAATTAAAGTGGGTGGCTTGATATGATTATTTAGGTAGCGCTTACTCTGGAACGATGGATGACTTTGGGCTTTTATATATTAGGTTCATAACCCTAAAAGCCCCCTGAAAGCGGTACATTTTTTGGATCCTAATTAACTCCTATGCAACCCGATAGGTTAAGGTCACAAGCAAATGGATTCCTAAAGATGGAAAGCACTTTTATTTTATTTTGTTTGTTATGTTATTCTGTAATTTTAAATATAACATGTCCGCAACTAGTGAAATGGCCTTAACGGAAGACCAGCGCTGGTTGTTGCAACCAGCACATGCTGAGTTAAGGACCATTTTGCAACTATACTTTATGTTTAAATTAAGATTTGTTTTATGTGATTTTTTCCTTTACTTGTTTTTATGTATTAACTTTAAATACGTAGCAAATACAATATTATTCATTCTAGAAAGCAACGCCGAAAGAGACCTAAAATGCGCTGAAGCGACGACTAGTACGTTTTCCAAAGGGACTGGCAGGATCTGGCTCTGGACCGTGACAAGTGGAAGGAAGAGGGGGAGGCCTTTGCCCAGCAGCGGGACAGTACGGGCTAGTAATAATAAAACAAAATAAAAATAAATATTTAAATAGGTAAAAAATGTTTTACCAAATGTCGAATTTATTAAGTCGTAGAACAAAAGTTGTTCTTCTAGTAAAACAGCATTCAAATGAATTCAGGTAGATACATCCATTAGTTGCTGTTTAATTGTTGCGAAAGATGGAGGCTGAACACTGTTTAGGAATTGGACGAGAAAAGAAACAGGTTCCGATAAGGAAGACTTTACTTTTCCGATAAAAAAATATTAGTCTAGGAATTTGCCGCGTTTTTGTTTTCTTCAAATACATAAACGTTAAGTTTATTTTAATTTATTTTTACTTTTATTTGCCATTATTTTTAATAAATGCTTATCTCATATTATTATTGTGTTAATTTTTTCGCAAATGGTACGATAAGTAGAGTATTTTCCTCGATGATAAAGCTGTCTTAGTCTTGGGTGAACTTAAATCCCTTGCTACACTCAGGACTCGTCTTAAATCCCTCGCTTCGCTCGTGATTTAAGTTTTTAACACCCTCGCTACGCTCGGGAGTAAACCTCGAGTACTTCGTTACGCTCGCGATTTAAATCGTCACCCGCGACAGAAGACATTGTTTTATCCCCTTGGTTAATAATCTACTATTTCGTCACACTTTCGATAGATGGCGCCACTTTGTAGGCGGCCACGACGGCGTTGAACGTATAGCGCGCCCTCGCTCACTCGTATAGGGACAGGTGTGCGTGCGAGAGGAATAGATATATAGGAGGTTTAAACAACAATTAAGATAAATGATTTGTTTTACGAAAATAGTAATAAGATGAAAATTACGATTAACTGTTGAATCAGCACAACCAGTTGTAATAGGCCTAATTGGTTGCACCCTGCGAACTTTTCTGAGTATAATCATGAGCATCTCTGTTCTATATAAAACCTTATCTATTTACCATTATAATATATCTGCAACACAACTAGTGCCACAGGCGACTATAGGAGGCGGTGGCCACTTTACATCAAGAAGACTGTCAGCCTGAGTGCCTATTAGTTACTTTAAAGAAAACTTCTCGACAACGTAATAAAGCTCATCCACATATCATCGACAATTGGGTATCACGCACCACACGCTTCACGCGATCTTTTCTACCCCATACTTGCAAGATGTGGAATGAGCTACCATCTGAGATTTTCCCATTAGGCTACGACATGGCACGCTTCAAGAGAAATGTAAAAAGGTTTCTACAGTGTAGGGAACGCATCGACAATACCCCGGGTGTTGCCGGTGTCAATAGGCGACGGTGACCGCTTACCATCAGGTGGGCCGTAAGACTGTTTCCACACAAATAACATAAAAAAACTACCTATTTAGCCTATTGGCAGACGTGGCTGGGTCAACAAGCCTTCTCTCAGTTCTGAGATATACAACTTTATTCGATGAGTCAAATGCAGGTTCAAAATATTAAATTTACTATTGTATTTAAAAGCTCACACAAAAGCTCACTTTTCAGTTGCACGTCACGTGTCCCGCCGGTTCATCCAAAGTTAGGGTAATGAATACGTGACTTATCAGCAGACAGCAGGCTGAAACAGCTCACTGCATTCCATTTTCAGCCAATCAACGGAGCCAGTGTACGGGCTGATCGAGTGAACTTCATCCGCTGATGATATTGGTTAGAATATCAAATTTAGTCGGTATTAAGTATATTACTTGATACTTACTTATTACTTAATAATTACTTAAAACTCTTTCTAAAGTTGATTTTCATTTTACTTAGAAAACTTTCGTGATTGATTTCAATCATTATTATAAATATGTGCGAGGCGAGACGTTATTCGGAGCGGATCGCACTCACCCTGATGAAGGTTCACGAATTGAACCGAAACATTGCCGGTAGAAACACCGATAAGACGTGATAAATCCCGTATTTATAATAATGGTTGTTTTTCATGTTTATTTTATTTTTTAAAAACTCAAACAGTTTACAGTTGAGTCAAATAAATGAATAACAAATAAACACTACTAGACATTTCACACAACGCTATCTACCCCCAAACTAAGCAGCGCTTGTACTATGGGAACCAGATAACTGATAGAATACTTATATACGTTTTTTTTTCTAAATACATACTTATAATATATAAACAAACATCCAGACCCGGAACAAATATTTGTAGATCATGTAAACATTTATTCCGCGGCGGGAATCGAACCCGCTACCTCCTGCGTCTCAGCCGGCTATACGCCCACTGCGCCACGGAGGTCGTCATATAATAATAATAAGAGTAACCAAAATTCTTACACCAATGAAGTTGCCACCGATAGAAACATTACATTCAGTTATAATTAATATGTACTCAACTCACTCTTGAAACTATTAGGGTTAACGTAAATTTGACTTAAACATAATCATATCTATATGTGCAATTAAAGAAGACGGGTCAAGTGCGAGTAAAACTCGCACATCGAGGGTTCTGAACCTGGATTTATGCTTATTTAGTAACGCTATCTGTGAGTTGTTAACTTAGAAATCTTTGAAGGTTGATTTATAAAAAACGATTATAGATAGCGTCTTCATTTTATTTTTTCTATAATATTTGCATATATTTTAAACAATCACAATTAATTTTAGATTTTTCGTTTTGCAAACTTTGGAGGTAAGCTGAATAAGCCTGAATATTTATCGATATATTTTGTCCTAATTCAAATCAAATCAAATATATTTATTTCAGTAAACTTAATTTATATACATTTCATGGGTTTGGGACCCTCTTTTAAATATTAATATTAGGCGTGTGTGTGTGGTGTGTGTGTGTGTATGTGTACGTGTGTGTATGTGTACGTGTGTGTATGTGTATGGTGGTGTGTATTGTGCATACGCGTGAGTATCTGATGTGTGCGTGTGTGCATGTATTCGCGTGAGTGGGTGCTCCGGATCACCAGATCTCATAGGAGCATGGGTATTGTAGGAGCAACCAGGTGTGAATTGAAGATTGTGTGAAGTTTGTGTATGCGTATGTTACGAAACAATTTCCATGACTTTTTCCGCTTCCTCATAGCTTAGTGACAATAACCATTCATTAAGGGATTTTTTGCATTTATAATTATTCATAGGGTAGATATTTAAAGTTTTATTTACAGTGTTGTAGAGGTAGGTAGATTGCATGGCATATTGCCGAGATGCATACTGAGACCGAGCAGTAATTTCAATAGCTACTCTATCTATCTTCTACTAATTCCAAAACTATACAAAATATAACAAATAATTAAATTCTGTTTTGGAATGTGGAAACTGAGCACTTTTATATGATACCCTATTTGACCTTTTTGAAATGTTGACGCCACCATTTTGACCCTTTTGGCAATCTTAATCAAAATTAATAAAGTTGCAGTTGAGTTTTATTAATTAATTTATATTATTTTTTTATATAATATTAATTTATTTTAACTTTTCCAAATTTAAAGTCGATGGCTTTAGTAGTTGCCGAGGTAATCAGTTATGACAGTCGGATAAAGTCGCACCATAAGGTTTCCGTTTTTAACATTCTGTTCCGGAACATTATAAATCAAGAGAAGCATTTTGGCAAGACTATGCTTCTTTATGTTGTTGATAAAATAATACCAACCAAATTTTTTTGTTTTTTCAACCTTTGTCGTCCCACTGCTAGGCAAAGATCTTCCCACTATCTTCCAGGACTTTCGCTCACCTGCCAAATCCCACCAATCTATCTCGAAGGTATCAAGATAATTTTTTTTATACTACTTATATGGCAAACGAGCATGCAGTCCACCAGATGTTAAGTGGCTACTGCAGCTCATGGATATCCATATAGAACTCATGTCTTGATCTCTATGTGGATACGTTGTCATACTATAGGACTTAGCTGTTATGCCTATGTGCCAGTAATTACAGGAACATACCATTACCATCTAACCGGAACACAGCAGCACAAGTACTGCTATTTGGCGGCAGATAAAGGTAAGGCGGTGGTGCCCACTTCCTCGAGTCCGTTCACAAAAGCTCTACCACCAGTATCTCATCACGCCAGCCTTCCTTAGCGCCGTCGCCCATCTTTAGGCACTCGTTCGACGATCGTTGCCCATCTGTCCGGGTGCATGCGTCTAATATGGCTCACCCAATCCCATTTCAGCCTGGCAGCCATCTTTCCTGGGTCAGCAATGCCGGTCTTAAACAACAACAACAATAATTTATTTATTCAGCAACAAACTTCAATATTTCTCAAACAAAAAATTACAATGGTATATTATAAAAAAAAACGCAGCGTGGTGTAATGGATTCTGTCAATCCCCTTTACTCCAAGCGCGCTGCGCTCCATTGTTCTTTGACAAACCTTTAGTTTGAATTTTTGAGCCTCGGTTAAAAACCTCGTTTGGGAACCATAGGTAAGAACAGTCAGTATACAGATAGATGTAGATGACTTTGCGCTTTAGTGACATAGAAAGGTTTCCCTTTATCAGCTCTTTCATGGACCAGTTCTTCTAGGCGTTCTCGATACGGCGATCGATCTCCTTATCTTGCCTGCTTTTGAAAGAAACTAACTTCGATCTTGCGTTTGGTGGAGTTTGTCACAATTTGTGTCTTTAACCGATTCATCGTTAATCCAACCTCTTGTTCTTGGAGCATATTTTGCAACTCAGGTGCAGTTGGGGCGAAGAGTACAATGTCATCTGCAAAGCGTAGATTTGTTAGTCTCTTTTCTCCTAAACATACCCCCTTTGGGCCAGTTTATTAAATAATTCCTCGAGTGTGCTGGTGAACAATTTGGGAGAGAGCGGGTCACCCTGTTTAACGTCTTTATTTATGGATAAAATATGGTCCTGAGGGTATTAATTTGTCATCGGCTGTACTTCTATTATAAATATTTTTAGTGAGATTGGTGTATGTTTGGTCTATTTCTTGCTTATCGAGTGCCGTGAAGATAGCAGAATGATAGATGATGTCAAAAGCCTTTGTGTAATCCACGAAGACTAAGTATAATGGCTAGTTGTACTCGTTAAAGTTTTCCACTATCTGGTTGATGGCGTGTAAATGATTAAAAGTTGAGAAGCAACCAACATGAACATAAAAACTTCTCACCCCAAAACTTGAATTACCCGTATCGTGGGAATTACAAATACATAAACATGTAGATATATTAGTATTTTTATAAGAAATCAATGTTAGGTTTTTTTTTTGGTTTACATAAATAAAATTGTTCTACTAAACCAATCGCTTCACAATGACAATGGTAATATCGCAAAATGGTAACTAAATAATACCGTTTGATATTCTACTAACACAATCCTTTTTCAATGACCGCCATTGCTATGGAATCCCCATTCAAAATTTGGCAGGTTATGACAGAAACAACAATCATAAAGGTCATAGCTCATTAGAGCCACCCGGCACCCACCCCGCACCACCTCGTCGCACGGCGTCCACTCGTTGTCGACAGGTGGTCCACGGGTGGACACCGTGTTATCACCAATAAACGTTGCGCGGTCAACCAGTGAACCTCGCATCGTCAACCAGTGGACCCCGCGCTGGCCGCTGGTGGAGGCCGCGTGGTCTACGACTGGAGACCGGTTAGTCCAGGAATTTTCGTGTAGTCTGTTAACAATTGGCACTACGTATACACGTGTGCTTCATAATCTCGAATTTTAGAAACCGTGAATTGGCACTCATAGCTGTAGCGCTTGATGCAGAAGAAAATGAAAGACAAGAGAAAAAAGAATTGGGTGCACGAAATGTTAAGACAAAGAAAAAAAGAGGGCGAGTATTGGACAGCTCGTAGGCATTTGCTAGCCGATAAGAAAAAAGTTTTTTCGTACTATCATATGCCGCAATGTGTGTTTATAACATCCTGTCTCATATTGAAGACTCTATAACAAAGCAAAACACAAGATTCAGAGAAGCGATCACACCCGAAGAGAAATTGGCTGTGACTGTAAAGTAAGTAAATTAAGTTATTACGTTATTTTTTTACATTTTTATTTTTCATCTCGTGATATGTCCATGTGTCTAACTAAAAAATTGTAATAAAAAAAATTTTGAAACCGACTTAAATTTTTTTTTAATTACAATTTTGTTTTTGACCGGTATATATGTATATATGGCTGTGTATATGTATAAGTAAAACAATGTAAGAGCATATTAAATCAACCTTTATTTTCGTAATTTTGACATCATTTTGCCACTAATTAAGTACTTACTAATCACATTTTTAAAAATTAGGTAAATCTTTTTCAGTATCAGTCAAGACTGGTGTGTTCACCTCTGTGGCATTCCTTTCTGTATCATAGTTCGTTGTAGTACTGTATCCAGAAGGGCCTGCTGTTGAATAATTTCCAGAAGAGCCTGCTGTTGAATAATTTCCAGAAGAGACTGCTGTTGAATAATTTCCAGAAGGGCCTGCTGTTGAATAATTTCCAGAAGAGACTGCTGTTGAATAATTTCCAGAAGGGCCTGCTGTTGAACAATTTCCAGAAGAGACTGCTGTTGATTAATTTCCAGAAGGGCCTGCTGTTGAATAATTTCCAGAAGAGACTGCTGTTGAATAATTTCCAGAAGGGCCTGCTGTTGAATAATTTCCAGAAGAGACTGCTGTTGAATAATATCCAGAAGGAACTGCTGTTGAATAATATCCAGAAGAGACTGCTGTTTAATAATTTCCAGATGGGCCTGCTGTTGAATAATTTCCAGAAGAGCCTGCTGTTGAATAATTTCCAGAAGGGCCTGCTGTCGAATAATTTCCAGAAGGGCCTGCTGTTGAATAATTTCCAGAAGAGACTGCTGTTGAATAATTTCCAGAAGGTCCTGGCATTGAATAATTTCCAGAAGGTCCTGCATTTGAATAGTTATTATTGTCGTAGTAATTATTTCCTTTTTCATTGATTTCTCGGAGTTCCATTTGCGAAACAATATTAAAAATTTGAGATTTAATAATTGCTTTGTTGTATTCATTAATTTTCTTCACCGTTGCAGCT
Organism: Philereme vetulata; assembly: GCA_918857605.2. Lineage (NCBI taxonomy): Eukaryota > Metazoa > Arthropoda > Insecta > Lepidoptera > Geometridae > Philereme > Philereme vetulata. The sequence goes on along the minus strand of OU975449.1, from coordinate 3,402,917 downwards.
ATACCATAAAAAAATTTGTCAATATCACCTTCATTATATTCATTTTTTTCTTTTAATACATATTTTATTAACAATGATGATGCAGAGGATCTGTCTTCGTCAAGTACCTTTGCCTTTTTATATTTGGAAACTTGGATTTCTTTGTAGAGGAGTCAGATAATGTTGGACGATCTTCTATTACTGAAATATCCGATTGGCAATCGGGAGCAGACAACTGAGAATCTTCATTGACAGTACTTTCTGTATCATCACGATCTCTGAGTAGTGAATCTTCACTACCCTATCAAAAAATTCATTTCATCCTCGTATTGCCATTTTTAACAGAGACTGCTGCTTGACCTCTTTTGGTAGTTTTTCTTAATATCTCTATGATGAGCTTCCCTTAAATTGGACCACGTTTTTTTGCACACTGGTACTGAAAAAAATAAATAGTCAATTAACTACAATTCGCTTTTTACAGCCTATTGTGTGTAATACAAAATTAAAAACTTTTTTGTTTCAAATATTTGACGACAGTATTTGGCACTTCAGTCAGAAATTTATCTACAAGCTTTAGATTAGGCGAAACAACTATTAGGTCAATAATTAAGGAAGTGTGCAAAGCTATTATTGATAAAATGATGAGTGTTTATATGCCAACGCCAACTGCTGAAGATTGTGAAATAATTGCGGAAGGGTTTAATGACAGGTGGAATTTCCCAAACTGCATTAGTGCCATCGATGGCAAGCATATATAAATATCATAGCTCCACCCAACAGCGGATCGCTCTACTACAACTATAAAAAACATTTTTCGATAGTTCTCTTGGCCATAGTTGATGATAAATACAGATTTACAGTTATTGACATCGGTGCTTATGGCAAAAACAGCGACGGTGGTATTTTCGCATCTTCAAAAATTGGAAAACGAATTCAAAATAATAGGTTCAATATTCCAAATGTCAAAGCATTGCCCGGGACAAACGTAGCACTTCCACATGTTTTTGTGGGGGATCAGGCTTTTCCGTTACAAAAAAACTTAATGAGGCCATATTCTCGTTCTCAACAACTATCTCAGGACCTAAAAGAATTTAACAATCGCCTGTCACTCGCACGCAAAGTAGTCGAAGATGCATTCGGAATATTATACCAAAAGTTGGAAATATACAATAAAAATATTCGCTTAAATCCAGACATGGTTGATAATGTTGTTTTGACAACATGTATATTGCATAATGTAATGCGAACTTATCATATCGAAAGTAATGAACAGTACTGTCGCAGTCCCAGGCCAGCGCATCATAACCTACATCAGGAGGCGTTCAATCATCTACGTCACATTGGTGGAAACAGTACTGCTTTTAGCGTACGTGATTCGTTTGCTGCTTATTTCAAATCATCGGTTGGACAGCTTCCATATAATACTTAATTTGCTTACTCGTATTATCACTTTTCTTATTATGAATCACTAATCATCACATGTCATATATGTGAATGTCTAGTTAATAACGTAATGTGGTAATGTGGGAGTACCTTGTTTCGCATAACTACGTTTGAAACAATATGGTCTCTTGTTGATGTAATTTACATTGTAGGTTACATATCTTTTTTGTTCATTACTAGCTTACAATGTTACTAAATTAAAATTAGACTGAATGAATATTATGCAAAACAAGGGACAACCGAATTAAGTACCAATCTGTTGTACTATCTTTTATTTAATATTTGTAATACATAAATAATACCCGTTACCAGTTACCGCTAAGGTGTTGCTTATTTCTGTCCACGCTTCTTCTTTTTTTCATTGTCACTGTACTTCGAGTCACTTAGATCATATAATAAAGTATATTTACGAACTTCTTCGATAAGTTTTTCTTTATTCATTTTGAAAGTAAAAACGATACGTCAGCCTCGTTCGAAAGAAAGGCTGGGAATGAAGAGAGGGAGGGAGCGCGCCAACGTACCGTCCTCACGTGAACCACTCGCGGGCAGTAGTGTACGTTAAACATCGATAGTTTGGTAATCCGATAGTATCGATAGTTTTACTAAAAGCTATCGATAGTATCGATAGTCTATCGATAGTTAAAAAGATTATAGGACATCAATAAAATAACAAATGTTATACGAAACGAAGAGTTTCATTTTCAATTAAATTTGAAATAACAATAAAAAATCAGCATTCATCATTATTAAAGACACAAATCAAACATTAAAATATTGACTATTTTGTTTTATAAACAACAATTCGTTTACAACCTTTATTATATATTATAACCTTTTTTCTTTTAATCTGTTTCTCCGTTCGGTTAAGATTTGTCCGGCCTTCGGAAAAATCCGTTCCGAAGGCACAGAAGATGCTGGAATACACAGATAGAGCATCGCTAATTCCTTTAATTTATTGTTATTGTATCTCCAGTATGTTATAGGACACTCTTTCCTGTCAATTACTGGCTTCTCCAGATATTGCCTGACATCTACCAATGAGTTACTTAACGGGGTCGATACGTCCGGAACGTCCAGGAACCCCAACAGGTCATCAGGTGTTCCTGAAGACGTGGATGGTATTGGTTGTTGCGTTTCTTCAGCCAAGCGTTCTTTAGATAAATGGCTAGCATAGGCCTTTTCTAGCCACTGAACAGCTCGCTTTTCTTCGTCACTTGTTTTGAACCCCTTCTTCTTAAATCGGGGGTCCAATATTGTAGCCAGTACAACAGGTGTCCTGTTTTCATACGGACTTAGTCTTTTGTCAACTGATCCCTTCACGCATAGTAATATTTTCTTTCCGCTTTCAGTAACAATTTGAGATTCAACTTCTGCCAATTTCGTTTTTATTCCACGAATCAATGACAATGTTATACAGTTATGTTATGTTACCAGTGACAATGTTATATAGCTTTCTCCGGAAATTTTTGTCGTAGCTAGATCGAAAGGTTCCAGAATCTGAATTGTTTCTTGAATAATTAGGTATTCGTCAGCATTGACTCCTGGTGGAGCCCGATTACATTCATTAAGTGCGAGAGTTAATTCTGTCTTCATTGTAACAAGTCTCTGCAGCATGTGATATGCACTGTTCCAGCGGGTAGGCACTTCCTGGATCACTCTCAGTTCTGCTTTATTTAATTCACGTTGAATAGCTCGTAATTTATCGCTAGCTAGAGTACTCATCTTGAAAAATGTCACAATGGATTTACATTTTTTCAGAATCTGGTCTAAGCAGGTCACAGCAAACGAATCAGTCACCGTCAGGTTTAGTGTGTGCGCAAAGCAGGGTATATGTCGTATGTGCAGTTTAACTGCGGCGTTAATCATGGTTTGAGCGTTATCAGTTGTTATTGCTTCACATTTTGACCTGACACCCCATTTTGAAAGAGTAGCATCCAACACCTGAAAACAATAATAACAGTTTATGTCCGATGATATAGAAACACTAAATTGGTAGGTATCAAGGCAATGAAAATTAAAAATACTTACACTGGCTATATTTTCTGCGTTGTGACTTCCTTCCATCTTCACGACTTCCAATAATGGTGCAATTAATTTTTCGTTGTGAAAGAAATGACAAGTAACTGAAAGGATGCCTTCATTTGCAATTGATGTCCATAAATCAGTAGTCACACTAACATGTTCTGCTTTCGATAATGCTATGACCAGCTCCTGTTTCACGTTTTCATAATATTCCGGCAGCAATTTCTTCTTCAATGTTGTTGTATCAGGAATTTCATATCTACTATCGAGAGCATTTACAAAGTCCCGAAATCCTTCATGTTCTCCTTTTCGCAAAGGTTCCATATCAACAGCAATCATGGGCACGTATTTGTTATCCAAATTTTTCTTTGTTTTCCCATCTGGATATTTACTACTTCTATCATAATAATTTTTTACCGTATTTCTCTTTTTAGGGGTTGGGCCCATTTGCTCATTTTGCTCAGTGGTATCTACGTCTTGAGTAATAGAAACATTGGATGACCATACCTCATTATGTTTTCTCTTCATATGATCAATCAAGTTCGTAGTATTTCCACTTAGTTTAAACTCTCTTTTACACAAAGAACACTTTGCAAACTTTTCATTAGTCTTTTTGAAGTAATCCCACGCACGTGACTTGCTACTCATTTTTTATTGTTACTCCACTCCACTCAACTTCAAACATCCACAATAAAAATGATTTGTTTTGTGTTTGATTTGACAAGTTGATTTAGAGATCTGGCTTCGCTCGATCAAAAATCTATTGGCATGATCCTTTGTAAGATAAGGACTGCAACACAAGACAATCCCATATGGGATTTTACAAGACTTTTTCACTATAAATTATGTAAGTTTTTATTAAAAAAATAAATAAACTATAAAGAAATTAAAAAAAAAAAATATTTTACTAGATATTTCACACAGCGCTATCTAGCCCCAAACTAAGCAGAGCTTGTAATATGGGAACCAGATATCTAATAGATTACTTATATACTTTTTTTTGTAAATATATACTTCTAATATATAGAAAAACATCCAGACCCGGAACAAATATCTGTAGATCATGAAAATATTTGTTCCGCAGCGGGCATCGAACCCGCTACCTTCTGCGTCTCAGCCAGCTATTCACCCACTGCGCCACGGAGGTCACGAAGGTAATTATTATAATTTTAGACAAAGTTATACTAAAAATAGTTTATCTTGTCTGTATTATCTACTGAAGTCGCTTTTCTGCATAAACATCACAATTACTCACTATCCCTCCAATATAAATAGTCACCTAGTTAATGTCTACCCTTCGGTGGTTCTACGGAGACTAAAAGTCAACATGCGAAACTGGAAATGTCCGTTGTGTGCAACAAAGAAGGTCTGAAGTGGAAAATCGTTCATCAATATAAGCCACCCTGGTGCTTGATAGGAAAATCAACTATGGCGCGAATAAGATAAGATCCCTTAAAAGCTTGAACCACTTGAAGCCAGGAACCGGCGTGTGCTTGCTAAGAAATTAATTTTCCTTAGAAAAAATATTTAAGGGCCATTGTGTATAAGTTCAAGTTTCAACTTAGTTCATTTGATATGTAGGTTTAAATTTATTTAATCCAAAATGGAACATATATTTGGACGCAGTTTGTAAAGGTTGTCAAAGTATTACGGCGGGCGACTATACAACACAGCGCAAGTGCGTCACACGTCTCAGACTTTGCGTGACAGCAAATAGTTTTAAGTATTTTTATATGTATGTTGGCCACTAAGGTTGTCTGAAATAGTTTTCGCAGCGCATGCGACGAAAGACGTTTTTGGGCACTTTTCTACATCTTGGGTTACGTTACTTAAGTTTTAGTAAGAATACCTAATTTTTTCTAGCAATAAATATAACCTATGTCACTCAAGGTGAATGTAGCTTTCCAATGGTGAAATAATTTTTGACAACGGCACAGTAGTTTTTGAGTTTATTCTTTACAAACACACACAAAAATACAAATCTGTCCTCTTTATAATATTATTATAGACTAGTATAGAAGTATAGATATAGATGTAAGTTTATAATAAATGGAACTTAGAACTAGATGAAGTTTGCAACAAAAATCATCTCTTTAGCCACTAAACATTCTTTAAACCTTATACTAGCTGACCCGCTCGAGGCTACACACGCGTGGTTTGTCTATAAAAACATTACCCTTCTTCAGCACAGTTGGATAAAAAGTAACCTATTGTCTCAATTTCGATCTTAATCAATCTATACATATATCAAATTTCATAGTAATCGGTCAAGCCGTTCTTGAGTTATAAATGGTATAATTAGCCCGACTTTGTTTTATATATTTAACTAGCCGACCAATCCGCAGCTTCGCACGCGTAGTTTTTTAATATAAACATTACCCTCCTTCTGCACAGTTCGGTAAAAGTAGCCTATGTCACCCGGGGATAGTGTAGCTTTCAAACAATGAAAGAATTTTTTAAATCGGTCCAGTAGCTTCGGAGCCTATTCAATACAAACAAATCTTTCCTCTTTATAATATTAGTATAGATGATGTCATTCGAAAGCATAAATAATGAAATAACATTATTCGGCAACTTAACAAGCTATCGATGTCGCATCCACTCGGAATCTGTTCGGGGGTTTGGTACCGCGGTCACGTCCTGGCTAACCGTCCCGGCGCTACCTGACAAATTGATATTTTTCAGACACTCTTCTACAAACAAACTCTTTCGTTTACTCTTTCGAAGTGGAGGTGGTTTCAGATTCGATTAGGATTTCGGATTAGATGCTTTTATTTTTATTCTGCCATTTCACGCTATCCATATCCAAATATTACAAATGCGATAGTAATTCTGTTTGTTTGTTACCTTTTCACAATTGAACGGCTGAACGGATGTTAATGAAATTTGGCAAGGTTAAAGATTATATCCTGGAGAAAGACGTAGACTATCTTTTGTTTCAAAAAAATATTGATGGGGGTGAAATAGAGTTTGAAAGTTTGTATGGGCATTTCATGGGCGTGTGAGCCTTGAGTTCGGATTAAAGATCAATCGGAGCAAAACCAAAATGATGATAGTGGATCGCTGTAATAATAACTCGCCATAAGTGACACAGATCGCAAACTGCACAGTAGTCCAATCCTATGTTTACCTTGGAACTTTAATTTCAAACAATGGCGGTTGCATAAAAAAAGTCAAACGTCGTATGGCAATAACCAGAACTGCAATGGACAAAATGAGGTAAATATGGCAAAATCGACATATCACCAAATCTACTAAGATCCGGCTCGTTCGAACCCTTATTTTCCGCATATTTCAGTACGCTGCGAAGACGTGGACGCTGCGAGAAGTTGAAAAGAAAAAGATAGACTCTCTGGAAATGTGGTGCTGGAGAAGGTTTCTTGGAATATCATGGACCCAGTTTCGTACTAATGTCTCTATACTCCAGGAGCTCGGCATAAAACAGTGTCTGTCAGATTTAGTACAAACTCGCATTCTGAAGTTTTTCGGCCACGTCTCGAGGCGGGACACGGACTCTATTGCGGTGGACCGATCAAATAAAAGCTGCAGTAGGCGGCCAACTGCATGAATGCATGAGAATGTCTGTCAAAAGAGACAAATAACGAGATATCGTGAGGCGTGTAACATCTGCGCCCAAAAAAATGATACAACATGTTGACCACGATCGTGCTGTCAAGAGCGTTACGATTGAGAAGAAGAATGGGCATTCCATAATTCCTCAAGTTAAAGATAAAAAAATTCTTAATTAGGCTTTTGGTAAGAAATAAAGAAATAAATGTTTCAACTATTGCAAAAAAGTTAAAACACGTACGTACAATTGGTATATAGATAGATTGTGACCGGGATTGGGACATAGGATACTTTTAACTCGACTACAGGAGGGTAATGTTTTTATTGACAAACCACGCGTGCGAATCCGCGGGCTGGTAAGCTAGTATATCTTATATATCATAATAGATTTATGGATTGATCACCATAAAATAATCTATGACAAGGAAATGGTTACTTACAACATTTAAAACAATAAGGTAATTTTAAAACAATTTGACTCTTTAAACTCTTATTATGTTTTACACCGCTCAAAACTGTCCGAAGCTTTAAATACTTGGGCAGTGTAATAGCAAATGATGGCAATATTGACGCGGACATCACTCACCGTAAAAATGTGGGCTGGCAAAAGAGCAGAGAGCTGACAGGTGTGCTCTGCGACCCAAAAATGCCAGTGCACGTTAAAGGAAAAATTTATAAAACTGCAGTCAGACCAGCCATGGTCTACGGTGCGGAATGTTGGCCACTTAAAAAGCAACAATCCGAAAAACTACACGTCGCCGAAATGAGAATGCTGAGGTGGTCTGCCGGAGTCACCCTTTAAGACAAAGTGCCAAACCATTATATCAGAGGAACCTTCAAAGTAAGACCCATACCAGACAAATTAGTAGAGACACGACTACGATAGTACGGCCATGTCATGAGGAGGCCGGTAGACCATATGACTCGAAAAGTTCTGGACTTGAAGATTGGACAGAGAAAGCGCGGAAGACCCCGACTAACATGGATGGCTGTAATAAAGAAAGACCTGGACAATGACAATATAGACCCAATAACGATCCAGAAAAGACATATCTGAAGACAAGTGATTAGGAGAGCCGACCCCAAATAAAAACGGGAGAAGGCCTGAAGAAGAAGAAGATGTTTTATACCGTATTTTACTTTATATAAAATAATGACTAAACTAGCTGTAACTATTAAGTATGCACAAAATTAGTTCGCTGTTTATGAAGCTACAACTAGTGAACATAAAAAGGACCCTTAACTTTTCTTTTATCACTCAAATTTGCCTCTATAGCAGTATTAACAAATTCATTTCTCGCCCGCGGAGTTCGTTCCGTTTGCCCTTTTGAACTTTGAGAAAAAGCAAGGACGTAACTAGGATATTGACCTGTATAATGTTTGTAATGTAAGATTTTGTTCAAAAGGCAAGATTAAACCAGTAAGTAGGTTAATATTTTGTCCAAGATGAGATGACTATTTTATTCAAATCAGTCACGGTAATCGTTTTAGCTAGACAGTAAAAACTTTTCGAGTGGGGCCTGAACACTCATTAGTGCCCCATCTTACTTTACCTTAGCTACGTCCGCGAAAGTATTATGTTTGCTAAGCGAAAGTATTTGGTTAGGAGTGAGGAAAGTACGCGTTTTCGATCCCATTATTAAAAGAACCTTTTGCGGAAAACGTATGACTTTGCCACCTTTGTTATTCGCGATCCCGTTTTATCGACAAATTTAATAGACGAAGAATTATTTTTGCAAATCGTCCAGGATAAAAAAAAAAGATTTGCTGGAAGAAAACTTTCCTCAGGGTTAAGCTCGCCTACGTGTCTCTTTTATAAGATTTTATATCTGTAATATATTTGTGTATATAAAGAAAGTAAGACTATCATAATAGGTTGGGGAAAAAGTCTTTTCGCATGATAGTATGTATGAACTTGTAATAAAATCTCTTTGGCTATACCACAGACCAATATAATTTAAATAGATTGACAGTCTCAAACTAGATAATTTAACTCGATATTTGATTACCTGCTAGGACGCGAGATGTCGCTAAGAGTTACAAATCGTATTTTTCAAACTTTCGCGATCACTGTACATAATTATTGATTAAAACGGGTATTTATCGCGTATGTACCTTTTTATTTGTTATCCCGACGTTTCGGCTGTGTTGCAACAGACATGGCTGACTGGAGTACTTGGAGCTACCGTCGGGAAGTGACGGCAGCTACAACTACCTTCCCTTGGTCTTCAGAATTAGAAATGCCCTCGTTCATATTACGACACACTATACTAACCGTATCTACGCACTGAGTCGACCGATTACGACGCGCACACCTAGCAATCACCGGGTTCCAAGACGCTGAGAGTCTATAGCCATCTTCCCGATTGAAATTTGGAAATTTCTTGATTTCAATCGCTTCACGAACTATTCTCTTGTTACAAATCGTTAAATATGTGCCAACCTTTAGCTTACTACCGCTCATAATGGTACGAAGAAAAATAGATGGCGCTATTTCCAATTACACGTGCGCGATAATATTATTGCGACGTTGTGACCTTTACGTTGTGCGAGGTTGCCGCTCTTCAGTTTCGTTAAAACTTTAGTCTCTAGCATTTTTTAGAGATTTGCGCACATTATCTCAGAATTGCTAGAACATGAAAGTTTCCGTCAAAATAGGGATTTTTTTAGGAAAAGAAAGGATAGATATCTTTTATTCATTACATACGTCTATGATCGTACAATAATCACTTAAATGCGGAAATACCTACATATTTGTAAAATAAGAATACGTATTTATAATGATGTACAGATAAGTAGAACACTTTTTGAAAGAAAATAAAATTAATTTGTAAGTACCTGGCAAATGCATACCTACTACAAGATAATACGTTCTATAAATTTGAACTGGAAACATAACTACTAAAATAATGAACACATTACGTACACACTATGTACATACATTATGTACAACAAAATATCGACTTACTAGTCGCGACTTTTGAGAAGAGAGGTTTGGAAACACAGCATGTAACAAAATTAGGTACAAAAAGCGTGACTTTGCTTGCTTCCCGGCTGTCAATGTCAGTCAGTTCACGGTTCTCTTTCGTTCTCTTTGTTTCGGACTTTGTGTTAAATGCCATCTAGGTAAAAACGATGTCCTACCTTCCCACGCCATCTGTGATTAAGCATATGAAAGTGGTAAATCATCAATATAAAATAAAATCGTTAAATCTTATTTTATGGACAATATAACTTATTCTAAAAAATATTGAAATATTTTGGTTTGTTTTAGTGGAAGTTTATTATTTTTTTTTGGTTGCAATGGCCGCTATGACAGTTTCCAGGCTATGAGACAGCGCCATCTACAAATAATACGGGATTTTAAGCTTTTTGCGGGCTACGATTTCTTATATGGACATTGACAGTCTATTGATATTACTAGTCTCTGGCTATACTATTTGTATCTGGCTGGTTTTGGTATCATTCAAAGTTTAAATTTTAAAGAAAATAAATTCAAATTAGGAAAATGTGTGATTTTTATTTGTTTTTCGTACTGTAAAGATGAGTGAATCTAATGAAGAAAATCGATACATTTTAAAATTTTACTAGAAAAAAGGTAAAAATGCAACGCAAGCCGCGAAAAAAATTTGCGATGTTTATGAACCTAGTGCAGTGTCTATGAGAGTAGCACAAATTTGGTTTAAGCGTTTTCAATCCGGAAATTTTGATGCCAAAGATGCACGTCGCTCTGGTCGCCCTATTACGGATAAAATTGATGGCATTTTTGAAAAAGTAGAGCAAGATCGGCATATCAGTAATTACGACGTAGCTAAAGAACTAGGAATTGACCACAAAACAGTTTTGGCGCATTTGAAAAAACTGGGTACACAAAAAAGCTCGATATTTGGGTACCCTACGAGCTCACTGAAAGAAACCTAATGAACCGTGTACTCATTTGTGATTCTTTATTACGACGTAACGAAACCGAACCATTTTTGAAGAAGCTGATAACTGGTGATGAAAAGTGGATCACGTACGACAAGAATGTGTGAAAAAAGTCGTGGTCAAAGGCCGGTCAGGCTTCACAGACTGTGGCGAAACCCGGGTTAACTCGCAACAAGGTGATGCTGTGTGTGTGGTGGGATTGAAAGGGCATTATTCATTATGAGCTGTTACCACCACGCAGGACCATCGATTCTGAACTCTACTGCAAACAACTGATGAGATTAAAGCAAGAAGTTGAGAGAAAGCGGCCGGAATTAATCAACAGAAGGGGTGTGGTTTTTCATCATGATAACGCTAGATATCACACATCTTTAGCCACTCAGCAAAAATTAAGAGAGTTTGGCTGGGAGGTGTCAATGCATCCGCCGTATAGTCCTGACCTTGCACCTTCAGATTTCCACCTTATTTGGTCTCTTCAGAATTCTTTAGGCAGTGTCAGGTTAACATCACGAGTCGACTGCCAAAACTACTTGTCGCGGTATTTTGATCAGAAGCCCCAAAATTTCTATAGCAATGGGATCATATCCCTACCTACAAGATGGCAAAAAATTATCAAACAAAATGGTACCTACATACAAAATGGTTAAATGTACATAAATAAACTATATTAAAAAATGTTTTGAATTTTTTTAAAAAATGCGAAGAAACTTTTTCCCTAACCTAATATTAGATCTTAAAAACTAGTGGTTCGCCCCAAACTGAGATCTCGTATATCAAAATAATGCCACAAAATCCAAACCATAATACTTGACCTACAGTTTCATTCAAATTACAGGTAACGGCAGTTCATGTAAATTGGTTCTTGTTTTTTGGGGTACAAATTGCAATTATTCTGGATTTCAGACTTTTGCCTATATTTGTCTCACCGCATAGCAAATTACAGTACTGTGGGGTCATTGGTGTACCCTGTGAATTTTGTCAAAGTTCAGTTTTTATTATGGCTATAACTCAATAAATATAAAAAGTAAACTATAAATAAAAACTTTTTCAAAATGTACTAGTAAATACCTTTCATTTGACATCCCATTTGACCTAATAGTCTCATTTTCATTTTTTTTCCTCTTGAACCCTCATATCTCAACAACCCACCAACATTTTTAGCTCATTTAGTCACATCAAAATTGTGCCATCACTACCTATATATGTATCAAATTTCATGATGGTTGGATCAACGCTTTGAAAGTTATCGTCGGACAAACAAACATACATACAACGTCGATTTGCCCAAGTTGATTTGGAGATCTCGCTTCGTTCGATCAATTACGTATTTATTTTCTATCATTATTATAAATACGTGATTTAGCACTTTATGTTTTGTTGGTGTTAGGATCGACAATGTATATATAGTTATGTTTAGTCTCCTATTGTATATGTATATCTGTTGTGTTTGTGTGTACCTTTTTGACCTTAAATATGTAAGTTTTAAAATGAATGTACCTATATTATAATTTATATTTTTTCTTGTAGTAGTTTTAGATATAGCGTATTAGATTAATTCTGTAAAGTTATATTTAAGTGTAAATAAACGAATTTAAATTTGAATAACCCAGATAAACATATTTTTGTACGCTTTTTGTACTTCCCAGTTAAATAACATTTAATGAAACCAGATTTGAGCACTTAAAATATTCCATTTCACAAATAAGAATGTTTTAATCATTTGCGGAATCAAAGCCCGGAGTTACACTGCGACTCCGTTTAGCTGGACGTTCTCCAGACCCTCAATACCTCTAGCTCTACATATTGGCCCTTCAAATCCTCTCCATGTTAAGAGTAAATTCGAAATTCAGAACGGTCTAGACAGAGCCTTCGAACGAATGTGTACTTAAGGGCGTATTTAGATAGGTACCTGTTACCAGCAGCCATCTACCGGCGTTTACAAATTTGTTACCAATGTATCTCAATGAAGAGTTCCTTTGACAGGGCTTGCCCGGGGAAGAACTACAATCATACCTATTTCTGGCGCCAAGCAGAATTGATGTGTTTTGGTTTGAAGGGTGAAATTACAGGGACATGAGGCTTTACACTTGTATGCCTCAAGTTGATGGACCGCAGGCCGTGCATCGTAGGGCACAATCCTAAGACGCGTGACTTACGAGGCAATACTTTCATATACATATAATAGGTATTTAACATTAGGTGGGCTATAAGCTTGTTCTATCTCCAAATCGAAAAAAAAAATTAAAAAGTGCCGAAGGACGTATAACTGATTATCGCGCGCATCTATGTACCTATGTTAATAAGTAAGCTATCAGTCTCAGATTTAAATAAACTAGTGGTTCACCCCAAACTGAGATCTCACGAGTCTCCCATAAAAACAATAAAACATTATTTGTAATCTTTGACTATCAAAATACAAAATGTCTCCGATCTTCATGTAGAACATAAAAAAAAACTATCAAAATAGTGCTATGAAATGAACAAAATAACAAGACCTACAGTTTTATTCAAAGGTATCGGGAGTTCATGTTCATTGGTTTTTTGGGGTACCCTGTGAATTTTGACAAAGTTCAGTTTTTATTATGGCTAATAATTTAAAACTACAAAATTTAAACTAACAATAAAAACGAGGTCGAAATGTAATCACGAATACCTTTTATTAGACCTGCAATTTGACTACATTTCCCCTTTTTGTTTATTTTTACCCCTCTTGAACCCTAATATCTCAACAACCTCCACGTCACATCAGAATTGTGCCATCACTACCTACCTTTATACTAAATTTCACGATGATCGCATAAACGCTTCGAAAGTCATCCTCGGACAAACAAACGTACATACGCCGATTTGCCCAAGTTGATTTGGAGATCTCACTTCGCTCGATCAACAAATGAGGTGTAAGATATAGCGAGTTTGGCAGTCTTGTGAATTAACTTTTTCTTCGAAATACAGGGATATTTGTTTGCTGCAAACTTCCAAGTGTAACCGGTTACATATGAAAATGTGTCCTTACTGAGGACGAGTGTTTCACGGCGGGAACCTCAAATTGGTCACGTATCACTTTCCCCTTACTGGCACGTGGAGAATTAAATTTAATCTATAATGTTTCAGCTCAAGCGGTTCAACTACTAAATCTTATCTGTGCTTTTGAATAACAATATTTAGTTAGAGTGTGTTTGAGTAAACATGTGGGTGTTTGCGAGAATTTTTTGAGGATGATAGGTTTATGAAACAAGAAATTCGAGGAATGATGACAAAATACGAAGTTTCTATTCTACCATATGAGTTTTGTGGACTAAATATTGAAATAGAGTATCCGGTAGTTGTATCATCATCATCATCCACAGCCCGACTTCACCCACTGCTGGGTATAGGCCTCCCCAAGTTTGTGTCATCCGCCACGATCCTGCGCTAGTCTCACCCATTGACGGCCAGTGACTCTAACGATGTCGTCCACCCATCTCGCTGCCGGACGTCTTACTCTTCTACAGCCATTCCTCGGCCACCATTCAGTTGCTACCTTGCTCCACCTGTCATCACCACATCTTGCCAAGTGTCCCGCCCAAGACCATTTGAGACTACTCGATTCCCAACGTCATGAATCGTATCATATTTTTAAAATATGATTATTATAAAATACGAGACATTCTAAACTCTTTTTTGTAAAAATCGCAGAAACCATGTCTAATATATAAATACTACCGAGAAAGGATCACGTACCAAACTTTTAATAAAGTTGCCGGAGAAGGTACGTTTACTCCGAAGATATCGTTATGACTCTGGGGAAGTTTGCCTCGGTTACGGATAAACCGTCATAAGCGCTGTCATCCGCTTCATCATAAGTATGTTGGTTTAAACTAGAAGACCGTGGTGGATGGTTTATAAAAGCCTATACCCGGCAGTGGGTGAAGTTAAGCTGTGGATAATGATGATGAAAGTAGAAAGTATGTTATTTCATGGTTCGTGAAGCGAATATATTCAAGAACTTTCCAAATTTCAATCGGTAAGATGGCTATAGACTCTCAGCGTCCTGGAACCCAGTGATTATTAGGTGTGCGCGTCGAGATCGGTCGTGGCAGTGCGTAGATACGGTTAGTGTAGTGTGTCGTAATATGAACGAGGGCATTTCTAATTCTGAAGACCAAGTGAGGGTAGTTGCTGCAGCTGCCATCACTTCTCGACGGTAGCTCCAAGTACTCTAGTCCGCCCGGGACCACGACTGTTGCAATACAGTCGAAACGTCCGGATAACAAATAAAAAAGGTATATACGCGATAAATACCCATTTTAATCAGTAGTTATGTTATTTCATTGGGAAGGCGACAACTGATGCCACCTGGATCAGAGAAGCTTGAGGTCGGAGCAGTGGGAGAAGCGAAAACAGTTCTCAGTTATGTTGTTGTGTTAATGATGGCTATAATTAAGCTGGAAAAAAGCTTGATAGCTTTTATCGAGTCATATAATTGTGACTCGATACAACATGTGTTCAGGACAATATAATAGATCTGCTGCTTTGTTTTACAGCCTGGCGTATTGTTTTAGCAAGTGATAATTGATAATTTTTATCTTATAAGAATCTCCCTAAAAATGCTTATTTTCGTAAAATTTCCCTAAACACTTCTTATCTGACGACGTTATTGAGTTGCTAGTAGTTCAACCCGTATCGTTAAATGCTTATTGTCAACTGAGGTTATATAAATCCATTTAATTGGTAAGGCTGGTTAAAATTATATTTTTGCAATATATCAGCAGATTAGATTAGATACTTAATTCTTTATTGCACACCATAAAACTAAACAAATAACAAAAAAACAACGTAAATCTATGGATACAATTGTTATATCAACTCTTCTTAGAATACTGAATTCTTTCTTCACTTCCGCCTTGTAGTGATCTGGAGCAGTTGAGCTATTTATAGATCGTTTACAGCAGCTTTCAGATCATCTGTATTTTATAGTTTCGTAATAATTGTATATCCTTTCTGTTAAGAAATGTATTCTTAGAAAACACATTTTCTTTACTCGTACTACTTGACAAAGAATACCGAAGTACCTACCACATCATGTAATTTTTATCTTATCTACGGGCTTACATTAATTTATAGAGTTGCATTGATTCTCCTCTATTTATAGCCCAAGATCTTGATGATCATCTGCATGATATCTACGTCCATCTGTTATGTAATCATTTTTTTATAGATAATTATGAATAGAGGAACATGTTTCTGCTGGGTTGTCTATCAAAATATGGTCACAAGTATTTTTTTTTAAATTTAAATTGATTATTATTTTTAAAACAATGTTGAGCACTTTATAATTCAAAAGCTTGCACTCGTGACTTTGCACGCACGGCTACACATCAAGCTACACATTTTCAGTATAAGCTGACCTCTCATTCTACGAAAAGCCTACACAATGCGAGGTCAGCTTGTAGCCGTGTGTATATAAAAAGTAGCCTATGTATATTCAGGTCAGTTTGATCGAACTTGTTTCAGCCGATAACATATTATAAGTTCTTTACATACTTAAGCTCTCTTTAAAATTAATTAGGTATAATTAATTTTAAAAGCGGTGAACTAAATTATTAGAAATAAAAACAAATTAAATGTAATTCTGTTTGCTATGTGGTATTACTATGGACATTCTAATACAATCTAATCTAACTAGCCCGAGTGATTCCACTACAGAGCAAATGCCTCCCTTCCCTTTTTCCATTGTATGCGAACTTGTGATTCCGCTGGTCTTGATTCAGCAGTTATACCTAAAAGGTGTCAAGTTCGTCGCACCATCTCCGCCCGGGCCGACCACGTGGTCACGGTCCTTGTGATTATATCATATATTATAATGACGCATTTTATTATATACTAGCTGACAAATCCGCAGCTTCGAACACAGTTTTTCAATAAAAACAATACCCTCCTTCTGCGCAGTTGGGAAAAAAGAAGCCTATGCCACTCGAGGATAGTGTAGCTTCCCAACAGTGAAATAATTTTTTGAAACGGTTCAGTAGTTTCAGATCCTATTCAATACGAACAAACAAATCTTTCGTTTTATAATATTAGTATAGATTATCTAGATTTTTTATAAATTGTAATATATTGTACTTTATCTAATAACTCTAATAATATCTTACGCCGCCGTTCTTATTTGTTCATATAGATCCTGTCCATCCAAAGGTTGCCTAGAAGAGATCTCTTTTAGCGATAAGGCCGCCCATTGTATCTATGATTTAAAAGTTTATTATCTTTCATATGTTTATATATAATAGTGTGCAATAAAAAATATCTAATCTTAGCTAATCTTGTGGGACCCACTCAGTGGTGATTTTAGGCCAAAAGTAGTCCGACATGCAGCACCCACGCCCGGATCAGTCCCATTATAATTTAGCGAACTATGAATATTGCATACGAATAGGGGAAGGGCGTGCAAGACGGATAGAGTGGACATAACAATAGCGTGCCTAGGCGCCGACCGTGTCCTCGCTGTTGTTATGCAGAGATCGTAAAATTTCGCTGCGTCTTCGGGATATTTCGAGTATCCTGCGCACTTTATCCGTCTTGACCGCCCCTCCCCTATTGTTATCGAGAAATTAATTTCCGCTGTGGAATGTCCGCTGGATATACGTAAGAAATAAGGTTACAGAAGCTTCTAACAAATACTCCGTGAATATTAGTTTCCTTCACAATGTCTGTAACTTTACCTTTCAACACTGGGTTTTGCAATTTGTGGAAGCCAGATAGCATTATAATGAGTATAGAGTAAACTATGGTGTATATATAAATAACCATTTTGTACCATCTTCGTGAATATTAATCTAATATTTAACCTATAGACAAACTCCGTGGCGCAGTGGGCGAATAGTCGGCTGAGACGCAGGAGGTAGCGGGTTCGATTCACGCCGCGGAACAAATGTTTGCATGATTTACAGATATTTAACGGATCGGAGTTAGTGTGTAAGGATCGGCCAGACTAATAGCAGCCCCCAACCAATTCGATTTGGAGTACCGCAGGGCAGTATTCTCGGACCAACACTATTCCTTTTATACATCAACGACATTCATGAAGTCCCGATACAAAACGCAGACATTTTGTGTTATGCCGATGATACTGTAATAATTTTTAATGAACCGACATGGCCTGAGGTATGTTCTTCGGCTGAACGTGGCATGACGCGTCTCTCACTGTCTACAGCAGAATCTTCTTACGCTTAACACCAAGAAAACGACATATCTGTGTTTCCATAAGACCTCAGGCTCGGCTCCCTTTAGAAACCTTAACATCAAAATTCATAGTAAGACGTGCAGTGATAACTTATGCCAATGTGAATCCCTGACTCGTGCAAAGGTTCTCAAATATCTTGGCGTCCATATTGACGAGAACATGACATTTGAAACTCATACTGTGCTTCTCTCGGCCCGAATTAGAAAGGTTATAAATGTTATGAGGAATCTGCGATATGCTGCATCTACTGAAACTCTTATATCAGTTTACTACGCGTTATGTCAATCTCTGATTGCGTACTGTATAACGTGTTGGGGTAGTGCTGCCAAATCATTCATCATTCGGGTGGAAAGAGCGCAGCGTTCGGTTATTAAGGTAATATTATGTAAGCCCTACAGGTATTCAACCACTAGTGTTTATAAGGATGCTGGTGTGTTAAGTGTGCGACAGCTATTTATCCTAAAACATCTCTTTCAGTGCACAGGTCAGTCCTCTCTTCTCCTGAGTGTGATTTGTTGTCAAATCGTAGGGTTTACAGACTTATCACACTATCCACTAACACTGGGTTCGCGCAGCGGCTTGGAAATTTTATGAGACTACATGTCTATAATATAGTAGCCAAAAATTGCGACATCAAACGCAAGTCAATTTATGAGGCTAAACGTATGATTTTTAAATGGCTTGCATCACTAAGTTACGACCAAACTGAGGCAAAACTAAAAATAATTCGTTAACAAAACCCCTAATTTTATCATATATTTTATATATTTTTTATTTAAAATTTTTACATTAACTTATTTATACTTAATTTTATCCTATTTATACTTATTGTTATCTTATTTATACTTAATATTATTTTATTTTTACCTCTAACTAATTGTAATATTTATCACCTAACACTATTAATAAATAACCTAATTGAATCTGTCAGTCGACCAACTTGTACGCTTTAAGTTCCGACTTTCCGAGCTTTGGTTTCCTCGATACAGGCTACGCCTAGTGAGGAAACCGATAGATAATACTATAAATAGATGTAAATATTGTCTGCAAAATTCATGCATCTATTACTTGTATATACCTAGTTATAATTTAGCTTGTAAATCATATTTTAAATTGTTTAGATACTGTGTTTTTTGTCGTAATAATAAAATATTTTCATTTCATTTTTTCATTTTCATTTGTTCCGGGTCTGGACGTTTTTCTATATATTATAATACTGTAACTACAAAAAAAATGTATATAAGTATTCTATCAGTTATCTGGTAAGCTCTGCTTAGTTTGGGGCTAGATAGCGCTGTGTGAAATGTCCATGAATATTTATTTTATTTATTATTTTATTTATAGCTTAACGGGTCGGGCAATGCAGGCAGTTTCACAATAATTAGTTTTCAATTACATATATGAAACTAGCTACCGCGTGCGGCTTTGCACGCGTGATTTGTTAATAAAAAACGAGCGTGCACGACTGAAGTGACACTTATTTTTCACAATATTAATTTATAAAATAATTGAATTACAAAATTGTCCACACGTCTCTAGGTTGATCAGTCTATGTTCATTCTGGACAGACGCAACTCGCACTCGCACATTAACGTTTAAAAATATACGAAACGTAACTCTCTCTCTTTCTATCTTCACTAATTTATATCTCCCTCTCAACTTCCGTTCGCACTTTTTGTAACGCATTCATTACTCCCCAAGTCAAGCGTGCGTCAAGAAATTTTACTTGAAAAAGTAGCCTATGTCTCAATCCAGGTCATAATATATCTTTGTATCAAATTTCATCAAAATCTGTTCATCGTTACGACTCGAAAGCGTAACAAACATATAAATAAAAACTCACAGCATTTAGCATTACTAATATTACTAAGTACGATGATAGTATGATTAAAACGAACCAAGTACCTACTTAACTTAAAACACTACTATTAACTACCTACCTACCTACTTAAAACAAAAGTGCACACCCATTATCTGTCCCTGTGTTGAAATTGTAGCTGCTTGTTAACTCATCATAACCATTTTTAGAGTTGCTTATTTAAATTAAATTAGTGTTATTATTGATAATTTAGGTTTATAGTATGTAGATATGTTTTTAAATTTATATAGATGCACCGCCGTCATGTGCTACATTTTGATCTTGTCCATACAAAGGTGGTCTGGAAGAGATCGCTTTTAGCGATAAGACCGCCCGTTATACTAAATCTATTTGTAAGAATTATGTTCTGTATTTTACTTTGGTGTACAATAAAGAGTTATCTTATCTTATCTTGTACTTTGCTAGCTATTTGTATTTCAAAATAACGCTTAGGTAATAGAAACATGCCCCAGCAGTTGCGTTTGTGTCACTCAGTTCAGAGGCTGACGCGTGCTCTCCATAGATAACGCACAAAGCAACGCCAACATGTGACATTGCTCTAACAAACCCGCTGCTAGAAGTGAAATTCCCGCAAAAACAAGCACGCAGATTAAGACAAGGCTGGTACGTGAGTGCACCACCATTATAGCAAAGACATATAAAGAAAGAAAGAACACACGATAAAACCATCTTTATACATACAAAAAAAACAATATCTAACAAATGTGTCTCACAATTATTCCTAAACGATGTAAGTCACAAAAAAACGCCCAACTCAGCGTTTGTTGTGCTTTTGGCACTACGCTGATCTTCATTTTTTTTCTTC
Source organism: Philereme vetulata (assembly GCA_918857605.2). Classification (NCBI taxonomy): domain Eukaryota; kingdom Metazoa; phylum Arthropoda; class Insecta; order Lepidoptera; family Geometridae; genus Philereme; species Philereme vetulata. The sequence continues at coordinate 3,382,073 of OU975449.1, read as the reverse complement.
ATTTAAAAAATGAAGAAATCACCGATGTCTGCCTGCACAGTACTACAATTTATTTTAACTTTAATCAAATAACTTTATTTTGGAACATAAACATGGTACAACAATATACTGGAACACGATAGTATTCGCAGAAGTTATAAACTGTGTCGCGAACACTAACGCCCCCGCCGAATTTAATATTTCCAATTTTTTTTTATTATAGGTACAAGTAGGCATGCGTGATTATGTGAGCGTATGTGTGTATGAGTTTGTGTGTTGGTATGAGTTTGTGTGTATGTATGAGAGTGTGTGTGGTTGTGTGATGTTTGTGTGTGTGTGTGAATATATGTGATATTGTGTGTGTTTGCGTGTGTATGACCTACAATCTATACAACAACTTTTAAAAGGTCTTCAGTTTCTTCATACGACAGACATACAGACAGAATTACAAGAAATATGAATATATATCGACCAATTTTGGACGCAGAGTCTTATCTATCCGACTGTATATATGGTAGTCTATATATTACTGTATACCTTTGAGTATAACTGGTTAAAGCTATCGAATTTTCCTGTCAGTTAGACAAAGTTTGTCTCCCCATTGTCACTAGAACTGTATCTAAACTGTAAACAGCTACGTTTAATTTCAGTTTTATATCTGTCCCGCTTAGTTAGAATTTTGTCAACCCAGCCATATTGTGACCTAGAGCTCTAGTAACTCAATACGCATCCCAGATCATATCCCAGATGATTAAAGATTAGACAGGTATAGTTATTTAAGATATACATAGTTAAATACGGTATAGTTATATCTAAAGGTTGCCTGGAAGAAATCGTTTTCAGCGATAAGGCTGCCCCTTGTACGATATTTAGCATAAATTAGTTTGTTTATGTATTCCTGGTGTACAATAAAGGATTATTCTATTCTTTCTATCACACTAATATTATAAAAGGAAAAGTTTGGATTTTTGTTTGGATGTTTGTTTGTTTGTTACTTAAACACGGCGTAACGGTTGAACCGATTAGAATGAAATTTGGTATATACGTAGATTATAACTTGGATCACCACATCGGCTACCATTTATCCCATAAAACAGTTTCCATGAGATAAAAATGTGATGTCAAAGTTGAATGAATTTTGCACCCCAGAAAAACACGGGCGAAGCCGCTTGCAACCACTAGTTCTATATAAATTAATTAGTAGGACATGGAACAGATTGTATATTAATATTTTCTTAATAAAAATATTATTTTCTTACAATGTATAATAAAAAGGAAATAAGCTTCCACTCTTATCAGATAATTGTTATGTTATGCTTTACAAAAACAAATATTATTCCAAATTGTACCTTTTGACTTTGCGATAAAGACAGACATTCAGTTCCATTAAATTACAGATCCTGTAAGATCCTCACTTTTGTAATAAGCCAGACGCTTACTGTCACTAGCATCTGAAATACAAGCTGTCATCGCCTTGTTGCGGATTAATTTCGCTACTTGCTCGGCTTTTATTTTGACGGGTAGAAACAATTTTTGGGTAATAGACTTATTTTGAGTGATAGACTTTATTTGATAGTTAAATCGTAAAATAGTAACCCATTGTGTCCTACGGATTATTATTGTAGATTAGAGAGAGTAAGGTATGGTCTTGGGCGGGACACTTGGCTAGACGTGGTGATGACAGATGGAGCAGGATAGTGACTGAATGGTGGCCGAGGAGCGGGTATAGAAGGGTAGGACGACCAGCAGCAGCATATGGATGGACGACATGGTAAAGGTCGCGGGCCGTCAGTGGGTGAGACTAGCGCAGGATCGTGATGGATGGCACAAACTTGGGGAGGCCTATACTCAACAATGGGTGAAGTATCAAGCCTGTACCAGCGTAGACACAAACGTAAGCCTATAATATATAAAAAAAAGTCAGGCTCTGGATGATGATGATGATGAGAGAGTAAGTGAAAATGTAGATCGAAAAGTTTCCCTCATATATATAATTTTGTATGCAACGCAGTACCTGTATATTAGGTGAATATTCCGTAAGTACATGAAATTTTATTATGGGGATGTGCGAATATCGGATGAATTTTGAACTAGGAATAAACTTGCAATCTAAATTCATGGGACGGTGGATCGGAGTCGGACGGTGGCCATACTGGCCGCCTATACTTATCTGTACATTTGCACTACGTTTGTTTACTATTTGTGAACGAAAATATCGCAGCTGGTCCGCTACGTGACTCTTTCACGGAACAAATGAAAACTATAAGCGTTCGATCTCTCATTGATTGGAAACTGGTAAACGAATAAGAATAAAAGTCAAATGCTTTATTAAACGTGATTTAGGTAAACTTCTGATATTTATAGAGGCCAGTTAAAAACCTCTCAAAATTTACAAGTTAAATCAAACCAAATGAAAATGGCAAGGCAATTAAAATGAAACAAAATTCGGTCGTTTTTATAGGAAGGACTAGCTGACACGCCCGTGGCTTCGCACGCTTGAAATTTCCCGTTCCCGTGAGAACTTCGGGATAAAAACTATGAAGGAATGAATTAATGAAAATTATACCTTACAAGCTAGACACAACAGATTTATAGAAATAAACAAATAAAAGTCAACTTAAAGGGCGGTCTTATCGCTTAACAAAGCGATCTCTTCCAGACAACCTTTGGATGGAGAGGATCATTGGTTAATGGAAGATTGGCCGAGGTGTAAAAAGAATAAACTTAATAATAGATGATGAAAAATGAATCACGATTATTAAATGGGGGAATGGGGGAGGGGGGGGGGTGAAGTAGGGTGAAAAATACTTTACGACCTTATACTCTCTAGTGCATATGCAAAAAAAAATTATCAAAATCGGTACACCCATTTCGGAGTGTGACCACTTAAACCGTGACACGACATTTTTATCTCATAGAAGATTACGCCCAGCTATGAACGTCTTTCGATTGATGATACAGGTGAGAGTACTAATTTGACGATAACACAGATCTGACATTGAAACTACGTTAAGTCTACACTAGTTTAGTTTGAAGCAAACACCGTGACATACAGAGATTGGTTGGCCTAGATGAGAATTCAATAAGCTCGATATGGCCATTGTTAAATAGTTGAAAGGCATTGTATACTATTAGGCGTATCGTCACAAACAAAAGCCGTCGACAATGGCTTGCTATCATAATATTGTAACTTGACGTGGCGAAGCGTGCCACGCGTGATTGGGCCCCGTTGGAATGTAAACAGGGTGAGTCCTTACTAAGGTTTCCGTGGTAACAAGTGTGCTTAAGTGACACTATTGAGAGACATGGGTTGCAAAGAGATACTGGGAACTATTCACAACTGATAACAAACTCTTTGATTTTATCTTGTATTTCACTGGTTTTATTTACGATCATTTAACTGGGTTTCTAGGTTATGATTGCATCTAGAAATCTTGTGTATTTTATTCTAAAACCGACACTCACGAGAAAATATTTTTTTTTCAAAATCAACATGTCTTTATTTTGTACATAAACAGCGTACAGAAACAATATGAAAACGGTGATACCTGCAGGAGTAAAAGATACTGTGTCGCAGGCATCAACGCCCTCCTCCATAAACCTTAACAAAGAGTTCAATATTTAGACTAAAAGAGAAGCTAAGTTAAAGAAAGACTAGAGTTAATTTAATGTTAAACAGACAAATTAAAAGTATGGAGTATCGATACGATTACAAATATATATTAACAAGAATAGTAACTATGATAAATTTGAATTATCTAAATAATATTTTATTTTGAATTTTAAGTAATAACAGAGTAGATTACATATTGTGTGTGTGCAGTGTAGAATGTAGGGGCGTGTAAGTGTGTGAAAAATGTAGTATAGGGTGTGTATGGTGAATGAATGAATTAATGAATGAAAATTCTTTATTATACCTTACAAGCTAGACACAACAGATTTATAGAAAAAAAAACTAATAAAAGCAAGCATAATGGGCGGTCTTATCGTCTTATTCACGTCGGTGAATGTGTGTTATTCAGCAAAACGCAGAAGATTTTCAGTGTCATCGTAGGATAAGGATATCAGCCATTCTAAACATTTCAACTTGCATTTGTAGTATAGTAATGGAAAAATGTTAAGCGATTGGTTTAATCTGTTGTACAGTGATGGACTTATGCAGTGGAAGTGGCGACTAGCTAAAGCTGTGCGGCGACGTTCGATCACACAAACGTTGTCCGATCTTCATTTAGAATTAGTTAACTTAGGATCATAATAAAGTTGAGAGTGTTTCCGAAGGACAGTCTGCAGAGTAAAAAGTTGTCGGGCCGAGGGTACTTGGCATAGCGAGAAAAGACCAGAGGTCGGGAAAAGAAAGGGTTTCTTAGACAATACCTTAAGCACAGCTCTTTGGGCTCATTCAAGTAGAATCATTCGGGTTTTGACCGCACAGCCCCATGACGAGATGCATTAGGGGAGAACAGACTGGGTGAGTGCAAAATATACTGTTTTTAACCTATTAAAATCCAGAACTGATCTTAATGTTTTAAACACGTATATAAGTTTTCTGACTTGTGAGATAGTCGATTCAATTTGGGGTTCCAATGACAAAGAGCTGTCGATCAAAACTCCAAGGTACTTGTGAGAGTAGGTATGTCCGTTCAATGGATGTACAAGTGCATGTGTCAGGAACGGAACCAGCAGGATAAACATGGGGGCACACGGAAAGGGAAGAGGGGGCTTGAGAGGCTAAGTTGAATGCAAAAGGAATGAACTTTGTTTTAGAGACATTTAGAGTTAGGGGATTTGACCGAAGCCAACTCGTAACTACTCTTAGGGTGTTTTCCGAACATACACGAACCTCTTGCCAGCTCCGACCATGAACGATAAGAGCTATGTCGCCAGCGTAAGTAATAATATTACAGTTTGGTATGGTTAAGTTGCACAAATCATTTATGTAAATCAAAAATAATGTAGGGCCAAGGACGCTTCCTTGAGGCACACCGAAACAAACAGTTTCCACACTACTTTCAAGACCATCTATTTGCACAAATTGCCTACAGACCTCTTACTTATTACTTGTAAACATCGCAATAATTATGCACTAGACGCGATTTGATTTCGTGCCTTCCCCATAATACGAGTACGGATATACGATGATCAACTGCACCACAGGTTGATTTGGATCTAATTCAATCCTAGTTTTTGTTATCTGATTTTCTGATGGCAAAGGAATACTAATTTCAGCTAAATGAGTGCTTATCGATGCTGTAGCCAAAAATAAGTGTACATGACTTATGTCGTAGTAAGTAAAGCTGTATAACATTAGTTTCATTAGATAAAGTTATTGTTACTGATTAAAACGGGTATTTATCGCGTAGGTACATTTTTTATTTGTTATCCCGACGTTTCGGCTGCGTTGCAACAGCCGTGGTCACGGGCGGACTGGAGTAATTAGAGTTACCGACGAGATGTGATGGCTGCTAAAGCAACTACCCTCACTTGGTGTTCAGAATTAGAAATGTCCTCGTTTATATTACGACACACTACACTAACCGTATCTACGCACTGAGACGACCGATCACGACGCGCACACCTAATAATCCACGGCTTTTGCAAGTTGCAACAAAGACGAAACTTTGGAATAACAAATAAAAAAGGTACATACGCGATAAAAACCCGTTTTAATCAGTAATTATGTACAGTACAGTGATCGCGAAAGTTTGAAAAATACTAAAGTTTGTTTGTTTGTTTTAATTCTTTAATGGACAAAAAGCAAAATGTACAAATGGAGGAATTAATGCTAAAAGCTTAGGTTTAAAAAAAACTTTTGGTTGGCGTGCTTAACTAGGTACTAACAAAAATACAATTAAAAAAAATGATGATATTGTATTAGTTTTTAGTTATTTTGTTTATACATAACACCGTAATGTTTTTAAAATACCTATTTGTTTCAGTATTCGTTGTACTATTTGTTTGTTGCATTTTCGTTAGGGCTACTTCCTGACTATAGTGTAGCAGGCGGGATGGGTGTTAAATGGATTTTTAGATGTAAATAGTTGTACACACGGCTACACATCAAGCTATACATATCCGGTATAAGCTGACCTCGCATTGTGTAGGCTTTTCGGAGAATGAGAGGTCAGCTTATACTGAAAATATAGCTTGATGTGTAGCCGTGTGTACACGATACCTGCCTACTCTGATATCGGATTTATCTTTGTTAGTTATTACTACGTGTTCTGTTATAGGTATACGACATTAAATGAAAACACGGGTAGGACTAAAGGCTTGTTGTAAAGTAGGTGGTTTTCAAATTCATTACCATATATTTTTTTTAATTTTGAATATTAATTTTGATAACTTCTTTTTTACACATGATAGAACTTCGTTTGACCACAATCTCACCTGATGGTAAGCGATGATGTGGTCTAAGATGTAGCACGAAGATCTAGAAGAAACCTATTCACTCTTACCTTAAAGAGGCCCTGATCGTATTTATTAGGAAAAACATACGACGGTAAAGTGTTCTATACCTCAGCTGTACGCATCAAGAACGTAGAACCAAAACGGTGCGTGCGAATGGGTGGTATATCAACCAGGTACGGATGGTACTGAGCCGTGCGCCTGCTTGTTCTTTGATGGAAGGGGGATGGTGGGATCAGATCGTATAGTTGCTGGGAACATTCCCCAAAATGTATTCTGTAAAAGAACGATAGGCTTGCAACTTTACGGCGGTGTTCGAGACTTTGGGTCTTAGTTTCTGCCATATGTTGCTCACCTATAAGCCTAAAAGCCCTACGTTTTATCGAGTCTAAGGTAGCGAGCTGGTATTTGGCCGAACCATCCCAAAGGTGGCAGTAGTACTCCATATCAGACCGGACTTGAGCTTTGTAAAGACTAAGAAGCTGTCCTGGTGTGAAGTATCTCCTGACCTTGTTGAGGATGCCCAGCTTCATGGCAGCTGTTTTAGCCTTAGACTCGATGTATGAGCTAAAGTTGAGAGTACGTTTTACAGATACCGATACATCTCGGAAAATGGGAACTTGGGAAAACTGACACTTTTTCGCCGAGAAGCTTGCGTTTTTAAAGCGTTAAATTTGACGAGATTGGCATCGCCCCATTCAGAGACGGCCTTGAGTGTCAAATTCAAACTCTGCTTCTGAATTTCAGCTCTGCTGGCTCGAGCATTAGAGGTGTACCTCTCCACAACTGTACTGTCGTCTGCGTACCCAATGATACCGGGCATAAGCAGATCATTGATATGCAGCGGAAACAGTGTGGCAGAGAGTACTGACCCCTGAGGTACAACGGCGTTAATAGCCAATTGATCAGACGAGTGGCCATCAATGACTACCCGAATGGGTAGTCATTGATGGCCCTCGGAAAGTCTGCAAGCCAAGAGCAGAACAGTGCTGGAAGTCCGTATGAAGGAAGCTTGCCAATAAGGCTGGCATGCCAAACCCTGTCAAAAGCCTTCGAGATATTTAGTGAAACAGCCAGTGCTTCACCATAACTCTAACTGATAACTAATAATTTTGAAACTTAATATCAAGTCCTAAAATAAAACAAAAAAATGAAACAGCCTGTATAAAATAGATAAACAAATCATATTCATTTAGGCGCAGTGGGCGAATGTACAGCAGATATTTTTTCAGGGTCTGGTTGTTTTTCTATATATTATAAGTACCTATGTATTTGCAAAAAAAAGTATATAAGTTTTCTATCAGTTATCTGGTTCCCATAGTACAAGCTCCGCTTAGTTTGAGGCTAGATAGCGCTGTCTGAAATTTCCAGCAATATTTATTTATTTATTTATTCATCATGTAAGTAGGTACCTGTTAAACTAACTAAGCGCATCGTTGCAAAGACGCCCCTGATTTACGTTATTAATTGTTCATTGGAAATGTATCGATTACTGGATTATTCAAATACACCTCTAAAATCAGTTAATACGATTCCGGAAGTGTATTTAAAGTTAATCTCGTACATTACAAACAGGTATGTATAATTTTTGTACGGGCTTGACATGGTCACTCATACAAAAAAAGATCACCCCCACCTTTCCTGTATTTTGAAGAATCTTTTAATAAAAACGTTGGCGTCTCCAATGCCCAATTTTACAGCAGTCTACGAGTAAAATGGCTGTAACTATGGACGGGCAGACAAAACTTTAAGGGTCCTAGTATTTTTCAAACTTTCGCGATCACTGTACATACGTCACGGCTGTTGCAACACAGTCGAAACGTCAGGATAACAAACAAAAAAAACCGGCCAAGTGCGAGTCGGACTCGCGCATGATGGGTTCCGTACCATTTTATCTATAAAAACGGCAAAAAAATCATGTCTGTTGTATGGGAGCCCCACTTAAATATTTATTTTAATCAATAACACAATTTTATTTATTTACCATAATTAAGGTAGGAGCCGATTAAGCTAGCCCTCTAAATTGTATGAGCGCCCATACAACTCGGAGGACTATCTTAATTGGTGTCAACTATGTATGTATGGTAATATAAAAGAGTTGAAAATTAAAGGGTTTTAATTTTCATATTTTTGCCTTGCTTTTTGCCAAATTTCGTGATTCTAGGTCAACGACAAATACCATATAGGTCTTCGACCCAAATCCTATAGAGTACTCCCGGTTGACCTAAACTTGTCTATTCTGGTTAAAAGCATGGTCGTACAGTACAAGTAAAGGGAAAATTCCGAAACATAAAAAAAGTTGATAATTAAGGTAAATTTTGGTACTTACAAGTTTTCGCACAAATCTAAATTTGCCCATATCTTTTTATCGTGTTGACTCAGGATATTGAATTTTATACACCTAATAGGGACTATAGACTTTAATATCTGGTACAAATTTCAACTAGCTAGGTTCACCCGTTCCGGAGAAAATCGGTGGTGATACACGGACAGACGGACAGGAGAGTGATCTTATAAGGGTTCCTTTTTTACATTTTGAGATACCGAACCCTAAAGAAAGTTACATACGCGATAAATGCCCGTTTCAATCACTAATTTAAGGGTCCTATATATAAAAAAACATAATTTTATATTACGAGACGTGTATCGATTTCGAGTTCTTAATTGGATAGTGAAACATGGTAGCGGCATGAACAGTCAGGTGAATAACAAGATAAAACCCGCGAAATTTCTATTGAGGCTTTGATTTTTGGAAAACCTGAAATAATGTACTTACACGCCTACTCTACTGCTTTGGTATCGGCGCATTGCTGGAAACTAAGGAAAACTATCTCTCAAAATAGCCTCAAACTAAGTCAAGCTTGTAATAAGGAGACCAGATAACTGGTATAATAAAAACATACTTATATTATTTAGAAAAATACCCAGACCCGGAACAAATATATAGTGTTGATCATACAAACATTTGTTTCACGATGGGAATGGAACCCGCAACCTCGCGTCTCCGCCGGCTCTTCGCCCACGCCGCCACGGACGTCGTCAATTATTAATTATCCATCCATACGACGAACTCCGTGTTGCAGTGGGCGAATAGCCGGCTGAGACACAGGAGGCAGCGGGTTCGATTCCCGCCGCGGAACAAATATTTGCATGATCTACAGATATTTGTTTCGGGTCTGAATTTTTTTTTATATATTTAAGTATTTATTTACAAAAAAAGTATTTAAGTATTCTATCAGTTAACTGGTTCCCATAATACAAGCTCTGCTTAGTTTGGGGGTAGATAGTTTTGTGTGAAATGTTCAGCAATATTTATTTATATTATAAATTGGAAAGTAGCTCTGTCTGTCTGTTTGTTACGTTTTAATGACTAAACAGCTGAACCGATTCGATAAAACTTGGAATAAAGATAGATTATGATTTATGACAGAGATTGAGACAAAGGCTTTTTACCCGACTGTGCAAAAGGAGGGTAATGTTTTAATTGACTAACAACGCGCGCGATGCCGCGGGCGGAAGCTTGTTTAGTTATAATTAGTTGTTTACCATCCATTTGCACTTGCGTATAACTAAGGCATTAAAACATCCTGAATACTACAATCTGTGTCCCTTTCGGGCGCTTTAGGTAAAGGCAATTCACACAAGAGATTCTATATACAAGTTATTAGGTGTTTTAAATCTTTGTACTCCATCATATACATCATCGCTAACCTTAAGGTGAAATTGAGGTTTAAAAAGGGTATATTTGAGATAAAAAACTTTTTAGGTCTGTCTGGCGTAATCCATTTATTAATGAATATAAATAAATGAATATTGCTATACTAAATGCTTAATAAATAATATGCTTCTAATATACTAAACATTTTACACAGAGCTATCTATTCCAAAAATAATTAGAGCTTGTACACACGGCTACACAGCAAGCTATTCTTTCCAGTATAAGCTGTCCTCTCATCCTACGAAAAGCCAACACAATGCGGGTCAGCTTATACTGGAAATTTATAGCTTGCTGTGTAGCCGTGTGTACTATGGGAACCAGATGACTGATATAATACTTATATGCATACATTTTTTTGTTGTAAATATTTACTTAAAATATATATAAAAACATCCAAACCAGGAAAAAATATCAGAAGATTATGCAAACTTTTGTCCCGCGGCGGGAATCGAACCCGCTACCTCCTGCATCTCAGCCGGCTATTCGCCCGCTGCGCCTCGGCGGTAGTTACGTAATTATCTATTATTTTCAAAAGTATCGTGTGGGATATCATTTGAAAGGGCTGCGTTTAAGATTCCAACTTTATGGGCAATTGATCAGAAAGTTGTACCTAAAAAGTGCCAAAAAAAAATATAATTTTTTCCTCTATTTTTTTAGATTAGATTAGATTAGATAATTTCTTTATTGCACACCATTAAATACAAACATATAAAAGAACATACAATTTTAAATCATAGTTACAATGGGCGGCCTTATCGCTAAAAGCGATCTCTTCCAGGCAACCTTTGGATGGACAGGATCTATATAAACAAATAAGGACGGCGGCGTAAGATTTTTTTTTTAAATCAGTTTTTTTTTTAAATTAAAACAAGCATATATTACAATTTATAAAAAATATAGTTAATATAAAATAAAATGGTTAATTATATTAAATAATATAATCATAAAATTACATAAATATTAATATTAAGATACATTATATATATATATATATTGTCATACCTACATACATAAATTATAAAAATGTATAAATAAATAAATGGCCTAGTGAGCGATGGATGACAGAAAGTGTTGTCTCACCATGTTTTTAAAGATAGGGAGAAATTTGCATGACGAATTGAGACAGGTAGCGCAGTCTGGTAGCCTGCAGAGTAAAAGAGGTACTATAAAATACTGAGGTATTATGGGGAGTTTTTAATTGAAGGGTTTCAGAGGAACGTAAGGATCGAGAGTTGGAAAGGTGAAGAAAGTCAAAGCGTTCTTTGAGGTAGGACGGAGTATAAGGGATGAAAAGGATGCTGTAAAGGAGGGAAAGGATATGCGCATTCCGGCGATGGCGGATAGGTAACCACTTAAGTCTGTGGCGATACTCAGAAATGTGGTCGAACTTGCGCAAGCCAAATACAATTTTTTAGGTTTCTGGAGTAAGAATTTAACCCTTAATCAAATGGTAAACTTTTAAGAGAAAATGCAAACTAAGATCGGTTCGTAGTGAGTAGACTTCAAATTGTATGATAAAAACCTGTAAAAGTGGGGAAAAGAGGGGTTTTGCGATGGGAAATTATTTCCCTTTATTCATAACGGCATTGCAAAATATCAAAATATGGTTGCCATTGCTATGTGATGTCATTCCAAAAAATATATTGATTTTGCTCATCCGTACTAAGTGGGAAATTATTTCCCCGTATTTGATTAAGGGTTAAATATAATCAGAGATAGTAGGGTTCGTACTCAGTTGCAGTGCTCTTACAGGATGAATGCACTTCCTTCTGCATCATAAGCATAGAACTTTTATTGTGTTATCCGAAAGCTTACGCAAATTCCAAAATAAATAAATAAAATAATAAATAAATATTGCTGGACATTTCACACATCGCTATCTAGCCCCAAGCTAAACAGAGCTTTTATTATGGGAACCAGATAACTGTTATAACACTTACGAGTATATAAACTTTTTTGTAAACACATACTTATAATATATAGAGAAACAACCAGACCCGAAACAAATATCTGAGAATTATGCAAACATTTGTTCCGCGACGGGAATCGAACACACTACCTTCTGCGTCTCAGTCGGCTATTCGCCCACTGCACCACGGAGGTCGTCAAATATTATACTAGTGGTTCGCCCCGAACTGAGATCACGCGAATCTCCGATTAAAACAAAAAAAATATTATTTGTAATCTTTGTCTATCAAAATAGTGTCACGAAATAACTAACCAAGTTACTTGACCTACAGTTTCAATCAAATTACAGGTAACGGGAGTTGGGAGTGTGTGATGTGGTTCTCTTTTTTGGGGTACAAATTGCAGTTATTCTGGATTTCAGACTTATGCCTATATTTGTGTCACTTAAGCTACACGCATACTAAATTATAGCACTGTGCACTGGTGTACCCTGTGAATTTTGTCAAAGTTTAGTTTTTTATCATGGCTAATAACTCAAAAACTATAAAGCATTTACGAAAAATAAAAACGTTATCTAAATGTACTAATGAATACCTTTCATTTGACGTTTTGCTTGACCAGTTAGCCTCATTTTCATTTTCTTTACCCCTCTTGAACTCGACAACCCCCCCCAAATTTTTAGCTCATTTAGTCACATCAAAATTGTGCTATTACTACCTACTTATGTATTAAATTTCACGATGATCGGATAAACGCTTCGAAAGTTATCCTCGGACAAACATACATACATACAACGCCGATTTGCCCAAGTTGATTAAGAGATCTCGCTTCGCTCGATCAATAAGCTGTAAAAAAGTATCCACTGCAAAAATTTGAACTATGTTTTTCGTATTTTTGCAGAAATGCAGAAAATCAGCAAAACGAGAAAAAATGGTTGGACGATAATTTTACGTGATAACGAGAGAGATAGATGCGTCACAATCACAAGCCGAACGCTTAGACCGATCGTGCCTCTCTATCGCTTGTTCCGCGCTCTCGCTTGCACGCTTGGCTCAGGCGGAACGTGACAATGAGCGTCAAAAACGAGCATAGATCAGCCACGAATGCAAATCCAAACCAGATCTATCGAAACCATACGGCTAAAGACACAATAATAATTACCAGCATAATAATTATGATAAGTAGATTACCCTACTGCCGGATAACATTACTGCACCCTTGAATTCTGAATTGTTAATCACCAAGGCTCTTTTTAATGGAGTTATTAAGCATCCAAGTATTCATGGAATGTCATATATGCAAGTAAATACCACACCGCCATACGCGAAAATTATAGTGTCTTTTTAGTTAGATGATGGCAAATTAAATCTGTTCGGTTAAGTATATAAGCATCTCACTATCGATGGCACTGCACAGTTGTTTCAGACATCTGAAGTAATGAGTTCTTTGGCTCCTTTTCTTATTTTGCTCTTAGCATTTTTAAGGAGCGGTAAGTGACGCTTCTGAGTATTCATTTTAATTTTTTCACGTAACAAGTAATGTTAATAGATTCGAATAGATTAAAAAAATCTTTATTGCACTAATATATACTATACATAGGCGAACTTAATGCTAATTAGCATATTCTTCCAGCTAACCTTTGTGTGGTGTGGAGAAAGTGTGGAAGCCAGTGAATGGAAAGTTAAACAAACTTTAGCTTATAAATAAACTTACAAAAATTAAAAATAATATTAGTACATATACATAAACGAAATACATAAATATATCTACATAAAGTGCTCAACTTTGTCTCAAATTATTCTGTAGTAGTGCTTAAATAGTCTTGAAGAGAGATGTGCATACATTTAGGGTGATTCGCACAACAGTGCTTAATCGTATTTAGTAGCTAAATATGATTTAGAAAGTTGTCAAATCATACAAATAAGTTAATTTTTTACCGTTACTACAAAAAAAGTTAAACGCTGATTAACGCGTGTTTAAAAAACCTTACCAATTTTTGTATAAGATTTTATTTTAAGTGTTTAGTGGGTGTCTAACTTTTTTGTGGTAAGATCTTACATGTTTAGTCGTTAAATACGTTTACGGATCGTTGCAAGCCGGGCTTAATAACAGAATGTTGTTGTTATGTCAAGTTTGTTTAGTGTGAGGAACTAAACTTATAAAATAGTCATAAATTCTGAAACCTCGGCCCCCTTATTACCTAAGCCAAATTGCTGTCGTGTCGCTAACGCTAGTCAGGCCCTTTCGCACGTGAGGTTCGTACTCTACGGTTTACATCGAATCGAAACTTAGTTTTGCCTTTGATCTGAAATTCTTGTCTTTTTATGCCCATGGCCTATTTATATAATAATATATACATAAGATTTAATGCTTACAACAATAATAGTAGATTATTAACCAAGGGGATAAAGCAGTGTCTTCTGTCGCGGTTGAAGATTTAAATCGCGAGCGTAACGAAAGACTCGAGGTTTACTCCCGAGCGTAGCGAGGGTGTTAAAAACTTAAATCACGAGCGAAGCGAGGGTTTAAGACGAGTCCTGAGTGTAGCGAGGGATTTAAGTTCACCCAAGACTAAGGCAGCTTTATCACCGTGGAAAATACTCTACTTTTCGTACCATTTGCGAAAAAATTAACACAATAATAATATGAGATAAGCATTTATTAAAAATATTGACAATTAAAAGTAAAAGTTAACATTCTAAACATTGGTCCAATTATTGATAGAGAGAGTTACATATTTGTTTGGTACATTTATTGTTGATGAGTTGATTTGAGTATTTCTCTGTTCTTGCGTCTGAGGAACTTGCGTTTCATTGTAGATAGTATACGTCGGAGATAGTGGTGGTGGTGCATCGTGAGTTACGGACGAAGATAAGATGCCGGAAGTTGATGGTTGTGGCTCTGATGGATTAAGTTTTATATTTTTGTTAATTTGACTGCTTAATATGGTTATTCCTTTTTCAAAAAGATGTATAATGCTTTATATACAAACTCAATGGTGTAAACACAGATGTAGTTCAGTATAAATTTCGGTAAGTATTCCAAATTTAAATCACATTTTCCCCCTAGAGGATGAATGAAATTCAGTACAATTTTCTTTCCCTGTTTTTAACAGATTAAAAATGACTATTGTTATGTTCGCTTTTTGTGGCATAGAATGTCACGTTTTTGAGCAAGTGGTACGAAAACATTATTTCATTATTTAATTTCGAGTCAGTCAGAATCTAGACAATTAATATTAGATTGTCAGGAACGTTAAAAAAAACGTTATTTTATAACGCCACTTACGTTACGCTACGCAACTTCCGTTCCTCTAGGCTTAGAGAAATGAAATGATGATATTATATTTAATCAATGAAATGACGTTATATTGCAACATGTCAATTTTACTGTGATTCCAACTATATATGAATGAAAAATAATTACAGTCCAATTTGTGATTTATTTATTTATTTTATTTCAACCAAAATCCACAGCTCTTAGTATAATACAGAGGTGTGTCTTATGATATAACTTACAGCCAATAAAGGATTTACATTTTATAATTTAAATACTTATAGATTAACGACGTAAATCACTTGTTGCACTAAATAGGACCATGGTTTTAAATATGAAGATATAAAAAGATTTATTCTCAAAGAACAGGGTTCACTTACAGAGAACATCTAATTACATTATTGTACTGGATTATGTCCAGTGACATAATCCAGTAACATTGCTTAACTTAATATACATATTTAAATAACATTATATTATTTAGTATATAATTTCTCAATATTTTTTTAAATACAGACAAACTAGGGGCTTCTTTAACTATATAGGGCAACTTATTAAATAGCTGTGCTCTTTCAAATTTTATATTTTTATTTTCGTAATTCTTTCCAATTTATCAATTTAATTAACTAGTTGACCCGCACGCGGCTTCGCATGCGTGGTATTTCAATAAAAACATTACCCTCCTTTTGTGCACTTTGATAGAAAGAGCCTATGTCCTTCCCCAGGATATAATCTATCACCTTGCCAAATTTAATTACGATCCGTTCAGCCGTTTAGTTATGAAAAGGTAACAAACAAACAGTTACTTCCGCAGTTACT
Source organism: Philereme vetulata (assembly GCA_918857605.2). Classification (NCBI taxonomy): domain Eukaryota; kingdom Metazoa; phylum Arthropoda; class Insecta; order Lepidoptera; family Geometridae; genus Philereme; species Philereme vetulata. The sequence continues at coordinate 3,365,968 of OU975449.1, read as the reverse complement.
GTGTATGTTTTATACATATAAATCTTCCTCTTGAATCACTCTATTGTTGGTTGGTGGTGGTCTATTGTGGATTTGAATGCGTGGTTGGTCCATGAAAACATTACACTCCTTCTGCGCAGTCGGGTAAAAAGTATCCTATGTCCTTTTCCCGGTTCTAAGCTACCTCTCCACCAATTTTCAGCCAAATCGGTTCAGTCGTTCTTGAGTTATAAATAGTGTAACTAACACGACTTTCTTTTATATAAATAGATTGATAAATTGCAGCAAAAACTCTAGTTAAACTAATAGAACGATCACCATTTTCAGATGTTATATTAGCACGTCGCGCTATCGGATCCGATGCAGGTGGTGACAACTATATAGTTGGTGGAACCGAAGCTAATATAACTGACTTTTCTTACATGGCCTACTTGCTCCTTTCCGACGGACAGGATTTCTTCGAGTGTGGAGGCTCTATCATAAGCAGACGGTACATACTGGCTGCGGCACACTGCTTTCGAGGGTAATATATATTTTTTACGCTTTCTGGGTAATCAGATTGGTAATCTTTTTTACTTAGTTTTAAGCCCAAATTATTTTTCTTGTTATTGTACCTATGTATCTTGCTTTGTTGTCTGAGGAGGTGGGCGTTGGAGCTGCACCACAATGTTTTAGGGTTCCGTACCCAAAAGGTAATACGGGACCATAACTTAGACTCCGCTGTCTGACTGCCCGTCTGTCACCAGGCTGTATCTCATGTACCGTGTTAGTTAGACAGTTGAAATTTTCACAGATGATGTATTTCTGTTGCCGCTATAACAACAAATACTAAAAACAAAATAAAATAAATATTTAAGGGGGCTCCCATACAACAAACGTGATTTTTTTGCTCGTTTTAGCTCGATATTGATATTGGCAACAGGTAGACACTTGAAATATTCACAGAATATTTAGTTATATAATCAATTTAAAAATAAGTAATTAAATTAAAATAAAACAAATATTTAAGGGGGGCTCCCATACAACAAACGTGATTTTTTTGCCGTTTTTATAGATAATGGTACAACTTGCACTTGGCCGGTTTTATAATTTTTGCAGTCTCATCGTTCTATCTGTAATCTGTTTGTACTACTTGTTCTAAATAGAACGTATGTATGGCCTTTAAAGGGTTAGTAAAACTACGTCAAAACCTTGGAAAGAGAATAGTATAGACGTTTTGGTTTCCTTGTGTATAAGTACAGAATTGATAAAACACCAGAAGACGCATTCAGCTGTGATTGCAAACCGTGCGCTGTGTCCATAAAACGAAACCCGCGTCCCGCGCCCACCTCACCCCTACCCACGTAATGTTGCTAACTTAGTCATTATATACCCGTTTTGGTGTAATTTTTTTTGGTAATATACCACTAATGTAACTACGCTACTATTTTATTTGTCAAATATTAAGGCTGGTAATAAACGTATTTAAAGACTAAACATGTTTAAATTATATATATATATATATATATAAATAATGTAGATATATATAAATTCACTACGCTTAAGCCAACCTAAATTCAACCTAATCGCTTTTAGCTGAACGACCGAGTAAAATTTGGCTGGCCGTGTTTATCTAAATTTATACACCGCCGTTATTAGATCTACGAAAGGAAATTTCTAGATTTATAACAAAATAAAGCCGTGTGCTATTTTGTAACTTTTAATAATGGTTTGCATATTGAAAATTTTGAAATTTTTTGAAAAAATTGAAATCTGTTCTGTTTTAGTATTAAGTTTAAGTATGTCACCATGTTGGATGTTGTCTTTGAAGCCGAGTATCGTAAAGTTGAAATCTCGTAGATGGAACTTCGGTTCTTACCTGGTGGGTGCATAGTGGAAACACATAAAATATACCTAAGAACCATAGTGCATTGTTATTGAACTCGAAACAAGCGAGAACGCTAATGAATCGAGGGTGCTATTGCTTGCTTACACCCGAGTATAATTCATCACTTTGCGAGGAAATACGAGGAAATTGAAAAGTTTTTATAACAGTTTGTTGCTAAAAAGAAAATTTGCGATCCCAGTATCTATTTTTTTTATTACTACTAAACTATGGCCTCAGTTTTTTAACAAACATAAAGATTTGTCGTGGAGATTGACGATTTCCGTGGTGCAGTGGGCGAAAAAAAACCGGCTGAGACGCAGGAGGTACCGGGTTCGATTCCCGCCGTGGAACAAATGTTTGCATGATCTACAGATATTTGTTCCGGGTCTGGTTGTTTCTCTATATAATATAAGTATGTATTTAAAATAAAGTGCATAAGTATTTTATCAGTTATCTGGTTCCCATAGTACAAGCTCTGCTTAGTTTGGGGCTAGTGTAAAATGTCCTGCAATATTTTTTGTATTTTTTTTTTGTATTCATTTAAGCAAATTATGAATATTACCTATTTTATTTTAAATAGAAATAAGGATTTGTCATGATGTTTGTATTTAATTTTAGTAAATATTATGAACGCAATGAGCCTCATTCTATTTTTAACATTACTTACAGCCCTAGGTCGAAAATCACATTTACGAATTAGGTGTCGAGCTAACAATGACCAACTTTCCGAGCATCAGAGATGCTAATTTATTGGAGTAATGCGACATCTACCAAATAACATTTAAAGCCGATCACTCTCTGGAACTTTCTTGTGCATAATGATATCTTTTGTTTTAGTATTATTAATGTCACCGCAAGGATCGGGAGCACTAATAAATTCAGTGGAGGCTCAACATACGATAGCACCACGTTCTACTCTCACCCGAGGTACAATCCTAGTACTTTCGATTACGACGTAGCTTTAGTCTTCATCGTACAGGGCTTGCAGCTGGATGGTACCAACTCGAGGAGAATAACTCTGGTTAGAGGTGGCAGGTCTATACCTAAGGATACCAATCTTAATATTACTGGATGGGGTAATGAGGTAAGTAGGTTTAATGTCAAGGCATGAGGAATGCACTACCTTATTGATTTCTTTGATCTCGTAAAATAATGGATTATGTTGATATTATAGCAAGAAGGTGCAGCGGCTTCACCTGTTAATCTAAGGCAGGTCGAAGTACCTTCTCTTACGAATGCTGACTGTGCTACTATGCTGTCTGGAGTGACGCCGCGGATGCTATGCGCAGGATTAGAAGAGGGTGGCAAGGACACTTGCCAGGTAACACTTTGGATCTAGCTAATAACTAGCTCGTTAATTATACAATCGTATTCTAAACGCCAGGTATTGACAAAGTAAGAGTAGAACAATAGGTATTATATTGACGACCACCGTGGCGCAGTGGGCGAATAGCCGGCTGATGTTTGCACGATCTGCAGATATTTGTTCCGGGTTTGGCTTTACGTATTTACAAAAAAAAAACGTATATATGTATTCTATCAGTTATCTGGTTTCCATAGCTTTGCTTAGTTTGGGACTAGATGGCGCTGTGTGAAATGTCCAGCGTTATTTATTATTATTTTAATTACTACACAGAAACAATATAACACTAAAATAAAATGAAAAAGGCAATACTTTGGGCGTACCTAAACTCAACTTAAATCTTATAATGTGTATATAATATAACTACAAAAGTGTTACAATTATTTATAAAACTTTTGTAGTTATTACTTTTGTAGTTTAGTAGTTGTTCCTTGTATAAGGAAGGGCAGTAGATTTACAATCGAATATATAACCTTAAAATACTCAATACATGGTAATTTGAAGTAATTTCCAATCAATATTTTTAATTGTAACTTTCTTTAATGTTATGATGCTTCGATTTAATGCAAGTTGCAAAATAAATTATTATTTCATCGTTTTAATAAGAACCACGTCCGCAGTACCCAAGAACAGATACTAAGAGGTTAAGCAAAAAATTGCCCAGCACCCTGTGCTCGATTCAGAATCAGATTCAGAATGCAAAATCAGAATCTCACCGCACCTCTTACACCTCGTTCTCCACTTTATCCAGGATGAGATATATGACGGGCCTCTTGATGTTAAGTGATCACCATCGCCTGCAGCACTCGTTTTTTTATACTACTTTTATGGCAAACGAGCATGCAGTCCACCAGTTGTTAAGTGGCTACTGCAGCCCATGGATATCCACATAGAATTCAACACAAGGTATTATGTTGTCTTGATCTCTATATGGATACGTTGCCATACTATAGGACTTAGCTGTTATGACTATGTGCCAGTAATTACAGGAACATACCTTACCATCTAACCAGAACTCAGTAGCATAAGTGCTGCTATTTGGCGGCCGATAAAGGTAAGGCGGTGGTGCCCACTTCCTCGAGCTCGTTCACAAAAGCTCTACAACCACTCGTGGTACTGCAGTCGCGTTGCCTAGCACTTAATATCCTATTTACACCTCTCTTGAAGGCGTTCATATAAGATTTTCATCTTTTTAAGGATTTACACAACTTTCAGTGGCTAATTTTTATATTATTATACAGGGTGACTCCGGTGGTCCCGCAGTGAACGACAATACCCAACTAGGCATAGTGTCCTATGGTTTCGGATGTGCAAGACCAAACTCGCCCGGGGTTTACACAAACATCACAAACCCTGAAATCAGAAATTGGATTCGAGTTACATCTGGTGTATAATTTTTTACATATAAAATATTAATTTAACTAATACAAACAAAAAAGAACATACATTGTTCAAAAAAGTTAACAAAAAAATATTATCTAGCAATGTAAAGTCTCTAACATTAAATCAGTTTATATAAAAATGATATAATAAAGAGGATACCTGTTTAAATATTACGTTTTCTTTCCCCAATTTCACAAAAAAGTTGATTTAGTTCAAATGCGCTTCATTTTTCCTTACCCAAAATCATTGCCCGCACCTCGGAAGAGCAATTGGGCAGGTTGGTTCTCAAGTAACAGCACCCCTGTTTACTGCCATACAATGAGTTTGTTAACAAATTTTCAGCGACAGCCAGAAACATAAAGGAAATGCGATTACACCATGCCGGAAGTTAGTTTAACTTCGGAGCGGTGGCGTCCGTAACATCCGTATTTTGTGGATGCTCAGTACATTAAATAGCCGTTCACTATAATTGCGTATATATTATAACTTTGAGAGTATTTGTTTTTAGTCCCCGACGCAAAAATAAGGGTATTATAAGTTTGACGCATATTATTTCTCTCTGTGTCTCTGCGTGTGAATGTGGCATCGAAGTTCTCAGACGGATGGACCGATTCGGACTCGGTTTTTAAGACGATACAAATTTAATTACGGTGACGATTGGGCGGAGCATCCGGAAATGCAAAAAAGTGACAGTGCTATTTACTTGCTTAGGTGAAGAACGAGACAAACATGTATCATAGCCGCGCCGCATTATCGCAGGAGTAAATGACGTAAGCGACAAAAGATAAAATCTAGAATTGCATGAGAACCAACAAAAAAAAATGCTATTCCATTAATTAAGGTACTATAATTACCTACATAACTATGTAAAGAAATCTTTAAATCTTTTCTAGGGTCGAAGAATGAAGAATACTAGTGTTTTAGAAGAGCCGATTTTGACAAATTATTGTATCGAGGAAAGTTTCACCAATTGCGTTTCTGACTTTCAGTTATGTACTTTAATTCCTCAAATTAATATTGCTTAAATATTAAATCAGTACCATTTTTCGTTATTGAACACGACAGTTACTTGGCGGCTCAATTTTTTTTACAAATCGCCTTATTTTTTAATCGCTATATTTTCTATTTAATTATTCAATAAGATCCTTGATAGTTACTTATTATCTCTTCTATTGGGGCCATCCAATTTTTAATACGTGACATCACAAAAAAAAATAAACCAGTAGCTAATCAAAAGAACGCATCAACAGTTCAGCTAAATACAACAAAGCATATTAAATATACTTAAAATGATAAATTTTAATTGACCTCCCCCGTTCATTATAATTTATTATTAGAGCACACCGCAAATTATCAACGATAAATTTTAAGCTAAATATAAAGCTTACTAACTAGGGTGGTTCTTACGCGAAAAAGAGGAGTCGTGGTAAAATATATTTTAGTTACATAAATCTGGAGGGTAACTAATTATTACTAGACTATTTATTTTTATTTATTTATTACCAATTATTACATCACTATGATTTTATACAAGACGTCTGGCACACGATTTTATACAAGACGTCTGGCACACGATTTTATACAAGACGTCTGGCACACGATGTTATACAAGACGTCTGGCACACGATTTTATACAAGACGTCTGGCACACGATTTTATACAAGACGTCTGGCACACGATTTTATACAAGACGTCTGGCACACGATTTTATACAAGACGTCTGGCACACGATTTTATACAAGACGTCTGGCACACGATTTTATACAAGACGTCTGGCATAGGATTTTATACAAGACGTCTGGCACACGATTTTATACAAGTCGTCTGGCACACGATTTTATACAAGACGTCTGGCACACGATTTTATACAAGACGTCTGGCACACGATTTTATACAAGACGTCTGGCACACGATTTTATACAAGACGTCTGGCACACGATTTTATACAAGACGTCTGGCACACGATTTTATACAAGACGTCTGGCACACGATTTTATACAAGACGTCTGGCACACGATTTTATACAAGACGTCTGGCACACGATTTTATACAAGACGTCTGGCACACGATTTTATACAAGACGTCTGGCACAGGATTTTGACTGATTCTTATATTTCTTTATAACATAAACAAAAAATATGTTTCTGTTCGTGCTAATGTACGAATTGTGAATAAAATAAACTTACCTGTATGATTTCAAATGATAAAACATTGCTCTATTAAAACAGATACGAATAAAAGGCTTAATAATTGAAAATAAAACAAGTTACGTACGTGAAAACATTTCCGTAACTCCCGCATACTCTGCATGGCTTTATGTTGCTTATGATGCGATGTTTCTGCATACTTTACTTCAAAACTCAATGTGAAACTGGAGAATGGATATACAAATAAAGCCGAGTTGTTCTTCGTTTGATCATTCGAATATAAACTATATTCAAACGATCAAACGAAGAACAACTTCGTTTTTCATTCACTCACATTTGCTTTCGTCTTTATAATAGACTAGCTGACCAATCCGCAGCTTCGCACGCGTAGTTTTTCAATAAAACCATTACCTTCCTTCTGCGCAATTGGGTAAAAAGTAGCCTATGTCACCCGGAGATAGTGTAGTTTCCCAACAGTGAAAGAATTTTTTAAATCATTCCAGTAGTTTCGGAGCCTATTCAATACAAACAAACAAACAAATCTTTTCTCTTTATAATATTAGTATGGACTAGCTGACCAATCCGCAGCTTCGCACGCGTAGTTTTTCAATAAAAACATTACCCTCCTTCTGTGCAATTGGGTAAAAAGTAGCCTATGTCACCCGGGGATAGTGTAGTTTCCCAACAGTGAAAGAATTTTTTAAATCATTCCAGTAGTTTCGGAGCCTATTCAATACAAACAAACAAACAAATCTTTCCTCTTTATAATTTTAGTCTTTATAATTCATAATATGTATTTAATTTATTTAAATAGAGAGCGCATATACCTAGTTAAAATATGCATAGCATATAGTAAAAATGAAAAAAATCTTTGCAAATATGAAGAATTTATGTAGTAACAACTTTGTGATTTAAGGACCTACTGTATTAACCGTGTGTGCAGTAAAGCTACACAAAGCTTGACTTTTTGTCGACGTGCGTGGGTGCTGAAAAAATATCCCGAAAATTCTGTTTTCACCCTAAAACTAATCGAATGTTTATGTTGAAAGAGTTTAGGCATGTTGGCAGATGGGTAAATGAAACGGCAATCCATCTATCACGGGATGTCAAATGACGTCAGGATCAATTTTCGGCATCGAGGAGACATATTGGATTGTGTCATGCGAAGTCACGCTTCCCGTCATCAAAACGATACACGACTTTGGGAATACATAACATTTATTCCTTTTGTTTCTGAACATAGACGATCATTTATTTCTGAATTTTTTAAATCTTATTCCGTAGAAAATCTTACGAGTTTTCTGTAAGTGTTCCGATAACACTATCATAACAATAAACAATTATTTGTTTCCCGCATAATTCAGACAAGTACCGACTCACCGATTATGAAGTCCTTCAATCGGGTTCTGATCGAATAGTCTTTGTGAGAGACTATTGGCTCAGGACTTGAGTGAGGGAAACTTAAACTTTTATTGTGTTTATTTGCATTTTGGTTGTTTTATTGTGCCGATACTTTGTACTAACCCATGTGACATGTTTGATTTAACTTTTCTATTCGTTTTTTTACTAACAACTATATGGATCCTTGACATCTGAAAATTGAATAAATGAATAATGGTGGATGTGCGGCGTCACCAGGCTTGATAAAATCCGTAACGAGTACGTGCGAGGAAGCCTGGGGGTGCGCGACATCGCTGACAAAATGCAGGAGAGTCGGCTGCGATGGTACGGTCACGTGAAGAGGAGGCCACCTGACTACGTAGGGAATTTGGCACTACAACTTTCCATCCCCGGTCGAAGATCTAGAGGTAGACCCAAGACAAGGTGGAGAGATGTAGTGTCAAAAGACTTGAGAGAGTGCCAAATTTCTGATGACGACGTCGAGGATAGAGAGAAGTGGAGAAGAACGACCAGGAAACCTGACCCCACCACCATGTGGGATACATAGCTGGGAAGAGAGAGAGAGAGAGAGAGATTTCCCGCATAGCACACATAATACAGATAATACTCAGATCAGAAGTCGGGTTACATCTTACTAAGCTACCATGGCTCTAAAATATCATCATCATCATCATATCAGTCAAAAGACGTCCACTGCTGAACAAAGACCACCCCCATAGATTTCCAGAGCGACCGATCTTATGCGGCCTGCACCCAACGACTCCCAGCAACCTTTATCAGGTCTTTTTGACCTCCGTGGCGCAGTTGGGCGTATAACCGGCTGAGACTCAGGATGTAGCGTGTTCGATTCCGCGGAACAAATATTTGCATAATCTTCTGATATTTGTTCCGGGTCTGGATGTTTTTCTATATATTAAAAGTATGTATTTACAAAAAAAAGCATATAAGTATTATATCAGTTATCTGGTTCCCATAGTACAAGCTCTGTTTGGTTTGGGGCTAGATAGCACCGTGTGAAATGTCCAGCAATATTTATTTTATTTATTTTTCCATCTATTGGGAAGCCGTTCTACACTGCGCTTTCCAGTGTGTGGTCGCCACTCGAAAGCCTTTCTGCCCCAACGGCCGTCAGTTCTTCGAGCTACATTTGTGCCCTGCTCACTGCAACTTCAGCTTGCTAATCCGTTGTATTATGTCGCTGACTTTGGTTTGTCTAAGAATCTTCTCATTTCTGATTCGATTTCGTATAGAACCACCAAGCATAGCTATCTCCATAGCACGCTGAGTGACCTTGAGTCTTCTTATAGGGCCCCATTGTGAAAGACCCCGTTCTGTTCCAATACGTCATCACAGGTACTGATAAACACATACTGATAAAAGACTTTCGTCATAAGACACTGAGGTACTAAGATATGGAGGTTTTAAATATATTCAAAAGAGTTACAACATTTTCGGTGTTTCGTGCTTATTTATCCACTGCAAAAGACATTCTGTGGTATATTCGTTTACTGAAATTAAACCTTGGACTACGTTGATTTTTTTAGGACCACAAAGAAAAAGCTCTCGTCGTCGACAGTTTTAATAAGTTGATTTATTTATTGGAACTTTTATTCCTTAAAACGGTACAAGTATTAACAATTCAAAACTAAACAAAATAGATCAGTACCCTTAAAATGTCGAAGAACTGATGAGCAAAAACTTTCCCGATTGGAGTACTGAAGTGCGTAGCGTACTCGTAAGTTTGTCCTCAATTATATGAATAGACTGTATAATACAGGTGGTAGAGCTTCTGTGAACGAGCTCGAGGAAGTCGGCACCACCGCCTTACCTTTATCTGCCGCCAAATAGCAGTACTTGTGCTGCTGTGTTCCGGTTAGATGGTAATGGTATGTTCCTGTAATTACTGGCACATAGGCATAACAGCTAAGTCCTATAGTATGGCAACGTATTCACATGGAGATCAAGACAACATAATAGCTTGTTTTGAATTCTATGTGGATATCCATGGGCTGCAGTAGCCACTTGTTTTAACATCTGGTGGACTGCATGCTCGTCTGCCATATAAGTTGTATAAAAAAAATATACAGGTTGCTGGGAGTGGTTGAGTGTAGGCACCATAAGGTCGGTCACTCTGGAAATTTATAGGATAGGCTTATGTTTAGCAGTGTCCGTACGTACTATGTCTGATACGATGGTGATACTAAAAATAAACTCCAAAAAATTTTTATTTTACCGGCATACGTATCTAGGAAATTGAATAAATATCACCCAGACAGCTCAATGATTATTAGCAAACCACGATTGCGTCTGCAACGAGCAAAATAAACATCGACGTCGAAATAGGAAAAAAAATAAAAGGCTTGTGGATGTTTCGGCGTTCGCATCCTGTTTGCCCAGCGACCATCCACCGGCAACTTCCGCCCGGTGTACGCTCAATATTACCCTCGTTTACATCATGCAAGAGGAAGAAGACATGTTTAAAGACAAATAACGTTATATTTCATGTGGAAACGGTACATAATTGTCTAAATAAAGCTGGTTTTGATGGATTAGTTAAATTTGATTGTTTAGATTTAGATCTACTCTATTTTTTGTGGTTCTTTACTAAACCTTGGAATATAGTTGATTAACAATTGTTTAGGAACTATAAATGTTTTTACACTCGCAGTAAATTATACCTGTGGTTAAACTAGTACGAACACTGTACATTCTATAGCCGACTATAGCAATCACAGCCTTATACCATATATCGTAATAATGTCTTAAGATGGTTTGATTGGCCTAATAAATGTGGTCTGTCAAAAGTGTAGTCAAACCTTTTTTTACAATTCGATAAGCAAATAATCACATTTATACTTACACAAACTGTTTCCGTTCTACACATCCTAAAAATCCTTTAAAACTATTATGATAGTAACCATACCAAATAGGTCACAAAACCGCTTTTTCAACAATTATGACTACATTTATACATAAAAGTAATAGCATTCAATTATTTATCAAAATTGCAAAAAAAGTTCACAACTCGAGTTCGTTCACCACTCAGAATAAGCCGGAAAATAAAGTTTTCATGAAAGCGTAAGCTCATGTTCAATAAATAAAGGAGGCTAACCACTCCTAATTGATTGATGGATTGGTGTTGTGGCTTCTAGCCTCCTTCGACACCGGCACAGAATAAATAATAGTTAGTGATACCTAAATACAGCGAACTAACCTCTCATGATTCAGGCTTGTTTAATGTGATGTTCATTGAAGTCATAATAAGAACCGAATAAATTATATATAAAAAATTATAAGCAAGTTACTTTTTGCAAAATTAAAGTACTCCTCTTTTGCGTCGGGGGTTAAAAACTGACATAGGTAAGTTTTAACTGATCTCGGTTAAAATAGCTCTTTTCAAAAATTCCCGTCTGTATCGGTCCATATGTTCTGGAGCTAAGCTGCCACAGACAGACATAAGTAGATGTCAAACTTATAACACACGACTTTTTTAAAATCAATTATAAAAAATCACATTTTTTTAGCAATCTAGCTGTCTGTGAAAAGCTAAAACTCCAATTTTGTTTGAATTACAGAGATGTTAGTCAGTGGTTTTTGTTTTTAAAAGGTCTTTATTGAACATACATTTTTACAGCGTATTACAACTAAACACAGTTTAGTATAAAAGTATCTTAAACTAGAATAACTCCTCAGGCTACAGCACCTTTATAAGTTTTAAGATAAAATTAGTATTTATGAGAGTTACACTTTTTAAATCAGTTTTCTTAATTTTATGTAGCCAAAATTTTTCCAGAAGTACATAAAAAGTTGATATGAGCACTGTGTCAGTCGGTGGTAATAACGTATCAATTTATCTACAAAAACAATTCAAAAATAGGTCAGAAATATTGTTTTATTTCCCACTAGACTTTTATATCATCTAAGGAACCGGCTGGACCCCATTGCTGGGTGAAGATTTTCCCTCCTTTCTTCTATCAATTCGGGTTGAGAGCTACTGTCGACCAACTCACATTATGTGCACCGAGTTCATCCTGCCGTCTTCGTGTGGGCCAGCCATGCGGCCTTGCGGCTATACGGCTTTGTTTTTGTTTTTTTTTTTCGAATGGACTTATCTCGCTATTGGCCTCTGAGGCCGTTGCAGCTTAACCGAGCTTTTGGCGAGCGCAGAAGGCGCTCAGCCCTGTAAGTTTTGATGAGGCAACTAGCGCAAGGGCACCACTTAGGTACGAATCTCGGCTTGGGCTGTTGCCAGGGCGGGGATAGGAGAGAAACGCCCGTGTATGTGCTTGTACCTCGTATAGGCGGCGACTGAAGGGACTCGTCGACCTCGCCGGCGAGGTCGGTGTATCTGTGAAGTGTTTGCTCTGTCTAATGTAGATGACTCTTCCGCATTAGCGGAGGTGATTTCGTCATCCGGGTCTCCGAGAACATGTCTCGGACGACGGAGGGTTTATATACGGCTTTGTGGGACCCACTCGGTGGTGTCCGAGCCCCACCCACCATCTCTTTTCCATCAAAGGACAAGCAGACGCACGACTCAGTATCATCCATACCTCGTTAATATACCACCCATTTGCGCTTACCGTTTTGGTTCTACGTTTTTAATGCGTACAGCTAAGGTATGTAACACTTTAGGGTCGTCTTTTTTCCCCGAAGAGTACAATCCGGACCTCTTTAAAATAAGAGAAATTAAGAGATTTTTTTTGTCTGTTGTAAGTTATATGTCTTCCACTTCAAACTATTTTTTCATGATGTGCTTACTTCTAGAAGGACGTAGACCATCTTTAGTAACATTGTATTTTATTCCTTGTATTGTTTCGTGTAACGTTCAGTTCAGTCGGCCAAATAATAAGAAAAAAAAGAGTGAAAAAGTGTTTTCTAAATCTTCGTGATTCAATTTAGACCACATCATCGCCTACCACGAGGTGAGATTGTAGTCTTTACAAAAGATGGACGACGGTAAAGTGTTCCATACCTTAGCTGTACACATTATGAACGAACGAGTTATATAGTTATGAAGTGGATGGTACTGAGTCGTGCGTCTCCTTGTCATTTGATGATGATGATGAACGGAGTTTATTGGAATGCTTAATATTTGAATCGTCCAGATACGGTAGGCATTTGATTGAACATCAGAGGAATCAAGCGAGACGAATCCAATAAACTGTCTGTATCTAATTTTCCTATACACCAAAGAACAATATACACGAGTATATTTAAAAACTTTGGTTTTAGTGGCAAGATTAATAATTTTCCGTATAAAGTAGAGCATAAGTATCTACGCAAACAAAAGTAATGCACAGTTTTAAATGAATGCTGTCCGACTTGCATCAGAAAGACAATAAATTCATTTCTGAATGCCGTCTAAATTCTAAAAGCTCGCTCCAAGGACAAGGAAATTTCATAGTGCAGAATACAAGTCGTAACGTTGCATAATATGGCGCGTGTTCAGCCAAACTATTCGTTATGGTATTTGCTTCACCTAGCCAACAGGGGCATACGTTTTCGATATGATGCCGAACGTCAGGTGTTCATCTCGCAGCATTTATGTAAAAATAAGTTTTAAAGCGAGAACAGCAGAGTTCTAAATGGGACTGCGTCGGCTGTTGTAGTATGTGTCGTTTGGGTTCGGATGAAGTGGGAGCCCTCCCTCTCGGCGTTTGCAGAGAGCACTTGAGACTCTGGCTGGCAGATCCGAACGGTGATATTCGCGAGTGCTGGGCTCGTTCGCTGCATCCCTCTTGCTCCGGGCGCGCGGCGGGCGCTAGGCGGGCGGCGGCGGGAGGCATCGCATCCGACGGCGGAGCGTCACTCACATCGTCTCGGTCTCCTGGATCGTGTGTCCGAACCTCTCCTGTCCGTGACGTACGATCTCTCCGATCCTACCAGTACTGTAGCGTGCCGCGTCTTACGCGACTATCAACAACTTACCCTATCACCACCCTCTCGCTATATTTAAGGAACTCTCTTTAATTAAATACTAAATATAATATTAGTGTAATTAGGAAATTAAGAACTAAGATAACTATTGTGAGACTTAATAGAACTTTGAAGGTCTGTGTGTAAAAGGATTGTTTGGATTGTAAGAGGTTGAAGCGGAAAGCGGCCGCCCTCGCCGGCCGGTCTCATTTGCATCTGTCAAGCACTAGGTAAGTACTTGCTGCGTCTGCTTTCTTTAAAATATTCGCTTGGTATTTTTAAGTGGTCTTTGAGATCTTTCTTGAATAGCTTTTAATCGCAAAGAAGCGTGATTACTGCACAAACAGAGGGTAGATGATACTCGTTTCCTTTGGACGTTAATTTTAATTAACTGTAAATTAGGTCGGTGTAATTTTATTTTATTCTAATGTTACGTCATTTGAGTACACTTTGGGTCAGATTCTAATAAAATTCTCATTATATTGCAAAGCTTGCTATTTCGAGTACTTTTTGAATGTCGACAAGAATTCTTAAATATTTATGAAGGTACCTATCCGCGATTTATTTGAAAATAGATTATTCCCATCATATTTTATGGTACGGCTAACTATGTCGCGGCCAAATTAAATATATCGTAAGAGAAGTTCGGCTGATACCTTTACATTTTTGATGAAGCTTGAGTGCCCTAGGTCTCGGTAAACCTCAGAAAGTTTTCTCCCCAAACTTATTTCCTAACACAGCAGAAATTGGTACAATCTACAGCAAAATAGAAATTGGTATAAAATAAATTTGGAAAGGAAAATGACGGGAAAACTAAGTAGAGGTATTAAGTTGTACGTTAATTGCCTTTTAAGGGCGAAAGGGATGAGATTATTGGGGGGAGTACAACTTGAGTTCCTGCTAGGGTCATTAATTATTACAATATAATGATTATATACCTCGCTAGAGACTGAGATTGAGAGGAACACAGCGAATTGAACTTATTACTTTTGATTGTGACGAAGCGCATTTTGAAGTTTTTCTACGCCAGCTTATTTATTTCCAGGAAAATAATAATAAGTAGGTATATTCATTTTTATTTTATTTGTTATTTGTGATAATATTATGCCTATTTAGGTATTCTAATTGTTTATTACTAAATTTTAAGATTTTGTGTTAGTATTTTAGGAATTATGTAATTTATGGATGTATTTTATCTCAATTAAATAAATTAATAATATGAGTGTTTGTAAGATTGTATAGTACGTCAAATGTATGTATTATATTAATTAAGGTACCATTAGTAGGTACATCTGGTTTATAATATTTTATTGATCGAGCGAAGCGAGATCTCAAAATCAACTTGGGCAAATCGGCGTTGTATTATGTATGTACATATGTAAGTATGTATGTCCGAGAATAACTTTCGAAGCGTTTATCTGAACATCGTGAAATTTGGATATAGGTAGGGAGTGATGGCACAATTTTGGTGTTACTAAATCAGCTAAAAATTTGGGAGGGTTTTTGAGATATTGGGGTTAAAGAGGGGTAAAAAAATAAAAATGAGACTATTAGGTCAAGTTGTACGTCAAATGAAAGGTCTTCATTAGTACATTTAGACTACGTTTTTATTTTGAGTAAAATTCTTATAGTTTTTAGGTTATTAGCCATGATAAAAACTGAACTTTGACAAAATTCACAGAGTACCTACACCATTCACCACACAGCTCTAATTTAGTATTCTTGTAGCTTAAATGACGCAAATATAGGCTGGTCCAGAATGGCTGGCTAGGTCTGAAGTCCAGAATAACTGCAATTTATACCCCAAAAAAGATAATCACATTACATGAACTCCCGTTACCTGTAATTTGAATGTAACTGTAGGTCAAGTTAGGTCGTTATTTATTTCGTAACACTATATTGATAGTCAAAGATTACAAATAATATTTTTTTATAGTCGAAGACTCGCGAGATCTAAGTTCGGGGCGAACCACTAGTTATATAATTCTTTATATTAAATCTCGGCCAATCTTCCATCCAACCAAAGTTTTTTTTAAAGAGATCACTTTTTAGCGATAAGACTTGTTTATATGTTGTTGTTGTGTATTTTGCATCAATCGCAACATATGAAAAGAACTTATTAAAGTATTAGCTTCCGCCAGCGGCTTCGCACGCGCTTTTGTCTACAAAAAGTAGCTTAATTGGTAATCTTGGTTATAATCTACGTACTACCACATTTCCTCCAGTTTATGTGTATTAGTATAATCAATAGGTATATTTTATTTTGTGGGTTCTGTTTATGTCTTTAGGTACTCTTATACCGCCGTCTTTTGATTTTGTTATCTTGTTCATCCAAAGGTTGCCTGAAAGAGATCGCTTTTAGCGATAAGACCGCCCATTGTACCTTTATTTATTGTTTATTTCCATTATTACTGTATTTTTGTTTGGTGTGCAATCAAGAGTATTACATTCATTCATTCATTCCTAGAAATCGGTTCTGCCGTTACGACGTGATTGAGTAACAAATAAAATAAAATCCGAACTGTAGCATTTATAATATTAGTGTGATTATGGTAAGTTGAAAAACAAACAACTGAGTGTTATTAATAGATATTTAAGCACATTACTTACAGTTATTGAAAATATAACTCAAGCAGGGCCACTAAAAGGCAACGAAACTAAATTTTCGCAACATCAACACTCATAAACATACTTCAACGAATAATAAAATAAATACGTGCCAAAGTTTCCCCTTTTAGGTTCTTTGTGTGTAAATTATATTCGCCCAGGGGCTCGAAATGGAGACATATACCACTATTGGGACTCCAGAGTTATTGTACTTATACATGACCATTGCCGAGGTCCATTCATATTTTACGGTTACATACTATGTGTTATTGAATAGGGGCATGCGGACGCAATTTTTATGGAACATTCTTCGATACAATCTATTAGGGGCTCTTCGAAAGAAAAATTACAAGTTCATGACATAGGTTTTTCTTCGGTCTGCTGGGGCGGGTGATGAATATGAGTGGCTTTGGATTGTTGTAGTATATGTTGTATGAAAGGTTGCCTAATGGAATTTCTACGTGAGATTTTTACAACAAAACTTGACTCCCGGTTTTACTTCTATTTATGAGTTTTAGGTGTTTTATGACTTAGTTTATAATATTAACTACTTACGCCAAAAAGATCCTCTTATTTTTTGACTTCCGGTTGACTTTATTTTAAAAAACATTATAATGTATATTTTTTATACGGAGGATTTATCTTTAAATAGTATTTTTATTTATAGTGTTATACACATGCGGAAAATTCCAAGATTTTTAAAACCATCTCAAAAATTTCAAGCCTAGACGGGACTTGAACCCGCGACCTTCCTCTTGATACGAGGACGCACTAACCATCTGTGCAACCAGGCAATTCACGCCTAGGTCGAAATTAGTGAGATGATTCAGATTTTTTTTTTAAATCTTGGGATTTATCTTTGCCCAGCTCTGGATCAGAATAAAAATTAAACAAAAACAATATTAGTAATTTAACTCACATTAAACCCTAATATTTTGCTTTATAATATTTTACACCGTTATTATTAACTCACCTTAATTAGGAATCTGATAAATCTGTTGAGCATTATATATATAATTAAATGAAGATGTAAAAATTTTGTTATCAAACAATTTTGACTTATTATGTGGCTATAGTTACCCATAAATGGCTCAGCAATCCTTTATTGGGAAGGTCCAAAAATACTAGCCGTTATTACCACAAGACCGAACGAAATGGAAGATAGGGAGGCCTTTTAGTAATTCAGTTGCTATCACCCGCCTGTCGTTCGGCCAGGCCATCCCTTTCATACCTACAGTGCATATCTTGCGTTTGTAAGGGACGGCATGAACCGGCAACAGCGACAGCGACCGGCTTCCGTATAAGGCTTCCGGTCTATAAAGAAATAATAATAATCCTACATGTTTGACCCAGTGTCTTGTAATTCTACGTAATGGTACACAAGGTACTACTAAAAACACTAGGTCCGAGTTTCTGCTTAAATATGTAGTTTCTCCATAACTCTATGTTACATTAAAACTAAGCTCGTTAGCTCGGTGTGAATTAATGCCCCTCATAAAGCTTTCGGGACAATGTTGCTCCTTTTTTATTTCTCGTGGATCTTTAGGAAGTAATCGACTAATAACTATGCTTTTAGTTGGTTAGAGAGAGCCGTGTTGGCCTAGTAGGTTTCTGGACTTGCACTAGTCCTAAGCACTGACAACGGCTGCAACATTCACTCAGTACTGTTGCTTACCAACAGCTGCTTTATAAATCACTGTACAAATTCTAGTTCATTACCATCATCATCATTTTATCAGTCCTAGGTAGGGTTGCCAACCCTACTATATAATAAATAAAATAAATAAATAGCCAGCGCTATCTAACTCTAAACTAACCTTATCTTGTACTTTGGGAACCAGTTATCTGATAGAATATATTTATAATTTTAATTTTTGTAAATTATATTATATAGACTTATATTATATTATTTTAATATATATTATATTATATAAAAAAACATCCAGACCCGGAACAAATATCTGTAGATCATGCAAACATTTGTTCCGCGGCGGGAATCGAACCCGCTACCTATATCTTATGTCTTATTTTTCATCATTCGCTTAATATGCTATCAGCAAAATATATTATTTGCTAAACAAAATTTCCTGCGCATAATCCTTGTATCTTCAAACAACCGTCGTACAGCTAACCTAAGCCGCTAAAAAGCACAGCACTCTCAAGCTTAGAACGTAAGCAGGCTGTAATGCAATGTCACGGCCGGAATAACCAGTGTGGCAAGTTGCTAACTACCCACATAAATATCTCCGGAGAAACTGACTGAGTTGAATCGAAAGCCGCAATGGAATGAACAACCTTAATTACTTATGAAGGGCTTGCACATAGAGTAATAATGTGGTGATCCTATAAACTCACCATATATATTACTCATATAATCACTCATATATATCACTCATATATATTACTATTACCGAGGTAAGTACCTAGGTATGAACAAAATTGTTGTTAGAAAGTATAGCATAAAAGAATAAAACCGGCCAAGTGCGAGTCAGACTCGCGCACGAAGGGTTCCGTACCATTATCTATAAAAACGGCAAAACGTTTGTTGTATGGGAGCCTCGCAGTAAATATTAATTCTTTTTTATTTTATTTATTTATTTCTAAAGTGAATAATATAACTCTACATTCTGTGAATATTTCAAGCGTTTACCTATTGCCGTTATCAACATCAAGCAAAAACGAGTAAAAAAATCACGTTTGTCGTATGGGAGCCCCCTTAAATATTTATTTGATTCTGTTTTTAGTATTTGTTGTTATATCGGCAACAGAAATACATCATATGTGAAAATGTCAACTGTCTAACTATCACGGTTCATGAGATACAGCCCTATGACAGACGGACAGACAGACAGACAGACAGCAGAGTCTTAGTAATAGGGTCCCGTTTGACCCTTTGGGTAAGGAGCCCTAAAAATAAAGTATTTGTTATTTGATAAAAGAAAGCTTTCGACAACTATCTCACTGGATGTCAAGTGATGGTGTGGTCAACAAAACAAAAAATCTAATGTCTAGAGTAAGTATGTACGCAGTGGTACAGTGACATCAAGGGAATATTTGTTAGTATCATAAAAATGTTTATGATACTAACAAATATTCACTTGATGTCACTGTCCACTGCGTACATACTTACTCTAGACTATAGATTTTTTATTAAACAAAATGTTTTCGGGTAATTATTAACACCCCGATACGGAGCCACATACACACACATAGAATAGAAACTACATCACATAGCCACATCACATAGAAAATCAATGATTTTCTTTAAATAAATATGTGGAAAAAAATCGGTTAATCAGGTGCATAATTCAATTATCAATCATCACAATCAGAAAATTATTTCTAAGGCAAAAAATAAATGATTTTCAAGCGTGCTGCTTGCTTATAATGTTCTGAAATATGCATTCCAGAAAACCCTCAAACAATTTTCTCGTGAGGAATATATAATTTTCAATAGGATTCTTACATATTTATCGAATGTTCAGATAATTTTGCCGAATACTTAAGCAAGGCACATGAAAATCGAATTCTTTGATATTTAGTTTGAAAGGTAGCAGGTAAGGTCAGAAGAAAAAAAACGGGCAAGTGCGAGTCGGACATGGCACGAAGGGTTCCGTACCATTATCTATAAAAACGGCAATAATTCATGTAAGTTGTATGGGAGCTCCCCTTAAATAATGGTTTTATTTTAATTTAAATGTTTTATTTTTAAAGTGAATATATAACTAAATATTCTATGAATATTTCAAGTGTCTGCCGTTATCAATAATGAGCAAAAACGAGCAAAAAAATCACGTTTGTTGTTTGGTAGCCCCCCTTAAATGTTTATTTTATTCTGTTTTTTGTATTTGTGGTTATAGCGGCAATAGAAATACATCATTTGTGAAAATTTCAACGGTCATGAGATACAGCCTGGTGATAGACAGACAGACAGACAGCGGAGTCTTAGTAATAGGGTCTAGTTTTACCCTTTGGGTACGGAACCCTAATTAAAGTATAAACCATAGATATTTTAACTTTTGTGTTTAGTGTTATAGCCTGTATAAATTGAAATTTAGTCATCATCATCATTTAAACATCAAGATCTTGTACCTATACTTACCACGTAATCCAGATCCACAAACAAAGATTAATGATTTATAAATAGAGTAATAAAGTTTCTTACAAATTTCTGCAGCTACTCAAAATAAATATTAACCTACTTGTGTAAGAGAGACGGCAAGAACAATAACAATATTTAAGTCTTCTCTTACACATACCGGCACATAGTTTGCTTATCTCGTATTAGCTCTGTCAATGTTTACGTCTGACGTTTCTCCACAAGCTTAGCAACTTAGGTGTAGTGTCAACAACCTGACAGGCCTTAGCGTCTTCCCAGACGGTCCTGGCGATACGCGGAGATGCGCGACTAATCCTTACCACACAATGAAATGTCTGTACCAGAATACACAAATTCAGAATCGTTAAATTTTGTTCTATATCTACAATCGCGAGTTTTATCATTATTATAAATACGGAATTGATCACGTACCGTCTTATCCGTGTTTCGACCAACACGGTGTTTTGGAGCGGATCGCACTCACCCTGATGAAGGTTCACGAATTGAACCGAAACATTGTCGATCGAAACACCGATAAGACGGTAAGTGATAAATAAATAAATAAATAACAATAAATATTGCTGGACATTTCACACAGCGCTATCTAGCCCCAAACTAGCAGAGCTTGTATTATGGAAACCGGATAACCGATAGAGTACTTATTTAATTTTTTTTTGTAAATACATACTTATAATAAATAAGGAAACAAATAAAACTCGGAACAAATATTTGTAGATCATCCAAACATTTGTTCCGCGGCGGGAATTGAACCCGCTACCTCCTGCGTCTCAGCCGGCTATTCGCCCACTGCACCACGGAGGTCGTCAAAAAATAATATATGATAAATCCCGTATTTATAATAATGGTTGAAATCAATCACGAAAGTTTTCTAAGTAAAATCGTGAGTTTTGTGTTTGATGAACACAGTTAGCTTCGACATATCACAGAAAATAAGAACCTACAGATAATATTTTGAACAGAGTGGCTTATATGATCTCGTAAATTATAAAAATCTGAAGCTAAAGTTCCGAATCATGTGGTGGATAGATGAGTGTATAAAAAGATAAAATAGGACAAGTATGATTCGTTCTACACGAAGCAAAAGGCCCGTGGCTTTGTCAGCATGGAATAAATACTTTTGCATACTGGTTGGTTTCTACCAAAAGGTAACACGTCAAAAGTCGTTCCACTTATTACCATAAACATCATTATGGCTTTTTTTTATTTGCCAAGCGCTTGAAAACTACATCATCTGGTGGTAAGTGGTGGTGTGATCGATGATGGAGCACGCTTGCCTAAAAAGAACCTATTCACTCCGGACTTGAAGACGCCGAGATAATACTGGTTCGGAAAAACATACGCCGGAAGTGAGTTGCACTCCTTACTTATGCGAACAATAAAAGTTGAAGCAAATCGTTTGGTATGGCAAGGTGGTATGCCGACCAAGTATGGGTGGTACTTTTCGGTGCATCTGCTTGTCCAGGGGTGGACGGGAGAAGGAGGGATAAGGTCATGAAGATCTTGCGCACATTCTATAAAAAACTGAAAGACTGGCTACTCGGCGCCTGTGCTCTAGACTTTGTAAATTGGCTTCCACTTGGGAGTCATCAAGACGACGACGTCATCGAGACGACCTCCGTGGCGCAGTGGGCGAATAGCCGGCTGAGACGCAGAAGGTAGCGGGTTCGATTCCCGCCGCGGAACAAATGTTTGCATGATCTACAGATATTTGTTCCGGGTCTGGTTGTTTTTCTATAAATTATAAGTATGTATTTACAAAAAAAAGTATATAAGTATTCTATCAGTTATCTGGTTCCCATAATACAAGCTCTGCTTAGTGAATTGTTCAGCAATGTTTATTAATATTATTATTTATCATCAATGAGTCTAGCAGCACGTCGCTCAATCGAATCAAGGGCTTCAAGCTGATACTTGCCCGAGTCATCCCAGAGATCGCAGTAGTACTCCATATATGAGCGGACTTGTGCTTTGTAAAGACTGAGTAGTTGTCCCGGTGAGAAGTACCGAGTAAGAAGCTTATACGGGCGCAACAGTTATGACCAACCACACTTTCTGCAAGTAAATGTCACTGTAATTGGCAAGGGAAACGCGTGTCATATGTGTCTTAAAGTGCTCTAAAATTCTAATACCAATACACATTTGAGAGGCCTCGATTAGGTAATCTGATACCTCACTTGGATAAGCCCATTCTCTACAACCTCATCTGAGTTGATACAGTGAACTTAGTGAACGAGATATAAAATTAGATTTTAAAAGATCAACCAGAGTTTAGCCGATATACGAGATTATAAAACTCGTAGATTTTTAGACAAGTTTTGAAGCCGAAAGTGCCTCAATGCTTGTATACAAAGGTGGTCTGAAAAGTTCTATATTGTACTTGTTTTGGAGTAAAACGATTTGACACTCGGTTAATTAATAACAAAAGCTATCTAACTTGTGGTTGTCTAAAGGTACTTTTTAACCATTGAAATTTTGGCGGCCTAAATTTCCACTAATAAAATAGACATCGCGATCTCGCGATTAATACTTATTAATTAATAGCGATCGCGAACATGCGCGATACCACGCGGATCGCGATAATCGTGTTTCCTTTGCAGAGTTCGTCTTTATGTGTGCAGCAATACGGTTCAATATTACACGAACTAATATTTCAATTCTCGTCTTACACATACTCGCCAAATCTACTGTAGATCCGCTAGGAGAGAATTGAAATTTTGCCATTCTTACAAATTTAAATTCATCCAATCCTTTCCTCGCCTCGCCGCCGCTAGTGGAAAAGCGCCTATAAAGCACGTTTATGGAGACGCGGCAAGTAGTGGCAAGTAGTAGCGTCGCAACAGCACCTTTCCTTGCAGAGACGCGTGCGCCGCCCCCGCGCCGACGCTGAGATACGCGCTGCATGCGGCCACGTGCTTCGCCGCCGTTGATATGAAGCATTGCTTTCTCCGCCGCGAGCAATGCTTCATATCACGCAAACGCTTCTACTTCACATGAACGTTC
This sequence comes from Philereme vetulata, assembly GCA_918857605.2. Classification (NCBI taxonomy): domain Eukaryota; kingdom Metazoa; phylum Arthropoda; class Insecta; order Lepidoptera; family Geometridae; genus Philereme; species Philereme vetulata. Next base: position 3,342,182 of record OU975449.1, on the reverse strand, counting down.
GCATACATGGCCTTGAGTTCGGTTGATAGCATAATGAGACGCGCCACGTGATGCGCAACGCACCGCATCTCTATCCGGTCTGACATCTTCCTTAGAATTTCACACATTACGACTGCTGCGTGCATGCTCACATCATGTACACGCCACGCACACGCATTCGTGTTGCACCGCCCTTATAATGCCCTGAGAGCGATTGACGACTAATATATACTAGGTATAATATTATAAAGAGGAAAGATTTGTTTGTTTGTATTGAATAGGCTCCGAAAGTCCTGGACCGATTTAAAAAAATCTATCACTATTGGGAAGCTACACTATCTCCGGGTGACACAGGCTACTTTTTACCCAACTGCGCTGAAGTAGGGTAATGTTTATATTGAAAAACTACGCGTGAGAAGCTGCGGATTTGTCAGCTAGTCAATTTATAAAAATGTCGCTGTGTTAATAAACATATTCGATGTCATAAAGGCGTCGTCGTCACCATCATGCCGTTATTACCGATACGTACTCGCAAACTAATATGTTATAGAAAATCCCGACATCAAAATTATAAATTGTGTTTCGTCTATGGCTTAAAACCACAGCTTATTCTTATTAGTCTGTATTCAATGATGACTTTTTTAGGGTTCCGTATCCAAAGGGGTAAAACGGTATCTTATTACTAAGGCTCCGCTGCCTGTCTGTCCGTCTGTCGCCAGGCTGTATCACCGTGATAGTTAAACAGTTGAAATTTTCAAAGATGATGTATTTCTGTGACCGCTATAACAACAAATATTAAAAACAGAATAAAATAATTATTTATGGGGGGTTCCCATACAAGAAACGTGATTTTTTTTGCTCGTTTTATCTCGATATTGATAACGGCAACAGGTAGACGCTTGAAATATTCATAGAATGTTATATATTCAATTTAAAAATAAATAATTAAATTAAAATAAAACAAATATTTAAGGGGGGCCCCCATACAATAAACGTGGTTTTTTGCCGTTTTTACAGATTGGTACGGAACCCTTCGTGGTTAAGTCCGACTCGCACTTGGCCGGTTTTATTTTATAAATACAGTGAGTATTATAGAGGAGTTGTTTAATCAAAAATTTAATTAAATTACCTGATATTATATAAGCTCTTGACTATTGGCTTTAAAATCAAAATTAATGTATTATATTTTAAAAATATATTATCCTTGTTGGATAATGTACGCGTATTATGAGTTTTATCGTTGTGTTTCTCGCTCTTTGTAAATCCCGACATAATAATGTGGAAGGCAAGAGTGTAGCCGTTAACTTCGTATTTGTACCTTGGTTTATCGGAGCTGGTAAGCTAATAATTCGCGTTCAGCGTATTATACCATAATGTTAGCTATTTGGAATTTGTTTTAACGTTTTGTGATACAATAATATTGAAATATGACAATAGATATTTATGAAATACTAGTGGCCTCGCCAAACTTCGTACCGCCTTGACATGCATATAACGCGGGCTGTCAATATACGTCACTCTGGTAGAATTGTCAATTGTTGTCCCCGGCCATCATTATGTATGAGAAAATGAATGACTTCCACAAATAATTCAATACCAAAATTAGCCAAATCGCTCCACCCGTTCTCGAGTTTTAGCGAGAACGAACAGCAATTCATTTTTATATATATATAGAAACGGGATAACTCCGACCGAAGCATCTGTTTCAAACGATATTCATTTTTTTTACATCCTCTTTGACGATATTTGCAGCATGCATTCTGTCGATTCTATGTCAAACGTCATAAGGTTACATTATAAAAGTGCTAAGGTTAGATTATAAATAATTTTATATGGAGGTTAAATTAAATTTTCTAATTTTGCGCACAATTTTCTTGATTTTTTCTTTCATAAGAACCTTCTCCTGACAATAAGAAATACAACAAAAAATAATATTAGCGAAATCGGTCCAGCCGTTCACGCGTGATGGCGTGACCAAGGGAAATAGGGATTCATTTATATATATATACATATAGTATATAGATTAATTCATGCGAAAATTTTACATAAATTGAATGCATTCAGTGACAGTGATATCATTATCAATACAACCCTGAAATTTTCTTACATATAGTTAGGTATGTGTATAATGCAAGAAAATATTTTTATATCTAGTTTCTGTCAGTTTTCCGAGAAATTTCACGCTTGTCTTTGTGAATTATGAACCACTCCCTCTTCCAGAAGAGGCTTGAATTGTCTCAGCGGTAAAAGCCATATCTATTTATTTTAAAAATTGTTTTTATTATATGTAATACCTCTAGGTTTTTTTACTTATGACTTACTTTTATTAGCTGACCAATCCGTAGCTTCGCACGCGTAGTTTTTCAATAAAAACATTACCCACCTTTGCGCAGTTGGATAAAAAATAGCTTATGTTACTCAAGGTGCATCTTTCCAATGATGAAAGAATTTTTGAAATCGGACCAGTAGTTTTTGAGTTTATTCATTACAAACATACACACAAAAATACTATCTTTTCTCTTTATAATATTAGTATAGATTTGTTGCTATTAGATAGATAGATGGATATACTCTTTATTGTTCACCAAACAAAATTAATTGTACAAAGAAATACAAGTACAATATACTATGGGCGGTCTTATCGCTAAAAGCTCTAATATTGCAACAACATTTCAATTACTTACTAATGATTTTAAAAACATTATTAATTTGTACTCGGTCTACATTGCATTAAGCAATGGTGGCGATTCTTTTGTTCACACTAACTAAAATTGTGTAAAATACGAACGATCTTATTTTGTTTACGCTAAAGATCAAATTAGAATGACATTTAAAGTGACATTTCTAAAATTAAGTATTTTTTACTAACACTGCGTGTTTTTGGGCTAGTCTTAGTAAGCAATCAAATTAATAAAAATGACGCCAGCTTAGTAAAAATGACCTAATTTTAGAAATGTCACTTTAAATATCATTCTAATTTGATCTTTAGCGTAAACAAAATAAGACGGTTCGTCTTTTACATAATTTTAGTTAGTCAGCGTAAACAACAGAATCGCCACCATTACCTAACTAATTAAATTTTGTTTTTAAATTTATGTCTAGCAACTCATTTTCGATTCTGATTCGTCAATTTCAATAAATTTCATCATTCAATTAAACCCTAGGAATAATGGGAACACTTAGTTTCCCCGTGGTTTAACAAGAGGTGTGTAAAACTAAAACAAACATAAGTCTTTATGTGTACTATTTACCCCATAAGCTAATAAGTAAACTTGAAAACTCAGTTACATTCCATAGCTACACCAAAATAATTGATCGAGCGAAGATGTCTAAATCAACTTGGGCAAATCGGCATTGTATGTATGTATGTTTGTTTGTCCGAGGATAACTTACGTAGCGTTGACCCGATCACAGTGATGGCACAATTTTGGTGTGACTAAATGAGCTAAAACTGGGGGGTTGTTGAGATGTTCAAGAGGGGTAAAAAAACCAAAATGGGACTATACGGTCAAATGGCATGTCTAATAAAATGTCTTTATTTGTTTATTTTGACTCCATTTTTATTTATAGTTTTAACTTTGCAGTTTTTAGTTATTCGCCATAATAAAAACTGAACTTTGACATAATTCACAGGGTACACCAGTGACCCCACAGTAGTGAAATTAGGTATGCGTGTACTGTGTGTATTTAGTAACACAATATACAATAGGCAAAAGGTTGAAATTCAGAATAACTGCAATTTACACCCCAAAAAAGTATAACCATTTTATATAAACTCCCTTTACCTGTAGTTTGAATGAAAATTTAGTTCAAGTTTAATGGTTTGGCATTTCGTGGCACTATTTTAAGAGTCAAATATTAAGGTCGGCTTGCGCAACGATCCCTAAACGTATGTAGAGACTAAACATGTTTAAATTTAACGTATTTGTATGATTTGACAACTCCTTAAATCTTATCTAGCCACTAAAAATGTTTAGACATCGTTGCGAGTCGCCCTAAGAATATTTATATTTTGGTTTTGGGAGCCGCGCGAGATCTCAGTTCGGGGCGAACCTCTAGTAAGGTGTATTATAAAATTACCTACTTTTAAACAAACTATAAAAATTGTTCTGTTAACCTTATTCGACAACATTCATAAATACATTTTTATAAATAGAAAAATGGTAGCAAAGTATAATATAAGTATACATTGGTATCTATAGTAAGTGTTAAAATAACGCAATGTAATACAGGTGATATGTATTAGCCAAAATACAAAACAGAATAATTTGTATTTTTATGTAAAGTGGTAGAACTAACCAATATCATAACTTTTAAGTTTTCTTAATAGCATGTGTACCCCTAAAATAGTGGCATAAAAATGACATCATACAGTTCTATGATGTCATTTAGTGATATATAATTCAATTTACGGATGTTGTGTATTCAGTAACCCAAAAACAGAAAACAAAAGGTTCAAATGCTGAAAGATGTTGACGTGACGTGTGCACAGAATCAGACAGCAAAGCTATCATTTGTAAAGCTCAGCTACGACTCGCATCCGTATCCGCTTGTTGACGACTCTGCAAGGGAAAACGTGTTTATTACCATTTATAAATGTGAAGTGGTGAATTTATTTATGGTGCTGATTGTGGCTTTGAGTTTGTGCTTTGCTTTTTGGAATTGTACAAAACTTTGGTAGGTATTTGAAAAATACATTTATTTTAACAGCTGAAAGACCGATGGTATGTTATTAAAAATAGTTATATTTTACATATAATAATTCAATATACGACTGCTATTTATCTAAACATCCCATCTCAAGATATTAATGCCATAAGTTTGCAGAATGGCAACATATAACAGCTTCTAGGCATTGATGTTGTGTAGGTATGTTGTCATTATTTCTAAGATATAGGTAACTGCAAAATATAAGACTCCGTATCCAGCTGAACAGAGCAGAGATTGCGTGTTGATTTGATTTCAAATCAATTTTATTGGTTCGTTTTAAACATATTTCTTCTCCGCTTTCTCGGAAAAATCACACTTCGATTGGAGTCCTCCAAAAAGGCATCGAATATATTCATTGAGAAAACTCTACATATTGAATTATTAAAAAGTAGCTATATGAATCAATGTACGATAAAAAGCTCGATTCAATATAACCGCGTTTCCGCATGAGCTAGCCGAATATTGCATTTCACCGAATGACGTGTCAACTACGATTTAAATAACTTAGTGGGCTTCAGACCGACGGGGCGTATTGATTTAAAGTATTTCCGGCGAGCAGAACTTTTGGATGCTTCTCTGACTAATTTACTGCGAGGTAATATAAACTTTACCTCTCCACTGTGAAGTGAGTTTCTCCTGTAAGGTATTTAAAGGTAAATCTTCCCAGTTTGGTTGTAGAAGCGAATAGTGAGGTAGACGCTTTTAAACGAACTGTATTAATGACGAACCGGAATGATAGCTATCAAATAATAATTATAAAATCATCATTAATCTGCAATTAAAGTAGAAAACTAGGGCTAGTAGCATCAAATAATAAGGACATTATTTCTTTTGTAGCAGCGAGTTGCGGAGAAAAGTGGGAAGTTATATATGATCTTGGCTACTTGACAAGCCGGGATGCATTGAAGCGGTCGTAAGGAAAGAGCAAATGATACTATATATTCGTTTTTTTAATATAGAGGTCACCGTTTTTAAGAAACTACAGCCTTAAGAAATACTTCTTTGTCAGCCGTATTTTATTTATACTTAATAATAAAAGCCAGTGCATTTTGATAAAAGTTTATGCATTGGTAATAATTCTAGTAGATTTTTAAAAATAACGTTTTCGAACAATGGCAGGGCCGGATTATCCATAAGGCGGATTAGGCAACTGCCTAGGGGCCCCGCACCGACTAGGGGCCCACGGGGGCCTAGTCGATGTGGGCCATGCACCAAGAAAAAAAACGTCTCATCGTGACACTCCCCATTATTTACATTCTTAAAGGTCAACTTCCAAGATGTTTAAAACTATTTTGTATCTAGAAAAAGTTAGAAGAGTTACTATTTACACATAATGTATGTACTTCACGAAAAGTATTTTATTTCTGTTAAATTTAAAATAACCGCGTCACGTTCTCTTTCCTACTCCATCATGTGACCTGGATCATTACACTTATCTATAACTATAATCTATTCTTTATGATCATTTCAATGAAAGCAAAAAGCAGTCGATCTGATCGACTTGACTTTTGCAATAGAAAAAATATATTTTAAAAAGTAAGAAAAGGGCAAAAGAAAGGGGCCCCGAGAATTGCATTGTCTAGGACAGAGGTTCCCAATTTTATTTGGCCATGGAACCTTAATTGATCATACTTTTTTTGGCGGAACCCTAGCTGGCTATTTTGATAACTAATGTGTTCACCTTGTAGTTTGAATATATTCATTCGGCTCGAAGAATGAACAAATTATAAATGAAAATAATTATTATAAGTATTGCAAATAATTTATTGTAACAAAGAAATACAATGTACCTAGGTAATAATTTATTGTAAAGAATGAAATTTTTTCACATTATTTCTTATAATAGCCGTAAAATTATGCTTTATGTCTGACAATTGAACGCAAACCAATCTCGCATCGGTAAGTCTTCACAAACTTAGTGAGAACTAGGACAGCTTTCTCAACGATTGCCAGGTATTCATGTTTAAGTACAATTCAACTATATCTCTCGGACAGACCGCGGAACCCCTGTGACCCATCCACGGAACCCCAGGGTTCCGCGGACCACCTTTTAGGAATCACTGGTCTAGGGGCCCCGATATGGTTAATTCGGCCCTGAACAACAGTTATATATTGATACTTTAAGATTTCATTAGCCTAAAACAAGCCTCCGTCGATAAAATGCAGCACTCAATCTATAGAAAGCATAATAAAATAAAGAAAAAAATGCTGTAGAAATATATGAGAGGAAAATGAATACAACGTCGTAAGAAAAACACCCAAGCGAGAATTATTGGAAGTATTCAAAAACACATCAGAAGTTCCGTTGTGGGAAAATTATCGTCATGTCTCGCCCCGTCGGCGTCGCTCGTTTGAACAGTTCAAATCTGTGCTGCGTTCGTATGTATACAATCAGATTTTCCATGATTTTCTCGTACTTTCGTCAGTTGTCAATCTGGCACGCGTGAATGGACACGCTCCCTCGAATCGGTACCGATCGAATTTACCCCAAAACGGATGCGATGCTCTAAAAACTCCTTAAATCTTCACCAAATTTAATATTTGGAAAACTCTGATGCCAGCTTTAAATAATAACGCAATTTATTTCCTTCCTTTTCGGCAGTGAATTAATTTTATGATCTTTGTTAAAGTATACTTAATTATTATTGCCAGGCATTGGTTGTAGGTCACATGGGATTTAATAAACATTTAACATACTATAGCTTTTAGTGAGAGATTACTGCAATCACAATAAATGCTTCCGGATAAAACGAATTCCCAGTCGATTGGAAATTTTTGATTGTCCATTGGACCTAGCTTTTCCTAGACCTAGACTATTCGGTAAAATAATGTGCGGCAAAAATGACTCTAGCACTACTACAAAGGCTACAAATGCGTTGTTTTAAAATACATAAGAATATACATTCAAAGTATCATAACGATAAAGTATAAACAATTTTTCTTAAACTCTCTAAACTCCACATATCTAGGCTTCTGGTTTTTTAAATTTTGAATATTATCTTGTTTTTTCAAACCGCACTGTATGGTAAATAAATAAAGCAGTAAAATGTTGCTTATATTTTAGCAAACTGTACATCTATCGAGTTTATACGTAATGAACTCACCTGAGTCTATTGATAAAATATTTTATGCATCGTTTTTAAATTTTTTGAGAGCAATTTGCTGTTTGCATTAAAAGAAGTTGCAAACATTCGTGGAAATATTACCTACATTTAATGAATAAAATTCGACGTTATGGTAGAATTAATTTTGAACATACAGTTACCCGTGGTTAATTCAAATGAAAAAATAAAACAACGGTACGCAAAACATACTATGATTTTAAACAAGATATCTGGCCTAGCTATTCTGTCACGTCACGTTTAGTTTATATTCACAAAACGCCACAACCTACTGTAGCGTGATACTTCAACACTAAGTTACAAGTTGCTATGTTATACTTGTAAAATAATTAGACAGAAGAGTAAAGCCCGTCACAGACTTAGCTATAATATATATTAATATTTTTATAGCTAGGCATATTACTATACATTTTCTATACTAATGTTCGAGTGACCGCACACTCAGCTATAATATATTTATGTGGCGTCACTAAGCTGTACCGTAATATAAATTATTACATATTAGTATAGCAAGATATATTCTGACATATTTTGAATGTACAGCGTGTTCCTGATCCCCCCCCCCCCCCTCCCCCCTCAAATTCGCCACGAGTTTGTTTATTCTTTATATGTGATTCGATCCATTTTGTTTTAGTTTTTGTGCCTGACAGGGCAACTAACATATCGAAAGCAGCGGCGGAATTGTCTTCTGAAGAACTGTCTATTAAGTCCATTAACAATGTACTTGTTGAATTCATAATTACTGTTGGTATTTTGAAATAAGAACACTCGGACGACCATCATAAAAATAAAGGCAAAATATATATTTCTCAGTGTGTGGTAGCTTGCTATAATATATATTAGTACGGTATATTAATATATATTATAGATAAGTCTGTGACGGGCTTAAAGATCAAGAATTGCATCATTTGTAATAGTTATAATGAGTACTTTTCCGATATCAATCTAAAGAAGAACTATCTAATAATAATGCCGGCGATTCCAATTAAAACGCGCAAACAGTTTGAAATGGCATAAATTCTAAATATTGTAGACAAATATTGGTTTCTTCATTAACTGTCTTTGTTTGTTCTCAGTTCTGTTGCGGCTGTGTCAATGTTGTACTTAGTATTGTGGTAGAGACGTATAGACGACAAGCTTATCTGATACTATGACGGATCACCAACATTGATGCATAATCCATTAGGTTAAATTTTTAACAATAAGGAATTGTTTTTCTATGTGAGCTTTTATTTAACTTGCGTTGTGTAAACAGATTTAATTCTAGTTTCCATAATCCAATGGACCGTAAACTTTACATAATTTTTTTTTAATGATTAACCTTTATTAACTACAAAAGTATAAAATAACTGACTCATGATTGCTGGCCGTCGATGGGTCAGACAGCACCGGATCATGGTGAAACTTTGGAAGGCTGGTAACAGGTTATCATTTTATATTTATAAAGCCTTTCTTGATTACTAGTGAGTACTCTAACTTACAAGTAGCCCACGACCACGGCTATCGCAACATAGTTGAAACGTCGGGATGATAAATAAAAAGATAAATACGCGATAAATGCCCGTTTAATATAAGTAATTAATCGAGCGAAGCGAGATCTCTAAATCAACTTGGGCAAATCAGCGTTGTATGTATGTATGTTTGTTTGTCCAAGGATAACTTTCGAATCGTTGATCCGATCATCGTGAAATTTAATACATATATAGGTAGTAATGACGCAATTTTGGAGTGACTAAATGAGCTAAAAATGTTGGGGGGTAGTTGAGATATTGGGGTTCAAGAGGGGTAAAGAAAATGAGACTAACTGGTCAAATGGGACGTCAAATGATAGGTATTTATTAGTACATTTAGACTCTGTTTTAATTTTTCGTAAACTCTTTATAGTTTTTGAGTTATTAGTCATAATAAAAACTGAACTTTGACAAAATTCACAGGGTAGGTACACAAGTGACCCCACAGTGCTGAAATTTGGTATGCATGTAGCTTTAGTAACACAAATATAGGCAAAAGTCTGAAATTCAAAATAATTGTAATTTGTACTACAAAAAAATAATCATATTACATGAACTCCTGTTACCTGAAATTTGAATGAAACTGTAGGTCAAGTAATATGGTTAGTCACTATTTTATTAGTCAAAAATTATGGTCGGCTTGCACAACGATCCCTAAACGTATTCTTCTATACATGTTTAAATTTTACGTATTTGTATGATTTGACAACTCCTTAAATCATAATAGCCACTAAATTCGTTTAGGCATCGTTGCGCGAGTCGCCCTAAAAATATTTTTTTTTGTTTTGTGATACTCGCGAGATTTCAGTTCGAGGTAACCACTAATTATGTATGTAAAAAAATCCAAAGCCTTTCTTTCTATGGTTTTTATAGTAAGTTTAACATACATCCATAGGTGTATACAGTGAAGCTTTCTAAAGATACCTATTATATGGTTCTGCGTACGATTTCATTCCAGTTAAAATATGCAGCAACTGCCTTTTTACGCGAAGTCAAGTCTACTCGGCTTTATCCGCGTTCTATTCATCGAATTCCCCAGATCGCATTATTATAGTGGTGGGTAACTCGTGGCAATATGCAGCGGCTTCGTACGTCTCAATATCGTGAAGTGAACAACGAAGAATCCGCTACTGGGAGATCTCGAACGGGGTTTCAATACTTTTTTAGAATACAACTGGCTAACCAAATATAATTATTACTAGTTGTAAGTTTTAGTTTAAACTTATTTATGCTTCATCATATCAGCCGTAGGACGTTCACTGCTGGACAAAGGCCTCTCTCATTGATCTCCAAGAACTGCGGTTGGAAGCGGCCTGCATCCAACGCCGACCTGCGGTTCTTACCAAGTCGTCTGCCCATCTTGTAGGTGGACGTTCTACGCTACGCTTGCCGGTCCGTGGCCTCCATTCGAGAACTTTCCGGCCCCAGCGGCCATATGTTCTGCGCGCTATATGGCCTGCCCATTGCCACTTCAACGTGCTAATCCGTCGGGCTATGTCGGTGACTTGAGTTCTCCTACGTATCTCCTCATTTCTTATTTGATCCCGTAGAGAAACCCCGAGCATAGCCCTCTCCATAGTTCGTTGAGCGACTCTGAGCTTATTCATAAGGCCAATATTGAAGGACCACGTCTCGGTTACATATGTCATCACTGGTAACACACTGATTGAAGACTTTCGTCTTAAGGCACTGAGGTATGTTGGACGAAAAGACGTTGCGTTTTTTTTGCTTATTTTTGCTTTTATTATTTATGCTTACTTATAACTTAAACCTACCTATGTATCATAAATCATAAATATCTTTATTTGGAACACAAACAATGGTATAAATGATGTGATAAACGATGACATCTGCAGAAGTATTAAACAACGCAGACATCAACGCCTTCCTCAGGGAAATATAACAGTAGGTCCCAATCAAGGTACATTAGTTACACATACAATATGTATGTATATATTAATGAGTCTGTGCATGTAAGTGTGTGTGTGTGTGTATGCGCGAGGGTGTATTTGGGGGTGCGTGCGTGTCTGTAAGTATGTGTTTATATGTGTGTGCTAGGCTACTTAAAGACAACCATGAGTTCTTTCGTTTCATTGTAGGACAGTGATTGGAGCCATTCCAGGCATTTAATTTTGCATATAAATAAAGGGAGAGGATATATATTTAGGTGTATATTTAATCTATTATAAAATAGCAACAACGCACAATAAAAGTGTTAAAAACTACTTTTTGTCGGTGATAGAAAACCGTAGTAGCACAGATTCTTGCTAAACTCTGCCACAAAATAGATAGTCTTACTAATCTCAAATTAAATATTAACATAAACAATAGAAAACGGATCAAACGGGCGACGCAGCCGTGGTAGGCCCAGAAAAAGATGGAGAGAAACCTGGATGCATTCAAACCAGATTGGTCAGAATTGGCTATGGACCTCAATGGATGGAGAGGAGATGGTGAGACCTTTGCCCAACTGTGGGATAAAGCAGGTTAAATAAACAAAAATGTTTTAAAGAACAGAGGTTTTCCGAGTATTCGTAGTAAGATCTCAGACGTGTAGGTTGCAGTGTCGTCCCGCGACACCCGCGCGCTATCTCGAGTGGATTTCATTGTTTTCTAATGGCCCATCGCTCCGATACGAACGTAGAATAATATTTCTCTGGTTCTTTATCAGCCGGGGATTTTTCTTTTATTTTGATACATGGAGCTGATGAAAATTTATCGTTGATAATTTGCGGTGTGCTCTAATAAATTATAATGAACGGGGGAGGTCAATTAAAATTTATCATTTTAAGTGTATTTAATATGCTTTGTTGGGTTTAACTGAACTATTGATGCGTTCATTTGATTAGCATCTGGTTTAATTTTGGTGTGATGTCACGTATTAAAAATTGGATGGCCCCAATAGAAGAGATAATAAGTAACCATCAAGAATCCTATTGAATAATTAAATAGAAAATATGGCGATTAAAAAATAAGGCGATATGTAAAAAAATTTGAGCCGCCAAGTAACTGTCGTGTTCAATAACGAATTGTGGTACTGATTTCATATTTAATCAATATTAACTTGATGATTTAAACTACATAAATGAAAGTCAGAAGCAGAAGTGGTGATCCTTTTCACGATATAATTATATGTCAAAATCGGCTCTTCTAAAACACTAATATTGTTCATTCTCCGAATATAGAAAAGATTTAAAGATTTTTTTAAACAGTTATGTAGGTGATTATGGTACCTAAATTAATGGAAAAGCATTTTTTTTTTAATTTGTTGGTTCTCATGCAATTCGAGATTTTATCTTTTGTCGCTTACGCCATTTACTCCTGCGACAATGCGGCGCGACTATGATACATGTTTGTCTCGTTTTTCACCTAAGTAAATAAATAACACTGTCACTTTTTTGCATTTCCGGATGCTCCGACCAATCGTCAGCGAAATTAAATTCGTCTTATAACTGTGTTACAAACGCACGATTAACAAAAAACCTGCAAAACAAACTGAAAACAAGCTTGCATATTTCAATAATCGCAGGTGCATTTTGCAAATGCTAATAACTTTAGTGTCATCACACCACAAAGAATAATATTACGCACAAAATACAGCACGTTCGACAAGGAATTTGGGTCGCGAGCGCGGATTATCTAAACTATGAGATTATTTTACCATCAACTGATACTTCTTAATTATAAAGGTTCTATATTTTTGAAATGGTCTTTTAATTACTCATTTCAATATCTCATTCAGAAGGTTTTGATCTGTTTTTGTTTTTCCGTATTGGATTTCTTAAAACTTTATACAGCCTTTATCACTTTTGTGTTTCAGAAAATTTCACTTGACAAAACCCGTTTATCAGTTTAGCCTACAGGATGCGTGAAATTAATATACCTACATATATATAGACACCACATAAAACAAAGCAAAAATATGCTATGAATCCGATCAAAAAGCCTTTTAAAAGCGTCAAAGCTATCAACTTGTAGAGAATGAGATCGCAGAGAACTGTAAAAAAACGAATAGTTTTCATTTGTACGCTGCTTCCTCCAATTAGGTTTAGGCTGCGCTTTCGGGAATAATGCCGAGCCCCCAGAAAGTGGGACGAGTAGAGCGAACTATGAAAGGGAGATATCAAAAGACGTCCTCACTACATCTAGCTTTATTTCTATAAAGAAACTGTACGTAAAACAGGAAAATCTATAAATAAATACGCGAAGAGAAAATTGTGTACACCTTTTTAAGCTTATTGTGCGTACAGAGTAGTGTGAGATGCCATAGTTAAAGTTTTTATGGAGAAGGAGGGGAAAATCTTAAAACTAATCTACAGTAACTTAGATAAAAACAAAAAGGAAAGATTCGGCACAAGCGTCTCGCAAGTGAGCAGCTCAAATTAGGTTCATGCACACAAAATCGCTTCAGTCACAATCGTGTGCTGGTACTGCGGCGACTCGGCGCCGCAACTGACACTTGATTCTCTCTCGCTTGCACTAAATTCAAATTCGAATTCGTTTATTTACACTTAAATATAACTTTACAGAATTAATCTAATACGCTATATCTTAAATTACTACAAGAAAAAATACAAATTATAATATAGGTACATTTTCAAACTTACATATTAAACATAGTCTCTTCGCTCTTCCTCGCTCACCGAGTTGACACTCCACACACACGGGATGTAACTTACTTTATATTATAGACCTGTGCGTGAGATTATGGATGTAGTGCAGCAGGGCCTAGTATGATTATTATCAATGTAAGCGCGTACCGTATCTTCCCTTTTTGTGTTTATCTAAGTACAATAATTACCTATAAAATTAAAGTCTAATTTCAACCATTGTGCACTGGCATCTAGTAAATATACATTTACATTTTGTCAGTCTCCCCCAGGTTCCATAAATAAACATTTGAAAAATAAAATTATATTCATCTTAATATATAAAACAAAGTCGTTTGTTCGAACACTTATAACTCAAGAACGGCTGGACCGATTTTGATGATCTTTAATTTGTTGGATTTTTCACCACCCCGAATAGCAGAATAACTTTTAAAATATTGGAAAAATTAACGCAAAAAGAAATTATGAAAAAAATTCATTTCCTTATACATAATGATGGCAGATTTTCAATTCTAAAGGAGTGACGTATATTGACAGCCCGCTTCATATGCATGTTAAGGCGGTACGAAGTTCGCTCTAGTGGTATTATAATAAAATCAGAGAGGTGTGTGTGTGTGATGTGCGTAGTGGCATATGATGTGTAACATCTGACCACCGCGCGCGCTCATTGGTCAAATCAAATAGCGCGCGCTTCCCCGGTTTCCTGTTACACATTTCCGTCTCTTTTGCCAAAATCACTCTGACAAACCGAGAGGAAAGATGTTATACATCAAAAGGAGATAGAGGAGAGAGTAGAGAGGACGATAGAGGTAGATCATTTATTAGTTAAAAAGAGATTGTATAATCCTTGAAACTTAGGTATAATAAAACCTGGTATTAGGCATATGCTTATTGCATTATTTTTGTAATTACCTGGCTGCCTCGGCTTTTAACGCTTCGTCAAACAATGCAGGGTAATCATTATTATAAATACGGGATTTACCACGTAACGTTTTATCGGTGTTTCGACCGACAACGTTTCGGTTCTATTCGTGAACCTTCATCAGAGTAAGAGCGATCCGCTCCTAATAACGTCTCCCCGCGCACTACACGCCGCAGCCCTCAGCGCGCGAGTAGACGGCCGCCGGTGGTGGGAATTGCGTCAACGATGGCCCAACGTTTTGACAGGTTGCGTCATCATCATTACCATCACTGCTGCTCTTTTCGGTAGTTCTCGGTACAGGTAAACACACAACACTACTACTAGGTCTCTACCAGGTTCATTCACTCCTCTGTCGCTTGCATACTGAAGATATAATAATAATGGTTGCAATCAATCACAAAAGTTTTCTGAGTAAAAATGCGGGGTAACCATTATTGGTAGGTAGGATAAAATTAATAGGTAGGTAGAAATTAAAGAGAGATATGTAACACCAACAGCAGATTATCTAGCTTTACAACTCTAACTCTACTGGATATGAGCTGGGTAAAATGTATAAATTATTCGCTTTGAATGTGGGATATGAACAGTTTCAGGTATTTTCATTTTAGCCCTACTATACAAGAGCGATTACAACCAGACTTGACCGTAGCTCATATAACTTACTGTTTGTAAGTTAATGTTTTAAAACCTTAAAACCTTCCGACTTTTATTTATTGAAAAATTACGTTTTCAAAAGAAGTTTTTATAAAATTCATAATTGCAAACGCAAGTAGATTCGCAAACGATAGTGCCCTACTATACTCCCTCCTGAAGTTCCGTTGTCTAGTATTCATCTCTATCGTGATACCACCTCCATGGCTCCATAATATAGCATTGCCACCGAAGTTACAAAAAGTATTCAAAATTTCAGCTCAATCAGTTGCAAGATTTGACCACATACTAACATAACACGACAAGTTAAATAAAAGCTTCTAAAAAGGGGTTTTCCCTATAGGGATAGTGCAAACATTACAAAAACAAATGACAGCGATTCTAAAAAAACAAATGAACAAAAAAACAATGTTCTTGTCCCGTTAATTTTAATTTAAAATCAAATTCAAATGCAACGTTCGATTTCTAGAATTTCATCGAGCTCCATTCAAATGACACGAGCCAATAGGCGACGGTTCCTCTTTCGAGTGCCTGAGCTCGTTATAAATCGAACGACTCAATTCCATCGCTGGACTTCGAGAGTGGTCATCAACATTGCGAATGATAGAGGGCCCTGCTAATCCCTGAAATTCAGTCCATTGTTTGGGAGATTATTCGTTTATGTAATTATTTAAAGTTAGATTAGAAGTAGTTACTATGACAAATTAACTTTAAAGTAGGTAACTTTAAAGTACTTATTTACTTAAGTGGTGCAACAATCCAAAAAAGATCTCAATCTCCGACACTAGAGTTAGGTTTTTCTGTCCATTGCCGCTTGATTCCAGTCAACCGAAGGCATGAAGTTCGGTCTTTCTCGATTTCGTCGTGGCATCGGACATCGGACGTCTAATTTGTCTATGGCCACTTGGACGACCCGCAAACGCTCGCCTGACTGAACGATCTTCACTTATTCGGATTACATGCCATCGGAGTACTAAAACTAATAAGTAGATACTTAAAATATTTTTATTATTAGTATCAGTTACCTAGTTTGTTGAGCGAAATGCCTCAAAAGTATTTCTCGTGACAACCAGATTTAATAATTAACTAATCGGCAATCCTCATATTTTCCGTCCTTACTATCCACAATCGACGTCAAATCTGTTATCCGAAGTGGCCATTGCTCTACTCCCTATCTCCCTATCAGCTTTGATTTGTGTAGTTAAATGAAATGTAAAGAGGGCGTCGATTTGAACGATTATTGCTGTGAAAGTTTAAAATTCCAACTCCATTTTCTTTGTGTACTCTGTATTATGGACTCTTGTTTTAGTAGGTACTTTCACATTGATTGAAAAAAACACTTGTAATTAAAAAAACTACTTAAATCTGTAGGTAATTTATATGAACAAAATACAATTAAGAAGTATCTTCTTTACGCACGCTTGACTTGGGGAGTAAGCTGGTAAATGCGTTACGAAAAGTGCGAACGGAAGTTGAGAGGGAGATATAAGTAAGTGAAGATGGAAAGAGTTAATGTGCGAGTGCGAACTGCGGATGTCTAGAATGAACATAGACTGATTGACCTACAGACGTGTGGACAATTTTCTAATTGAATAATTTTATAAATTAATATTTTGAAAAAAAGTTCTACTTCCGTCGTGTGGCACACTGGTTTTTTTTTTATTTTGAATAGTTTTTTTTACCAGATATACGTATACAAGTAAAACAACTATACCTAGTCAGGTCATAAGTATTGTAACACAGTAAAAACTTTTCTTTTAGAATGCTGGCCACAAAAAAGTTTATAGAATTCGAATTTCGAATTGTTCATGAAAATAAAAATGTATACTTTTTAAAATTTTACTCATTTTTAAATATGGAGTGGACGCTTAAAGAAGACCGTGTTGCAGTTATTGCGTAGCATCGTTGCGGTTACGCGCCAATTAAATTTTTTGACATACTAAAAAATTTGTATATAACCAAAAGATTCGTTTATCGCACCATCAAACGATACAATGAAGACTCTAGTGTAGATGACAGGCCAAGAAGTGATCGCCCTCGGTCTGTTAGGACTCCAGCGGCGATAAAAGCTGTGAAGGCGCGAATTCAAAGAAATCCCAAACGTAAGCAGAAACTGTTGGCCCTTCAGATGGGGTTAAGCAGAACCACGGTGAAAAGGGTGTTAAATGAAGACTTAAGGCTTCGGGCATATCGAAGAAAAACAGGACATCGTCTGAATGCTCGTCTAATGGACTGAAGAGATGCCGCGCTTTGTTGAAGCGGTACGCGGGATAAAAATATCGGGAAATTCTTTTTTCGGATGAAAAATTTGTTACCGTAGAAGAGAGCTACAACAAACAAAATGATAAGGTGTACGCACACAGTAGTGAAGAAGCGAGCAACCGTATTCCGCGTGTCCAACGAGGTCATTTTCCATCCTCGCTCATGATATGGTTGGGAGTTTCTTATTGGGGCTTAACAGAGGTACATTTTTGTGAGAAAGGTGTAAAAACGAATGCAGTTGTGTATCAAAATACAGTCCTGACGAACCTTGTGGAACCTGTTTCTCATACCATGTTCAATAACAGGCACTGGGTATTCCAACAAGATTCGGCGCCACCTAATAGAGCGAAGACTGGCTGGCGGTGCGTGAAATCGACTTCATCCGGCACGAAGACTGGCCCTCCTCCAGTCCAGATTTGAATCCGTTTGATTACAAGATATGGCAACACTTGGAGGAAAAGGCGTGCTCAAAGCCTCGTCCCAATTTGGAGTCACTCAAGACATCCTTGATTAAGGCAGCCGCCGATATTGACATGGACCTCGTTCGTGCTGCGATAGATGACTGGCCGCGCAGATTGAAGGCCTGTATTCAAAATCACGGAGGTCATTTTGAATAAACTTTAGTGTCATAAGAATCTATGTTTTGTTAAGTTCATTTTGGTATATAAATGGTTACATAATCAATAAACTTGTTACAATAATTTTATATTAAACATGTGACAGAATTTATGACCTGACTAGGTACTTGCTAGAATAAACATCATGAAATGAACTTACAACTTTCTTATATTAACAAAATCTACTCAAATCTCGGAAGACAAATCAGTATACGGAAGGAAACCTATTAAAATTGGCAAACAGTATTAATATCCATTCAATTATGAAGCATGGTTAGATAGAAGACACATTAAAACTTGGCTCGTACAATTTAGGGAATAGTTTGAAATATGGAAGCTCTTAAGTACTTTGAGACAAACCATTTCATAGAGAAATATCTCAGAAACGTTATCGTAGGAGGAGCTAGTTGATATGTTCATAGATTAAAAATCAAAATTCATAGACTAAAAATCTGAAGGTGTCATAAAATTTTGACAAAAAATTCGCTATTGCATAACGAGGTTGATCTCAAAAATTCCATGAGTATGACTTCCAATCATTAATTTGTTAAGTGAGTAAAATCAACATAACAAAACTTATGCACATAAAAAGATGCAATAACAAGACTGTAAAATGGATCGCACTAGACTAGATAAATGATTCTAATTTTTATTTGAATAATGTGTTTGGTATGTTTGATCAAATTTAATAGAGTTCCTTGTGAAAGGGCTCGGCCGGGGAATTACTACCACCATACCTATTTCTGCCGCCAAGCAGCATTGCTGTGTTTCGGGATGGAGAGACTCAGGAGGTAGCGGGTTCCATTCCCGTCGCGGAACAAATGTTTGCATGATATACAGATATTTGTTTAGCGTCTGGATGTTTTTTTATATAATTATTATAGGTATGTATTTAAAAAAAATAGTATATACGCATTCTATCAGTTATCTGGTTCCCATAGTACAAGCTGTGCTTAGTTTGGGGCTAGATAGCGCTGTGTGAAATGTCCAGCAATATTTATTTATGATTATTTATTGGCAGATATTTCTGTAGATTTAATTTTCGATTAGGTACCTGTTTTGCAAAACTGAACATATTATTTATCATTGAATCGACTGGACTCCAAACATATACAATAATCTGCAGCCATTTATTACTGTTGGGAAACATCCAACATCAACTTTTTATCCGATAAACCTATCTATATAAAATTGCGCATCCTAGCTTCCATAAAAACCGGACCCATTTAATTTTCTAATGCATCCTTCTAGGGGTCTGTAGCGGTATATAAAGTATGTCTAATAAAAACTGGGTAGTATTAAAAACCAGTATCGGTATATCCAGTCAGTGCGTTCGCTAACGACGCTCTCTAGGCAATGCACGGAGTTCTACTCACAGCCGTACTGGGTGTACACGGCCATTTTTATGGGTCGTCAACCTGTCAACATAAAGCCTAAAGACATATCGACTTACTGGAAGAGAAGGGAATTTTATTGAGCGCTCGGCTGCAATTTTATTTGTTTGATTACTCAATCTGCTTTTGTTTTCGCTTGTTTCATTTATTTTACTGGTATACCTATTATTGCAACAGTAACAACTACTCTGGTATCCATAACTATCTATCTTTTATATATATGTATATATTTCATGCAAAATCTCTCCCGATCTTTAATAATTTATGTATGTAGGTATGACAATAAATATTGTATGTATCTTAATATTAATATGTATGTAATTTTATGATTATATTGTATAATATAATTATGCATTTTATTTTATGTAAATTGTAATATATACTTGTTCTAGGGATTCTAATAATATCTTACGCCGCTGTCCTTATTTGTTCATATAGATCCTGTATATCTAAAGGTTGCCTGAAAGAGATCGGTTTTAGCAATAAGGCCGCCCATTGTACCTATGATTTAAAAGTGTATTTTCTTTAATAAGTTTGTATTTAATGGTGTGCATTAAAGAAATTATCTATCTATCTATATAAAAATCAATTGCCGTGCGTTACTCTTGTAAAAACTCGAAATGGCTCAACCGATTTGGCCGTTTTATTCTTGTTCGTCATTTTCAGGTCAGTTAGTATGAAATAATATTTTGTAAAGTTGCCCGGAAAATTATGTGATACTGTCGTTTGAGCTTCATCATCGTCAACATCACTAGAATAGACCTAGAAGACTCATCAGTTATAACCACGGCATGCTGACGTGCATTATTGACGCTAGTGCACATAGCACAAAATAGGATATTTATTTACATAAGCCCATAACACCCAAGCCCAGCCTTAGCCCAGTCTCCGTAACCGAAAACGGCTAGGTGGATTTTTAGTTCAGATTCTTCAGTTGACAAGTTTTGTGCCATCCATTACGATCCTGCTAAATTTCTTCCATTATAATACACGTAATATTAGTTATATTACGTGTATTATAATAGAAGAAATCAGGACAAAAAACGAAGTTATATTAGCAGGTACGCTTACACCATTGGAACCTGTATTTACTCTCGAGCAAATGTCTTAGTTTGAAGGAAAGAAGCCATAAGTTGTTTTAGCAAGGTATTTCCAGTGTAATGGAGGTATTTCAATGTGTCGACACGGCAATGGCTCGACGCTAGAAAGCGGGAATGCCACCCAGTAGCTCACAGTATAAGTATTCTCGTTAAGAGTTCCAATAGCGAATGAACTAAGCAGTAAGGAAAATGTTATCTAAAAAAATACTGGGAAAAGTCTTTCGCAGCGCGTCATATAAAACTCTTACCTCTTTATTCATCATCATCATGGAGCGTATGATGACCGTAAGTATTGCGTAAATAATTAAGACTCTATATTCTAGTTGTTCAGCATCATACCAGCCATAAGACGTACTGCTGAGAATAGGCCTCTCACAATATTTCCAGAACAATCAAACTTGTGCGGCCTGTACTCAACAGCTCCCAGGAGCCCTGACTAATCTAATGGGAGGGGGGGGGGGGGGGTCTACGCTGCACTTTCTAGTGTATGGTGTCCACTAGTGGGCGAATAGCCAGCTGAGACGCAGGAGGTAGCGGGTTCGATTCCCGCCGCGGAACAAATGTTTGCATGACCTACAGATATTTGTTCCCGGTCTGGTTGTTTCTCTATATATTATAAGTAAGTATTTACAAAAAAATGTATATAAGTATTCTATTTACAGTTATCTGGTTCCCACAGTACAAGCTCTGCTTAGTTTGGGGCTAGATAACGCTTAGTGAAATATCATTCAATACCAAACATAGCCCTCTCCATAGCATGCAGAGCGACTTTGAGCATTCGTGTGTGGTACCTAGTGAGACACTACCTAACCAAAATCATTAGTTATTTACTTTAAAATATAAACTAATCCAAAATCGTCCAACACGCAGAAATACAAGAATTATTCCTCGGTGGCAGGAAGAAGTAGGTAGGTACAATAGTTAGTAGGTAGGTTTTTACAGAGCTTATTACACTTATTTGCAGCAATAACTCGCCCCATTCAATCCACTGACAAAGACGAAATATACAGCAAAAAACACAAAAATGAAACTCCATTACCTTTTATTGACGTAATTCCGCAATACGTTCGCGTCTATGCGCCTAAATACACCTCGCGCGGTCCTAACTGCTAACAACATTTGCAATATTAATTATGCCAGTCCGGCGATGTTCCGGAGACCATTCGGGGTGGCATCGGGATTAAACAATATGGAGGCAGCTATTAATGAGACCTTTGCGTCTGGCCCCAATGGTGATTTCATAATAGGGTATTATGCTCTAGTCAGTATTTCACAAACATATTGAACAATATGAATGAACAAACTCACATTGTACCAAAGCACTAGTTGTGTACGAAGAAATCCGAAGGTGAGAGATGAACCAGAGACGCCCGTAAACCGTAAATTGTAATTAAGCGGTAAATACTAGATGCGGTTGATTTTTCGACCTCGATCCATTTGAAAATACAGACACACGAGGATTTAAACCTCTGTGCCTCAAGTTAATGGACGCAGGCAATGCATTGTAGGGCACGTTTTTATAGGCGACTAACTGACCAATCCGCAGCTTCACACACGTAGTTTTTCAATAAAAATATTACCCTCCTTCTGCGCAGTTGGGTAAAAAGTAGTTTATGGCACCCGGGGATAGTGAAGCTTCCCAACAGCGAAAGAATTTTTTAAATCGGTCCTGTAGTTTCGGAGCCTATTCAATGCAAACAAACAAACAAACAAATCTTTCCTCTTTATAATATTATTTTTGTAGATATGTTCTTTAATATTGTAGAACATACTTTTGTTCTATCATCAATAGTTTTCGGAGCGCATGCGACGAAAGACGTTTTAGGCCACTTTTTACACCTTGTTACGTTACTTAAGTTTTAGTAAGGATCCCTAATCTTTTCTAGCAATAAATATAGCCTATGTCACTCAAGGTGAATGTAGCTTTCCAACGGTGAAATTTTTTTTGAAATCATCGCAGTAGTTTTTGAATTTATCCATTACAAACATACACACACACAAAAATACAAATCTTTCTTCTTTATAATCTAATATATAAAATTTTCGTGTCACAGTTTTCGTTGCCATACTCCTCCGAAACGGCTTGACCGATTTTGATGAAATTTTTTGTGCTTATCCGGTATCTATGAGAATCGGCCAACATCTATTTTTCATCCCCCTAAATGTTAGGGGTAGTCCACCCCTAAATTTTTTTTTTTATTTTTTAGACAAAATTTTTAATTTCTATTATTTTATGATACAACATACAAAAATACATACAATCCTCAATTTTCACCCTTCTACGATCAACCCTTATTTTTTAATAGCAATTATTTATATGGCAAAACAACGTTTGCTGGGTCAGCTAGTATTAGTATAGATGGGTACCACTTAACATCAGATGAGCCAAATGCTTGTTTCATCTCCAGGTTCTATAAAAAACACGATAATTTAAAGCCAAAAAGGGAATCACTAAAAATCAAAGCTGGAACGTGGTCCATCAATTTGGGTGTTGATGCGGACTAAATTACTTACTTTGTGCGGAGACACATTAATCAATAGAGAATGATGAATGTGAGCCGGCGCGCGATCGCGATCGTTTGATGGATTAGCACCCATATGGTTCTGCATAATTTGCTGAGTGGTGCCACCTGTGCCCTCACTGTTAGCCGAACAAACAAGCTTGTTACTACGCTCATATTAGTTTTATCAAAAAATATTCACTAGACGCGCAACTGGACACGAATTGGCTTCGAATCATGCTAAAGCATTTTAGAGTACAGAGATCACAAGCAAATACGGCAAGATCACCTGTCACATTTCTCATTGTTCAAACGACTAACAAAGGAAATGGAGAGCATTCTTTGTTCGTTCAGAAATTTGTTAACAAGGAATAAGTAGGACCTTTTTATACGAAATATTCAGTTACCTGCGGCGGGTGCTTACGAGTTACGACACAGATTGGCAACCTCCAAATCCGTATAAATCCTAGCTAGCGAGGCCTTCCGCCGAAAAAACACAATTGTATCAAAACATCGGAAAAATATTGGGTATTACTTATCTCGTTATTCGAAAACAACTCGCCGTTTCCTATTGACGGTTATTTATTACAAGCGATTTGCACCTTGATATTTTATCGCCTGTAACTTTTCATGATATGAAGCAATCAGCTAACATTATAATCAACGACGATCATAATACTAAAGTCAGGCCATTTTAATAGGTAACATTTGACGTCTGTTGACGTCTGTCAGTTTGGTACAACTCGTACCGATATCGTACTCGTATCGGACATTATTATTACAATAAATATGTAATCGTAATTGAAAAAGATAAGCAATTGTGCAGTTCTAACAAAACGAAAACATATATTATTTTATGCCCGCCGTTACAAGGTTACGTTGTTGAATTTTGATGAATTGTCAAATGTTACCTATTAAAATGGCCTGACTTTAAAAGCACCGGTACCTATATACCTGCAGGATTAAATCCTCATATTGATGAATCCATTAAACAAATGGAATTTAAAATTATTTTCAATCAGGACGTGGAAAAATGAATTACGGCCGATACATTTTACGGTGATTTGGCACGGAATGGAATGGTAATTTTTTACACGGTATCCCGGCCGATACCTATACAGAGTGTTTGGTAATATACTGACAAAATTCAAGAACCGGTTTCTCAAAAAATTAAAAAAAGACTTCTCGAAAAAGAAACTACTACTTATATTAACAAATATGAAAGAAAATCGACTAAATTCAGGTGATTAAAATTTACTGCCTACTCTTGCAATCGACATCCAAAAATAAAGGCCGATTTGATATCTCTTTCGGAAATGACTGCGGGTTTTGGGTTAGAAAGGGACAACAAGAGTTATCTCGAGACGTCTCCAATACAGTATCTGTGGTTAGATGGCAAGCATTATGCAATAGCACAATATAAGTTTAATAAAGTGTTTATTTTTACATGCCAAAATAAATTTCACAATTCAATGGTAAACATTTCACTTATTATTTATAGGCTCATCAAAATAACCCCTTTCATTTTTGTGCGTATCTTATCAAACACCCTATATATACATGATAGATATAGACAATGGAACCGACATCCGTCTCCTGTCGGCTGCCATCGGAAAACAATAGAATGCACTCGTCGTCGCCACTCGCAATGGGTATGAAAGCGTAAAACATAAAATTTCTTCCGGCTTTATGATGTTACCGGAAACATTGTCAGGTTTTGTGTGTTGACATGCCCAGAGTTATACTCGATAGCTGATATTTGATCTAATATCGAAGAATGAATCCTGCTTTTATGTATTACATTGTAAATTATATTTAAAATAAACAGAGTCGCTTCGGCTTCGAAGGGATTTTTATTATCGAAATATAATTTAAGCTATATATTTTGATATATTATATTTTGATAAAAATCCGATAAGGCGCAGAATTTAAGCACGCATATTTCAGATTTCACCCCCACTTCACCCCGCACGCGCCACTATATTTACGCCAAAGCAACAACTAGAGACATTATCACAAATAAAATATGCGGAAATTTGCGGAACTAAACATATACAAAGTACTATTAGTTACTATCTAAAATACTAGCGCCATCTGTTTAGGAACGCGGGAACTACGTCTCATTGCAAATAACTCAACAACGTGTTGAGACGCCATCTATAAATTCACACGATACCTACGCTGGCCGTGTGCCACAGTAAAATAAATGTAGTAAGTCAGAAAATTTGTATTTTCATTGGAGGTGTTATGTGAGCCCAAAAATAAAAGTTTTAATTTGTTAAAAAATATTGCGACATTAATTTATATGTTTATAAGCATTTATTTATAGAAATAATATCATTGCAAGTCAATAACACAACCATTGCAAGTCAATAACACAACCATTGCAAGTCAATAACACAACCATTGCGAGTCGGACACATTGAAAGAGATACTGAATTATTTATTTTATAACTTTATTCAGCAGACAGGGATTGTGATCTGTTGAGTAGTTTCTGAGATTACCCCTAAAACCTACAAACTAACAGACAAAAAAACTTTATCTGTTTTTCTAATGGTAAAGATAATATTGGATAAACACGTGCTCGATAGAAAATAAAAACTCACAGAACAAATTGATTTATTTTGTGAATTTAATAAGTATTTATAAGTATGTCTAGGTAAATATTAATAGGAGGAGTCCTACTTAAGTCGGTGTTAGATGTGTAATCAATATCATTGTATAAATTAATAATTATGTCAAATATTATTGTAGTTAAATTATCATCTAAATCGTGTTGAAGCTTTTTACCACCTTTTGATATTGTAATCATTTGCAATTGATTTACGATGATTATCTATATTATAAAAAAGAATCGCAAAATGTGTTGGTAAGCGCATAACTCAACAACGCCTGGACCAATTTGGCCAATTCTTTTTTTGTTGTATTTCTTATTGTCAGGAGAAGGTTTTTATGAAAGAAAAAACTAAAAAAATTGCGCGCAAAATTAGAAAATTTAAGAATACTTAACCACCATATATGAGGTCAACACTGGCCTCAGCAGAATACCAGCGCTGCAGTATGGCAACATGCTGTAGCAAATGCTGAGCTGAGGACCCTTTCGCCTCCACATTTAAAATTTTTAGATATTAATTTTTAGATTTTTAATTTTTTTTTTTTAATTTTTGGATCATATTTTTTGTGTCATTTGTTTCCGTGTCCATTTGTGGTGGTCTGAATAAATATTTTTCTTTCTTTTCTTTCATATAAAATTATTTATAATCTAACCTTAGCGCTTTTATAATGTAACCTTATGACGTTTGACATAGAATTGACAGAATGCGTGCTGCAAATATCGTCAAAGAGGATGTAAAAAAATGAATATCGTTTGAAACAGATGCTTCGGTAGGAGTTATCCCGAGATATATTGTCTATATATATATATAAAAATTAATTGCTGTTCGTTAGTCTCGCTAAAACTCGAGAACGGGTGGAGCGATTTGGCTAATTTTGGTATTGAATTATTTGTGGAAGTCATTCATTTTCTCATACATAATGATGGCCGGGGACAACAATTGACAATTCTACCAGGGTGACTTATATTGACAGCCCGCGTTATACCTATGCATGTCAAGCCGATACGAAGTTCGGCGGGACCACTAGTAATAAATAAATTTTGCTAGACATTTCACACAATGCTATCTAACCCCAAACTACGCAAAGCTTGTACTATGGAAACCAGATAACTGAAAGAATATTTATATACATTTTGTAAATACATACTTATAATATATACATAGATAAGCATCCAGACCCGGAAAAAATATATGTAGATCGTGCAAACATTTTATACTCGGTGGAAATCGAACCCGCAAGATCTTGCGTCTCAGCTGGCTATTCGCCCACTGCGCCACAGAGGTCGTTGGTACAGTTCTTATTATTCTGATATATAAAAGGTTCAAGCACAATTTACTTTTCGGGTGAAATTAATTAAAGAAAGTTTCATGCCTGCCAAATAATCATTAATTATCCATCGTTCGAATGAAAATGAAAATTTTCATGTAATTAAACCATTAAATACGTTAAAAGGACAAAATACTTCTTATAAAAAACTTGAGAAAGCTTCGAAATATTAATATTTTTTGATTCGAGTTTCGAGTCCCTTTCGTTCACCTTCAAATGTAAAAGAAACGCTTCCTTTCTTCACCGTCCTTGAAAAAGTTAGAAGCAACCACTTGAGCGAAGAAACATGGAAGGAAACTCGAGTGCAGTAACGAGAAACAAGCTTTGGAATCAGTTACAAAAAAAGCAGGTTTGCCACTTACCGATTTAAACTGCCTGAAACTTGCGCAATATCCAAGCAAACAAATTCTAAATTCAATAATAGTTTATTCAAAGATAGCTTCGAGCTTATAGACTGACTGGCCGGACATATCATAGCACTAGCCAAGTTTAGATCACTTTAGATAAGTTTGAATGAAATGAGAAATGAGGAGATTGAAGAGAGATAGAACCAAATTCACTGACATAGCACAAAGGATTAGCAAGCTGAAGTGGCAGTAGGCAGGATGTAGCTCGAAGAACTGGCAGCTGTTGGGGCAGGTTCTCGAGTGGAAAGCGCAGCGAAGGACGGCGTCCCTATAGATGAAATACGACCTGATAAAGTTGCTGAGAGCCGTCAGGTTTGCAATATCGGTCGCTATGGAAATCAATGAGGGAGGGGGGAGGGGGCTATGTTTAGCAGTAGAGTAAAATGTCAATTTATCGTAGAGAGTAGAAACAAGATCGTACAAATGTTTCTGCTCTCTACACTAAAATGTAATTTTAAACTATTCTTGCATAGAAATAATTAGTATTATTTTTCGTTGACATATTATTGTATTTTAACTTTTTTAACATTGTTCTTAACTATCATTTGGTAATATGTATGTTCACACGGCTACACATCAAGCTATACATTTCCAGTATACGCTGATCTCGCATTATGTAGGCTTTTCGTAGAATGAGAGGTCAGCATTATACTGGAACGTATAGCTTGATGTGTAGCCGTGTGTCTTACTAAAATTGTTGTTCTTTTACATTAATTACTTATAAAATATTTTCTAATTGTACAGAATGTCAAATGTTTCGACACAATAGTGTATTGTTTGAGAATAAATGACATGAAAATGAAATAAGCTTTTCTAGGGCGACCTTGCTGTGCTGAAATCTACTTTCTACGTGAATGTGGCTTTTGACAGGCGACTACGCGTTTGCGTTTGTCTATATAGGTACGGTTCTTGCCAATTATTTTTATACTGTACCTTTATCCGTAGATTAATATTATATTGAATCAAAGCATCTTCAATAAATTTCAATTGCAGTTGACCCTATCTTCAATTAAATGGGGAAATTAAACTAGTTCTAGTAATATTTTCACTAATATAGGATATTTACACTATACTAAGTGAAATTTTCAGTATCATAATACAAAAATATTTTTTTATTAACTAGCAGTTGCCCGCGACTTCGTACGCGTTACACTACTAAATGTGTAGGTAACCTAGAAATAAAGCTGAACTCGCTGTTGCAACTTAACTTGACAACCTATTTTTATCCCATGGAACGTGATTTATGGGCTAAAAAATAGCCTATGCGGTAATCCAAGTTATAATCTACGTACATACTAAATTTCATCCAAACTTTCGCTTTTTTATTATTAGTGTGATCGAGTGTCTCTAAGTAGAGAAACTTAAGTTTTACAGTGTAATTAAAATATGAAATTATATTGTAACTTATTGTTACAAATCCTTTAAATAATACAATACATCATAGTTTGAGGTACCTAGTTAAACATTTCATGATGCTACACCATCAAAAACACTTCATAGAACTAATATAATCTTGCAATAGGAGGCTTGTTTATTGATGTAGTAACAATATTGTATTCCAAAAATCAATAATCATTTTGCCTTATAGTGTGACCATTAGTGCTGTGCATTCCCTGAGGTATGCGCGCGGCGAGACGGGAGGGGAGAATCGGCTGCTGCGCTCTGTCAGTTCGCTGTCAACGCTCGTGGCGGCAGGTAGTGTTATTCGTATCGGACTGTCTATCTCATGTGTGTCTGACATAGACAGTCCGATACAAATAACACTACCTGCCGCCACGAGCGTTGACGGCGAACTGACAGAGCGCAGCAGCCGAACCTCCCCCCCGTCTCGCCGCGCGCATACCTCAGGGAGTGCACAGCACTAATGGTCACACTATAAAAATATTAACCCTTTGAAAGAAAACGCATGTTAATATATTAAACGACGTCACACCTTCACGCGAGGAACAATAATTGTATCGTATTCCCAGCGTCGCACGGACTAGCCACAGTGTAAGATAATACAGCGATTCAACATATGATTTAACCTCAATAAATAAACATTTCACACAGCGCTATCTAGCCCCAAACTAAGCAAAGCTTGTACCAGATAACTGATACAATACTTGTTTTATATATGTTTACTATTATTTTTTATTCATACATAAATTTTAAAGAAAATATACCCAGACCCAGAAGAAATATCTGTATTTGTTCCGCCGCGGGAATTGAACCCGCAACGTCCCGCGTTTCAGCCGGCTAGTCGCCCACTGCGCCACGGAGGTCGTCTATAATAGGTACATAAATTGCATACTTAAATCGAATCACACTAGAAGTTGTGGTAAGGATAAATGAAATGATGAGCTCGTTATCGAATCATAACTAGTGGTTCGCCCCGACTCCGATTAAAACAAACAAAATATTATTTGTAATCTTTGACTATCAAAATAGTGCCATGAAAGAGATAACCAACTGATTTAACGTACAGTTTCATTCAAATGACAGGTAACGGGAGTTCATCTTATGTGGTTACACTTTTTTGGGGTACAAATTGCAGTTATTTTGGATTTCAGACTTTTGCCTATATTTGTTTCACTTAAGCTATACGTATACCAGATTACAGCACTGTGGGGTCACTAATGAATTTTGTCAAAGTTCCGTTTTTATTATGACTAATCACTCAAAAACTATAAGGACTTTACTAAAAATAAAACCGGGGTCGAAATGTACTAAAAAAGACCTTTCTTGTGACGTCCCACTTGACCTAATAGTCTCATTTTCTTTTTTTTACCCGTCTTGAACCCCAATATCTTAACAACTCCCCAACATTTTTAGCTCATTTACTCACACCAAAATTGTGCCACCACTACCTACCTAAGTATTAGATTTCACGATGATCGCATTAACGCTTCAAAAGTTATACTCGGACAAACAAACATACATACATACAACGCCGATTTGCCCAAGTTGATTTAGAGATCTCACTTCGCTCGATCAACCCAAACCTACTAAGTCTTATGCCACTGTGACTGATGGATGTAAAATGTAATATACCACCCGTTCACACTTAGCACACACCGTTTCGGTTCTTCGTTCATAAAACGTACGCACGGCTATACATCAAGCTATACATTTCCAGTATAAGCTAACCTTTAAATTGTACGGAAAACCTAAGCAATGTGAGGTCAGCTTTAACAGGAAATTTGTTGTATAACTGTACAGCTAAGGTATGGAAACCTGTACCTTAGCTGTACACCCGCTACGCCCGTCGTCTGTTTTTCCAGAAGACTACAATCCAGGCCTCTCTAAGCCAAGAGTGAAAAGGTATCTGCGAGGTACTCGTGCTCCATCTAAGAAAATATAATCTTAAAAAAACAAAACTAATACAACACAGATTTTTAACTGGTTCGGCCTATGGGTTCAAAATAAATGTGTCAAACTTAATTCGGTATGGCAATAAAGATTTTTGAAGTGAAAACTTCTTTAGGTGTGTTGAGCATTTTTTTTGAGATGGGAAAAAACCATTGAACTCGCGACACCTGTCACTGGTGTAGTCTGCTTTTATTCAAGTTTTCACTTCTGTCGGAACTCCCGGAGAACTTTTTTTGTGTTTACATTTTTTACGAAAGAAAGAAAATACATTTATTTGCAGACATAACAAAACAAAGACATACACAGTAACAAAAATAATACGGCAGTAGGAGTAGCAATATAACAAACACAAATAGAAAACATAAAATATACATAGGCAGTTAGTACGTCCAGGTTATAAGCGTCCGCAAACTAGGATCCGGCTCAGCATTATGCGCCACGCACTAGTAAATACGAGTACGCAGCGCGCTGATCTTTCGCCGGCTCCTACATTCAGTACCGGATTGTCTGATTTTAGTAAAATAAAATTATATAAACTAAAGATAAAGACAGATATATAAAAATAGAAATATAAAGGATATTGAACCTATATGTATGCATGTTGGCAAGTCGTAGTCGTTTCAGATTGAGGCAGTGTGGGTGTACGAGTATTTTAGCTCGCTCACCTCACTGCAAAAGTGTTCGATATATAGACATAATAGCATCTGCGCATATATATTTTGAACACTCCAATTAGCGCATATTTAATAAATACTTTTTTACACAAAAATACCCTTAAATAATTTTCCACGTGAAGCTAGAAGCGGCATGCTAACATAGAAAATAGTATCAAAAGGTACCTACTTTATTAAAGCAATCCTTGAATTGAATAACTGCGTTCACAGCGCCTGTGTTCAGGCCCTGAATTCGTGTTTATGTCATTGTTATTGGGTGGGTAGGTGCTAAAGGCAGACTTGTCGGAGTAATTGTGCATATGTGGCGCCGGTGTCCCGGTGACCGCGTGTTTAATTTTGCAAACGTTATTATGACGGTCGCATTGTCCCGCCCGAAATGGGCTTAGCAGATTGACTCTAATTACGTGCAGGATTTTATGAATCTATTGTCAAGATCATACTAAACACTTATATTATAATGTCTCAGATTTCCGCGTAAAACTCAAGTGGCCTATCCGTCTTAGCCGGAATGCACATATTCTATCACTTCTTTTTATCATTCTCTTTAATCCCACTTCACCTTCATAAATAAAGAAGCTTTTCGTGTTTCTGTATCAGGTACACTCTCGAATCTTTCGTTCTTCCGAAGCTCTACAGCTTCGAACTCCCGTCTATAGTTCACAATTTTATGGTGACTCCTTCACAGTACATGCTTTGCGACTGTAGAACGTCTTACCTTTGTCTATAAGGTCGTACCAATCTTTCCTATTTTCAAAGTCAAGGTATACAACCATTTCTTTTCGTTGTTTCGTAACTGCTAGTTAGTGTTTATGTTATTTCTCGTCCATATGTAGTGTAGTTTATTTATATATAATTTGTAAGTATTTATGTTTATTAGTAAACTCAATAGGTATATTTTATTTCGTGGGTTCTGTTTATGTATGTACTCTTAGACCGCCGTCTTTTCATTTTTGTTTATCCTGTTCATCCAAAGATTGTCTGGAAGAGATCGCTTTTAGCGATAAGATCACCCATTATCACCATTAGATACTGTATTTTTGTTTAGTGTGCAATAAAGAGTATTTCACTCATTCGTTCATCTATACTAATCTATACATCTATACTAATATTATAAAGAGGAAAGATAAGTATTTTTGTGTGTATGTTTGTAATGAATAAACTTAAAAACTACTGGACCGATTTCAAAAGTTATTTCACCATTGGAAAGCTACTTTTACCCTGAGTAACATAGAATACTTTTTACCTTACTTAGCAGAAGGAGGGTAATGTTTTTATTGAAAAACTACGCGTGCGAAGCTGCGGCTAGTTCATTATAAGTTGCGAAAGTTTGAATGTTTATTTGTTTGTTACTCAATCACGTCGTAACGGCTGAACCGATTTTGATGAAATTTGGTATGCACGTAGATAATAATCTGAATTAACACCTAGGCTACTTATAATCCCATAAATCAGGTACTATGGGATGAAAATGGGATGTCAAGTCAAAATGCAACAGCGAGTTTAGCTTGATTTCTAGGTTACCTATACATAAATAAACTTTCAATGGATACAATACTATCATTGTAGTATTGTACCACTTATCTATTTTATGTCATTTAATGTGGGTAGAAGCCAGGGCTTCAACAATAATTGTAAAAATTGGTAAAATACATATAAATCATTTTTGATTTTTTTTATTTAGTAGCGAAACGCGGACGAAGTCGTGGGTAACAGCTAGTATATAATAATGATCGAACCACGCACAGTGAAAGGGTACGTAGTTAGTATGGCTGTATATCTTTCTATACTTTCTATGTATGTCTTTTAAAAAAAGGCTTTACAGCACCAATAGTCTGCGAATATAACAGCTGTAACTTGTCGGACAGAAACAGACGATCTGCTATGGGTTCCTATTTCGATAATAAAACGTTGAACATAATAAAAAAATGCTGCGGCTTTTTTGTAGGACCGACGGTTATTTATGTTCATCATGCATTTTGAGTCCGCTATCTTACATTACATTCATTTTGTTTGTTAATCGTTTTCAATATGTGTTTTTTTTTAGAATTAGAATGAAAAAGTCTTAAATGAGCCAAAGTAATTCAATAATAAACCAATCATCAAATACAAATCAGGAGGTCCACGAAACAACAATAGAACACATCCGTACGGTTCAATTATCAGCCCCTGTATTTAAATTGTAGGATACATTTTACGTATATTATCCGTGCGCGATAAGTTGGGACCTGAGCGCGGTGACGTCATATTGGCGTGTTTGTACCGCCCGCAAAAAAGCGAACATAACAAGCAGCCGCCCGCGGCTTAATCTTTGTTTTTTTAACCTAATTTATTATGTTACTCAGGGAGGACGCTGCTTTTTATCTAATCTTTTTTACACTATTTGAATAAAATAAAAATACAATGTTTAAGTTTATACATTTATTTTATATATTATTTACATTATCTCATCTTCGTCACTACTTAGTGGACAGGTAAACAAAACTGTTTGTTCCGTTTTTCGTTTTCAAAAAACTCGAACACTTTTAGCACGAGGTATCTTTCTCCGCTATGCAAAGGTTTACCCTTCATAATGATAACAAAAACACTTAACAAGAACTATAACAACAAAAACTACAACAACAAAACAATGACACAAACTATAACAACAAAAACTACAACAACAAAACAATAACACAAACGAAAACTAAAAAAATTCCAGAGCGCGTCGTTACGTGACGTAGGCCAGTACGAGACTAAAAACCCTAGTAAAAAATAGTGATGCGAACGGTACAATACGGGCGCTATCGGGGATGTGCAGGGGAAGCGGTCGGGGAGTCGCATTCCTAGCAGGTCCCAAGTTATCGCGCACGAGTAATACCTCTATTGTAAACCGTTATGGATCATCCTGGCTGAGGCCATCAAATAAACCAGTAAACTGGCTAATTAAATGACCACCGCCATTCGACGAACTCGAAATTAACTGATAATCCCTGATCACAATCGTTTCGATAGCCGGTAAAATTAAAATGAGAGAGAGAGACATTGAATTCCGCTGGTCAAATTGTACACACGGCTACACATCAAGCTATACCGTTCCAGTATAAGCTGACCTCGCATTGTGTAGGCTTTTCGTAGAATGAGAGGTCAGCTTATACTGGAAGGTATAGCTTGATGTGTAGCCGTGTGTACCTAGGTATTTAAAACTTCTTTTAATGAAACGTATAAAGAATGTTTGATAATATACGCACATAAATGAAAGGGGTTATTTTATGAGCATAATAAATAAATTTGTGAAATGTTTACCATAAAAATGTGAAATTTATTTTGGCATGTAAAAACAAACACTTTATTAGACTTATGTTGTGCTATTGCATAATTCTTACCATCTAACCACAGATACTATATTGATGACGTCGCGAGATATCACTTGTTGTCCCTTTCTAACTCAAAACCCGCAAAAGAGATATCAAATCGGCCTTTACTTTTGGATGTTGATTGCAAGAGTAGGCAGTAAGTTTTATATGGATTGAATCACCTAAACTTAGTCAATTTTCTTAAAAATTAACTATAGTATTTCCATTTCTGTATTTACTCGATGAAATTTCTAACTTGATTGAAAAGTTGTAGTATTGTGACTAAAATAAGTAATGATATCGATCGCGACAGTGACGATTCATCAGATTTTGATTAAAATAAATAAATAAAGATTACCTGTCGTTATAATTATTTCGTTTCATTGTCGAGTACCTATACCTACTTATTTTACAACAGCTTCGAAAATTTTAAAGAAGTTGGCATTCATCATCACCATCATCATATCAGCCGTAGGACGTCCACTTCTGGTCAAAGGCCTCCCTCATTGATCTCCAGGAACTGCGGTTGGAAGCGGCCTGCATCCTACGCCGACCTGCGGTTCTTACCAAGTCGTCTTCCCATCTTGTAGGTGGACGTCCTACGCTGTGCTTGCCGGTCCGTGGCCTCCATTCGAGAACTTTCCAGCCCCATCGGCCATCTGTTCTGCGCGCTATACGGCCTGCCTATTGACACTTCAACGTGCTAATCCGTCGGGCTATGTCGGTGATTTGAGTTCTCCTACGTATCTCCTCATTTCTGATTCGATCCTGTAGAGAAACCCCGAGCATAGCCCTCTCCATAGCTCGTTGAGCGACTCTGAGCTTATTCATAAGGTCAATAGTGAAGGACCACGTCTCGGTTCCATATGTCATCACTGGTAACACACACTGATTGAAGACTTTCGTCTTAAGGCACTGAGGTATGTTGGACGAAAAGACGTTGCGAAGTTTCCCAAACGCTGCCGATCCGAGTTGGATTCGACGATTGACCTCTTTCTCGAAGTTGGACCTACCTAATTGGACTGTTTGTCCTAAGAATACATACGCGTCGAAAATTTCAAGAGTCGAGTTCTCAACCATAACTGGGGCAGGCACGACATGGACATTCGACATAATTTTCGTCTTATCCATGTTCATTTTAAGCCCTATCCGTTGGGAGACTCGATTGAGGCCTTCGAGCATCGTGCTGAGCTCTTCCATCGACCTTGCCATGACCACAATATCGTCGGCAAACCGAAGGTGAGAGATGTATTCGCCGTTAATATTGATGCCCAGTCCTTTCCATTCCAGAAGCTTGAAGGCATCTTCCAATGCGGTCGTAAACAGTTTCGGAGAAATGACATCTCCCTGTCTTACGCCTCTTTTTAAGGGAATCGCCTTCGAGCTCTGTTCATGTACTCGGACTGACATAGTGGCGTTTTTATACAAACACTTCAACACTTCGATGTACCGATAGTCAATACGGCATCGTTGGAGAGACTCAAGCACTGCCCATGTTTCGATCGAATCGAAGGCTTTCTCATAGTCCACAAACGCGAGACATAGCGGCAAGTTATACTCTTCGGTCTTCTGTATGACTTGCCGCAGCGTATGTATGTGGTCTATGGTACTGTAGCCTTTACGGAACCCGGCTTGTTCGGGAGGCTGGAAGTCATCAAACCTGCGTTCGAGACGGTTCGCGATGACCCTTGAAAACAGCTTATAAACATGGCTAAAAACCGAGATGGGTCTGTAATTCTTAAGCAAGGTGTTGTCACATTTCTTGAAGAACAGAACCACCACGACCCCGTTCCATGCTTTTGGCGTCGTACTTTCAAGCAAGGCGGAATTAAATTAAATAGCATTATCAATCAGGAATTAATACGTGTAACATCTTGTAATGAAATAAAATATTAGTTAATCAATTTGTACAAAAGTCTCCGGCAGTAGTTTAGTTTCTTACATTTTGTAAAAAAATATCGGGTCTGTTATCGTGTTACGTTTATCGATAGCTACATCCCTATCAGTTTCTCCGACTCTGGTATAACCTTGTATGAGCGTAAGCGTAATATTTTTATATAATAATGCATACATAATGTAAAAAAGACGCTCGTTCATGTTTTCACAGCAGCTGTCATCGAGAAAATAAAGAAATGGAAATAGTATAGTAGTTTTTTTTCGAGAAGTCTCTTTATTTTAGAAACAGTCACTTGAATATCGTCAGTATATTACCAAACAACCTGTATAGCCTGTAACTGCAAACGAGATGGCCGAAAAGGATGTACGACGATTTGTGGGTTCCAATCTCGGTCTGCACCAATGAATATTCTGCTTGAAAAAATATGTGACACGTACTCAAAACGACGAAGAAAAACATAGTGAGGAAACCGGCATATATCAGAACCAAAAACTCGAAAGCATGCGTCATCGGTAAGCATTCAAACATTATGTTATAAATGTCTGTCTATGTCTATGTCTATGTTTGGACTTACCTCAGTCTACCCCCCTGAGTAATATCTTTACGGGCCTGCGTACTGGTCTATCAGGGGGATTAATTATATTATTATTCATTTGTTATAAACGTTGCAGATAAGAATATTTATAGGTTTTTTAAATGGATCTCTGACAAAAGTGATTGTCGTATTACAAACGTTTTATACGAGAATAATATCCTTTCAGTTACTTGTTAAAACGCTGCACTTTATATTTAAATCTCGTATAGATTCATAATACAGAAAAATACGTGTGCTTTAGACCACACGACTGAAGTAACACTTATTTAGCTCCATCTTTAGGTATGTATATACATATGTTTAAAATTATGTATGTTATGTATATATTATAATATTTTAAGAAAATGTCAATCTTATTTTGAGGCGCATACAAAAAGTACATAAGTTATTTTCTGCTGCTGCCTGCCGACTGTTGTGGAATAGCTGAATTTTTTCGTAAATCGAATCTGGTAGATTCAAAATACGAAACATCGTAATACTTTTTTATCTATAGCAAAATTAACTCTATTATACAGCATGAAGGAGTGTTTTGTTTTTGCAGTTTGTATAATTTAGGCTAATTTGGGATAAGAGATATGCGACAAATCAACTGACTATGAGAAAAAGAGAGAAAGAAAATGTGAGCTCGCACCTATCTCTTGCCCCTACAGTAATATACGAAACGTAACTCTATCTTCACTAACTTACGAGTATATACCCTCTTAACTTCCGTTCGCACTTTTCGTAACGCATTCACCAGCTTACTCCCCAAGTCAAGCGTGCGTAAAGAAGTTTTACTTCAAAAGCTATACAAACATGGGTTAAATCTCGCCGAGCAGAGAAGTAAACTTAGCTAATAACATCTCAATTGTTCACACGATTTCAATAAAGCCCGTAAACGTACCGTCCGGGTACACCCAGCCAGCGGGGCTTACAGACATGCTAATAAGTTAGCTAGTTAGTGATGCCAGACTAAGTTCACAGTAGGTGCGAAATTAAAGTCTGTTTGGTGCACGACAAACACCACTTGAACCCGATCTTCAAGCGAGTTGAAGGGATGTCGGGACTCGCAGATAACTTAGGGATTAGTTTCTACGAGCAATCCCGTATTGTTGAGCTATTCACCGAAATTCCTTAGTTGAGAACCCGAGTGGGAGCCGAGACTACCGATCTGTTTGCGTTTCCCGACAGAGTAATATCTCCTTAGTTATACAAGGTGGTTTTGCTTTTAAATCCAAATATGGCACAACGACTTAACTTGAGGCAATAACTTCCAGAATTTAAATTTGTTTCGCATGCAAATTTTTTGTCCGACTTACTGAATTTTGCTACTTTTGTTTGCATAGGGCTTATTTTCCACAAATATTAGATAAAGCAATTTGCTAGAAGGGTATGATTTTGGTTTGAGGTAGTCGTGTTCGGGCCCCCGACCGTGACATAGCTTGGTCAATATTTAACCCGTCCCAAGTTTATGTTACAAACCAATTCAATAAGTTTCCCTTCTTGTTCAATAAAACAGCGATGTCTTGTCTGACTGCATTGAGCTTCTTTGTGAAAAGTTTTGATTGGTTTCAAAGCGAACTTAGTGCAGTTTGTTTTTGTTTATTGCCTGTAGATCTTACTTTGATTTTTATAAAGTGTATTTGAAAATGTTTATGCAAATTTATTGGATTTCGTTTATTTCATTAGCACGACTGGTTAGGTAATGCTCAGATTATACTTGATGGTATTACGGTTTTTATCGCCTTATAAGGAAATATAGATTATGAAAACTTTTTAGATATTTCTCACAACCATGCTTGACTGTCATACGAAATACTGCATATTT
This sequence comes from Philereme vetulata, assembly GCA_918857605.2. Classification (NCBI taxonomy): domain Eukaryota; kingdom Metazoa; phylum Arthropoda; class Insecta; order Lepidoptera; family Geometridae; genus Philereme; species Philereme vetulata. The sequence goes on along the minus strand of OU975449.1, from coordinate 3,302,797 downwards.
TAAAAAATTATGCGTAATTAGCTCAAGAAACAAATTGAAAAACAAACTAACAAGTTTGTCTCTTTAAGGCACTTTTTTCACCGCCGGCGATGAGCGAGAAGCGAGTAGAGCTAGAAACTAGAAACGAGATGGCGAGCAGCGAGAAGCGAGTATGTAGTTTCTATAGCGAGTATCGGTGAGCGAGTTTCGTAGTCGCTGCTTCAAAATAGTGGAGAGCGAGTTCTCGCCACTCGCTCTCTTTTACTGACAATATATTTTGTTCATTTCTTGAGCGAGAAAATAGTTGATAGCTAATCGCTTACTTGCGGGTGGTGAGACAAGTGCCTAAATGGCCTTACTCTCAGATAGCGCGGTGTAAAATATCCAGCATTATTTATTTATAATTATTTATTAAAAATTGCTATCATGGAGAGGGTGTTTCTTTGGTGTTTCTTTAAGGGCCATCGCAAACTGGACGACTCGTCGCCGTGACAAGACGCGGCGTTGTCGTTTGCATCTGGCGTCTTCTCGCCGCGACTAGACGCAGAGCTGTCACTTGCGTCGGCGACCAGTCGTTACGACAGACGTCGTGCAGGAACATATTTTAGGCATAATTCCTCCCGAGCCTGATTTTTCTTCCCTCGGTCACTATAGTCATTCGAACGTAAGTCCCAAACAGCAGGACGCGCTTCGACATCGAACGTATCCATGTTGAGATTCTCATAAAACAAACACGTGCATCTTCCTCAGCGCACACAGCGAGAATGACGCTGCGCAGACCTGCGCAGTCGCGCGACTGTCGTCGTGTGTGCGCGTGCACAGCACGACTAGACACGGCGACAAGTGCGAGCGCGCGCGACTCCGCGACTCTGATGCCAAGTGTGCGGAGCTTTGAACAAAATAATATGAAAATTATCGGCCGCAGCCTGTCGACGCGTCTAGTCGCCGAGCTGACGCTGTCGCCTGTCGCCTAGTGTGCGCCTACGTTAAGAGATCGATCTGTAACCAATCACAGACATAGCCGAGAGGATTAGCAATCTGAAGTGGCATTGGGTGGGACACACAGCTCGAAGAACTGACGGCCGTTGGGCAGAAAGGTTCTAGAGTGAAGACCACGCACTGGAAAGGGCACCTCCCCCCCCACTAGATGTAAAGATGACCTAGTAAAGGTTGCTGTAAGCCGTTACATGAAGGCCGCACAAGATCGGTCACTCTGGCAATCTATGGGGATGGCCTTTGTTCAACTGTGGACGGGCTATGGCTGTTATTATAACTTGTATATTTTGACTTGAAAGTGACTTAAAATCTTTATCCTATTAATATTATAAACGCAAAAGTTTGTATGAATGGATGTATAGATGTTTGTTACTCTTTCACGCCGGAACGGCTGAACCGATTGCGATGAAATTTGGTATGAACACACGGCTACACATCAAGCTATACATTACCAGTATATGCTGACCTCGTATTGTGTAGGCTTTTCGTAGAATGAGAGGTCTGCTTTTTTATTCGCAAACCACACGTGCGAAGCTGCTGGCAACAGCTATTTTGTAATATAACCAACAAAATACAAAAAGAATATATAAAACTTAAATATTTTATGCAAATCCAGCAACATGCATCACTTTACAGGATGTATAAACTGAAATGCGGTAATTACGCGTACAGAAATATGCAGCGAAATCTAATTTTGAGGCAAACACTTTAACCGTAACATTATATATTTGGCGTGAACTAAATTTGCCGTCAGTTTACATTGAACTGCTACTTTCTAGTACTAAATCATAACTAATTTTAGCTGCGGCTAGTCGAGCAATAACTTCATAACTATTTATTGACTCTGGTACAAACAAGTGTAAATGTTTATCTGATTTATAGTTCTACTGCTCGTCTGGAGAAAAGGAAGATGACTACTTATTTATACTTATTGGATACAAGCTGACCCGCCTCAGCTTGCCACATTTTTTTATGAAAGTAAAATATAGCATACCACCCAGGGATAGTCTAGCTTTCTATTTTCAGAATCGGTCCTGTGTTTTCTGAGAGTACCCTCTACAAACAAACAAACAACAAACTTCACCTCTTTATATTAGTTGTATTATTTTTTTCTGTTTCGATGTACTATAAAAAACTCTAACAAATAATGATTTTTCCCAGTTAGTAAAACACGCGTCTTTTTACAATAAATTAACCCGGAAACTTATTGAACGAAACAACCGAATTCAGTAGGGACTAAGTCAAAAAACCGCTGAAGGACATTTAAATAAATAACAAAAATAAATTTTGCTGGACATTTCACACAGCGCTATCTAGCCCCAAACTAAGGATAACTTGTACTATGGGAACCAGTTAACTGATATAATTGTACTTATATACATTTTTTTTTCGATAATACATACTTATAATATATAGAAATACATCCAGACCCGGAAAAAATATCTGTAGATCATGCTAACATTTGTTCCGCAGCGGGAATCGAACCCGCTACCTCCTGCGTCTCAACCAGCTATTCGCCCACTGCACCACAGAGGTCGTCAGAATAGAATAATTATTTTGTTATGTTATATTTCCCCCTCGATGAAATGGTTTAAATTGACTATATTTTTTAAAAGCTCATTTCATTGGGTTTTCGTGTTTACCTCATGTAGGTAAACATATGTAAATACATATCGGATGTATTCTGTAAACATAACGCTTTTCCAAATATTTTATTTTGATTCGAGCGCTGCCGTAAATTAATAATGGCTACTGGTTATAAAATTATTTGTTCAAAGCAAAACCATGGAATTGATTTATTATTCAATCAGTACACTTATTTTTTTTATGCTACTTATATGGCAAACGAGCATGCAGTCCACCAGATGTTAAGTGGCTACTGCAGCCCATGGATATCCACATAGAATTCAAAACAAGTTATTATGTTGTTTTGATCTCTATGTGGATACGTTGCCATACTATAGGACTTAGCTGTTATGCCTATATGCCAGTAATTACAGGAACATACCATTACCATCTAACCGGAACACAGCAGCACAAGTACTGCTATTTGGCGGCAGATAAAGGTAAGGCGGTGGTGCCCACTTCCTCGAGCCCGTTCACAAAAGCTCTACCACCAGTAAGCTCTACCACTTATTATTCAACTGGATCAATGATATTGTATATGTGAAATTATGTTTGTTTGCTGTATCGGAAGGAAAATGCTGAACCATTTCGTTTTTCGGAACTACTCAACTCTGAATCAATTATGTGCGAATAAACTCAGATTTAAACAAATTGATTAATAGCGTGTTGGACCACGCATAGTGAAATGTTTCGTAGTCAGTACCTACTTGCTTTGGTACTTACTTGTACCAACTATGGCGATTATTACGTACCATGATGTCTTATTTTATAAATCTTTTCATTTAGTAGCATGGCATAGACCTCAATCGGTCAGCTCCAGGATCGATGGCGAGCTTTGAACAGCAGTGCCCGAGCTGTCGCTTCCACCACGGACCCGCTGGAGAAGCTTCTTCTACTGTACTCAATAATCAATCGTTTATTGTATTCTACAATGTAATAATAGGTGGTAAATAATAGGTACATGTACCCTGTCCCATGTATGGACCCTGTTGGGCACAACAATATCATGGAGAGAGGAGGACGTCATTGTTCTTGTTAGGTTATATTTATTTAAAAAAAAACAACACTCAAATCTAGTTTCAAAGTAGATAGTAGGTAAGTATCTAAAATTTGTAATTTTTCATAAAATTTATCATTAAAATATTCGTCAATTGTATAGTAAGTTTTTTTAGTTAGTAAGTATTTTAATTGTTTTATAAATTTTATATTATTAGTCTCATTTTTCAACGCATCAGGTAGTTTGGTAAATATTTTGATCGACATTACGTAAGGGCTTGAAGAGTGCAGTTTGAGTCGGGAAGCAGGTATCATAAGCTAGTTTTTGTACCGCAATGAGTGTGTCGTATGCATTTCTTCTCGTGTTGTATTTCCTAGCAAATTTACATACCTCCAAAATATAAATACATGGTCACGTGTATCTCAGTCATTCTAAAATACTGTTTAATACAAGTAACTATATAACAAAAATATAACCGACTTGAGATAACAGAAAAAACAAACTACTGAACCGATTTCGATGAAATTTCCATGAGACTAATCTGAAAGTATATCCTTTCAAACAAAAAAGAATTTTGGAAAGAGGTCCACAATTGACGGGGAAATCGGTGAGCATACATTATAAAAAAATATACAGTCGAACATAGAACCTCCTTCTTTTTTGAAGTCGGTTATTAAATAAGTTCATTTTGCAGTTGATTTTATTCTTTTTTTTTGTCAACATTAATGAACTGTTTACAAACTTACAGACTATACAGACATGACTCGGTCAATTTCTGCTCGTAAAATAGTAGAAACTACTCAGCTTTCATAACTTTATTTTATTTCGAACAAAATCCACAGCTCTTAGTATAATATGTAATATATAGTATCTTATGATAAAATTTACAGCTAATAAAGGGTTTACATTTTATAATTTAAATACTTATAGATCGCGGGGAGCCGTTGGGCGCTCTAAGGGAGAGGCCTATGTTCAGCAGTGGACGTCTTCCGGCGGATGATGATGATGATGATAGGTTAACAACGTAAATCACTTATCGCACTATATAGGACCGTGATTTTAAATATCAAGAATTAAAATAAAAAAAATCTTAAGATAAATTATTATTGCAACTACAGTACAGGTGCAACTATTGAATAAAATTGCTCTAACTGGTCTGACAGACAGACGGTCAGACAGACATCGCGAAACTACGAGGATTACAAATTCGACTATGGGACACATGAGAAAGCAAAAGTTTCATATTCATATTATTCATATTCATTTATTAAACCATAAAGTTACATTGCATAACATTGGCAAGTCAAGATACATAGGGTCGGTACATAGTAAAAAACACAATAATTTAGATAAATGTCAAACTACTAACTAAATTAAACTAAAACATAGGTACATCTACATAAGCAGGTACAGCTTAGAGACACACTCACCAAAAGATAACTTAAAGATTCTTAGAAGGAACATATCTCAATTAGTGCTATTAATGAATTTATAATTATTGATCGAGTGAAGCGAGATCTCCATATCAACTTGGGTAAATCGGCGTTGTATGTATGCATGTTTGTTTGTCGGAGGATAGCTTTCGAAGCGTTAATCCGATCAACGTGAAATTTTGTATATAGGTAAGTAGTAATGGCACAATTTATGTGTGACTAATGGGGGTTCCTATATCCGTAACCGACGACGCCTCGTATCTCCTTGAAAAAGTGTCAAACCAGTGTCAAACTTTAGACCGGTTTTCAAGGAGAAACCGTAGAGTCGTAGCTGACGTATATAGGAACCCGCCATAAATGAGCTTAAAATGTGGGGGGTTATTGAGATATTGGGGTTCAAAAGAGGTAAAAAAAATGAGACTGGTCAAATGGGACCATTAACGAAAGGTCTTCATTATTATATTTTGATCCCGTTTTTATTTTTAGTTTAGTCGTAGTAGTTTTTTAATTATTATCCATATTAAAAACAGGGGGGCAATCGCTCTAATTTTGAACGTAATTTGGAACTCACGTTTGTTTGACGAAATTCACAGTGTACACCAGTGACCCCACAGTGCTGAAATTTAGTATTCGTGTAGTTTTAATGACAAAAATATTGAAACAATTCTAAAATTCAAAATAACTGCAAGTTCTACCACTAAAAGTTTAACCAATTAACATGAACTCCCGTTACCTGTAATTTGAATCAAACTGTAAGTCTAGTAAATGGTTAAGCATATTTTGATAGACAAAGATTTCAAATAATTTCAATATTTTTTTATTTTTACAGGAGACTGATGATATTAAAAGCGTAGCTGGGTGTCAATGGATGAGACTCGTAAGGGACCGGAAAGAATGGCGTAATAAAGAGGAGGCCTATACCCAACAGTGGGTGCAAACGGGCTGAGATGATGATGATGATAGGAGACTCGCGAGATCTTAGTTCGGGGCGAACCACTAGTTAACTTACATTTGACGAGTACATTCAAATCCGATTAAAAGAGATTAAAACGTAATTATTCCAAAGTTAATGGAAGTATTATTGCTAAATTTATTTTACATGATTTTGAGACACATATAAAAACAACATGTGTGCTTACAAAAGCTAGAACGCGCCTAGTCCCTTGTAAGTATTCTGCTATATACTGTGTACTAGCTGACCCGGCAAACGTTGTTTTGCCATATAAATAATTGCTATTAAAAAATAAGGGTTGATCGTAGAAAGGTGAAAATTGAGGATTGTATGTATTTTTGTATGTTGTATCATAAAAAAATAGAAATACAAATTTTTGTCTAAAAAATAAAAAAAAAAATTTAGGGGTGGACTACCCCTAACATTTAGGGGGATGAAAAATAGATGTTGGCCGATTCTCATAGATACCGGATAAGCACAAAAAATTTCATCAAAATCGGTCAAGCCGTTTCGGAGGAGTATGGCAACGAAAACTGTGACACGAGAATTTTATATATTAGACTAGCTGACCCGGCAAACGTTGTTTTGCCATATAAAGAATTGCTATTAAAAAATAAGGGTTGATCGTAGAAGGGTGAAAATTGAGGATTGTATGTATTTTTGTATGTTGTATCATAAAAAAATAGAAATAAAAAATTTTGTCTAAAAAATAAAAAAAAAATTTAGGGGTGGACTACCCCTAACATTTAGGGGGATGAAAAATAGATGTTGGCCGATTCTCATAGATACCGGATAAGCACAAAAAATTTCATCAAAATCGGTCAAGCCGTTTCGGAGGAGTATGGCAACGAAAACTGTGACACGAGAATTTTATATATTAGATTATAAAACTAAGCAGTTCTTGCATTACAGCAAGAGTTTCAAGTAGTACCCTGTCAACTCGTCATAAACACTAGTTGAGAAATGTCAGAACTTTACTGACGACTTGGCATGTAACCACATCGTTGTACCAAACCAACGCGAGATGCAATATTGTATATACGCAAAAGCTATTTATTGAAATTAAACTTTAAAAAGAAAACTCTTCAGAGAAAAATACAGTAATAGGAGTATACCTGTTAGAGCCCTGTGTTTGCTTTTTATACAGTAAAAAGTACCGTTGACTGTACCGATCTGATAGATTTTGAAGAATGATCGCTACTAGAAGGTGAATAGGCTGATCTTTAAGTATTTAAAAAACACCTGTCTGTCAGCACTCCAGATTTTATCTCATTTTCTTGTTACAATCATGGTATGGATGTTTTTTTAAAGGGTAGGCATCACATAATATGTAAGTATTAGGCATATGTGTTTACTCTGCCGTAACACAGTTAAATCTAGCACGGAGGTTACAGTTTTGTAACTTTTCTGTTTGTAAATAACATCATACTAGGTAACAAATAATTTTCCCCTTCTGATTATATGACAGGTTGATAAAATAGTATTTAAGATACAAAGTTAAATGAATAATAATTAATAATTATAATATATATGTACCTATATATAACATCTTATTGTTTTTGTATATAATGTATGTAGGTATTTGTTATTAATATTGTTATCATTGCTTATTTATTGTATAAATATGTTTATTTTTGTATAATTATTAAAAAAAAAATGGCTGGACATTTCACACAGCGCTATCTAGCCCCAAACTAAGCAGAGCTCGTACTGTGGGTACCAGATAACTGATAGAATACTTATATACTTTTTTTTTGTAAATACATACTTATAATATATAAAGAAACAACCAGACACGGAACAAATATCTGTAGATCATAGAAACATTTGTTCCGCGGCGGGAATCGAACCCGCTACCTCCTGCGTCTCAGCCGGCTATTCGCCCACTGCACCACGGAGATAGTCAAATTGGTCTTAACATGTTTATTTTGTTGAAATTTGTGACGTCACCCTACAAAAGCCTCTTCCTGAAAACCAGCTCTGCTTTGCATCATTTATTTCAAAGAAGCATAAAGCTGAGGCAGAGCCTGTTTGGCCACGCGTGACACGGAGCGGGACTAGTTGGTGCACCTACCTACTACATACTCGTGGGGTACGTATGTGTTCTAGCTGTAGGTCTAATTTAATCTCATTGTTTTGTAATTTTCCTGTCTGTCTACCTATTATGTTTGTTCTATGTTTCTTTGTGTGTATCAAATAAATAATTCTATCATTTTCTATTCAAATTATACTCATTCTTTTTCGACATATATTATCTTTATCTATAAGATAAAATATTTAAGAAAAACGTAAGACAACTTACCACTCCTACTCTATCAAAGCGCTCGGCCTATCCCAAACATATATGGAAATCGCGGATTATGATCACATTTTCCTTTACAACCCGTCCATTGCTCTATCCTTAGAATAGATAGGGTATAAAAACTGCCAAAAAAGGGTTCTTTTTCATTCATTTTTCACGAAAACGGGCTATGTAGTGACTGGAGGATTACACAAGTAGAAAGTTAGACAGCGCACGGACAATTTTGCGATGACATGCCAGTAACATTTTAATTTTATAGGCTTGCATGTCTAATTAACTTCTAAGTTGAGAATATACAGGATTAAAAACATTTTTTGAGACAAACAAAACCACATGTGAACCGATTAAAAGGACCACATTTATTTAAGCGTCGGTTATATTATTTCACTCACATGGAACATTTAAACTTTATTTATTAAAGAAGGGAAGCAAGCATCTTTATCAAGAGAAGGTGATCTTTTGTTCTACGCATTGAAACCGAACATTTCAAACATGGAGGGTAGCTATTAACTTGCCAAATTACTCTGTCGAAAACGAGTGCTTCATTAAGGACTTAACGAAAGATTACAGCGCATTGTTTCCCTTGTTCTAAACAAATTCACTGTTACACAGGCATATTTATAAATATCTACGCATTGATGGAGTAGCTCAAGCTTTGTCAAATTCTCGGTCAAAGATCACAGGCGAGATTGTAATCAATAACAAAGTGTTATGGTAGGCTGGCTACATGTTGCTTCTTTGTCGGAGTAAGCTTAATGTTTCCTTTATAGATATTATTATTATGAACTGTTAGCAGCTTCGAGTTAAGCTAGAGTGACAGAGAGGAGACCGCACAATCCCTAACTAAGCAATGTAATAACTAGGCACAGTTGAGGTTAGCGGTCTGTGGTCGTCACCACAAGAATATCGAAGGTTATGCGACGCCCACATCCCACCGTCCCACGTCTCATGTCTCTTTGTAAAGCAATCCGAGGAAGGAAATGCAATACTAAGTATTACGAAGCCTTTGAGATCATAGCCACCCTTTCAACGATCTAATGCAACATAAAACCGAACACCTACACACGGATTATTTCACTTTGTGTTTCTAAACATGACATTTATAGTGAAATATACTCTACTCTACACCCCATAATTGCAATAATTTGACGACCTCCGTGGTACAGTGGGCGAATAGCCGGCTGAGACGCAGGAGGTAGCGGGTTCGATTCCCGCCGCGGAACAAATGTTTGTATGATCTACAGATATTTGTTCCGGGTCTGGATGTTTTTCTATATATTATAAGTATATATTTACAAAAAAAAATATATAAGTATTCTATCAGTTATCTGGTTCCCATAGTACAAGCTCTGCATAAAAAAATAAAAAAAACATTTTACTCAGTTCAAAAGGTATGTAGGGTATGACAAGGTTGTTCAGATATGAAAGGTTAACCTTAAAGTATCAAATTAACACAAGCGTTCATAATTTACCCTTTCTCAAAATATAATTCTAGAGGTCAGACAATATCAGTTAAAAAGGCAGCCATCCAAATTCAATTCTAAACAAATTAGAATTGTATCATTTAGCGAGGCACTGCTATTGGATTCTCAGAACAAATCGCGAATTCCAAATTAAATTTTATGTTTAGAGGAACTCGAAAACTCTTTATTTAATGGAGCAGTCCGAACGCTGGAGTAACATTTACTGCTGGAGGCGTTTCAATAAAGATCAGGATTGTGTAGGAATTAAAGTAACCTACATCAGACAACCCTTAGAATACTTCATAACAAACATGATTAAAAAAAATTAAATTATATTTATACGTCAGGTACTTGTTGAGTAACTTGGCTGAGACAAGTTTTTAACACATAAATAAACTGCACCAAATCCAGCAGTTTACGCGGGCTTTTTCACGATATTTTATGGCGTCTTGTATACTACCATACACCAAAACCTAAGTATGTATAGTGTATAGGTTCCGGGCAGTTTGCATACAGTACCCTCCTGGTATATGCGTACATACTCGTATGTAGCGTCAGCGTAGAACTTGGCCACTCCAGAAGCTGTTTATAAAAAATAATTTCGAACCTCAAGTCTCAACCCGTGTTGGAAAGGCATTTCTGGGATCGGTTTTCAAAGAAAACACGCTTTGCCGACTCCTTTCGTTACTCCGATGCGGGTATGTTTGATCCCGGCGTAAGAGGGACGAACGAAAAGATAATTCCTGTTTTTGTTCGGGTCTTTTGTGAGTTTTTCACGTGGGTACCTACTTACCTAAATCAAAAAGTAACGTATCGGACGGATTAACGTCCGAGCGGCTTTTGTCAAAATCAAGTCACTTTCCCACGTATTGGATATTTACAAGCTTTTTATTAACTTGCAATGTATGTATGTTTGTCGCGGGTGGAATCTTGCAACTGAATTTTAAACTCGTTCCCCTCAACCGATTGAGCTGAAATTTGGAATACATGTGTAACTTCGGTGACAATGCAATAATATGGTAACATGGAGTTGGTCTCATGATGGAGACGGATGCTAGACAACGGAACTTGTAACTTCTGAATGGATTATACTAGGCTAGTAGTGTTTGGGCTCATTTGAATCTGCTTGCGGTTCCGATTATGAATTTTATAAAAGCTTGTTTTGAAAAAGTAATTTTTCAACAAAATCTCATTATTATTAAAAGGACGTAATGAATAACATTATGCAGTTTGCAATTATAAATAGGTGGGCCGCCGGCGACGAGCTAACATTACTACAGTGTTCCTTTTAGTGTCCCTAATAGTTGTTTTTCCCCAGCGCCGGACTAAGTGCAATTTATATTAATGCCATCATATTTTCGCGCTGGTTACCCGCATTTTCATATTAAGCGTGGTCCGTGGCTCCCATGATAATGTAAGGGTCCGCACCTTCGTCATTTGTTTGCGACCTGATTAAATTTACACTGCTAACGCGGTTTTCAGTTAAATTAATTCCCATATTAGGCGTGCCGGGCAAGATTTTTATGATATCATCTACCTGAAAGCTAGAAGTCATGGAGTTTCACTAGGGTATGCTGCTTTTTTGCTTAGAAAACTTTCGTGATATATTTAAATCATTATTAAAATATCGGACAGAGCGGTACGTGATAAATCCCGTATTTATATTAATGAAGGTATGCTTCGTTTTGTAGCCTGGTTGAAAACTATTTAAGGCACCTATTTTTCACCGACATTAAAAAAAAGGAGCTACTCCATTCTACTGATTTTTTTATGTTTGTTATCTCAGAACTTTCGACTGGGTGGACCGATTTTGATGATTCTTTTTTGAAAGCTGGCGTTTTCCGTGTAGTGTTATTTCCATTTGGTAAAGTTCACACAATGGCATCCATGAGAAACTCATATAAGTCTTAAATTTATTTAATTTGTATGTTATGTTTGACGACCTCCGTGGCGCAGTGGGCGAATAGCCGGCTGAGACGAGGAGGTAGCGAGCTCGATTCCCGCCGCGGAACAAATGTTTGCATGATCTAGATATATTTGCTCCGGGTCTGGTTTTTTCTCTATATATTATAAGTATGTATTTACAAAAAAAAATGTTTATAAGTATTCGATCAGTTATCTGATTCCCATAATAGCTCTGCTTAGTTTGGGGCTAGATAGCGGTGTGAAAAGTCCAGCAATATTTATTTTTATTTATTTATTTATTTTTACCTCATAACTCCGGCATTTATTAACCGATTTGGAAAATTATTTCATTATTTGAAAGGATATACTTTCAGATTGGTCCCATAGAAATTTCATCGAAATCCGTTTAGTAGTTTGTTTTTTCTGTTACCTGAAGTCGGTTATATTGTTATTAAAAAGTTACTGTTACAATTGGGATGCATGTTTGTAAATTCCAGGAATGCACGATTGTTAGTGTATAGCTGTTTAGGTTTCGACCAGTACCTGGTGATTGAAAGAGTTGCTGACGATTCGGACACAATTTATTAGGACACAGTGTCCCAACTGACACTTTTGATTTTAATATTTTTTTACGGTCGATTCGGACACAATAAAATTATTGAAGCTATTGAGTACAGTCAGGTAAAAAATGTTTAAGCAAAATATAATATAATGTGATAAAGCTAATCAAAATGCTTTGCGAGCGTGTGGTGACTTACATTAATGTTACAAAAACCACAAGTTTTATTCATAACATATATATGGTATAAATCAACCTTTTGTATACTTGGCATCTATATAATGATGACTTAAAAAATCTCAAATAAAGAGATAGAGAAAGTGTGACCTTGCTATGCATCTATTTCGTCTTCTTGCTGTGCCGTAGCCGCGCCTCGGTAAAAACGTGTTTTTTTAACTGACTACAATACTACAATGCAGCTATCTTTAATGGTGTCCGAATCGACAGTAACAAAAATATTAAAATCAAAAGTGTCAATTGGGACATTGTGTCCCATTATATTTTGTCCGAATTGACAGTAACCCGATTGAAAAGCGATAAATAACAGGTTCGTGGATACATTGCAAACATTGAATCGTTTGACATAGCAAACAATATAAAATTTCCAAAGCAATGCGGTAGGTATTTTTTATACCTACCGCCTCAGCGCATTGGTTACGTAACTTAAATTAAACTTTACTTCCATTGCTAGAATATAAAATATCGCTTGCGGGGCTTGTACAAGTCGCGCGGCACGTGGTTATAGTCGTTTATATTACTAAAACAAACGACTATCCCGGAATTAGAAATTGTAAATGCCACTCAACAAACGAGTTGATCGTTTTCCCATTGCCTATTATACCGGCTTTTCGTTTCATTCCGTAATATTTGATTTACCATCTACTAAAACTGTCTGTACTCATTCTATTTTAAGTTAAATGAAATGAGAATATTAATTAAATTTTGCATTGTTAAATTGTAATTTCATTTTATTTATTGTGAGAGTTAGTTTGATGATCATATATTTTAATAACTATTTACTAGATAGGACGGTCTGGATTTGTCGAATAACGGCTTTTGATTCGTGTTTAGAAAAAAACGTATGTTCATTATTTTAAATACGGGATCTAACACGCACCTTCTTATCGGTGTTTCGACCGACAATGTTTCTGTTCAATTCGTGAACCTTCATCAGGGTGAGTGCGATCCGCTCCGAATAACGTCTCCCGTATTTATAATAATGATTGAAATCAATCACGAAAGTTTTCTAAGTCAATTCATAATATTACATAACAATTTTCCTTTTGTAAGCAATAGCGACTCGCCCCGGTTTCGCACGGGTGCAATACTGATATTAAATATACTATATAATGTCTTTATATATCAATTGGATGTTTGTATTTATGTATATTAAATGCACAATGTATTTAAGGTACATAATTGGATAAGGATTAATGCTGTATTGCTTAAAATCGCTTCGTAAATAAGCCATTATTTCAAAGTAAAGGATAAAAATAGTTATTGTCTGTTAAACCTAAGAGATAGACATATACCATTGCGGATTTTATTGTAGACCTTTTTAAGGTGTATAATACTGTAGTACATTATTCGTAGGATTCAGCGTTTGCAATGTAAGCGCAAAATAAATATGTTTATTTACGACATCACATTAGAAACCTCTAAAACTATCAGTATTTCTCTAATATATTATACTGTATTTATATATATAAACCTTACTCTTGAATTAGTCTATCCATTAAAAAAAACCGCATCAAAATCCGTTGTGTAGTATTAAAGATATAAGCATACATAGGGACAGACAGCGGGAAGCGACTTTGTTTTATGTAGTGATAGTACCAACAGAAATATTAGTACAGTCTAAGTTATTACATTTTATGTAGTTAATAGAATCACAAGGATGACTTTATACGTATTTATTTGTTTGTTGTTACATTCGTAATTATTATGGGTATTATTTTTTATGCTATTCTTTTATTGTGCTTTCATTTTATTTCGTTATTAAATTATGTATTTAACCTTACGTTTTAATAATAATTGCAAAAATTGTATACCTAATGACGTACATAAGTGTACCCAAGCATATAATGTAAATGTACCTAAATGAATTTTTGACATCTAAACATATTTTGAATTTGAATTCATACCACATGCCCGAAAAACCAAAATATTTGTTAAACGACCAATGAAACTACGGTGCCGTAGTTTTAATTGACCTGAATTCTGTGATACCTGAAGTTTGATTTTAATTAAAAGACAAAAATCAGCAATCACAAACAATCACCAGTCAAATTGGAATGAGGCACTGAAAACTAGAATTGACTCCGAGATTATCTCTTTCTTCAGACGCTATCCGAATTCTCCGCTGACGTGAGAATCGAAAGGTTATTAATTTTCAGGTAGAGTCAAGTTTCACCGGAGGCATTCATTGAGCATTTATTGAAAAGCGAAGTGAACGGAAAGCTTTGAAAAGGCACCCCTGAACGCTTGCGAAGGGAGGGTGGTATGCAGTAGGTATGCGTTTTCCGCCCTTAGATGTATTCCATGCTAGGTTGTAACTAGCATAAATAAAACTACGTTAAACAATGGTTTCGAATATGTTATTGTTTTGCCATGGATACCAGTAGCTAGCGTGGCTTTAAAAAGATGGTTTAAATATATATGTTTGTTAAAAGTAGATTATTAAACGAGGGGATAAAGCAGTGTCTTGCGTCACGGGCGCTATATTGAATCCCGAACGTAACGAAGGATTCTAGAGTTAACTCACGAGCGGAGCGAGGGAGTTACTAGAATCCTGAGTGCAGAGAGGGATACAAGCACGCCCAACATGCAGACAGCTTTATCCACAAGGAGAATACTCTACTTTTCACACTTTCTGCGAAACAATAAAAACCAAACCAAGGTGCATTTTGTGCAGAGGTTAGTTCGATTTACGAAAAAGTTCTTATTGTGTGGGTCTCTTTGGTTCAAATTTTAATACAGATGAGGTTCCAAATTAAATTTCATTATGCCCTCGTGAGCATAATTACTCCCGGCTCAGCAGTAAAGATTTAATCACCAGCTTTCGGTGAGGTATATATGTACACGACATATGATTTGACTTTATCGAGCAGGTAGTGTGAATATTACATTGTTAAACAAGGGATGTAGGCGATTTATTGTACACTCTTCAAACGAGGACGCTAATCGAGGGTGTTATTGATCGCTTACATCCGAGTATAATACATAACTTTTCCTCGCGAATCACGAATGCGAGGAAATAAAAAAGTCTTATTATGACAGTTTGTTGCTAAAAAGAACATTCGCGTTCTCGGTATCCGCTATAAACATTTTTGGGAGTTGTTGAGATATTGGGGTTTAAGAGAGGTAAAAAAAATTATAATGAGGCAATTAGTTCAAGTGGAACATCAAATGAAAGGTCTTCATTAGTACATTTGGATTACGTTTTTATTTTTAGTAAAGTCTTTGACGTTTTTGTTTTATTAGCCATAATAAAAAAAAAAAAACTTTGACGAAATTCACAGGGTGTGAACGAAATTCACCAGTGACCCCACAATTCTGAAATTTGGTATGCGTGTAGTTTTAGTGACACATATATAGGAAAAAGTCTGAAATCCAAAATAACTGCAATTTCTAACCCAAAAACCAAACCAATTTACATGAACTCCCGTTACATGTTATTTGAATGAAACTGTAGGTCAAGTTATTTAGTTAATCATTACGTGGCACTATTTTGATAGTCAAAGATTGGCTGCAAATAATATTTTTTTATTTTTAGGGGAGACTCGCGAGATCTCAGTACGGGGCGAACCACTAGTTTATTTTTTCGATCATCATCATAACAGTCAAAGAACATCCACTGCTATAGGCCTATATATTTCCAGAACGGCCGATCTTGCGCGGCCAACGCCCGACTGTAAAGGTTCTCGCGTGGAGACCACGCGTTGGAAAGAGCAGCGTAACCCCCCCTCCCCCTCCCCCCACTAGATGGAAAAGGTTGCTGGTCTACAATACTCCTGTTAAAATAATAAAACAAGCAACTTAAACCTAGAATTTACTGAGCTTTTTTAGATTAAGTCTGATTCAATCTTGAAGATCTTTCTGAACGGTTAATAAACGATGCCTTCAGACGGATAAACCCTATTTCTCTTTGAACGCCACTTTATTTTTTGCAGACAGTGGTGGCCTTTTTATCATTAGGTGAGCAAGTATTTATTGGCCTTGCTTGGAAAAATAAACACCTCATAAAATTGTGTTTCTTTTATAAAAAGATTTATTACTGTTTTATTGTTTGTAAACTTGTGAAGGAATCTAATAATCAGTTTTTAAAAATAAGCTGAGGTGTGAGCGTCAACTTCAACATAATATTGCTGGTTCGATTCCCGCCGCGGAACAAATGTTTGCATGATCTACAGATAAGTATTTGTTCAGGGTCTGGTTGTTTATCTATATATAAGTATGTATTTACAAAAAAAAGTGTATTTAAGTATTCTATCAGTTATCTGGTTCCCATAGCTCTGCTTAATTTGGGGCTAGATAGCGCTGTGTGAAATGGCCAGCAATATTTATTTATTAGCATTACCATAGATTAAAACATATTGTATAGGGACACAACTAATTACGCTTTGGACTAATAAACTCATATCATTCATGAATATAATGTATATCAGTTTACGAAACCACCCTTCAAGAACCCACGTTACATTCATGGCGACCCAGCTACCTTACACTTGGCCGTTGTTAAATCAAATAATTTTGCAATATACATTTTGGAAATGGTTTCAAGAGACTTTTATTAATAGCCATATCCTACTAATATTATAAACGCGAAAGTTTGTATGTATGGATAAATGAATGTTTGTTACTCTTTCACGCCGGAACGGCTGGACCGATTGCGATGAAATTTGATATGTACGTAGATCATAACCTGGATTAACACATAGGCTACTTTTTATTGGCAAACCACGCGTGCGAAGCCGCTGGCAACAGCTAGTAGTTATAATTGCCTAAAACGGCCCCATGACACTATCTAGCGAACTGATTTAATTACCTGTTATATCTACACAAGAAGCGACCTGTCCGCGCGTAGTTAGTATGTGGGTTTATAGGTACTGTAGGACTGGGCTACGCCAATCGAGCGGGACAGGGTAAACACTATATCTAAGTAACTTACTTAGTAGGTCTCTCTTTAACTATTTTTCAATATTAGATGTATTTTCACAACCGTATTTTACAGATAGGTATTAAAATATATATGTTTAATGTCGAAACTATTGATCAGTTTAGTTTTCAGTTCTTACACATGTTATAGTATCATCATCATCAATCTATAACAGTCACTGCAGGACGTAGATCTCTCCCAGGGCGCGCCATTGAGCCGGATCCTCAGCTCTTCTCATCGAATCCTTGCCAGAAACAGCGCGAAAACCGTCTCCATCTAGCCGGAGGGCGTCCTACACTTTGCTTGTCTAGACGTGGTCTCCACTCCAGAACACGTTTACCTTAATGGCTATCGGCTCTGTGGCAGATATGACCAGCCCACTGCCACTTTTTGACCCACTTTTTAATAGTATACTTTGCTATATTGTATCTTTTTTATTCGCGTAAAACTAGATTAATTAAAAGCTAGGAAAGTTATATGTACAATTAGCAGGTAGCGTTGACAACCTAGTGACGTAAACACGGCAATACTACCAGGCGTACTGCTGCCTTGGACAACAAATTAGCTAGGAGTATGTCTCCCTCTAGAACCTTCTATCGGCAAGAAAAACGATGCTATCTTTTAATTTCCACAAGTCGTGATATAGCACTTTACATAATTTACTTCATCTTACCTAGGTAAGGTAACTACAGTCTCATTTCGTATCTTAAAACGCTTTCTGTGTTTTAGCTTATCACACTAATTTAAAAAAAAACCTTTATCATTTTCTGGAATCCCTAAAAGTAGAGAAGCATTTTAACAGTCAAAACAGGACTTCACCATTAAAAAGTCAGTTTTAATTTGGCTTTGTTACCGAAATCTGCCTCCGTTTGTTAAGACAATAAAAGCTAGTGGGTCGTGGAGAGCTCGCTTATTTTCGTGGTTGGAAACGTTATCTTCCATTGGAACTGTGTCGTACCCAATAGCCCATTAGTGGGAACGAGCATCGCAACGCTTATTTAGTACTCACTGCAACAACTTGTGAAAATCCTACTAATATTATAAACGCGAAAGTTTGTTTGTATGGATGTATGGATGTTTGTTACTCTTTCACGCCGGAACGGCTGAACCGATTGCGATGAAATTTGATATGTACGTAGATCATAACCTGGATTAACACCTAAGCTAGTTTTTATTGGCAAACCACGCGTGCGAAGCCGCGGATTGGTCAGCTAGTATTTTATATGTTCAAAATACGGGAAAGGCGTAAGTTTTTCTCAAAAACTTTGGGTGTGAAATGACTTCAATATGTCACTATCAACTTTTACAATGGGACTAACCATCATTGTGTACTCAAAAAAACATGCAGTTCCATATATTTCTACTCGGCAAAAGAGTGTCAGAGTATTGACTTTTTATCGCGATTATCATAATAATAATAAATATTGCTAGACATTTCACACAGCGCTACCTAGCCCCAAACTAAGCAGAGCTTGTACTATGGGAACCAGATAACTGATAGAATACTTATATACTTTTTTTTTTGTAAACATATACTTATAATATATAGAAAAACAACCAGACCCGGAACAAATATCTGTAGATCATGCAAACATTTGTTCCGCGGCGGGAATCGAACCCACTACCTCCTGCGTCTCAGTCGGTTATTCACCCACTGCGCTACAGAGGTCGTAAAAATTATAGACTTTATTTATAGAATAATAGATATTGATTAGGTATTTTTTCCGGCACTTATAGATTCATTGATTAAACTCCAGTGTAGGACTCCAGGAAGTAACTAGTAATGTTATAAATTGATTGACTAGAAGATGATAAAGATGGATTTGATTCTTGATTTGAACTTTTTGGTTTGACTAGTTTTTACTATTTCTTTTTATGACTATTTTACAAACACAATAACAAAACGAATACATCATCCGTTATTAAGTATTTTATAATGATCTACCGCAGATCTAGTACCTAATCAGTATCTTAGTATTTTTAAATCCTCTTAGGTGGTCAACGGCCTACCTGATACTCGTAGGAAGCGGTTGGACATTTGTAACACCAAAGACATTTGCGTTGGCACTCTGAGACATCCAGGTGCAAAATTCATGTGCCTGTAATTTCACATCCATACCCTAACAATACTTCTGGAGATGATTGAGCTAGGTTTCATTTCCGGGAAAATCTGCCGAAAATTCTCGGGAATTCGTTCGGCTTTGTTCCCGGGAAATTAAGCTTGAGAAATGTCGAGAACTCAAGAAATCATATATAAGCCTATAAAATTATAGTTAGACAATTTCAGGAAATGTAGTAAAATAAGGAACCGGCTGTCTGATAAAGCTATAAATGAATAATTTCAATCATTATTATAAATACGGGATTTATCACGAACCGTCTTATCGGTGTTTCGACCGACAATGTTTCGGTTCGTTAACCTTCATCAGGGTGAGTGCGATCCGCTCCGAATAACGTCTCGCCTCGCACTGCGCGCCGCTCGCTGCCCTCTACGCGCGAGCGGACGGGCGGGGTGGCGAGGATTGGGCCAACGAAATCACAGCGCGTTGACCGGCTGTGTCATCATCATTATCATCACTGTTGCTCTCTTCGGTAGTTCTTGGTACAGGCAAACACACAACACTAACTATGTCTCTACTAGGTTCTTTCGTTGGCCCCATCCCCGCCACCCCGCCCGTCCGCTCGCGCGCAGTGGGCAGCGGCGCGCAGTGCGAGGCGAGACGTTATTCGGAGCGGATCGCACTCACCCTGATGAAGGTTCACGAATTGAACCGAAACATTGTCGGTCGAAACACCGATAAGACCAACGCTGGTAAATCCCGTATTTATAATAATGAAGCTATAAATGCTTTAGTTTTTCTAAAGGCATATTTTATTAGACAGAGTAAGTAGATCTAATTATTTTGTATGTATGTTAAGATGTTTTTTATTGATCTATCAAAGTCTTAAAGGGCACCGGAGGGACAATCGCCCATACAACACGTAGTACTAATATCATTTCTAATTGGAGCATATTTCTACCTTAACAAAGTATTATTTTAATTTGAATAGTATTTATCTAGGTTCCCAACCATATATTAGATCAAAATACTTACCTAAAATGAAATAGAAGCGTATCGCATTCTGCATGTTTTTACGTCATAAAATACCTGTTTTCAACCTAATTGTTTCGTATTAAAAACAACAACATCTTACGTATCCTAGTCATGGAAACATAGATTATATCGTCTAGTTACAGAATAACAACACAATGAGAAAAATACAACAAGTTTTCAGTCATCATTTTTGGTATTACGGAACACGGTCAAAATCTAATCAAATTTAGAATCGTTCTATTGCTATCACTGTCACTCTGCGTGGCTAAACTTCGTCACTAAATAGGGATAGCGATATTCAGGCCGAAGTTTTTGACGTGGCCGAATTGAAGTTGCGCTCAGTGTTCGCTGGCGCGTTAAGTGGATTTTTTGATAATGAACCTTCCCAAAATGGTGCTATGGTTGTAATTATAAGTTAGCATAGTATTAACTTTTAAATGTTTAGATTTTTGTTTTGTTTTGTTTGAGAGAAGCTAATTTTGTTGAAAACTGTCATTAAAAGTTTTATGATTAACTAGTGGTCCCGCCGAACTTCGTATCGGCTTGACATGCATAGGTATAACGCGGGCTGTCAATATAAGTCACCCTGGTAGAATTGTCAATTGTTGTCCCCGGCCATCATTATGTATGAGAAAATGAATGGCTTCCACAAATAATTCAATACCAAAATTAGCCAAATCGCTCCACCCGTTCTCGAGTTTTAGCGAGACTAACGAACAGCAATTAATTTTTATATATATAGACAATATATCTCGGGATAACTCCTACCGAAGCATCTGTTTCAAACGATATTCTTTTTTTTTACATCCTCTTTGACGATATTTATAGCACGCATTCTGTCAATTCTATGTCAAACGTCATAAGGTTACATTATAAAAGCGCTTAGGTTAGATTAAAAATAATTTTATATGGTGGTTAAGTATTCTTGAATTTTTTAATTTTGCGCGCAATTTTCTTCATTTTTTCTTTAGTAAGAATCTTTTCCTGACAATAAGAAATAGAACAAAAAAGAATTGGCCAAATTGATCCAGGTGTTGTTGAGTTATGTGCTTACCAACACATTTTGCGATTCATTTTATATTATAGAGAAGGTTTGATACTTTTGTTTGAGAGGAAACTATTTTTATTGGTTTAAAATAAGATTTTTTTTATTATACACTTTTTTGTGGCGTCTTTTTATACGAAAAGATATGCAAAAACATACGTAAATGTAAATTTCTCGACAACCCGAGAAGACCCAAGGAATTAGCCTCGAGAATTCTCGAGACCCGAGAAATTGATAACCTCGTGAAATCATGAACCCTAGATTGAGCTAAAAAGACGATTA
Organism: Philereme vetulata; assembly: GCA_918857605.2. Lineage (NCBI taxonomy): Eukaryota > Metazoa > Arthropoda > Insecta > Lepidoptera > Geometridae > Philereme > Philereme vetulata. The sequence continues at coordinate 3,281,005 of OU975449.1, read as the reverse complement.
TAGTTGCTCGACAAGCCTATTCCATCTTAACATCAGCGCTCTGTATGGTATGACTTAAATAGGTGCTGATGTTGTATAAATCATCTAGAATGGATGTAAAGACCTTAGTAATACCGTAACATAACAATAACATAACATGTTACAAGTAACTTTTAACAAAAATATAAGCGACTTCAGATAACAGTAAAAACCAAACTACTAAACCAACTTCAATGAAACTTCGATGGAACTAATCTGAAAGTATATCCTTTTAAATAATTAAAGAATTTTCTAAATCGGTTGATAAATGATGGAGTTCTGAGCTAACAAACATAAATAAAAATTAAATAAATTTAAGACGTATACGGTTTTCTCATTAATGCCATTGTCAGATCTCGCCCAAATGGACCACACGAAAAGCACCAGCTTTCAAATAAAAAAAGGATCATCAAAATTGGTTCACCCAGTCGAACGTTCTGAGGTAACAAACATCGAAGATGCTGTCGAATTGAGAAACTCCTCCTTTTTTGAAGTCGTTTAATAAAATAAGGTTAAAATTAAACTCAGCAAGTACGATTTGTGACGACTGATTTATAATTACTGACCCTGCTTGTAGAACCTAATCCTTTGCATCGATAACTAATCAAAGCCACTCAATGCATCAATCCACTCTAGTTTGGACGAGTTTCGGACCTTGTACAGCTAATCCACCGATGATGCATTTAAGCATGTGAGGACGATAATTACACTGCTAGTGCAGGCTGCAGACCTAGTTATTTATAAACTTGGCTATGGTAATAGTTTAACGCCAGTTTGACTTCAGTTTAGCTTCAGTTTGATAACTACTTAATTATTTCATAACTACCTACTCGTAATGCGTCATTACTTTCATCATTAATGTAAGACCGCATTAGAGCGGTGCTGCGCGGTGCTGCACGCCACGTTACAAAGCGTCAAAATATTGTTTTAATGATTTTAAATGGCGCGTGTCGCACTAGAGCGGCGCTGCAGCAGGCGTAGCTGCGCGGCGCGGCATAGTTGCCTCCAAAAAAATATTGTGACGTGCAGCGACGCGCCGCCCGCGCCGCGCGGTACAGCGACGCTCAATGCGACATAGCAAGCGGCGCGTCGTGTCAGTCTGCGTGCTGCGCTCGGTGGAGAGGCAAATAAAAAGCGGTCAAGTGCGAGTCGGACTTACCCATGAAGGGTTACGTAGCAGCAAGTAACATGATAAAAACGTTCTTGTAGTTCGTTGTAACTTTTTTTATATATGAGTTGATTGAATGATAGGTAAATTGCAGTTTACGATTTATGACGTATTAATAAAAACTACTTACTAGATCTCGTTCAAACCAACTTTCCGTGGAAGTTTGCATGGTAATATACATCATATATTTTTTATAGTTTTATCATTCTCTTATTTAAGAAGTTACAGAGGGGGGGGGGGGCACTGATTTTACCACTTTGGAAGTGTCTCTCGCGCAAATTATTCGGTTTAGAAAAAAGAGATATTAGAAACCTCAATATAATTTTTGAAGACCTATCCATAGATACCCCACGCGTATGGGTTTGATGAAAAAACAAGTTTTTGAGTTTCAGTTCTAAGTATGGAGAACACCCAAAATTTATTGTTTTTTTTTATATATTTGTGTGAAAATCTTAATGCGGTTCACAGAATACACCTACTTACCAAGTTTCAACAGTATAGTTGTTATAGTTTCGGAAAAAAGTGGCTGTGACATACGGACGGACAGACAGACAGACATGACGAATCCATAATGGTTCCGTTTTTGCCATTTGGCTATGGAACCCTAAAAAGGTGACGTGAAGTGACGTGCAGTGCTGCGCTGCGCAGCGCCGCTCTAATGCGGTCTTACCTTTACAATCACGATTAGGGTTACCAACTTTTCTTCTATCAAATATAGTATTTTCGAAGATGTTACCTCTAAAAATATAGAAGATGGCAAAAAGATGAAAAAAATATAGTAGGTGGTTAAAATATTTATTTATTGAATTAATATTTATTGCTGCTCTGTGCCTTAATAATATTTTTAATATTTTTAAGAAAGCATTCATATGCTTGATGGCAGTTCAAATTTAAGTTGAAACACAAGATTAATTCTGCTTTTATTAAATTCAAACAGGCCCTGGTACGCTCATCTTTCCATTTCGTATTCGTGACAGAAAATATGAGCTCTGTGAATGCTGATGTTGCAGGAATTGAAAGATGAAATGATACAATTTTTAAAATATTGAGCAAGACTGAATTATTTAAGAGAAGAACTTCTTGTCATTTTTCAGCAGTTGATTTAGTAGAATTATTTGGTCCGAAAGTACAAAGTCCTAAATTTTGTCCATTTGATTGATTTCTGAGTACAAATTGTTAAAATTAATTTTTGTTTCTCAGTAATTGAGCGAAGCGGGCTTTATTAAAAAGATTATGGCTGCGTTCCGCTTTACGTAATATATAATAGTCTTGCCAACTACATATATATTTTATTTAGAATTGAAATTAGAAATTATTATTTGATCCCCTAATATAAAAAAAAAATATGCCTGGACATTTCACACAGCGCTATCTAGCCCCAAACTAAGCAGAGCTTGTACTATGGGTACCAGATAACTGATAGAATACTTATATATTACTTTTTTATAGAGAAACAACCAGACACGGAACAAATATCTGTAGATCATACAAACATTTGTTCCGCTGCGGGAATCGAACCCGCTACCTCCTGCGTCTCAGCCGGCTATTCGCCCACTGTACCACGGAGGTCGTATATATAGTAGTATACTATATTATATGCCTATATTATATACCTATGACTAACGTAAGTATTCATGATTCGTTTTATACCGCAAACAAACGTAATGAAAGAATGCTTATAGCTATTCAGAACACACTATTTGGAATATACCTAACTCGATAGAGAACGTTTGAACTCAAATTGCTCGCCTGCTACTTCATAACGTCAAATCTTATTACACTCTTAAACTTGTATGTAACAAAGTATGCAAACAAATCTAGGAAGTTGATTTTATGATACTTCTTACTGTCATATCGATTTCAATCTTTGGAAGCGTATGTGATTTCGATCACAACACAATAATTTGGATGCCATCGAGCAAACCTGACCATGGAGCTTAGGTGTACTGTTTCTTAACTACCGACCGCGGGAAGTGTGTTTTTTTTTAATCGTTTAGACCATTGATTTATCGGTTTTACGATTGGCAACATTTCAGTTCAACGGTACATGATAAGTCCTGTATTTTACTATATTTATTGAAATAAATAACAAAAGTTTTCTCAGTAAAATAATGAAGTTTGTGGTTCAATTTTAAACATCGTACGTGACTAGGTAAGCTTTAAATAGACGTGGTGGAGGAACACGCAAATACCTTTACTTATCTACTGATGATTCAAGACAAGGGGGACAACCATTTCTCTGTACGAGCGTCAACGCTTGTTCCAAACATTTTTGGCTTCAACTGTTTTCACACGATATGGTTCCATTCTAAAATAATTTTGATTACTTTCACACACTGAAGTTTTTGAAAGTAGTCTTACACCCGGTACATGGACTTTAAGTACGTAATAATGACAAACAACAAACGTTCATTCATCATCATCATCATCATCCACAGCCTGACTTCACCCATTGTTGGGTATAGGCCTCCCCAAGTTTGTGCCATCCACCACGATCCTGCGCTAGTCTCACCCACTGACGGCCCGCGACCTTTACGATGTCATCCACCCATCTCGCTGCTGGTCGTCCTACCCTTGTAAACCCGGTCCTCGGCCACCATTCAGTCACTGACCTGCTCCATCTGTCATCACCACGTCTAGCCAAGTGTCCCGCCCAAGACCATTTGAGCTCCATAACTCGAATCCCAACGTCATGAACCTTCATTCGTCTACGGATCTCGACGTTTGTAACTCGATCTAACAGTCTGATGCCAAGCATAGTACGCTCCATGGCTCTTTGTGCAACTCTCAACCTGTACACAGCCTCCTGCGTAAGCGTCCACGTCTCGGCATCGTAACGTTCATTCACAGAAAATTAATTAGGAGCTTGATTAGTTACATTTGTGAGAATTCAAATATAATGTCAAAGGAGGTTTGTGTTCATTGAAAACGACCTTTGTTAATTTTACGAAACAAATACGACATACTTATATAATTTCCATACAATTTGCAAAATTAATAACTTCCCTTCAAACTTTTGTAAAGTCAAATTGACAGCCAATTAAAATCAAGAAAATTGAAATGATTTTATGTGTTAAGCGCTTATTTCCTAAAACATGGAAACGTCAAAGACGAACTTGCGAAGTAATAAATATAAATCGTTGAAAATAAGAAAACCGTAATGATTTGTATCTGCATCACTTCAATTTTGTTTACTATCTTGTTACATCTGATTGAACATTCGAGAGGGAACATGGACACTCAACCACTCAATGCGCCCTTACAGATGAGTGAGCTCAGAATTAAATTACCTTTACCTACTGGAAAATAATAAAGAATTGTATTAAACCAACCTCCTATTGGCCATCATCAGACCCAGATAATTTTACTGACTCCATCAATCATTTTCAGTTGAAGCTTTAGCTGATATCTTGGAAATTGCTTTACCCTTCAAATATAGTTATACGAACTGTTTTCATCGTAAACATCTTTTTATTATTACTGAACGATTTAGTTTCTATAAGGTTCTAGTAACATGTAGGTACACCAGCTACAGAGTTGTTGATCGTTTAGCGCCAGGGGATACGTGTAGGTACCTACGGACGTGAGCAACGATCATCCCCCGAGCATTCATGCATAAATGTGGTTGGAGAGAGTCACCGGCGTGCGAATGTGGAGCTCCAGTGCAGGACATGTCGCACATTATCAAAGACTGACGACTCCACAAATACAACGGGAACCCAGCAGGTTTGTTTGTTCTCGAAAACGACGCCATCCAATGAGTAAAGAATTTAAACTTTACATTATAGAATACTTGAACGAATTGAAATGCCATACGAATAATTAAATCCTAAAAAAACGAGTGTGCGACTGAAGTGAAAAATCTTTTTCAATATATTAATTTATAAAATTGTTCAAGAACGAAATGAAATTACGAAAAATAATCAAACGAACTACTGACTGATATGTATATATATATTTCATGCACTGGCTATGAAAAGAAGAGAGAAAGAAAATGTGCGCGCGCATCTCTCCTTGTTCCTACATAAATATACAAAACGTAAAACGTAACTCTCTCATTTTCTATCTTCACTAACTTATATCTCCCTCTCAACTTCCGTTCGCACTTTTCGTAACGCATTCACCAGCTTACTCCCCAAGTCAAGCGTGCATAAAGAAGTTTTACTTCAAAAGTTAATAAGAGCAAATAGCACCCTATAAAAAGCTACTCACAAATACAAAAACACAAATATGGTTGACTCAAACATACGACTTCTCTCTTCAGTCGGCGTCAGTAAGCATGAAACTGTACCTTCATTCGGAATTGAATCAGATTATTGAATAAGTGCGCTGCGACATACGACGACGGCCCCTATGTGGAATTAGCTGCACTGGATACATAAGTATTTATTACCTACATAGATGCACTAAAGATACATGTATGAACATGTAGAACCTACCTATATAATCTTTGGTTTCTGATTTTTATATATTAATCCCTGGAACAAAAAATACTTTGTTTAAGAAAATAAAACGGTTCACGTCAAAGATGTCAATTTTTGTATCAGCAACAAACACCTCGCTGAACAGGAAACTAGTGAAACAATCCACGATTTTGGTTTTATGGAGCAATCGAATACGTCCAAAATTTAGGCCGAACTTCGGCATATCCAGTGAGCGGCATCGCAATGGTTTGTAGATAATCCAGTTAGAGGGCAGGCTGGTTGGCAGGACACGAGGGGGGTTCATGGTATTCTCATTCTCGTGACATTTCGAACATCCCATTTAAGGTGAACGTCCACTAAGGAAGCCGAATCGAATCACATTTCTTTCGCGTATTTCTCCGCTTTACTGCGTCCACCATTTTACAGAAGCATGGAGATAATTCAGCGAGTACAGCTGACGTCGGCCCTTAAATATTAAGGTGGAGTACGTTTCCTCAATTCTAGTGTCTCACAGATAGATGAACTCGAAATGAGATTATTCTTTAATGGATATCAAAGCATCAAAGGAAAGTTGCAGAGGCAAGCAGGTCGCTATATTTAATTCATGTACGCTTTTACATATTAAAATGTGTCGTTAGTTTCTCATACTCTCTTGGGAAATTTCAAAATATATGAAGGTATTAGTATGTATTAGTGAAGGCATAGAAAATGAATGGCGAAATTTAAAAGCTAGAAGCTGACAATTTAAACTTTTGTGAGCATCTTAACATTTCTTAATTGATTCTTATGTTGACTGAATATAGTTGGGAAGGAAGTAAGTATTAATATGGAACTTAAAATTCAATGTTCCCACGTCATGACTGTTATAATCTCTTATAATTAAATCTCTCTTGCGAGGAGGTCTAATTCATTTTGTAGCGAACTGTCGGAGACAGCCTACGTCATACGAAGGCCTTGCTTTGATGTAGGTAGGCATGAATTAATGGCAAGTCATTTTCATTTTGGAGTGTCTACATTTTGCATAAAAATAATGATTAAGATTTCGGGTTCAAGTACCTACTTTCCCAAAATTTTGTGATGAGTATAATAGTTGCATCTGACTTTTAAAATAATCAACAAAAGTATTTAGTATTGTTGTCATTTTCACCTATATTTATTTTATTATTGTGTGAATACCACCCAACTATCTCATACATAGTACTACCACACCTCACATTAAAAATTCGCGATAGAAATATCGTGGGTATCAGGAAGCAGGTACGAATGCCTATCACTATATCATAACAACCAGACCCGGAAAATTTTTTTGCAGATCATGCAAACATTTGTCTCGCAACATCTATACTAATATTATAAAGAGGAAAGATTTGTTTCCTTGTATTGAATAGGCTCCGAAACTACTGGACCGATTTAAAAAATTCTTTCACTGTTGAGAAGCTACACTATCCCCGAATGACGTTTCGCTACTTTTTACACAACTGCGCAAAAGGACGGTAATGTTTTTATTGAAAAACTACGCGTGCGAAGCTGCGGATTGGTCAGCTAGTTTAAAATAAAGACATACCAGTCGAAATCATAACACTCTTTTTTGCTTCGCCGTAGTCGGATAAAAACTATTAGCCGTGCTGAGCCAAATAATTAAGATATGATCACGAAGTTAAAACAGCTAGAAGAATGAAATATGAAATTACAGTGTAGGTACACCACAAAAGACACAAACATAAATATAAAAAAAAACATACAACCAATGGATAGTCTCAGCGTTCAGAAGCGCTTTCTTCCATCTGGAAGAAAGCGCTTCTGCTATCTAGGAGGATAGAGAATTCGTCGTCGAGATTTTACCACCGCACTTCTCGACAACGTAATAAAGCTCATCCACATATAATCGACAATTGGGTATCACGCACCACACGCTTCACGCGATCTTTTCTATCCCATACTTGCAAGATGTGGAATGAGCTACCATCTAGCTACCATTATGCTACGACATGGCACGCTTCAAGAGGTTTCTTTTATACAGTGTAGGGAACGCATCGACAATACCCCGGGTGTTGCCGGTGTCAATAGGCGACGGTGACCGCTTACCATCAGGTAGGCCGTAACCCTGTTTCCCCACAAATAACATAAAAAAGATAGCCTTTGGAAGGAGATAATTTTTGATACTTTATCATACCTAGTGTTCCTGCCTGGATGGTGGGGGGTTGATTCTTGTGCGGATTGAGTTTGATATAAACGACTGCTTGGATAACACCATTCATTTATTCGGGAAGCACAAATGGCTTGTACAAGATGGAATTTGACAAGAACAAATAAGGAAAACAATCTACAGCGACAGGAAAGCCTTAGCTTATCTCATGTTTAATAGAAAATGGTGTACATATAAGTAAATCTACTATCTGTTTTTTTAATTTATTTACTAAAATTTAAGTACATTCATCCTTAATATTATACCCTAAAAACCTAATAAGGGGCAAAACGTCTTTAATAACAATAAATATTTACATGACTAAAATACAGAAGAAACACACACACAGAGAGAGAGAGTGAGATAATTCTTTATTGTTACACCAAATTAAAATAACTTAACCTAGAAAACTTAAAGACCAATACATTGTGGTACAATGGGCGACCTTATCGCTCAAAGCGATCTCTTCCAGGCAACCTTTAGATGGACTGGATTGAAAATACGTGTGAGGAGGCGGTGTGACAATAAATACCTATTTATGTAGAAACAGTTGAATCATCTAAAGAACGATGCAGACGATCAGAGGCGGAAGTGTCCCAAAGACACTGGCTGCATTGCCCCGCTGAATTGCAATGCTCATGCTTTGACCCAGATAAGCGTCAGCTCTCGGATCACATAGATAATTAGATATTTTATAACCCAATGGGGGGTATTGGGATGCCAACCTAACTCCCTTAAACAAACATATAATTTTTTATATAAGCAAAGCGTTTTTTTTATACCACATACTTATAAAAATAATACACTAAAAAAACCTTAGTAGGTTTGTCCTAAGCGCAGCTCAAACCTCTCCTTCCTCATTCCTATTCCTCAGTTTGAACTTGTAAAGGCTCGTAGTGCTTCACGACTTATTTCTGCTGGGAATTGATTATTGTCAGCTGAACAAAATGTTGCCACAGACCTACAAAATGACAGTATACGCTGAAACAACTTCAGTTCCTATAGGTACTACAAAATATATATTTGCTACTACGTATACTTCGACGAAATTATGTCAAAAGTAATTTCACTCGACACATACTTCGGTCATTTCCGCGTAGCATTTTTACTTATTTCACCTTTTACGATAAACGAATCTACATACAGTGTAAACTCCATATAACGTCACTCGTTTTAACGACAAACTCTCTAAAGCGTCGAAATCACTCGGCTTTGGTTGGTTTAGCTTGTCTTGCATACAATGGTACACTCTGTATAGCATTACACCCACTCTCAATAACGACAACAATTTGTAATAAAAAAATCTTTTTAAGTTGCCAAATTAGTAAAAACTGCGCATATCTGCGCAGTTTTTATAACTGTTTTTATAACTTATAACTTTTTATAACTTAATAACTGCGCACAACTGTGTATATCCTTTTGTCGTTTTGTTATCCTAGACCATAATAAACTCGACTGTTGGCATCATAGACACCAAACTTTCTAAGAAATCCGTTTTTTTCTTTACAAAATGGGATTGCTTGCACGTGTAGCTGTAGACTGTTGTTAGTAGAAGTGATGGATTTTATCTATACGTTGTCATATTCTTAGTAGCTCACAAACTTTCAAATTGTAAACATAAACTGTAAAACGCAATAGCGTTCAAATTAAAACAGATTTTTATTGTAGGTACTATTTAACAAGACAAATCAGAAATAAACGTTTTCTTTTTCTAATACAGATTTTACTTCTCTCCATTTAACGACAACTCTCTATAACGTCAAAATATGCTCAGTCCCTTGAGTGTCGTTATACAGAGTTTACACTGTATTTGTATCCCGTAGTTCAAATGAACACTAAACTAGAGTACGTTGATACATTTTTTTGCAGATTGTTTAAAATTTGTTTAAGTGCCCATTTAAATAGAACTATTACTCCCCTTATATTGCTATTGCAGTTCTTTAGTAACCCACCATGTTTTGTTTTTAACATTGGCATAAAGTTTTAAATCCTATCGCAAAAGACAAATTAGGGTATGTTTGTGTGCGTATTCCAAAGTAGTGGATTTATTGGTTTATTAAATTATTTGGTATGTACTTTGAAATACACACAGACAAACATAACCTAATTTGTCGTTTGCGACAGTATTTTAAAGTTTATGCCAATGCAAAAAAACAAAACATGGTTGGTTACTAAAGAACTGCAATATCAGAGGGGGTAATCGCGCTAATTTTGAACGTTAATACACAAAACCAAAACAAAAACGTTACGTTATGCACATTTCGTATCGTGCTGACACGTGTGACATCAGTCAAACCAACATGAGTTCTAACGTTAGACATGTTCAAAATTAGCGCGATTGCCCCCCTGGATCAACTACAACCGCATTATCAGTGGTAGCAGTAGGCCTGGTAGTATCGGTTGTCGCCTGTCACTGCTCGCTATGTGTATTTTGTCACACATGTATATTGTAATCACACTAATATTATAAATGCGAAAGTTTTGATGTTTGTTTGTAACTCAATCACGTCGTAACGGCTGAACTGATTTCAATGAAATTTGAAATGAAATTATTACTAGGATTAACACATAGGCTGCTTGTCCACCGCCACCGTCACCGGGACGTCACCGAGAACGAGATGACGGCGCCGATTTAGCGATACTACATTTGCTATAGGCCGTGCGGTGGACACACGGCCATAGGCTACTTTTTGTTGACAGACAACGCGTGCGAAGCCGCTGGCGGAAGCTAATCCAAAATAAAAGTAAAAAAAAAACGAATGTGATTTAGACCACGCGACTGAGGTAAAACTTCTTTTTCAAAAGATTAATATAAAAAATTGTTCAAGAACGAAATAAAATTACGAAAAATAATCAAACGAACTACTGGCTGAAATATATATATATATTTCACGCACTGGCTATGAGAGGAAGATAGAAAGAAAATGTGCGCGCGCACCTCTTTGTCTCGCTCCTACAGAAATACACGAAACGTAACTCTCTCTCTTTCTATCTTCACTAACGTAAATCTCCCTCTCAACTTCAGTTCGCACTTTTCGTAACGCATTCTCCAGCATTCTCCAAGTGAAGAGTGCGTAAAAAAGTTTTACTTCAATATCAATCCCGCATATGTACCAAGTACTGTAATACAGAGCTACATCACCTTAGAAGCTACGTATACGGTGGTCCCTGTGCTGCTCGATTGGCTTAACTCAGCCCTACAGTAACTTTCCAGACAGGTACAAACGCGTGCGTACAGACCGCTACGCCTGTAGAAGTAGTAGGTGATTAAATCAGTTCGTTTATATGCAGTGTCAGGGGCATGGTGTAATTATTTCAATTATAATTCTGAATTTATTAGTAGACCTTGTACACTGTTAATTTTTTTATTAAATGATGTATTCGTACCATAGTAGGGCGGTAAGAGTTTTCATGAGCTACTTGTTAATTAAAACGACCCGATCCAAATTCCGAATGCGCAATTCGGTAAACATTGAAACCATCATCATTATAAAAGTACGCAGCCAAATGATATCTATTTCATCATCATTTTCAGCCCGTGTCGACCCACTGCTGGGCATAGGCCTCTCTTTGTTTCTGCCATTCTTCCCGATCCTGTGCCAGTCTGAACCACGTACGACCCACGGTCTTATGGATGTCGTCGACCCATCTCGCTGGTGGACGTCCCCTATTTCGATGCCTAGTTCTCGGCCTCCACTCTGTTAGAGCCTTAGTCCACCTGTCGTCATTACGTCTGGCCAAGTGTCCTGCCCAACTCCACTTGAGCCCCAATATTCGCTTGCTGACGTCTTGTCTGCTTGCGAATTTCAGTATTGGGAACTCGATCAAAGAGTGTGATGCAGAGCATGGCGCGCTCCATGGTTCTTTGTGCTAAACTTATTTTGTACACAGCCTCCTTCGTGAGCCTCCATGTCTCGGCACCATAAGTCATAGTTGTCAGATCTAGTAGTAGACATCTATTTAAAATGGGTAAAAGTGTGTGGTCCATTTGAACGCAAAGTGGATGGCTCATCTAATATTTATTTGGTATGGGCACTTTCTTGCGACCGGGACATGTGGCGTGCTCGACTCTTGACCGTAATGTACCGCCGCATGTACTCGTACCAGGTCAACTGTCCGACCATTGCACTACTCTGAAACACTACAACTATATTTTTGCTAAGAGCTCTCATTGCACCAAAGCTTTTATTAATTTTTTTTACCCACGTCGGGTCGGGACTGAGGTGTATATACGTTTTGAATGAGAGGTTGTTTCTGTGTGCAAAAAAACGATTGTTCCCATTTATCCCCAAAACGGTTTGACCAATTTAGATATGGTTTTCTGTAAATGGTATGTGACTCATCGGCGATGGTTCTTAGAAAAATGTTGTTTTGTTAACTCGCCAGAGGGCGCTGTAATAAAGATTTTTGGTAGAGAGATCTCTGCTGTAAAATGAAAATTTATCACGGGTTTTTTATATGTCAGAGGTATTTTTTTTTATTTATACTTGTCTATCACATTTTTTATAAACTACGAGAAAGGAATAAAGTCTCTTGTATTGAAAACAGTATTTTAAACAAGAGTACGAGTATTACTCACGCACTTAGGGTTCCGTACCTACCTATAATTATGATAATTTAGCAGCGCCATCTAGTTTTGAGATTTAGAAAGAAAGTAAACTTTTAAAAATTTGTTAAAAAACTGTTGTAGATAGAAACTTTAGATATTTTTACTGTTATCTTTGCATATATTTCTGTTATATCAATCATATTAATTTCAGAATTTGGGGGGGGAGTGGTGGTATTTTTTCGCCTTTTTTCACCATAACTCCAAATTGACGTAATTTTTTGTATTAAAATTGGTTTGGAATAATAAATGAAGTTCTTTTTTTATGGTACACCACTTGACCTAGTAATCAGATCTGACAGGCAGACAGACCGACAAAGTCGCACCATACGGGTTCCGTTTACCATTTGTCCGAAAGCCTTATAATAAATAAAAACCAAAGTTTCACGGTAGCACGTCTGACCAATATAGTCAGACCGTGGTTGCGAGCAGGGAGGCAATACTCCTAAATTATTATTGTGTACCGGAGCCACGCAGGTGAAACGCCACACAGGAAGTTTCACCTGAAATGTGGCATATGACAGTCCGGCGTACTCTGAATCGAACATTCTAGAATTATTATGTAGATGTTTTAGTTTTAGGGCCTTAACACACTGGCGAGTTGCGAGCGTGTTTCCACGAGGCGATTTTGTGAATGTGTTCGCCGCGAGTGCGTCGTGAACTAAAACCGAAGATTGAGGCTGAGACGCAGGAGGTAGCGGGTTCGATTCCCGCCGCGGAACAAATGTTTGTATGATCTACAGATATTTGTTCCGGGTCTGGATGTTTTTCTATATATTATAAGTATATATTTACAAAAAAAAACAGTATACAAGTATTCTATCAGTTATCTGGTTCCTATAGTACAAGCTCTGCTTAGTTTGGTGCAAGATAGCGTTGTGTGAAATGTCCAGCCACATTTATTTATTATTATTTATTTATTGACCGAAGTAGTAATAAAAGTTAAAAGAAGAAAAAAATGTAATAAATAAGTTTTTTGATTGAAAAAATACTTTATTAAAAAATGCTTTTAAAAAATTCATAATCGGAACCGCAAGCAGACTCAAATGAGCCCAAACAGTAGTAACCTACTATAATGTATGCAAAAGTTCCGATGTCTGGCATCCATCTTCATTATACCAACTATAATACCTAGTCAGGTCATAAGTATTGTCACACAGTAAAAACTTTTCTTTTAGAATGCTGGCCACAAAAAAGTTTATAGAATTCGAATTTCGAATTGTTCATGAAAATAAAAATGTATACTTTTTAGAATTTTTCTCATTTTTAAATATGGAGTGGACGCTTAAAGAAGACCGTGTTGCAGTTATTGCGTTGCATCGTTGCTCCTCCAGTCCAGATTTGAATCCGTTAGATTACAAGATATGGCAACACTTGGAGGAAAAGGCGTGCTGAAAGCCTCATCCCAATTTGGAGTCACTCAAGACATCCTTGATTAAGGCAGCCGCCGATATTGACATGGACCTCGTTCGTGCTGCGATAGACGACTGGCCGCGCAGATTGAAGGCATGTATTCAAAATCACGGAGGTCATTTTGAATAAACTTTAGTATCATAAGAATCTATGTTTTGTTAAGTTCATTTTGGTATATAAATGGTTACATAATGAATGAACTTGTTTCAATTACTTTATATTAAACATGTGACAGAATTTATGACATGACTAGGTATAATTATTATTATTAGCCTCTGTGTCCCACTGCTGGGCAAAGGCCTCCCCACATTCTTTTCATTCTATAAATAAATAAAATAAAAAAGGTTTTAATTTTCTTTACACGGTATTAATTTACATTTATAGAGACTTAAACTTACTTGTTTTCTAGGCAGATACCACTTTTAGCGGTAAAATCCTCCTCCAGCTCTTTCCATTTCTCGCGATCCCTAGCGACTCTGCACCATGTTTGCCTGCTACTTTTACGGTATCATCGTCCCATCGTGTAGCAGGCCTTCCGTTTCTCATTTTTTTGTGTAAGGGGTACCAATTTCATATTATTTTGGAGCACTTCTCGTTATGCATTCTTTGGATGTGCCCCGACCATTTCCATATATTTAAGTGAAAGCACTTTCTGCACAATTTCTTTTGCCTTGGTTTTTTCTTATTTCTGTATTCTTGACTTTATTTCTTAGTTTGAGGCCTAAGAAACTTCGTTCTGTCCCTCTTTAACAAAACCTTAGACCACCTCTATGCTATTACATAATATAATTCATTCATTATCACCTCTAGTTACCAAATTTCAGCTCAATCGGTTGAGGGGAACTGGTTATATATTCAGTTGTAAGATTTGACCTAAGCAAACAAACATTGTAAGTGAAATAAAAGCTTATTTATTTATTTACTACTTTCACACAAAACAGAATAGTGCTAGGAGGACTTAATGCTAAAGCATTATCTACCAGTCATCCTGGTCGTGCTAGAAGAAGGTAAGGCGTGACACAGGAAAAAAGGTATTTCAAAGCTAATAATGAATACAGACCCTAAATGACTAAATAAGAACATAATAAATGCCTAACATAAATATATATATACGTATATCTTACGTTAAAACCTCTAAATAAGTAATAAAATAAAAATAAACTTCTAAAAAATACGTTGATGCATCTGTGATACTTATTACCATTGTATAAAGTACGTTTATCTTAGACTTAATATTTTGTGGTATGTTTTTGTTTGTAAGTTTGTATTTGTAAGTTATAGGTATACTGACTAGTTTTATAAAAACTATTTTACTGCTTGAACGCTAAACTATGCCTGAATGCTAGGCTATATTTTATTTGTTATTTGTAGGGTATAGTTATTTGTTATACAAGAGTGCAAAGCTATGTGCGTGACCGAGTAAGCGAAGGATTCTAAAATTAGAATCCTGAGCGTTAGCGAGGGAATAAAAAAAGTACGAGGTGAAAAATCTTTGCACTCGAGTGCAACACGTAACTTTTCATCCCACCTCAGCGAGGAAATGACTAAATGCAAAAAAAAAATAATACACCAAGAAGGTTCCAAGTCTGAGTTTTTAAGAATTAAAAAAGGTTGTATGATAAGTTCGGCATCATGGAGGTAGAAGTAAATAGGTTTAATGATGTTTTGTCTTCAAAAACTTAGTGCACACGATGTTCTAAATTCAATTACTTTATCCTCTAGCGGATAAAAATTACTTTTGCACTCAGATATCGAAGAGCAAAAATACTCTTTCCGAGATGGGGGGATTAAAAATATATTATTAGTAATCTTTAACTATCAAAATAGTGCCACGAAATATATAACTAACTAACTTGACGTACAGTTTCATTCAAATTACAGGTGACGGGAGTCTTTATTAATTGAATAAAATATTTCTTTTGGGGTACAAATTGTAGTTATTCTGGATTTCAGACTCTTGCCTATATTTGTGTCACTTAAGCTACACGCATATCAAATTGCAGCACTGTGGGGTCACTGGTGTACCCTGTGAATTTCGTCAAATTTCAGTTTTTATTATGGCTAGTAACTCAGGACTCAATAGATTCATATACTTAAACTTAAACCCTTACTAAAAATAATAACGGAGTCGAAATGTACCAACAAATACCTTTCATTTGACGTCCCACTTGACCTAATAGTCTCATTTTTTTTTTTAACCCACTTGAACCCCAATATCTCAACAACCCCCCAACATGTTTATTTAATTTAGTCACACCAAAGTTGTGCCATCACTACCTATCTGCGTATCAAACTTCACGATGATCGGATCAACGCTTCGAAAGTTATCCTCGATCAAACAAACATACATACATACAACGCCGATTTGCCCAAATTGATTTGGAGATCTCACTTTGCTCGATCAATAATATCCGTGCAAGGCTGTGGCAAGTCAGCTAGTTTTTTTAATAAACCCTACAAGAGTGAACGAAGCATTCAAACTAATGCTCAAATGTAATGTAATTAATAAATTCTGACGTTCTCGAATAAAATATAAGCTACGAGTATAATCATTAAGTTAATAGTTTCAACATGAAAATATCGTTATATATTCTCTTTTATAAATAAAGAGAAATCTACTCTCCGAGAGTTTCTCGTAGTACATTGGCTACAGCTATAATAAAACATATATATTTACACTATAAGTATGATGAACATTTTAATATGAATCATATTACTAAAATCACTTACCATGGACACTTAATTATTAACAGGGATAGAAGGTTGTTTGCATTTTAATATACCGTTTTTCAGAAAACATTACATAAGTAATAAAATAATAAAAAACACAGCCTTAAAATAACCTAAGAGAATATTTTTTCACAATTATTTTAAAATGTTTGCATGATGGTGTTTAAATATGCATGAAAGTATTTACAATAAAAAGTGAATTTCTTCCAGCTAACCAGTGTGTGTATTTTTAGTGTAGATTAAGTCGCAGTGCCTCCCAGAAAATATATTAACTAACTTTCAACTGAGAGCCCTAGGTACTACAAAATAATGTTACAGAAATTTATATTAATTTTCAACAACGTGACATCTCTTGTCAATGTACTAAACTGCAACGTTTGGCATTGAGCAGGTCAAAAAACTTGTCTTAATTTTCCTCTAAACGGAGCTAATGACGCTTTAGTCGTAATCTGAATCATCTCACTAATTTCGACTCTGATGTAACAAGAGCCTGTAGCACAATTGGTAGTGCATCCTCATATCAAGAAGAAGGTTGCCGGTTCGAGTCCTGTCTAGGCTTGAAAATTTTGATTTTGATGGTTTTCAAAATTTTGGAATTTTGCGTAGGTGTTCGTATAAAATACTATTAATATTAATAATACTACACATACATAAACAAAATACATAAATAAACCTACATAACGTGCTCACTTTTGTTAGCTATTTTGAAGCGAGATATGTATTTATAGTTTGGATTTTAAGATTCCTTTTTTCCATATCCGATCAAAAGAGAAAAACACAGTAAAGCGGTTAAAAGATTAAATTGCATTGTAAGTGTTTTACTACTAAAAGAAGAGTAAAATAAATCTACTCAACCTCTAAGTAAAATACTTCCAAGTCTCATTATCGCGCGGAATATAAAATGCAGAGGTGCACCGAAGTACCGCAAAACACTCTGCCCAATGATGCGTCATTTTTCCACGAAGCTAAAAGCTGCACGGAAAACGGGTGCCTGCAGAATTTTCCTATCCATATTTGATCGGATTTATCTGACAACACTTATTCGATCCACAAACTGGTGAGGTGCTCTGCGTATCGAAAAATTCCTTTTTGTGGCTCGCTGTTTATTGCTTGTAGAACGTGCTGGATATTCTAGCAAAGTGATAAAACTGTGAATAGAGAACTAACGCATGGGAGCTTTTGAAGCACGTTAGTTTGCTATTTCAAAAGAAGGATACTCTTTTTTACATCATCACTTACCTTTTATTTTTACTAGCTGACCAATCGCAGCTTCGCACGCGTAGTTTTTCAATAAAAACATTACCCTCCTTCTGCGCAGTTGGGTAAAACGTAGCCTGAGGATAGTGTAGCTTCCCACCAGTGAAATAATTTTTAAATCGGTCCAGTAGTTTCGGAGCATATTCAATACAAACAAATCTATCCTCTTTATAATATTAGTATAGACAAGCTGACATGCCCGCGGCTTTGCACGCTTAAAAATTCCCGTTCCTGTGGTTACTTAGGAATAAAAAGTAAAAAAAAAACACTCTTAAATAGACATCCAATGTCATGTAAAAATTTCAAACCATTCAATCGACTGCTTTTTGAGTTTTGCTGACACAAATAAACGGAAGATGAATTTTGAATTTGTGTATATAAAAGTGTGTTTGTTTAGTAGTCATAAATATAAAAACATCATCATCATCACCATCAAATCAGCGATAGGACGTCAACTATTGAACATAAGCCTCTCACAGATTTCCAGAGCGATCGATCTTGTGCTCTGCTTCCGATGCGTTTTTAATTCTTCTTATAATTTTGTTTTGTGTATCTCTAAATCGACCTACCTACCTATCTGTTTTGTTTTAGTATTTTGTTATGAGTTTATTTATAATTATAGGTATTATTATTATAATTTTTGGTGACATGATTTTTAATTATATTATTTTAATTTAATTATTATAAGTTTTAAAATGTAAAAATTGACATGCCTGTAACAACCAATGTTATAATTAACGTGAAATAAATAAATCTCAAATCAAATCAAATTCATGAAGATCGTATTAGACATTCGATAGTTATTGTCGACAAACATACATATATAGGTACAAACATACATACATAGGTACAAACATTCATACATAGGTACAAACAGGTATCAAATCTAAATAAAAATTAAATTGCATTCATTGGTAAGCGTTCACTTGAGAACGGCTGGGCAGATTTTTTATTGTACGTCATAGTCCAAATAAGATATAAAGGTAAAGAAAATTGGAATTGTTGCCTAGAAATTAGTGCCATTTTGTATGAGAGTTTTTGTATGAACTCGAAGACGATATAAGCATTATTTTATTTTGAAATCTAAACAAAGCCGGGACGGGTCAACTAGTTTCAAATTAAAATATGTTTTTATTATGGATTCGTAATTCGTTCAGATCAAGAATGCTGCTGGAAATTTTACACAGCAGTACTATAGTGTGACCATTAGTGCTGTGCACTCCCTGAGGTATGCGCGCGGCGAGACGGGGGGAGAATCGGCTGCTGCGCTCTGTTATTTGTATCGGACTGTCTATGTCAGACGCACATGACATAGACAGTCCGATACAAATACCACTACCTGCCGCCACGAGCGTTGACGGCGAACTGACAGAGCGCAGCAGCCGATTCTCCCCCCCGTCTCACCGCGCGCATACCTCAGGGAGTGCACAGCACTAATGGTCACACTATACCTAGTCCCAAACTAAGCGAAGCTTGTGCTACGGGAACCAGATATAATGCTGATATACTTTTTTTAAAATGGATACACATAGGTATAAAGAAAATCACCCATATCCTAAAAATTTTTAAAAACGTATAATTTTTTTATTTTATATATTTTTTTATCTTTTAATTTGACATTATACATTATCAATTATCTTATGATCTGACATTAAAATTATCTATCGTGAAAATAATAACGTTCCATTGTTACCATTTTAATTCATTCATCTTTTAGAATGAATTTCCTACTTAAGTAAATATTTATATTTTTTTACTGTACCAAATGTTCCGACACAATATGTATTGTTTGCAAATAAATGAAACTGAAACTATAATTTGGTTGTAAGTTATAGTACGTTTTGGTGAGCAAAAGGCAGCAAACGTAGACTGCACTAAATCAGTTCAGCGAGTAGCTACGAGTACCACTAACAAGAACTTGATCTAAGATCGCGAGAGTTTACACAGAGTGTTTCACGCCACTTCATTCGCCTAAAGTCTGTATTCTCGAAATTTAAACGGGAGTAAAGACTTAGGCGAAACATCGATTTTTCTTAATCTATACTAATATTATAAAGAGGAAAGATTTGTATTTTTGTGTGTATGTTTGTAATGAATAAACTCAAAAACTACTGGTCCTATTTAAAAAAATCTTTCATCATTGGAAAGCAACATTCATCCTGAGCTACTTTTTACCCAACTGCGCAAAGGAAGGTAATGTTTTTATTAAAAAACTACGCGTGCGAAGCTGCGGATTGGTCCAGCTAGTAGGTGTATAAAGTTGTTATGGAATGATATTTTCCCCGATAGGATAGAAATTTAAAAATATACTCAAAAATTTGAATAATACCAAATCTCAATCAATCAATCAACTAAATATGTATTTTGTACAAAGTTCTTAACAATTCTTTTTTTGAAAACATAGCACGAACTTTGCACTTTGCCTTATACGAGTATGAGTAGTTCGCGGTGACTTAACCTTTGTTTTAAAACTTCTGTACAACTCAAGACATTTGAACTTGTGTTCATTTTAACAATGCACCTGCGGTTATTAAATATGCTGGACCGATATCGATGAATGGTAAATAGATTTATTAAAACCAGGATCAAGAAAGGCTACACGCGTGACAAGCCGCGGGCGGAAGCCAGTATTAGATACATTATACTCCATTGTCCCGTAAACAAACAATTATGTATTGTGATACCGGATACAAAGCACCGCCTTTTGATAAAAAAATTCTTCCTACGTTGCCATAACAACGATCTGTACTGAATTAGGTTTGTTCCTTTAATTATCTTCTTGAATATTCGTTGGAAGAAGTCCGCTTGACCTCAAAATTGTTTGAGTTATTTTTGTTTACACTGTAGAGTTTGGTAAAGAACAATTAATATTTTTTTTTTGGTAAACACCGACTTAGCATAATAAGAAATAAACTTTCCCTTGTAATTTTACTGTATTAACACCCATATTTAAATAAGGTCGTTGAAAACAGAATAACTTTGTTTGTGACGAATTATTGAATTACTACTAATCTAACATCACTAATTAATGTTCTTTTTAAATAGTGAAATAATCTACCATATTCAAAGCGATAAGACCACCCATGGCACTATTTTGCTTTGTGTCTCTATTTAGTCTGTAATTTCTATTTTTTAATGTGTACAATAAAGTGTTTTCATTCATTCATTCATACCTAAATGAATGAATGTAATACTCTTTATTGCACACCAAACAAAAATATAGTAATAATGGAAATAAACAATAAATAAAGGTACAATGGGCGGTCTTATCGCTAAAAGCGATCTCTTCCAGACAATCTTTGGATGGACAGGATAAACAAAATCAAAAGACGGTGGTGTAAGAGTACCTACAGACATAAACAGAACCCACATAATAAAATATACCTATTGATTATACTAATAAACATAAACTTAAATACATACAAATAATATATAAATAAACTACACTACATAAAGAGGATAAATAACATAAACACTAACTAGCAGTTACGGGACAACGAAAGGAAATACCTGGTACTTTCTCTATCAGTCACATCGCCGCACAGTGAATCGTCTAGAACATGGTAGCTGGACAAAATTATTTTATGGGTTCACATGATCGCTACAGCCATAATAACATATACTGAATCATTTTTTTTGCGTTATGTGGTAAAATAAAAAAACTTAGTACGAAATAAAAATTTATTGAAAATAGAAGTCTAGAAGAATACATATTAACGAAATAATTTAAATTATATATCTACACAATTTAAAAAACTTAACTTAAATTACTTAACATAACATAACATATCATCACGCCTTATTCCCCGAAGGGGTGGCAGAGGTGTATTACTACACCCACTTTAAATTACTTAACTATAATAATATCTACTATTATAATAAATTACAAATAGAAATCGTCAGATGATTCATCATCGCTGTCACAGTTAGACGAATCAGGTACCACATAATCGTTCTCCTCACATAAAGTAACTTCACGTGGTACTTGATGTGTAGTAGGTATGGAAGGCGGAACTATCAAGCTTAGCACTTCTGCGGGCAATTTTTCAGGTCTTTTCTTAGGAATTTCCCTAAGCGAGTTGATTACAGGATCAGATGTTATCAGCAGCATATATAATAAATCTGTATTCGTGGCAATACGTGACTGTTTTCTGCTATGATGCTCTCGGAATCTACGACAGTCTTTGTTACGGGCTTCTTGAGCCTCCTCCGATAGCTGTCCGATTGGAACAATACAGCTTTGGATGACTTCTGTACTGTGTAATAAGATTTTATGCACAGTAACAGGCATATTATACCACGGATACAGACTAAGGTAAAGAGATCGAGTCTCAGAGCAAACATTTTCAAATTCTATGCAATTAATATCATACCCAGAAGATAATGTTCGAAGTAATATACACATTTTTTTAATTAAATTAACATCCAATCCTGTAATCTCACCGCTTAGTTCCGGATTCATAAAAAACCTACGTGCAGTGTTACCATCATTTGTGTTACCATAACCCGGTTTTGTTTTGTCTACAATAAGCCCCATCTGAGTTTTAAAATCTAACTTAATTTTCTCTGAACGTAACTTTACACTAATTTTATCGTCAGCGCCCCTAGCTTGCCACTTTTTTATATCCAAACGATAACTAATATGTAGTAAACACTCAAAACAACGTATCCATGCATGTAAAGTAGACAAACCAAAACCGTAATGTTCTTTATTAACGACTACGTCTTTTAAATCACCATTCATCATTGTCGGGGTAGCACCACATATATAACATTTTTGAGGGGAGCGTGTGTCAGTCAAAGCGTTACATACTTTTCCGTCTGTCATAGTCAGTAAGAGGTCATGTTTTATAGTAATTTCATATTCTTCAACATTACAAATAGTTGGAAGAAGCTGAGATATTTCTTCCAAGACTTTGTTGGTTTCGGCTTTGGTGAATTCATTAGTTTCCTTTGAAAAAATAAATTTGATTGGTCGGCAATAGAGAGTTGACGAAGGCCGTGGATTTTGCCATATAATATGTTGGCCGTCACATAATTTCAAAGGAACTAATGAAAACATGAACAGGAATTCATCAGTAGCATTAGCATCTTCGAACCTTTGCTTATAGGTACTGTGGCCTGAACTGCCGTCACAGCCCCATTTGCTAATTAATGTAAGGGATGAATTAGAAGACACAACATTTCTTATAACATCACTTTGCGCTTCAATTAAACGATCAGCAGTTTTGTTTAAAATGCCTTGTAGATTAATTTCAGCGCGCGTTTCCGTCACAGAAATATACTCATCTAAAGGATAACACATTTTTTTAGACTTAACTACACTATGATAAGATGGAAATATCTGATGTCCCGCCTTCAATGACACCTTACGCGTCTGTTTGTAACTATGGCTGGTACACTTAGCATCAACATAATGAGCTAAAGCTTCATCACTGCTCAATTGACGACCACCACACGCAACATTGGTTTTTTTAGCTTTTGGAGAGTTGTCAGATATTTGATGAATTGAACTAGCTACATTTCTTCGACCAGATACTCGATTGGCTACTTCAGCGGCTATGGTTAACTCACTAGCACTTCGCGATTGCACTAAATCTTCAACCCTCCGTTTTTTGGTTTTGAATGACGATTCGTCAAATTCTTTTCTGGGTCTGCCTGTAGTCCGACTTGGTCCAGATGACGAAGACGCAGACGGGCGATGTACTTGAACTTCAAATTGTATTTCATTACCCTCTAACCAATCCTTATTGTTATTCAAAAACCTATTGAGGGTATTTTTCGATGCGGACCACTTTTCAGCAAATTTTGAAGAAATACTTGAAATTTTCGTACAAATATTCTTCTTTGAATCAAGAGTGACATCTGAACAGTTGATTTTGTTCAATACAAACTCTGTGAGCTTTGAATTACGGTCCTCTTTCTTGTGTTTACGCCATTCTTCAAAGAAATCGATTTTTGAAATCGAAATCACAACTTCTGAAAAAAATAATTAAAAAAAATGGGGTGAGTTGGGGTGGCAAAACTATATATCATTTTAAATTTAAATATTGTGGCTATTACATACGTAAATAACGGCCTGGATATATTTGGATAAAAAAGTTACACTCGATGAAAGTTACTAAATAGAAAAATTTACACGATATAAATGTCCATTTCTATAAAGCCTATAAACATCAACGTCAACAAGTTAAATGATCCCAATTTATGAAGAAATTTAAAGTACATACCTTCAAGTAGAAAATCCATAACACTCACAATAATATAAATAGCACAAGTGGTCATAAGATGTTGTCGTAAGCACTGCAAACTATCAACTGATTTATTTGCATAAATGCATTTTCCTTATTACCTCACTTTCCAGTACTATGGCGGTGTGCTACAAAGGGTAAGGCACGTGTTATACCTGGAATTCTGAGTTTTGGGGTGTGGTTAATGAGACAGGATTATGATTTAATCGATTCTAGGAATCGACTTTTGTCCAGCTGGCTAGTTCTAGGTAATTCACTGTGCGCCGCCCTTATCAAGATTTCCATACCTACCTTCCTCAACCAAAGTACTATTTTTTGTGCATTAAAGTACCTAGCACGCCTAGATTTTGGACTTCTATCTGTAGCTCCCAAGTACTTCTACTATGACAATGAAGAGTAAAGACATGGTTTTTCTACATAAAGTTGATTCCGAACATTAGCCCTCAGGTGAGAAATTAGGTTATATTAAATACAGGTTTGAATAAGAATATTTCTTTCATTATTATAAATACGGGATTTATCACGTACCGTCTTATCGGTGTTTCGACAATGGACGCTACGTGATAAATCCCGTATTTATAATAATGATTGAAATCAATCACGAAAGTTTTCTAAGTAAAGCATCTATCTTGTTACAACGCAGAATGTTAAGATTTCAAAATAATTCTATAAATAAGAACAGGGAACTAAATAATTCCTCGGAAGTGTCTGATAAAACTATAAATAAATATAACTAAACTTTACTGGTGGTAGAGCTTTTGTGAACGGGCTCGAGGAAGTGGGCACCACCGCCTTATCTGCCGCCAAATAGCAGTACTTGTGCTGCTGTGTTCCGGTTAGATGGTAATGGTATGTTCCTGTAATTACTGGCACATAGGCATAACAGCTAAGTCCTATAGTATGGCAACGTATCCACATAGAGATCAAGACAACATAATACCTTGTTTTGAATTCTATGTGGATATCCATGGGCTGCAGTAGCCACTTAACATCTGGTGGACTGCATGCTCGTTTGCCATATAAGTAGCATAAAAAAAAACTAAACGAAGAATGATCAAGAAAGAACTGAGTGAGCAAGCTGATTGTCCCGGAGAGTAGGGCTGTGCCATTTATGAGGGCAGGTGGTAGGTAGGTACGTAATGAAATGCTGAAACAAAGCATCCAATGCGGAGCCTCATTAGCCATTCAGTCCTCGTGCCTGCCTTAAAAATCATTTACAAAGTCTTGATGAATGTTAGCCCCGTTTGTTTCGTCCATTTCGGCGCATTTAATATTAATTGTTATTGTTATCTGACATTTTTGTTTACATTAATGAAAGCTCGTAGCCAACCACATTACATTATTTTGATGTATTTTTCAAACTTTCGCAATAACTCATAATTACTGATTTATTAGTTGCAACACTTGCAACACAGTCGAAACGTCGAGATATCAAATAAAACAGGTACATTTTTTCATACATTATAGGCGAGTTCTAGACGTCTATCTCCTCCCACTTTACAAATGTAAGAAAAAATCACCGAATGGCTCCCATTTCTTTCATATGCAGAACCAGAGGAACTGTTGACCACCCTCAGGTAACAAATACTCATAACCCTTTCACATATATTCACACACACACACACATACACACACACGCTCGCACACATATACACACTTACACACATACACACACTCCCACACTCACAATCACAATCATGTACACTCAGTAGTCTAAACCTATAATATCTCATTTTAGCTATTTAAAAACTAAACTAACCTCAATTTTTGTTTTTCAATTCAATTCAATTCAAAATAATTTATTTCAGATGATTACATCCATAATTTGTTAGTAAAACCTGAAATCTTAAAACTATGTTAGGGCAGTTGGTAATATACTGAATTAAATACTGAATTATTTTGAGAATCAGTCAGCCATAATAATTGTACATATATTGTATTAATTTTATTTCAGATAATTTTAACCCATAATCATAATAATTAAAATAAAATAAATTAAGTACAATCAAAATAAATTAAATTAAATCAACATCATAACATAGTAGGTAAGTTAAAATGAAAATTAAAATAAACAACAGACAAATAAATAAATTAATTAATTACCAAAGTGTTTCAAATTGCCAGTAGTTATCTCCACTCAGTGCCTCTGAATAGGGCAATCAAAATTGTTTTGCCATTGTTACTTATAAAAGTTTATTTTGTATTAAAATAGTAAGTAAGGAACAACAATTGTACTGGTTTAGGAGACGGGCGCTGACACTGCTACACAGTTTTTCATAACTTTTTGCAGCTGTCAACGTTCACTACTTGTTCTTGATTCCTATGTTTTTTTGAATCAAATATATTTTTTTTTTTTTGCGTTGTACCACTATTTCGCCTGATGGCGCGCGATGATGCAGTCTACGATGGTACACGCTTGCCTAGAAGAAACCTATTCACTCGCGGCTTAAAGACATACGCGATAAATACCCGTATTAAGTATTTTAGATATCAACTTTTTCATCACTAATTAATTGATCTAATGAAGCGAAATCTCCAAATCAACTTGGGCAAATCAGCATTGTATTTAAGTGTGTTTGTTTGTTCAAGGATAATTTTCAAAGCGTTTATCCGATCATCATGAAATTTGGTCTATAGATGTGTAGTGATGACATAATTCTGGTGTGACTAAAAATCTGGGGGCGTTGTTTATATATTGGAGTTGAAGTGCTCTAATAAAACCCAAAATAAAAGGTGAATGTTTAATGAAAGACTTCATCAGTACATTTCGAACCCGTTTTTATTTTTAGTTTTAACCTTGTTGTTTTTCAGTTAAGCCATAATAAAAACTGAACTTTGACGAAATTTACAGGGTACACCAGGGACCCCACAGTTCTAAAATTTGGTGCGCGTGTAGTTTTAGTAACCCAAATATAGGGAAAAGTCCAGATAACCAGATCCAGAATAACTGCAATTTCTATCCCAAAAACGAGTAACCAATTTACATGAACTGCCGTTATCTGTAATTTAAAGAAAACTGTAGGTCTAGTTATTTGGTCAGTCATTTCGTGGCACTATTTTGATAGTCAAAGATTACAAATATTTTATTTTGTTTTTATGGGACACTCGCGATATCTCAGTTCGGGGCGAGCCACTAGTTATTATCATTCATTAATATCATCGATATAAAATCAATATAGTTCTTAATTAAACGGCAAATTTATTAGCCTGGCTTTCCTTGAACAGAGGGTACAGAGACACCTTCATAACTTGTAGAGAGTTAAGCTCTGTTGTACACAGTTGCACATAAATTGACATCAACAATTTAAGTTAAACTAAGCAATGCAAACGCTTCAAGTTCGAGTCCCGAGAGGCTCACAGCTACCGCATCTGCTAAGTGATTTGTTTATTTCTAAGCACAGCAGTGTAACTTTAAAAGGTTATTTCATTTTGTAACTCTGATAGTTTTTGTATTTTATTTCTTTAATGTGCAGTATTAAGTTGAATTAAGTGTTTGTGTAAGTACTTAGATTATTATTTTATTCTTATAAATTATCTGTGAACGCTATAGTAATGAAAAAGCTTTTAAAAGCAAAAGTTTCAGATTACACTCCATTTTCACTGTAATGTCTCACCTGTAAGATACTTTCGTCTCTATTGTTTGTTACCGGCATACTTAATTCAGGAAATTTTATATATATGTTTCCTAGGCTTTCCTTCCAATAGTATCACGTTTGGGTATAGGTATATCCTACATGCAATTACATTACAATCGTGGTCCTTATACATTAAAAACCGGCTTTTTATTTTTGTAAGTAGCACGCAGTTCCGTATATGTTAATTTTAAAACTGAAATAATAATAATACATTTATTTATTTTCTCTCGACAAAAGGTTTACAAATATCACTTATATCTAAGGGTTCTTATTCTGAAGTACACCTGTTTTGCGAGAGACTGGTGCCTGTGATAGGTTTATAAAACCTGTGATACAGGTCACCAGAGCCCCACTCCGCTGGCTAACTTACATTTATTAATATATTAGACAGTGACGCGTACGAATACATGCGCGGGTGTGTGTTTATGAAGATGTGTAAGGGTGTGTCTGTGCTGTGTGTATGTGTGTGGGTCAGTGTGTGTGCAAACTTTTGGTTTTTTTTTTCTAGGTTTATATTTATAGAATTCAGTAAGGAGTCTTATTTTAGAGGGGTCATGAAACCTTCAGTTTCTTCGTAGTTTAGAGTTTTAAGCCATTCACTTATTACTTTTTTGGATTAATATTTAGTGAGAGGGTAAATTGAGAGTAAGTTGTTTATTTTATTATATATGTAAGGTCCTAGGAAGCAAAAAAAGTTATGGTAAAGGCTAGTGCGATAGGAGGCAGATCGGCATACAGTACCCTTCCTCCGCTTTCCTTTTATCGTTTCTGGCTTGTAACTTAGCTGAACGTGTTTACTAAGTGTGATATGTAGTAAAAAAGTTTGGCTAACTGTAAGGACATCCCATTTATTATAGAGGTCCACAGTAGGAAAACGATGCGGCAGGCCGGCGCTCACCTTCAAAATAGATCTCTGAGCTCTCTCTAGGTGTATGAGATAAGTTTTAGCTGCACCACCCCAAGAGGTGATGCAGTATTCGACAATAGCTTGAGAGAGGGCCAGGTAGACCATTTTGATCACCCTGCGGTCGGCTACATTCTTCAGAGCTTTGAATATGAAAATGAGTTTGCGCGTGACAAGGACATCAATATGCTGTTTAAAAGTGAGAGTCTGATCAATAGTGACGCTTAGATATTTTATGGACACTGTCCTTTCAAGGCAGGAACAGGTGCAATTGTTCGTATCAGGAAGAAAATTATGAATTATGTTAAAATAAACATGTCATAACACAAATTAGCATGTCATTCAGAATTCCGTTGACTCGAATTTTCTTCCATGCGCTATACTGTTAGCGCATGGAAGAAAATTCGAGTCAGAGAGATAACAAAATCAACTTACAGATGCAATCTGTTGGAAGTTTTTCTACATTCAAGAGACGCCGCCCGCGCCCGTTCCCTTTTTCACTAAATGGATTCAATACTTCACGCTTTTTGAACCTAATCAGGATGAAAAACTCATTTATCTTCTACTGAAAATAGGAATAAATCTCATCATCATCATCAGCCGGAGGACGTCCACTGCTGAACATAGGCCTCCCCCTTAAATCGCCACAGCGAGCGGTTGGTAGCCGTTTGCACCCAACGGCTCCCCGCGATTCTTATTAGATCGTCGGTCCACCTTGTGGGGGCCGGCCTACGCTGCGTCTTCCAGTCCGTGGTCTCCACTCGAGAACCTTTCTTCCCCAACGGTTATCGGTTCTACGAGCGATGTGGCCTGCCCATTGCCACTTCAACTTGCTAATTTTGAGAGCTATGTCGGCAACTTTAGTTCTTCAGCGGATTTCCTCATTGCGGATTTTGTCACGCAAAGAAACCCCGAGCCCTCTCCATAGCTCGTTGAGCGACCTTGAGCTTGGTCATGAAGCCATGAGTAAAGGACCACGTTTCAGTGCCATATGTCATCACTAGCAACACACACTGGTTGCAGACTTTAGTCTTCAGGCTCTGGGGAATTTTGGACGAGAAGATATCGCGAAGTTTCACGAAATAATCTAATAAATAACAATATCAAACATCACCGTAATTATCGAGAGCTTTATACACAAAAAAACGTCTATTGTTTACTTCATTACATTTCTTTCGGAGTGTTTAATTAATTCAAATTAATTAGCATTCAAACGAGGATTATTGTTTGGGACGAGCGCGAATAGAATTTCTTAAAAATTCAAACAAGCTCTTATTAAGTTTTATGTCTTTGTCTCGCATTTATTTGTCACGGTTTGGTTCTATTCATCATGGTAGGGTTGGCAGGAATTATTTTTATTGGTACCGTACCTTGCAAGAGGAAAAATATGTTTCCTTATGAAAGTAGGATACGCCTAGAGCGTAAAGGCACATCTTGCTCGTAAAACCGAAGGGTTAGTGCCAAGGAGTCGTGTGTGCCAGCCTTATGCAAATGTAACGATAACACGCCTTTAGGGTCAATAAACTGTTACCTACTCACTTTTACGACTTGATAAGTATATTGTTTGTCTTATATCTTCGTACGCCACTAATTTTTGTGTCACAATTTTGTCTGACTATTGATTTATTGTTACAGATATCAAAGGCGAGATTTTGCCGTTGATAGGTAAGTTTTTTTTAATAACTTAACAAACCGGAGAAGAAGAAGAACGGAGAACAGGAGGAATTTTACAATTTGACCCCTATATTGTTTCATGTACCTACCATGCGTAACTTTTACTTTGTGGATCAATTGGGATGATTTGTAATGTATTGTTATGAGAGTACATAACTTACGTTGAATTGTGCTACGATTTAATAGATTGATCGGTGGTATATACTTATCAATGTTCGGTAGATGGTCACTCGTAATCTTGTCGTGTTTGCCTGCTTTACAACTACCTATGGATGATATCCGTAATTGCTTGAGTTATATTCATTTAAAATGAGCAAGTAAGTGGCTTGCGGTACTAGCTAAAACCACAGTATTAAAACGGGATTAACACAAGGTTTACCTTTTAAGGTTTTTTAAGTATATTTATTTTAAAAGTATGTGTTACATATTGATTTATATGCAAAAAAGGCTATGTTTTTTGGTGGACTCCTTTTTCTACATTTGAACTGTGCGTGAGAAGTTAAAAATAGGTACGTTCTTCTATTGGTTGCATCCATTGGGTGAACTACTTTTGACATAAATAAAAAAACGAGACCACACGACTGAAGAAAAAATCTTTTTCAAAATATTAATTTATAAAATTGTTTAAGAACGAAATGAAACGGCTATGAGAAAAAGAGAATCAAATCAAATCAAATTGTATTTATTACGTAATATGGGTAATAACGTAGAATCTAACTCGGATGGGCAGCATTTGGGAAACTTCGCAACGTCTTTTCGTCCAACATACCTCAGTGCCTTAAGACGAAAGTCTTCAATCAGTGTGTGTTACCAGTGATGACATATGGAACCGAGACGTGGTCCTTCACTATTGGCCTTATGAATAAGCTCAGTCGCTCAACGAGCTATGGAGAGGGCTATGCTCGGGGTTTCTCTACGGGATCGAATCAGAAATGAGGAGATACGTAGGAGAACTAAAGTCACCGACATAGCCCAACGGATTAGCACGTTGAAGTGGCAATGGGCAGGCCATATAGCGCGCAGAACAGATGGCCGATGGGGCCGGAAAGTTCTCGAATGGAGGCCACGGACCGTCAAGCGCAGCGTAGGACGTCCACCTACAAGATGGGCAGACGACTTGGTAAGAACCGCAGGTCGGCGTTGGATTCAGGCTGCTTTCAACCGCAGTTCCTGGAGATCAATGGCCTTTGTCCAGCAGTGGACGTCCGACGGCTGATATGATGATGATGATGGGTAATAACAATGTGTTGTACAGTTATTGTGTAGGCGCAGCCATATTCAGTGTTTAACGCATGCAATGTTAAAGCTTTACACATTCATTTTATTATAACGTTTTTGCATCTTAGCTTCATGTCAGGGTTATTTATTTACAATACTAACAACTTTTTTGCAGCTCTTCCCTCTTATGAAATTTAAAACAATAAAAAGTATTAATAATATTAGTCAAATTTAAAATAAAAAATAAAATTATAATTGGTCAATCAAAATTTGAGAGAGAAGGAAGAGAGAAAGAAAATGTGTGCTCGCACCTCTCTCTTGCCCCTACAGTAATATACGAAACGTAACTCTCTCTCTTTTTATCTTCACTAACTTATATCTCCATCTCAACTTCCGTTCGCACTTTTCGTAACGCATTCACCAGCTTACTCCCCAAGTCAAGCGTGCGTAAAGAAGTTTTACTTCAATTAATATGCGTAAATTAAATAGATCTCAACTTATTCAGCTAGCAACAAACTAAGTAGAGTTTAGAACAGAGACAAACGATTCGATATTGCGAATACGCTTGATTGAAGTCTTTTAATTAACGGAAGGGGAACCCGTTGCGTCACATCAATCTGCCTGACTCCTGATTGTTTGATTTTCCCCGTTACTAACGCACCGACACCACAAAGGTGTAACCCAAAGCCTTGTAACAGCAGGTTATTGAGACGCGCCGAGCGGAACCTCAAACCACATAGTGTTTAGTATTCCCTTCTCACGTGCCTAAAGCCACGGGCAAAGATTAGCTGTACCTGATTCAGTGACAACCCTTTTCACTTTGGTTGGTACTTAAATAAAGTAGCCTTCAGGAGGTATTCATCTTTTTAATGAATTTTGTTATTTTCCTACAAGTTCCTGTTTATTAGATACCCAACTTTATAATATCGTGGTAAGGGACGATGCGTTCTAGTTTGTTCTCCACCATCAGGTAGTCCGCGTGTAACGACCTACGAGTATTCTTTCGTATGGTTTTTCTCTAATTTTCACTATATTATAAATGGAGCGGTCTCGACAGAATATCAGCGCTTACCATTACGGCGGGCATACTGCTGAGTCGAGTTCCATTTACTGCTGTAGCACACAGTATCTACCAAGTTCTCCCTTATTTTTGTTTATGTTTTACGTGTATGCGCTATCTAGCCCCAAACTAAGCAGAGCTTGTACTATGGGAACCAGATAACTGATAGAATACTTATAAATATTTTTTTGTAAATACATACTTGTACTTTTTACTTTTTTGTATACACATACATAGATGCACCGCCGTCATGTGATACATTATAATCCTGTCTATACAAAGGTTGTCCGGAAGAGATCGCTCTTAGCGATAAGACCGCCCATTGTACTAAATCTATTTGTAAGAATTATGTTCTGTATTTTATATTGGTGTAGAATAAAGAGTTATCTTATCTTACTTATAATATATAAAGAAACAATCAGACCCAAGACAAATATCTGTAGATCATGCAAACATTTGTTTCGCGGCGGGAATCGAACCCGGTACCTCCTGCGTCTCAGCTATTTGCCCACTGCACCACGGAGGTTGTAATTAATTTAATTCGATTAAAGTTTTTGTATTTCCTCTCTCATAAGATGTAACTGTATTGTATATTGTGTGCTAATGTAGTGAATAAATGATCGTATATTAATTGCCAAATGCCATCATTCACTGCACGAGTTTCGACCGCACGCCACGCCTTACAAATCATTGGGCACCTATCCGTTATCACCCACACACTACACAAGCGCTAAATGCGACGAGTGCCGGACTTATCCGCGAGGCTTATGCCGATCGGCGAACCATAACATCAAACGCAGATTAGTCCGCGAACTTGTTTACAGGGATAAATCCGGCGACTAGTGCACGGCGACCTTCACCGTTCCAATATAAGATAATAGAGACATGTATTTCGACACAAGTAACAGACACACAAAATATACTTGATGGACAGTTACATACAGACATGCACTAAATCTGAACTATAGTCTATTGTCACTGGAAAAGAGAGAAATGTATGGCTCAGCATTCTGTTTAAAAAAATGTTTTTTCTTAGCGTTGTTTTTACTCTCTAAGTCCTAGTGCATTTTACTAGTTTTAGTATGCGTTCTATTTGCAGCATATTATGAAATTAAAAACCAGCAAATATTGAAAGTAGCTAAGCAGCTTTTACAACTGCTTAGTTCTAAGCATAATGTAGGCATAATGTTATACATACAAAATGCAGCTTATATGAAACCACTTACAGTGTTTCACGTCATAACATATACTCGTAAAATATTTTACTGTTTTCATATATAAAGAGTGTATGAAAAGGCAGTTTTATGACTAAATTATATAGTATACTACCTGCGCTGGTAATATAATTTGTTTAGAAATTTATTTCAATCGGAACAGATCTTTATTTATTTGTATAGCCATTATTTTTAAAATAAAAACAAATGGTTAGGTATTATTGACAACGATGGAAAACTGTAGAGATGCCAAACTTTGCATGAAAGTTTTCATTATTAAGAAGTATTTTTCTTTTCAACTTGAATTAAAATACTTTATCAGGTGTACCTGTGGGAGCAAACACGAGTTAATGATTAAAACGGGTATTTATCGCGTGTGTACCTTTTTATTTGTTATCCCGACGTTTCGGCTCAGTCAACCCGTGACCACGACTGTTGCAACACAGCTGACACATCGGGATAAGAAATAAAAAAAGTACATACGCGATAAACATCCGTTTTAATAAGTAATTATGTACAGTGATCGCAATAAATTGAAAATTACCTAACACAAGTTTATTTAAAGCAAAACTTACACTTTTAAATAAATAATTAGTAAAACCTAACAGTTGCATATCTAGTTTTGATCCCACATTAAGAACCCCGGTATTTTGGGTTTTTGGCAACCGCAAGTACCATGGTACCACAACGGTGTGACGGTATACCTAATAAGACAAGAAATTAAAAACAAAACCAGCCGAGTGCTAATGACACTCGCGTGCTTCTTCTCTACTTCTCTAAATTTTTTTTTTTTATATAATAACCGAAGGTGAAAGACAAATACAATTAAAACAATATGGAAAGGAAACCGCAACAAAATCTACGATTACAAAATCAATGTTAGCCTACAAATCATCCCGTCTTATTTCGCGTAAAAAGTGTTATTCGCGAAATTTAAGGCTTACTCGATCACTGAATATTTTATTAACCCACAGTGATAAGAATACTTGAGCGCTTGAGTTTGGCGCACACCCTTTTATGCTCATAACCCTCTAAAATGCTGATCTTGTTTAAATAAAGCAATTCTTAAGCAGTTTAATTTTTTTTTTCTTAAATATCCGGATTACAGTACCTCGGTATTCGTTGAAAGTAACACAGTAATTATCTTTGGATTAATACGTTTTATCTGTGTTGAGGAATAAAGCTGATATCACATAAGATATCATTTATCTTATTTTAGGTATGTTCCATGTTTACCTTAAGCCTATTTAACCATCACTGTTTAGTGTACTTTTAACTGTTTTTGTTTTTTAAACATTTCACACAGCGCTATCTAGCCCCAAACTAATCAGAGCTTGTACTATGGGAACCAGATAACTGATAGAATACTTATATACTTTTTTTGTAAATAAATACCAATAGTAACTATACAGAAAAACACTCAGAACCATAACAGGTGTCTATAGATCATGCAAACATTGTTCTGTGATGGGAATCGAACTCGCAACCTCCTGCGTCTCAGTTAGCCGGCTATTTGACCACTGCGCTACGGAGGTCGTCAATTGATAAGGTATCAATAAATATATTTTTCCCACCATCTGCTTGACAATGTCAAATTATATGTCATGTAAACCTCAACGAAAGCAGGCGATTAAATCCCTACGGCTGAGCCGGGAGTAATGTTGTACTAGGTCAATTTGGAACCTCATCTGTTTTGAAATTTGAACCAAAGAGACCCACACAATAAGAACTTATTCGTAAATCGAGCTAACCTCTGCACATAATGCAGCAACCTAGAGTTGGTTTTTAGTGTCTCGCAGAAAGTGTGAAAAGTAGAGTATTCTCCTCGTGAATAAAGCTGTCTGCATCGCGGGCGTGTTTATAACCCTCTCTGCACTCAGGATTCCAGTAACTCCCTCGCTCCGTTCGTGAGTTTACTCTAGAATCCTTCGTTACGTTCGGAATTTAATATAGCGAGACACTGCTTTATCCCCTCGTTTAATAATTGATTGATTGAAAATACTTTATTGCACTTATAAAACTAGTACAAAGGCGAACTTAATGCTAAAGAGCATTCTCTTCCAGATAACCTTTGTGTATTGTAACCTTTTTGTAATAATCTACTAGTAATTTTCATTTAAAAGTACAAACTAAACCAAAGTCACTGACGTAGCCCTGAGGATTAGCAAACTAAAGTGGTAGTGGCCGGTCGCATAGCTCGAAGAGTTGACGTTGGGGTAGAAAGGATCTCGGGTGGAGATAACGCTGGAAAGCGCAGCGTAGGACTGCCCCCCATTATAAGAAAAAAAATCTTTATAAGATCTTTTAGACCGAACTCTAAAAAGTAGCCTATGCTTCAATCCAGGCCATAATCTATGTAAGTATATAGGTACCATTTTTTTTTGTTTTCTTCTAATAGCAGAAAGAATATATTTACAATTATTTACAATAAAATACAGAAGAAACAGTTGAATCATCAAAAGACCGCTCCAAACGATCTATAGATAGCTCAACTGCTCCTGATCACTACCAGGCGGAAGTGTTCCCAAGACACTGGCTGCATTGCCCCGCTGAATTGCAATGCTTATGCGTTGACCCAGATAAGCGCCAGCTCTGGGTTCACACGTCGCTTCGACCAGACGCCCAGAAAGAAATCAAATCAAATATCAAATATATTTATTTCAGTAAACTTAATTTATATACATTTCATGGGTTTGGGACCCTCTTTTAAGTATAAAATACCTGTGTTAGAGGGTCTCGCTCTTTCGTTAATTCGGTTATTCCGATTAAGTATACAAAGAAATACCAAATTAAATCAATTATCTATTCAGTCGTTACGACTTGATTGAGTAACCAACATCCAAACTTTCATATTTATATAATAGTGTGACAAGTATGCTCCTCAATTTCCAGAATGTGATTTAGGTACTATTATGTATTATAGGGTTTTCCATATATATATATATCTATATTAAAAAAATGAATCGCAAAATGTGTTGGTAAGCGCATAACTCAACAACGCCTGTAACAATTTGGCCAATTCTTTTTTTGTTGTATTTCTTATTGTTAGGAGAAGGTTCTTATGAAAGAAAAAATTAAGAAAATTGCGCGCAAAATTAGAAAATTTTATAATGTAACCTTATGACGTTTGAATTGACAGAATGTGTGCTGCAAATATCGTCAAAGAGGATGTAAAAAATGAATATCGTTTGAAACAGATGCTTCGGTAGGAGTTATCCCGAGATATATATAAAAAATAATTGCTGTTCGTTAGTCTCGCTAAAACTCGAGAACGGGTGGAGCGATTTGGCTAATTTTGGTATTGAATTATTTGTGGAAGTCATTCATTTTCTCATACATAATGATGGCCGGGGACAACAATTGACAATTCTACCAGGGTGACTTAAATTGATAGCTGCGTTATACCTATGCATGTCAAGCGGATACGAAGTTCGGCGGGACCACTAGTATATATATAAAAGAAAGTCGTGTTAGTTACACTATTTATAACTCAAGAACGGCTTAACCAATTTGGCTGAAAATTGTTGGGGAGGTAGCTTAGAACCAGGAGACGGACATAAGATACTTTTTATCACGTTTTTAGAACCAGGAGACGGACATAGGATACTATTTATCCCGTTCGACCGCGTTCCCGTGTGACGTAACATAAAACGTCAAAGAGAATACAAGTCACTATAAAACGTGGTATAACAAAAACGAATCTGAAATGGAACAACAAAACGCAAAAAACAGCTAAACGTAATTTTGTCTATGATTATGTATGGTTGTAAAATGATGGTCGGGGACAACAATTGACAATTCTACCAGGGTGACGGATATTGGCAGCCCGCGTTATATGCATGTCAAGGCGGTACGAAGTTCGGCGGGTCAACTAGTATTTTATATATTTGC
Source organism: Philereme vetulata (assembly GCA_918857605.2). Lineage (NCBI taxonomy): Eukaryota > Metazoa > Arthropoda > Insecta > Lepidoptera > Geometridae > Philereme > Philereme vetulata. The sequence goes on along the minus strand of OU975449.1, from coordinate 3,243,357 downwards.
CTGTGACATGCTTTAACTCGCTTTTATTAAGCGTTTGCGTAGCTCATACCACATTTTATTCTCTTTTGTGAATGGAAATTGTTTTACGGTAGACATCTAACCAGGAATGTATTTATATAAGTATTTAGGGTGTGTGTTCCGTGTATATTGAGGTATTTACTTATTGAATTATCCCAGACTCGAATCGTGATGACATTTCATTATTTTGTCGCAATAGAAATAATATTTGTAGGTATACAAGTGCTAATGCTATAGCAACGTAAAGCCATATGTGAAGGCTTTCGTTTCTCATGCTGTTGGATTGTAACTCATTTTGATTATCGCAAAAAAGGGGTGATGTAGGTTTGACGTGGATGTATCTGTATGCCGGGCCACGGACAGTGGGCTTTGTCGCGCATGTCTTCAGGAAGAAGAGACAGTGGAACACGTGATACTTCACTGTACGGCCACGATTGATATCGGACTGAAGACAGGTCTGCAGGAGCTCATCGAATCCTCATCCGCTAACACCACAACATCAACGGGGATCTTGGAACGCTGCATCCATCAACCAAAAATCCTGCTTCACTATTTCAAGGAGCTAGGATGGCTGGGGTCAGGTTAGAAGGGGGGTAATGCACAATACACCCCGATGCTAGACGTCAGTGCAGATCTTACTACCCCCACCCTAGAACTAGATGTCTGTAAGTGTTTCTGTGTGTTTGTGGTATCGTAGTACCCAAAACAGATGGACCGATTCAGACAAGGTTTTTTTTTAAAAGAAAGCTAGTTTAACTGAGCTGGTTATTAGCTATGTCAGTTTTTAAACCAGACGTAGAAAGAGGAGGTTTGGAGCCGTCGTCTGGAGTTTGGAGTTATAAGTTATTAAAAAGTTTTAGATTATGTAAGGAGTTTGGTATCTAAATCTATATGCTCAATTTAGTTGTGTCAATAGCTCAGAGTAATATTAAACTACTACACTGTCCCATAGCTGGGCAAAAACCTTATCGCAATGCCTTCTCCTCTCTGGTCCTGTCTGAAATCCAACGCTGCTACATATCCACATGTGTACAGCGTTATGCTGAGACAGGACCATTTGGTTCATGCACGCGGTGACTACTGATAAAACTACATCTCTTATATTCTATATAGGAGATGTATAAGTATAAGCTCTTGCCTATAAGTACCTTTCTTTGTATCTAGTTACCTTTTTTAGGGTTCCGTACACAAAGGGTCAAACGGGACTCTATTACTAAGGCTCCGCTGTCTGTCTGTATGTCTATCTGTCACCAAGCTGAATCCCATGAGCCCTTATAGTTAGACAGCTGAAATTTTCACAGATGATGTATTTCTGTTGCCGCTATAACAACAAATACTAAAAATGGAATAAAATAAGTATTTAAAGGGGCTCCCATATAACAAACGTGATTTTTTGCTCGTTTTTGCTCGATATTGATAACGACAACAGGTAGACGATTGAAATATTCACAGAATATTTAGTTATATATTCACTTTAAAAATAAATAATTCAATTGAAATTAAATTAATAATTAAGGGGGGGGGGCTCCCATACAACAAACGTGATATTTTTGCCGTTTTTATAGATAATGGTACGGAACCCTTCGTGCGCGAGTCCGACTCTCACTTGGCCGGTATTTATTTATATTGTGTTATTATGTTATTCAGTAGATAGTGTTATCTGTAAAAACCTGTGTACGTCCAATTAATTATTTATCTTTCTTTCATTCTATCTCAATCTCGTGCCGAATCCTGCCTATTTAAAACGCATATGCCTTTCTTCAAAACTATCTTTATGTGGTTTGCGCGTTCGTCTGATAATGTGTTACGAGGTACTATTAAACTTCCCCAAAACAATTTACACTAGTGACAATACTTTTAATATTTATATCCACACTTTCGCTAAGGGTAGTCTCGTTCGCACCGCAGTCACGTCTCGCCAGCCGGTCAGAAGGTCATGAGAGCTTTGCCCTCATCACTGAACCTACACTAAATTATCTGTGAATAACTACCAAATAAAATTCCCGGATTTTCGCCGTGTGTCTAAGTAACCGTAAAATAGCTTTAAGGCTGTTTGTGAGTTACTATAGAAACTTACTTCTGCAAGGATGATACAATCAATGAATTGCTAGAAGCTGTAATTTCAATAACTAGTGGTTCGCCTCGAACTAAGATCTCGCGAGTCTCACATAAAAACAAAAAAAAATATATTATTTGTAATATTTAACTATCAAAATAGTGCCACGAAATGCATAACCAACTAACTTGACCTAATTCAAATTACATGTAACGGGAGTTCATGTTAATTGGTTACAAGTTTTTGTGGTATAAACTGCAATTATTCTGGGTTTCAGACCTTTCCCTATATTTTTGTCACTAAAACTACACGCATTCTAAATTTCAGGATTGTCGAGTCACTGGTGTCCTTAGTGAATTTCGTGAAAGTTCAGTTTTTATTACGGCTAATAACTTAAAAGCTACAAAGCTTAAACTAAAAATAAAAACGACGTCAAAATTTACTGATAGCCACTTGACCGGATAGTCCCATTTTGTTTTTTTGTTACCCCTCTTGAACCCCAATATTTCAAGAACCCCCCACATTTTTAGCTCATTTAGTCACACCAGGATTGTGCCATCACTTCCTACCTATACGAGTATATCAAATTTAACGATGATGGGATCAACACTTCGAAAGTTATTCTCGGACAAACAAACAAACATACAATGCCGATTTGCCTAAGTTGATTTGGAGATCTCGTTTCGCTCGATCAATCAACTTCCGACCCCGAGCGGGTCAAATATGTGTCACTGCTGCGTCTACTAGGATTAGTATCAGGCAAAATTTTATATTTTTCTCGTGATTCCACGCATTTGTACATGTACAAGTTTTTTGTTACAAGTATTTGTAGTAACGTTATAATGTTTGGTCTTATTAGACCAAAACTATTAAAACATTACACATAACTATTAAAAATCCATTTATGAAAACGAGGGGTTTGTTGGTAAGTTAATTTAAATAATTTTATGGTTTAAACTTTAATCACCAGTGGATGTTAGTATTATTTGAATATTTGTGTAGACTATTTGAAAGCTCATAAAATTTTTATCGATTTTGTTTAAAACTAACATACCTAATTACTGATTTATCGCGTTTGTACCTTTTTTATTTGTTATCCCGACGTTTAGACCGCGTGTTGTGTATGATCGCGAAAGTTTAAAAACATACCGCAACCAAGTTGAGCAAAACTTCCAATACAAACTAATCCAATACAATTTTATTCATTCAGAAAAACAAAGCAAAAACACGCAAGATACTTTTCAATGTTCGCTTAGAGCAAGCTTGCGGTTTCATTGAGCTTAAAAAGCTAAAAAAGACAGCAAATAATCCTGTAGAGCAAGTGCAAATTTCCAATGAGTTCCAGACCATTAAGCTACTTACTGCCGTTAGAATCTCACACACGAAGAGCCCCATTTGAATCCTGATCACGGCTTTTGTTCACACTGCTGTATCCACATGTTTTTGTTGTTTTGCCCGATACTCCTAATGTCTGCCAAATGTACGTAAACGAATAAAAGGAAATGTTTGTAGCGATTTGCTAAAGTTTCGTTTTTAGAAGGATTTTAATCGCAGACAAATTATTATGAATGTCATCAACTTCAATTCACACAGAACATGTAGCAGTTGCTGCTCCGCCTCTTGTGCCTCACTGCCACACACGAAAATGAGGTAATTGATGAGACTAGCTGGACAAAATAATTGATCGATCGAAGCGAGATCTCCAAATCAATTTGGGTAAATCGGCGTTGTATGTATGTATGTTTGTTTGTCCGATGATAACTTCCGAAACGTTGATCTGATCATCGTGTAATTTGATATATATAGGTAGGTAGTGTTGGCACAATTATAGTGTGACTAAATGAGCTAAAAATGTCGAGATGTTGTTGAGATATTTGGGTTCAAGAGGGGTAAAAAAAGTAAAAATGAGACTATTAGGCCAAGTTGGACGTTTAATGGAAGGTCATCAAACGACCAAACAATTAACATGAACCCCCGTTAGCTGTAATTTGAATGAAACTGTAGGTCATGAGATTCGGTTATGCATTTCGTGACACTAATTTATCGGTCAAATTTCTCTAATTAGTCTCTAGTCTAATTTAGTAAGGCTGGCTTGCACAAAGGTCACTAAACGTATTTAGCGATTAAATATGTTTAAATTTTACGTAAGTATTTGTGTGATTTGACAACTCCTTAAGAGTTGACTATACCTCAGCCCAAACTCGAATTTCACCCCCGCTTCTCCGCGCGCCGCTGCACGTTCTATCTCGGCGTGGTTCATATGTTTGCCGGTTTTTTTATCATTCAGTCTCTTCATTATCTTGGTGTGTTTATTTCTCATTACTGCGTCTTTACAAAAACCAACTAAATATAAATTCTACCTAAGAATTACGTGTTCGTTTCGAGAGACAAGCGTCACGGGTACCCCGTCTGTAAGCCGAGGCCAGACTGGATCGCGAAACGGGCGTCCGGAGCGAATGGTTTCATTAGTGCAAAACTTAGATATTTTCATTTCATGATAAAATCAAAGCGTATTTTGAAAATTTAAAACACAGGTGCCCTTATTTATGTTGTGTAGAATTACAGTACAAAGTTTCAAGATCTAAATTGTAGTATTCATCGCATAAGAACGGTCTTAAGATAAATTTGGAGTCATTTTTGGTTTTTTTTTCGATTTGGATCGGAATCGTGTTTTCACAACACAGGCGCTCTAGCACGTATCCTTAACTATAACATATATGAATTACAAGTTGAAATCACAAAATTTGTTAGATAAAACATTGTTTCAAAATAAGCGATTTATCGTCTCCCCAGGTATAGTGCGCCCTTAAATCATATGTAGCCGCTAAATACGATTAGGCATCGTTGTGCAAGCTGCCATAAGAATATAATTTAGTTTCTTTTTTTGGAGATTCGCGAGATCTCAGTTCGGGGCCAACCACTAGTATATTATACACGGTATCCTTTAAATCACTGTTTTCCCAGAACAAACGTAGCTCAGACCATGGTCTGACCTGTGAACTGTTTATAGCCTCAAATAAAAGAATAAACAAATAAAATCTAGACCTTCTCAAATAAGTTTGACTTTGTTCAACAAGTAACCGTGACATAAAGTTCATGGATACGCTAGCCGTAGCGTATTACCTACTCCTTAGTTAGATACACCTAGTAGCTACCGATCAGCGCGCTGACTATGTTGTAGGGCGTAACGTTAAAATAGACGTTTTAAGTTCGCAACTTTTTATATTTTGCAAAGACCGATTTTGTTTTGTTTTTTAATTTGATTTTATAAACTGTTAGTAGACCATGGTCTGAACAACGTTTGTTCTGGGAAAACAGTGATTTAAAGGACACCGTGTATAATAAATAATGTTGGGCATCTGGAGACTGGAGTCACACGAGGAGACAAATACAACCTTATCATTGTTTTTTTTATTTTTTATAAATTATAGGCCAGCGTTTGACCACCGTCAGGTCTGAGGGTAAGCGATGATGCAGTCTACGATGGTACACGCTTGCCTAGAACCTATTCACTCGCGACTTCAAAACCTCTAGGTTGTAGTTATAAGAAAACAAAGACTCAAGCAAGGCGTCCCATTTCTTGGCGGTGCACATAATAAAAGTGGAAGAGTACCGCTTTGTGCGTAAGAGAGGTATATCTACCATGTAGCGGTGGCGCATCGCGTAGTGTCTGGTTGTCCGATGATAGAATGGGGATAGTAGGATAAAGTTGAAAAGTTCCACCGCACACTCTCCGAAATGCATCCGAAAAAAACCGAGAGGCTTCCAACCTTTCGACAATGTTCAGGCTCTTCATCTTGTCAATTAAATTTTATCCACACTATTATGAAATTAAAAGTAACTCTATCTGTCAGTTTTTACGTTTTCCTGACTAAACGGCTTAACCGATTTTGATGAATTTTTGTATATAAATAGATTATGACCTGTATTGAGATATAAACTACTTTTTATCGACAAACTACACGTGCGAATCTTCGGGCGGAAGCTAGTATATTATAAACTGGCTCGTTCCAAACTTCCATCGCATATCCGTTCAGTTGTTAGTAAGCTACTCGTATTACAGCACCTAAGACAGTCTCATTAGAACAACAATAACGCCACAAAGGTGATTTGTGTTATGGATAACTTTACTATCTATCTACAAACTAGATTTACATGAAAATAACTAAGCTTTTATATCCACCAAGAATTCCTTGAATGATCAATGCCTTTCATGTTCTAAAGTAAAATTGTTAAGGTTTAGCTCGACACAAAGCCCTTTTTATACATATTTTATTAGATTTCCAAGAGATTACTGAATGCGTGAGTTTCTAAAATAATGGCATACCTTATTAAATTATATATTTCCAGAGAGAACAAACAATATTATTTCACCTCCACTTCTCGGATAAATCTTTATTTGATATCTTTACTTATGTATTTTTTGCTCACGCATTTATTATTTTCCTTGATTTTCCAATTTATTTGCGCAATCGGTCTAACACCACAACCATAATATACACGGTGTCCTTTAAATCACGGTTTTCCCAGAACAAACGTTGTTCAGACCATGTCCTGTCAGACCTGTCTACTAACAGTGTATAACATCAAATTAAAAAACAAAATGAAATCGGTCGATGAAAAATATAAAAAGTTGTGAACTTAAAACTTCTATTTTAACGTTACGCCCTACAACATAGTCAGCGCGCTAACCGGTAGGTCTAACTAACGAGTGGGTAATACGATACGGCTAGCGTACCCATCAACTTTATGTCACGTTTAGTTTTTGAATAAAGTTAGACTTATTTGAGAAGGTCTAGATTTTTTTTATTATCTTATTTGATGCTATAAACAGTTATTAGACCATGGTGTGAGCAACGTTTGTTCTGGGAAAACAGTGATTTAAAGGACACCGTGTAATATCGTGATACTTAAAAAGTTAAAGTTGAATGTTGTCGTGTTTCATACAAATCATAATTCGACTGAGAAATTATCAACTCTTTTACACACAATAATGTGAATTCAGATGTTATCAGAATCTCTCATAACTTCAAAGTAAAGTATTTGTCATTAAAATTATGACAATTCTGTTGTCATGTTTCATAACAAAGTGTGTCACCGTCAGGTAATTCTGAAGTAATGTAGTAAGTAATGTTGTTTAACATTTTCTAAACAAAAAGTAGAGCGAAGGAAGAGTATGAATTAAATTAATGCTTGGAAATGTTGGTGTTCATCAACTCTCGAGTACGGTTTCCCAACTTTTTATATTTAGCCGGTTTGAAAAAAGACTAAAATTAAAAATTATTATTTAGATTTTCAGCATTCAGCGGGGCATGGTCGTGTCTTGGGACACTTTCGTCTGGTAGTAGGTAGTATCTGGAGCAGTATACCTATTTAACATACGTTTTCAACTGTGTTTAGACGGCTAAACTGATTTTTTTTGTATTTTATAAAGAGATATGTAAATACTTGTATGATTTAATAAATCAAGTAATAGATGAGGAATAATTTGGTCATAAATAACTTACTTAATCTACGCAAACTGATTTTTTCACTTCTTATAGTGAAGTTTTACGGCTCTACTTGAAACTTGCATACAAACTTAAAGTCAGTTAAAAACATACTTACATACCTTATACATAAAAAGTTGCGTGTTTGTACTCTATACAAATTAGTACCTTTTCTGACCAGTTTTATAAAACAAAAGTGCCCGTGGGTACACAATAAATAAATATTACTCCGGCTTCTCACGAAACCTGTGTAATCCATCCGGTTTTTATGATTTATGATTTGGCAACACTGTCCAGGCCATTTGCGGACGGGTATTTTCGCTTTAATTTAGATAATAGCTTGGCCATTTTGAAACTTGCCAAGTAATTAAGATTGATAGGGTCTGCCATTGATATTTAGTTCCGTCCGAGGTGATCCAATGATGCCGAAATCCAATTTAGATGAGTTTCAAATTAAATTTTAATCCTTGTTTGTGGTTAGCGAGAACAAACTGCGTTAGCATTTTAATGTTTTATTTCAACAGAAAATAATCTTCTATTAACTTTTGAAAGTGTCATGTATTTAAACAATATTTTAAATGAGTTTTGATGCTTATTCGGGATAACTGTGCCGAAATAATAAAAACTCACAAATCGTGATAAATCTCCCGTTTTTAGAGAAAATATTAATCGTTTATTAGGGAACTAATAACAATCTGTTTGAAAACACCAAAATGCTGCTTTACAATAGTTTGGTATATATTATTCCGAAGGAAATCCATATTTGTAACCCGTAGGAGAATTAGGTAAGTATAGCAAAACATGTTTTCGTTTGGAACGGTAAGGATTAGAGCAAGATCATTAACGATGTATCAACGCAGTGAAATAAAGTGCATATACAAATAATTTGGATGGTTTTGTGCAATCGTGAGACATTTCTCTAGCTGATAAACATACAGTCTCTCTGAACGTATCCCAGCACGTTGCAGTTAATATAGTGGTTCATGTCGTATAAACCCAGCCTTACTCAAACGAATCTGTCTCTACAATTTCTAATCCTCTTTTTATTAGAAGTCTCAGTAGCACAAACAACTCAGAGCTCCTAATTCGCTCTGCGTAGAGTCTGTATAGCTCCCGGTTGTTGATTCGGTATATCATTAACGAAACAAAATTAAATGTGTACTGTTTGATGACCTTGTGACAATCATAAATGTGCCAAAATTTGGCAAAACATGCCTTGTTCGTTTGCTAGATAGATTCAAGTATACAGGATGTTTTGCGGAACGATGTAGAGATTTTTGGAGCTGATAATGTTAATTATTTCCCAAATAAAGTACCTACGGTAGACAATTTATAATTCTATGGTACAACCTTGATTAGATTATTGAGATTTGAAATGTAAAGAGGTTTCTTCAGTGTAGGGAACGCATCGACAATACCCCGGGTGTTGCCGGTGTCAATAGGCGACGGTGACCACTTACCATCCGGTGGGCCGTAAGCCTGTTTCCCCACAAATAACATAAAAAAAAAAAAAAAAAAAATTGAGATCTGGTCAACGACGGCTACAACTAGCAACTAGCAACGAATACAAATAGCTGCAAATAGCTCAAAATAAAATAATTAAAAGATTACAAATATTACATAGAATCTTATGAATCTTACGCAAATATTATAAATATAGTACAATTATTTTGATTAGGTAAATATTAACGAAAGACTTAAATTCAAAACTAGTTTTCACCAAAAAGATGAATATTCCAAAACGTTTAACTAGACCGGCTAATAATATTTATATAAATAATCCAGGACCAATTACGGTAAACGACTATTATGTTCGAAGGAGTATAAGTTTACAACAAACTGCCAAAGAGTATAAAATCTGTTAAAACACTAAAAATCATTTAAAAATTTATTTAAAAGATCACATTTCACGGGATTTATCGCAGATTGAATAGAGGCAAAAATCTATTTAAAAGATCACATTTCAAGGGATTTATCGCAGATTAAATAGAGGCTAAAATCTATTTAAAAGATCCCATTTCAAGGGATTTATCGCAGATTGAATAGAGGCTAAAATCTATTTAAAAGATCACATTTCAAGGAATTTATCGCAGATTGCATAGAGGCTAAAATATATTTAAAAGATCACATTTCAAGAGATTTATCGCAGATTGAATAGAGGCTAATATCTATTTAAAAGATCAAATTTCAAGGGATTTATCGCAGATTAAATAGAGGCTAAAATCTATTTAAAAGATCCCATTTCAAGGGATTTATCGCAGATTGAATAGAGGCTAAAATCTATTTAAAAGATCACATTTCAAGGAATTTATCGCAGATTGCATAGAGGCTAAAATATATTTAAAAGATCACATTTCAAGGGATTTATCGCAGATTGAATAGAGGCTAATATCTATTTAAATGATCACATTTCAAGGGATTTATCGCAGATTGAATAGAGGCTAAAATCTATTTAAAAGATCACATTTCAAGGGATTTGTCGCAGATTGAATAGAGGCTAAAATCTATTTAAAAGATCACATTTCAAGGGATTTATCGCAGATTGAATAGAGGCTAAAATTTAATCTATACTATACTTTACTATTACTTTCACTATACATATATAATAAAAAGGAAAGATTTGTATTTTTGTGTGTATGTTTGTAATGAATAAACTCAAAAACTACTGTGCCGATTTAAAAAATTCTTTCACCATTAGAAAGCTACGTTCACCGTGAGTTGATGTAAGCTATATTTATTGCTAGAAAAGATTAAGGATTCTTACTAAAACTTTAGTAACGTAACCCAAGGTGTAAAAAAAGTGCCCTAAAACGTCTTTCGTCGCATGCGCTGCGGTAACTATTGATGATAGAACAAAAGTATGTTCTACAATATTAAAGAACATATCAATATCTACAAAAAACTTGTAATATTATAAAGAGGACTGATTTGTTTGTTTGTATTGAATAGGCTCCGAAACTACTGGACCGATTTAAAAAAATCTTTCACTGTTGGGAAGCTATTCTATCTCCAGGTGACACAGGCTACTTTTTACCCAATTGTGGAGAAGGAGGGTAATGTTTTTATTTAAAAACTACGCGTGCGTTGGATGCAGGCCGCTTCCAACCGCAGTTCCTGGAGATCAATGAGGGAGGCATTTATCCAGCAGTGGACGTCCTACGGCTGATATGATGATGATGGTCCTTTGCGGGTTAACAAATATATATTTAAAATCACAGCTTATGCAGCTGACTGTACTATAGCTACAGCCGCATACTGTTTTCCGTAGAGCCTAAACTGTATCTCTAGCGGTTCCCCATAAAGAGACAGTGGACAATGTATCAAACCAGAAGCGATTTCGCTAATGTATACAAGTAGGGTACTAGAATCACAACTTATACAGCTAACTGTACCATAGCAACTGCCACAAACTGTATTCCGTGGAGCCGAAACTTGGTGTATCTCGAGCGGTTCCCCATGAAGAGACAGTGGTTAATGTATCAAGTCAGAAGCGATTTCGCTAATGTCTCCGAGTAGGGTCCTGGAATCGCCCACTTTACCTTTGCTCCGCCATTTTGACGTAGATTAATGATCCTTGTTTATTGTTCCATAATCTGCTCGTGTAATAATTAACGTAACGACATCATTGTGTCTTTGTTGGAAATAGATGAACTATATAATGAGGTGACCTTCCAGTAACAACTAATGAACAGTAATTGATGTTTCAGTGTTTACGCGAGATCTCAGTTCGAGGCGAACCACTTGTTTTTTTTTTATCTAGCCTATACTGTCCCACTGCTGGGCAAAGACCTCCCCCTCATCTCTCAACTTTTCGCGATCTTGTACGAAATCCCGCCAGTCCCTATAAAAAGCGTCCAAATCACCGCGCCACCGCTTCTTAGGCTTTCCACGGTGTCGCTTTCCATCCACAGGGATCCAGTTACGACCTTAGCCCACCTATTTGGTTGCATGCGGGAGACATGACCCGCCCAATCCCACTTCAACTTGGCAGCCTTGATACCGACGTCAGCGATGAGCGCAGCGAGGTGTTCCGGATCCTGTCTATTCTCTTGACACCCAAAATGCTGCGCTCCATCGCTCTTTGGCAAACCCCCGAGCCTGGACTTTTGAGATTCAGTCAGTGACCAATACTGGGCACTAGTTAGGTTATTTTTATTACTGAAAGTTGATAGTTACATATAAACTGTTAGGGTCCACAAACTATGTATTCGAAAGCATCTATTCACGTTACAAATATATGGACCCTAATAATTATATGTAGGTAACTAATATCAACTTCCAATTATATAAATATCTTAACTAGTGGGTTCGCCCCGAACTGAGATCTCGCGTAATCTTTGACTATCAAAATAGTGCCACGAAATGCATATCCTAATTACTTGACCTACAGTTTCATTGAAATTACCGGTATCGGGAGTTCATTTAAATTGATTATATTTTTGAGGTACATATTGCAGTTATTCTAGATTTAAGACTTGCCTATATTTGTGTCACTTCAGCTACACGCATACCAAATTACAGCCCTGTAGGGTTACTGATGTACCCTGTAAATTTCGTCATAGTTCAGTTTTTATTATGGCTAATAACGGAAAAACTACGAAGACTTTACTAAAAATAAAAACGGGATCATAATGTGCTAATGAATACGTTTCATACTACGTCCCATTTGACCTAATAATCTCATTTTCATTTTTTTTTACCCCTTTTGACCTCCAATATCTCAACAACCTCAAACATTTTTAGCTCATTCAGTCCCAACAATATTGTGACATCACTACCTAACTATGTATCAAATTTCACGATGATCGGATTAACGCTTCAAAAGTTATCCTCGGACAAACAAACATAAATACATACATACGACGCCGATTTTCCCAAGTTGGTTTGGAGATCTTGCTTCGCTCAATCAATAAATCGATTTAAGTCTGATAACGAAAAGGTCAATTCACGTAACTTAAAATAGTAAAATTCAAACTTCGATCTTGTCTCGATATAGTATTTTACAAACTTTCGCGTTCATTGTACATAATTATTGGTTAAAACGGGTATTTATCGCGTATGTACCTTGTTTATTTGTCAACCCGACGCTTCAGCTGTGTTGCAACAGTCGTGGTCTCGGGTTGACTGGAGTACTTGGAGCTACCGTCGGGAAGTGTGGGTAGCTGCAGCGACTACCCTCACTTGGTTTTTAGAATTAGAAATGTCCTCGTTCATATTACGACACACTACACTAGTGCTAATAGTAATTGTAATTACAATAACAATAATTGGTCTTGATATGTTAAAAATGTTATAAACAGTATTGTCAATACAATGAGTATGAGTTGACTGACATGCGCTTATAGATATCGTTACACATTAGTGGAGTAGAATGGCAAAACATACTCAATTCATAATCCAATCTCGTTTGGGTCAACCATCATTACGTTTTTTGAACTTAATTACGTGAATTGGCCGCCAGATTTGTGATTATTGACCGATCTACATAGATCATAGTACGATTGGGATTGAACATCATGGCTGAAGAAATGTCAAGTCATCTCACACATGTGTTTTACCATTATTGTCCCATCTGACAGAACCTTAAACAGTCTAACTTCGAACGTCAACCTATGAACGTCTTTATAACCTACTAGCTGATCAATCCGCAGCTTCGCAGGCGTAGTTTTACAATAAAAATATTACCCTCCTTCTGCGCAGTTGGGTAAAAAGTAGCCTATGTCACCCGGGGATAGTGTAGCTTCCCTACGGTGAAAGAATTTTATAAATCGGTCCAGTAGTTTCGGAGCCTATTCAATGCAAACAAACAAATCTTTCCTCTGTATAATATTATTTTTGTAGACACTGATATGTTCTTTAATATTGTAGAACATACTTTTGTTCTATCATCAATATTTTCCGCAGCGCATGCGACGAAAGACGTTTTAGGGCACTTTTTTTACACCTTGGGTTACGTTACTTAAGTTTTAGTAAGGATCCCTAATATTTTCTAGCAATAAATATAGCCTATGTTACTCAGGGTGAATGTAGCTTTACAATGGTGAAAGATTTTTTGAAATCGGCACAGTAGTTTTTGAGTTTATTCATTACAAACATACACACAAAATTCAAAAATACAAATCTTTCTTCTTTATAATATTAGTATAGATGAATGTACCAAAACAAAAGTATAGAAAAGTTTAAAAATTGTGCAAATTATTATAGTGTATTATTATTATAGTGTACTAATTCCAAAATGATTTTGTTTATAAAGCTATCAGTTCTAAATACAATCTATTTTACCTATTTTTATTTTTATCTGTATCCAAAAAAACCAAAATTCAATAAAGCTTCCTTTTGAAAAATGCGCACAGTGACAGGTCCAATTTGGTGGGATGGTCTGATTGGCTTGACGGCGACATTCGACAATCGTCACTCGCTGATTGAATGCCGATTCCGGCTATAAACTCAATTTAGTGTCCTATCGGATAACTAAAAACGGGAGACAAATTAGTTTTACGCATCGACACCGCGCACTTAGCGCGGGCGTCGGTAAATGTCATTTCAGATTTTCGGTTATTTTTAAAATAGAGTGCTTAGAGTGGGTAGTTGCCTTTGCTCAAACCGAACAAAGATGCTCAAATAAAATATGGTTCGATGATTGTACGATATTTTTTAAAACGAATGTCTTATTCAAACCACATCCAATATTCCCTTTAATTTATTACTAAGCAAAGCTCCCGGGAAAGTACTTGACTCTGATAGCCAAGTCTTTATTTGCAAATACTTCTAAGGATGAAGGTATCATTAGTATACCTAAACACATTTACACAAAAAGCAGGCTTACAGGCACCAAACACTTACTATGGTAATAATAAACTCGTATTATCCTAAGGTTTATTTTACATTGCCGCGTAACTGAATGGAAGCGAATTAATTGTACATTAGCATAGTTAACTTTATGTCGATTCTGTAACTTACAAAAAAACGACCACACTACTGAAGTAAAACTTTTTTTTCAAAATATTAATTTATAAAATTATTCAATTACAAAATTGTCCACACGTCTGTAGGTCGATCAGTCTATGTTCATTCTGGAAAGATGAAACTCGCACTCGCATATTAACATTTAAAAATATACGAAACGTAACTCTCTCTTTTTCTATCTTCACTAACTTATATCTCTAAATTTCCGTTCGCAATTTTCGTAACGCATTCACCAGCTTACTACCCAAGTCAAGCGTGGGTAAAGAAGTTTTACTTAAAAAAAACCTACAAGCCAAGAAACAAGTCGCGCTTCTTCCGGAGAATTTTTTTGGTTCCCTTGTTTTTAGGCTCGTATCTAGTTTGTATGTTACACAATTGACATAATAATACCAATATAGTTTGTGATGCTAATGTACAATTAATTCTCTTACATTCTATTCAATTATGCGGCAATATATATTGAGCCTAAAGGTGCATTTACACCGAAGTTACTTTTTGTGCAGCAACATTTTTGTGAAATGCAAATGTTTTAGTCTTACGTGTTTCGATGTGGATTTGAATTCGTAGAACATTCTTAAAAATTTGCCAGCCGCTAATAGTATAAATTAACTCATTTTACTTAATTTTGCCCCACAAAAAGTAATTGGTTTTTTGACGAGACTAGAAACTATCTGCCAAAACAAAGCATTCCAAGGATAATGTTAGATCATAACGGCGGCGTCCGCTGCGTAGAGCGGGACCCGCTTAACGCAGCGGACGCCCTAAGTAAGTCTTTATCTTTGGGATAGTAAACTTCGATCCTCCTTTAGTAACCTGTTTTTTGTATGAATACTGCCACAAAGCGAATTACATCGGCTCTTCCCCTCGTCACATATGTTTGACGCTGGTAACAAGCTCATTTTCAACCTGGGCTCTATCGTGTCCCTTCGTTACAAGATTTGTGCAAATAAGTCTCGAATCAGTAAGGTGATGACGCTATTCGTTTATACTGAAATGTATATGTAGGTATCGATTTCAACTGATAATCGTCCGTGTACGCTGAATATCTGGGAAATTAAATAGGCTCTGCATAGTTGAATTATTCTTATGGGTGGCCATTTCTCGGGGTTTAATAGTTATATACTATATATCTCATTATCATCATCATCATATCAGCCGTAGGACGTCCACTGCTGGACAAAGCCCTCATTGATCTCCAGAAACTGCGGTTGGAAGCGGCCTGCATCCAACGCCGACCTGCGGTTCTTACGAAGTCGTCTTGTAGGTGGACGTCCTGCGCTGCGCTTGCCGGTCCGTGGCCTCCATTCGAGAACTTTCCGGCCCCATCGGCCTTCTGTTTTGCGTGCTCTATGGCCTGCCCATTGCCACTTCAACGTGCTAATCCGTCGGGCTATGTCGGTGACTTGAGTTCTTTTACGTATCTCCTCATTTCTGATTCGATCCCGTAGGGAAACCCCGAGCATAACCCTTTCCATAGCTCGTTGAGCGACTCTGAGCTTATTCATAAGGCCAATAGTGAAGGACCACGTCTCGGTTCCATATTTCATCACTGGTAACAAACACTGATTGAAGACTTTCGTCTTAAGGCACTATATATCTATTTACCTACAACCGTCAAGTACGAATAGGACTCGTGCACCAAAGGTTTCGTACCCACAAATTTTAATATTAATTTTACAGCGCCATCTTAGATACAATGTAAACTTTTAAGTCAGATTTCTAAAAAATGGTTCTGCTTGAGATTTCGTTTTATTTTTACTTCTTTTCATACAATATATCTAGCTTTAGGTATATCTTTGCATATATTTCGTGCTTTGAAAACTTCGTAGGGAAGGAGGTACGGTATTTTTTTATCTTACCTAGTCTAACCCTATTTGTAAATTTTGACCCCCACCTTTCTGGTCACTTGGCAATCAAAATATAAATATTTTAGAATTGTTTGTACTTGCAATAGAGGTGGGCTAGTATTATTTTTAAATATTCCAAATTTCAAGTCAATAGCTTCAGAAGTTAATGAGATAATCAGCTAAACAGATAGACAGACAAATTCTCACCACAAGGTTGCGTTTGTTTGGTCGGGAACCTTAAAAACCTTCTCATTAGTGTATAAGCATTATAAATAAAAAAAGAGAAGACCTCGAACACGTTGTTATACATTTCCATTACTATGGGATCAGGAAACATCTCAAAAATAACGTTTGATTCTTAAAAGAAAAGTTTCCGCTTGAAAACGTCGGTTTTCTTAGCTCTCACTGAGCAGCAACGAAAATGGAATTACCATAATAAAAATTTCAAATTTGTCGCGTAGTCTTCAACGGTAAATTGAATAAAAAGTATTTGTGTACAAAGTGAACTGATAATCGATGCTGTTGAATATTTCAAACAGGCGGGGCGTGATGAAAATGAAATACTTATACCTATTTATAAGCAAAGTGTTTTCGCACCTTTTGTCGTGCATTTTAAACCCGCTTGAGTTTGTTTAGCAAACAACTATAAACAATGCTAATGGTTTTCATAATAGCAAACCTATTTGAGACAGTTTTATGTTATTTTGTTTGTAGTTGAGAAATAAATTGTGTTTTTTAAGAAAGTAGAGCACAGTTTAGTTATTTTTAAGCCCGAGGCAATAGGAGGTGTGTTAAGTTTGACACATATATCTACTTGTCTTTCTGTGTGTGGGAGTCTCTGACTGTGTGTCTGTGGTTTCGTAGTTCCCAAACCTATGGACCGATTCAGGCGATGTTTTTTAGGGTTCCGTAGCCAAATGGCAAAAACGGAACCCTTATGGATTCGTCATGTCTGTCTGTCTGTCTGTCCGTCCGTATGTCACAACCACATTTAGATTGTAAAGATTAAGAACCGCATTAAGATTTTCATACAAAAATAGAAAAAAGACAGTATATTGAGGTTTCTAATATAATTTTTTTCTAAACCAAATAGTCTGCGCGAGAGACACTTCCAAAGTAGTAAAATGTGTGCCCCCCCCCCCCTTCCTGTAACTTCTAAAATAAGAGAAGTTCGTCAGCTGGTCTGAAGATCCCATCATGACATACTCCTCAGTAGTACTCGCCTACTCTCGTCAAGTTGCTGCACTTCAAACAGAATCGTTTCTTGCGAAAAGCCAGAATACCAAGGCTCGCCTTTGTATTTTCGCAACAACGATCTACATCGTGATTTGAAATTAGAGTCAATAGCCAAGTTCAACAAGCTCGCTTCCAAGCGACATTATGAACTTGCCACTCATCATCCGAATCCTTTGATACATACCATTCCGGACTATTCGATTGAACCGTCCGAACACAGCAAAACCCTCCGACGTCCGAGACGCGTTCTCGGAGACCCGGATGACGAAATCACTTCCGCTAATGCGGAAGAGTCATCCACTTTAGACAGAGCAAACACTTTACAAATACACCGACCTCGCCGGCGAGGTTGACGAGTCCCTTCAGTCGCCGCCTATACGAGGTACAATCACGTACCCGGGCGTTTCTCTCCTATCCCCATCCCAGCAATAGCCCAAGCTGAGGTTCGTACCTAAGTAGTGCCCTTGCGCTAATTGCTTCATCAAAAAATTACAGGGCTGAGCGCCTTCTGCGCTCGCCAAAAGCTCGGTTAAGCTGCAACGGCCTCAGAGGCCAACAGCGAGATTAGCCCATTCGAAAAAAAACCGGTCTGAAGACAATAAGCACTTTTCCTTTTTGGTGAAAGGTCCTCAGCTCTGAAATGGATTGTTTTTTCTTTAAGTGTCGGTTAAAGAAAAAACAATCCATTTAAGAGCTGAGGACCTTTTACCAAAAAGGAAAAGTGCTGATTGTCTTCAGGCTTGATAATTATTTGAATAAACTTGTCAATAGTGACAATTATGTGTCTTTCGGCAACATTAAATTATATAGGTATATATGCCACGCTATGTAACGCGTGCAATGTGCATTGTCTTTGCGTTCGGTATGCAGTGAGGATTATTGTGCCGTTGTTTCATTCAATTTTACTTAGAAAACTTTCGTGATTGATTTCAATCATTATTATAAATACGGGATTTATCACGTACCGTCTTATCGGTGTTTCGACCGACAATGTTTCGGTTCATTTCGTGAACCTTCATCAGGGTGAGTGCGATCCGCTCCGAATAACGTCAGTGCGAGGCGAGACGTTATCAGGGTGAGTGCGATCCGCTCCGAATAACGTCAGTGCGAGGCGAGACGTTATTCGGAGCGGATCGCACTCACCCTGATGAAGGTTCACGAATTGAACCGAAACATTGTCGGTCGAAACACCGATAAGACGGTACGTGATAAATCCCGTATTTATAATAATGTTTCATTCAACCTTGAAGCTAACTTAAGAAATTAAAAATATTCTTGTAGTTCTTGTATTTATAATTGCAGCCGCCTGCTTACTATATTTGCGTACCTACATACTTTTGGTAATAGATTGAAGACGGTAATTTGGGTGGGCATGTCGGTTGTATGTGTGTTTGTGTAACTATAAAATTATGTTAAATATGACGGGTTTTTTAAGTACCTATTTAAATAACGTGTAGCGGCTTGAGTATCTCTAAGCACCGAGATAAATCTTTAAGGTTCTACGGTGCTTTATGTATTACTATTGTCAAATAAATAAAAAAATATACATTAATACAATTACATCATTATTTAAATCATAGGTAGAGCTCACAGGATGTCAAAAGAACTACTAGAAAATTATAAATTTAAAAATAATAAAAGATTATTTACTTACTCATGTTACAGCTTATTAGGGAGGTACCTAGTACCTACAGAATATCATGTAAGTTACATTATAGGTATCTAATAAAGAAAGTAGGTAGGTACATTATAATACTATGATAGTGACAATTATATGCAAAGGTCGAGGACTCAGCCGCGCTGCTTTTCAGCCTCACCAAAACCTCAACCAAAACAGACAAATACCGAATCTTACCGGTCCAGGCAAATTGAAAATGCAGGTAAAGCTGCCGTTGACACGTCGGCTAACCGTGTGTCCGAACCTGCGCTTGTCGATTACCGCAAATCAAAAGTAGGTAAATCGATTCTGTCAGGTTTGAGTGAGGGCTGCTTGGACAAGAAGGCCGCCTATTCACGTTGATAAACTATGGGCGACTTTGGTAACTAAATTGAATACACACATGATGTTGCTGTGTTAACGATTTATAAAGGTGGACTGACAGTTAATTGTTCGTAGTATATTATTTCTCTGTGATAATACATAGTCCGTAATACAGTCAACTATACAACGTCATCATGAAATAACGCTAAACCTTAGATATCCCAACTGATTTGTTGGTAAGAAATTTATTTGTAAATAAATCATTTTATTTAGATACTTATTGTAGAAGATATTTGCATTAACGTTGCTCTTAGAAGTTCTGTTTGCTTTTTAACTCTACGAACCTTATTATGACGCTGACGGAAGCAATGCCAGAAGTGAAGGAAAGCATCACTGATACAACACTTGAATATATAGCATGCAAGCAAATTCATTCCTAATAATTTTTAGACGTGGACTTATAAAACTTTATTTTATTTAGTTTTTACAAAAATGTTACTTCCCTAAAAAACGGTTAGATAAATTCTACTCTTAATTCGGATTTAGAATATTGTTTTCAGGATTTTCGTAATTTCAAAAATACGTTGTGATTTTTTAAAAAAAAATCTCCAAAAAACACGTTTGTTGAGTACGTTTTTCAACGATAGAATTAATGTTAACTGTGAAACATCTACAGACTTAGTTACATTACAAGCAGAAACTCCGTATTTTCAAATGTCCAAGTACGATATATCTTGACCGATATTTTCGTCTTTTCAGAACAACTGATTCAATATTAAGCGTCACCGATGTCGCTGGCCGAGACTAAAATTATAGTAACTTCTGAAACTAACATGGTTATGATCAGTATTTTCACCAAAACGGGATATTAACTATGATTTGTGAGTTTGCGAAGACTGGTTCAAGATGTAATTGAGATTATCAATCATTATTATTAATACGGGATTTATCACGTACCGTCTTATCGGTGTTTCGACTGACAATGTTTCGGTTCAATTCGATCAGCGGATCAGTGGATCAGTGGATCGATTCGTGGACGAATTGAACCGAAACATTTTCGGTCGAAACACCGATAATACGGTACGTGATAAATCCCGTATTAATAATAATGATTGAAATCAATCACGAAAGTTTTCTGAGATTATCAAACACTGGAATTTCAATCGAGAAGATGGTTTGCAACAATTTGGAAGTTGGAATCCTGTGGTGAGAATGTGTAGGAACCGAAGGAGTGAAGTACCCAATTATTACGCGTCCTGATATCGTGAGTGTTATGTGTCGGAACCAAGTTATGATCTAAAATGAAAGCGGTACTATTAATATAAAATCATTAGATATCCTATTAGCAAGAGACTGAGAAACAGGGTAGATCGTTATATCTGCCAATAACTACCCAATCGCAAAGACTTCAGTTTACCCGTGATCATGGCGCATGCAACTGTGCTGAATTATCGAGACACTCAAAAACTCACAAATCATAACAAATGATCTGTTATTAGTGATAATAGAACGATATTCTTATTTCAAGAGGTGCCCATGAAACCTGAATCCATTACCAGATCATCCGTTTTAATCCCTCTTTCCCATTTTACTCTGTTGTTCTGAGCGAGCATTTCAGCAATTAATTCTCCGAGTTAACTGTGGAATAAGTCGTAAAAGGATAAAGGACAATGCTCTCAAATTATCCCTAATCTCAAAAATAGGTGCAAAAAACTATAGATCCGATGGCAAATAGCTATTTGACTCTGGTAATTACTTCGGTTTGTATTCTTGAGTCAAACAAAAAAGTCTTCGTACAAAATTCATTCGTGATTTATATTTCCACTTAGTTTTATAAATCTGCGATAGCTAAATTGATTTCCCTACAATTTTGATAAGAAAATCGCAATTATTTTCTAAGCTCCAATAAATAATCGCATTTACCTCCGCACTGTGGCACGCTCTACCGCGCCAACCCTCCACCCGAGCCGTATAATTTCTACCAGACCGAACAGCCTCCCGTCAAAATATCGTCTGCCAACTTGTTTGTGTGACGTTAACCACACGCAAACACACTAACATAGAATAAATGTGACTCGCAAGTGTGGGTGCACCAGGTTATTGATTCAAGGCTCTGAAATTTAAGCCTACTCCCTTGCTCTTAATCATAACTACGTCAGCGCACAAAGGATGGAGGCTCGACTCACCTGCTAGAAAACCACGTGGTTGAGATGCCTTCGCAGACAGAAGCTGGCCTGTTATGGCCTGCGTCAAGCACTTATTAATAACGGGATTACGTTTTCTGCAAATAGTTGCGGGACCCGTTATTAGTTCCTAAATGGTGCAGAGCTACTCGTTCGTATATTGCTTGGAAATTTCTGTAATCTACGTTTTGGTAACTTGATTTTGTAATCTGATTGGAGGATTTTTGTTTAGTTTGGTTTATATTACTTCGGTGTAAAATATAATATCATCATCAGTAGTTATTGAAGATCTAACCAAATAATAAACTCACGTTGTACGTTTTATTTCTGGGCGTCTGGTTGAAACGACGTGTGATCTGAGACCTGGCGCTTGAGATAGATAGATATAAACATTTATTTCGACACAAGTAACAAACACACAGAAACTACATACAATGGATAATTAAAGACAGACAATTAAATACAGACAATCAAAAACGCGTTAACATAAACAATAAAATTGAAGTAAAACAACAGATAGGTACCCAGGTCTCTATGAGCCCTGTGACGGAAAAGGAGAATGGCTCAGCATTATGCTGAACAATACACTTATTGCTCAACGCTGGTTTTCAGCCATCAAACCTGCATTGACGTCACGGACGTCAGTTAAAGTGCCTTATTTAAAAAAAATAACAAAAATAATAATTTATAAAAGAATTAAACTTACCTGCCCAGTAATTGTACCTACCTACCTAAGATATATACCTCAACTGGGTCAACGCATAAGCATTGCAATTCAGCGCGGCAATGCAGCCATTATCTTGGGGACGCCTCCACCTGGTAGTGATCTGGACTAGTTGAGCTATTAATAGATCGTTTGCAACGGTCTTTAGATGATTCAACTGTTTCTTATGTATTTTATAGACATGTAAATGATTGAAGTTATTTTTGTTAGCTTTGGTTCTCACGTAAATAAATGCGGAATAAATGTTGTTCTCTAGTGGAATTCCCTTTGGCACTCCCCACTGTTCCCGAGTCCTGACCGCCCCAAAACAGCAGCAATCACTATGCAAGCAAGTAGTCTAAACGGATAATTAGTTTGTTCAGTACAAAGGATCTACTCCTACCCTGCAAGTAAACTGTTTATGATGATTTTTGAACGACCGACGAGGTTCTGTAGTGGTCAATAGGGTTAATTTTAAACACAATGTTAATTTTACAGTTAATTTTGGTCATTTTGTATGAACATTATATGAACCGTTCACAAACCCAACTACAGACCTAACTTGGTCTAATAAAGATCGTAAACTAAAGTCAGGCCATTTTAATTTAACGGCTGGCATAAATAAATATATATTTTTTCGTTTTGTTAGAACTGCACAATTGCTTAACTTTTTTCAATTACGATTACATATTTATCGTAATAATGACCGATACGAGTACGAGTTCGGTACGAGTTGTACCGAACAGACAGACGTCAACAGACGTCAAATGTTACCTATTAAAATGGCCTGACTTTAGTAGAGTCAGCTCAGATAAACCATATTCATACAAGTGGGGTACACCTGTGTTTAAAAGTATATTGTGTGCTTAAAAGATACATAGAAATTATAACTACCTATAGCGGTTTAGCTGGTAGGTCCGGGGTGTTACGTTCCGATATTTTTAATTGAAGAAACGCTTGGTGAGAATCGTTTGTTTCTAGAATTTAATCGTTTAGCTCCAACCGTATATGAAGTATTGTGTACGTTTAAATGAATTCCAAAGCTAGGTACAAGGTACAAAAATTGCTGATTAGAAGACACATAAAAAGTGCGTAAAATGCTGTAATTTTTAAATTTTTCTTTATTTTTATGACAAGTTGTAGTTTCACCCCTTTCGGAAAATCATACATAGTCCGAGGCACTTTGGCATTCTATTGTTTTTATAGTTACTTATTTTAAAATTTCATTGACCTATCCTCAAACATTCACGAAATACTTTATTATTTATAGAGTCATCAAATAAAGCCCGATAACTCTTTTGTCTTGTTTCATTTTAATCATGATTCAGTCGATTGAGATATGGAATTATAAACGTTATCAAAATCAATTATAAGCTCGGAGTCACGCTACTTCCTCATTACGGAGGTGGGAACATAGGCACTAGTCTACTGGAGCGAACCGGAGATTTCTATCGATATTTTTTTTTTGTATTCATATCCTTCGACAAATTACATGTGCTTGGACAAGTCAGATGAAACAATTAAAATATGTTACCTACGTAATTATTACATAATCCATAATACATAAAGAGACCTATAGTTAATATTTTTTTATAAAAAAAAAGAAACAGTTCTAAATAATAACAACTTAAAATAAGGTCTGCAAAAGCATCGTCAAATTGTAAATAATAATTAAATATGAATGAGAAATAATAATAATAATAAATGTATATATGTCAGGTAATCATTACAATTCATCAAATTTAAATATTGTTTTATCAGCAAAAGCTTCGTCCAACTTATAATAACTTTTACAAATAAGATGTCTTTTTATAAATGATTTAAATGAATTATCTGACATACATATTACATTGTGCGGTATTTTATTGTACAATTTAATTGCTGTACAGTAGTAGCTCTTTGAAATTTTGGCTAACCTTGTTTTAGGTAAGACAAGACGATTTTGATTTCGAGTGTTATAATTATGTACATCTTTATTTCTAGTCATTTTATCAATGTTTTCTCTTACATATAGAACATTCTGTAGTATAAACTCTCCGGTCATTGTCATAATACCTAGATACCTAAACTTATCCCGACATGAATCAATGTACCCCATACTCAAAATATAACGGATTGCCCGTTTTTGAAGTAAAAATACTCTATTGGCATCTGCATCTGTACCTCAAAACAAAATGCCATAAGTCATTAAGGAGTGAAAATATGCAAAATAAACATCACGCGCTGCCTTTATGCCTCTTAACGCCTTTATTTTTTTTATTGCATATGTTGCAGAGCACAACTTCTTAAGAAGAAGGTCAAGGTGGATTGCCCATGTCAATTTGGTGTCTAGCCAAACACCCAAAAATTTTACGCTAATAGTTGGAGACACCTTAAGTTTATCGAACACATCTTCAATACATTTAGGAGTTTCAAGATATCTAGTGCTCAAAGAAAAGTTTATGATATTTGTCTTATTAACATTAAGAAGCATGTTGTTAGCCGAGAACCAGATTTTAATGTTGTTTAAAGATTGCAGTATTTTACTGCCTACCTGATTTATTAATATAAACTATAAAAAAGCAAGGGACCCAAAATTGACCCTTGAGGAACACCTAGGTTAATTGGATGCTCAGTTGATCGACACCCATTTATCTCTGTATTTTGTATCCTCATTGTGAGATATGATCTAAACACATTAAGTTCATTTCCATTTACACCGTAATGCCTCAATTTTTCAATTAAAATCTCATGTGTAACGCAGTCAAAGGCCTTGGACAAGTCGCAGAATACACCATACGTTTTTTGTAATTTTTCCAAGCCTGAATAAACATCCTCAATGAGTTTAGTAATAGCGTGTTTTGTCGATTTGCCCGTCTGGAATTTAAACTGTCGTTCACTTTCACGTTCACGAGAGTTTCGTTCTTACATAAAAAACCCGTGAGCTCCTGAGCTAAATACTTTTCATAGACAAAGGTACAGGAATAGATAAAATAATGTTTGGCAAAGACATTAATTATGTGATACCAAAGTTTTTAGCCCTGAGCAAAAATTTCTTCAGCATAATGCATACCCTTTTTTGCTACAGGGCTCATAGTGACTAAGTAAGAGTAGGCCTTTAATGTTTTAGTTTAATGAATGTGTCTTTATGAAAATATTCCATAGTGTAGTTTGTGTGTTGAAAGAAAATTTTCTTTCTATTCATTTTTTGCTAATGAAAACATTTTTAGGCAATCAAAACAACGTCGAAAGAAGCTTTCATTAAAGCTTTGAAATTATTACCGCTCTATCACGATACTGCTTCCTTTTATGGATGACGTAACAGTCAGACCGTGAAACTCGGTGGACCTCATTAAAAATTCGTAACAAATTAGCTATGCTGTGTTGGCTTCATTTCTCAAATTCCTCATTCTCGTAAGTTCTGAGAAACATTAAATTTTCACGAAATTGCTTTCAAACTTTTCCGCCCTCAATAAGCTCCGCACACAATTTCCGAAGGCATAGTTTTAATCATATACATACAACGGTATAGTTCATTGTTGTGTATTAAATATTTGTAAGTACAAACAACTGTATTCCACCCGCCTGCTTGTCGGTATGTCAGACGGTATAATAGAATCGGTGTTTTACCAACCGCGGGCAAAGTTCCCTCGATTTATAACGGCTAAAAGGTTTCAATTGTTGAAATGGGTTTTTTGTTTTCGAATCGCCTACTGAGGCTTATATTCATTCGCCAACCACTTTATCCCAGTGTCAGAATTGAAAATGAGGAGCGTTCCATAAACGGAGCGGTAGGTACATATGTTGGTACGTATAGGTTCAGAGTTTCAGACGTGAAGCGGCGGGCGGCGCGGCGCGGTACGAATATAGAGCCAGCCAGAGTTCCCTTAATAATTCAACAGTGCAATGCTTTTACAAAACCTGTCGGCGTCAATCCTAATTTGGCGCCGATCGAACCGCTTTCGGAAAGTGTCGCTAGACAAATGGAGCTCTCTTGTTTTAGTCCAACACCTAATTTTGTAGAATGGGAAATTTCAATGGTCAAGCATTAAATAATTTCGGGTTTCGAATTGATGCAGAAATTTTAAGGTTTGCGCTTTTGCTGTAGGTATCCATATATTATTGACGACCTCCGTGGTGCAGTGGGTGAATAGCCGACTGAGGTAGCGGCTTCTATTCCCGCCGCGGAACAAATGTTTGCATGATCTACAGATATTTGTTCCGGGTCTGGATGTTTTTCTATATATTATAAGTATGTATTTACAAACAAAATTTATATAAGTATTCTATCAGTTATCTGGTTCCCATAATACAAGCACTGCTTAGTTTGGGGCTAGATAGCGCTATGTAAAATGTCCAGCAATATTTATTTATTATGGTGAAATTGCAATTAAGTTAGTTTATCATTTAAATGGAAGTGTATTTCAGCACAAGTTTACATAGTAACTGATTCAATAAGGCTAAGAGACGAATGTGGTTTCAGGAATTCTGTATTATCACTGACCGCTAAGCAAAACTACACCGTTATCGTGATTAGTTAACATCCTACTATTATCTGTACCTACAAGGCTGCAATAGCTAGAACGTATAATAACAAACTTTCTAAATTGGGTAACAGATACACGAGCCCTGGATGGCCCAGGGCTGATGTCATAATCATTTCAATTAATTACAATTTCCTCGTCACGAGAACACGGGTCGGCCCTTTGATTGTCCCTTTAGACGAACTTAATGTTTACATTTAGGAGTTCACACCCTCATTTGGATCTTAGTCTTAACTTCCACTGCGATAAGAGAAAGAGATAAATATCTTAACTGAATTTTGTAAAAGTGCAAAACTATTGAGTGGCCACATTGATGGGTGATAATTTATAGTGAACAATTACTCCGTCAAAAATTAAAATTTGTAATATATGACTTCGTCCGCGTGGAATAGTGTCTTTGAAGAACATTTTTAATTATTTTACAAATAAGACACATACGTATAAATACTTTAATGAGCTATTTGGAGTGTTTCACTGCAAAGACACACCTGTACACGCCTGTTTCGTCTCTCTTTAGATACCGGTAAAGTACCAACACCCTGGAAGCTTGCAAATGTCCAACCGGTTCCGAAAAAAGGTAGTAGAGCTGACCCCACTAACTACCGGCCAATCTCTATCACCTCCAGTCTTTGCAAAACTATGGAGCGTGTCCTTAACTGCAAACTCCTTACATACCTAGAAGATAATGACCTCCTTAGTGATCGACAGTACGGCTTTTGTCGTAAACGATCCACTGGAGATATTCTAGTGTATGCTACTCACATCTGGAGTGAAGCCATCGAAAGGCACGGGAAGCTCTTGCAGTTTCGCTCGACATCTCAAAAGCTTTCGATAGAGTTTGGCACAACGGGCTCATTAGCTAGCTTTCCTCGTACGGATTGCCGTCTAACCTGCTAATGTGGATAACTGATTTCTTGAGGGAACGATCAATTCGAGTAGTCATTGGTGGATGCTCGTCTGATCTATTGGCTATCAATGCCGGGGTATCTCAAAGGTCTGTCCTTTCAGCAACTCTATTTCTTCTGCACATCAATGATCTGTTGAAACCCGGTTTCTATGGGTATGCAGATGAAAGTACAGTTTTTGAAATGTATTTCTCTAGTTCACGTGCAAGTGCTGACGAAATCTGCAATCTACGTACAGATATGGTGGAACGTTTGAACCTTAACCTGAAGTTTGTGTCTGACTGAGGTGAAGCAAATATGGTCAAGTTCAACGCCTCCAAAACTCAGCCGTGTGTGTTTTCCGCAAAACGGTCTCTTTTTCATCCCGTTCCCACCTTTTGTGATATCCAACTCGTAATTTCTGAAAGTCTGAGCTTGTTGGGCGTTGAGCTCACGTCCAACCTGAACTTCTGCTCGCACATTGAATCTAGGGCCAAAATTGCTGCTATGAAGCTGGGCATCCTAGCTAAGTTTCGGCGGTACTTCTCACCGGGACAGCTGCTCAGTCTCTACAAAGCACAAGTCCGCTCATGTATGGAGTACTGCTACCATCTCTGGGATGGCTCAGCCAAGTATCAGCTTGCTGCTAGTATCAACGTGCTGCTAGACTCATTGATTGACTCATTAGTGGAAGCCAATTTACAAAATCTAGCTCTAGAGCACAGACGCCGAGTAGCCAGACTTTCAGTTTTTTACAAGATACATTTTGGTGAATGTGTGCAAGATCTTCATGACCTTATCCCTCCTTCCCCCTTCCACCACCGGACAAGCAGACGAACCGAGAAGTACCACCCATACGTGGTCGGCATACCACTTTGCCGTACCAAACGATTTGCTTCAACTTTTCTTGTTAGGACAAGCGAGGAGTGGAACTCACTTCCGGCGTATGTTTTTCCAAACCAGTATAATCTTGGAGTCTTCTAGTCCAGAGTGAATAGGTTCTTTCTAGGCAAGCGTGCTCCATCTTCGATCACACCTTCAGGTGAGGTAGTGGTCAAACGCTTGGCTATCATTAATAAAAAAAAAGAGCTTAATGAATTATTTATACGCGGCACAGCGCTCATTGTGTACGGCGTGGTGCTTGGCAGGCCTCTTACTCCCGTTAACTTCAGTTTTACATTTTGTAATGACTCCGTAAATGTTACATCAGAATAGCTCTAATATTTTGTCTCTTGTCGCAAACTTATAAAACAATCACATCTATCTGTATACCAAAGGTCATTGGGCATTTTGTTCGGACATATGACCCACGGCGCACAAAAACGAAACAGGGCTAGGTATGTAGTTAAATGTATATGTTACTTAATGGTATGGGTCGCATTATTGCAGGATATGGGAGAACCGCAAAAAAAATTTTTTTAATTAATATTTTAGCATTTTTAAAATAATTATTATAGCATTTTTAAATTATTATTATAGCATTTTTATAATGAACTAAGTAAAAACTATTGGCCTGACTGTAAAAATACTTTGTAAAACAGTTGTTTTGAACAATTTCCAGGAATACGATAATAAAATCCATTTTGCGGTAATAATATTTTTATTCTGCATTATCAAAATCTATAGTTAATTCATCTAAAAAGGCTGCAGGCGCGTCTATCACGTCTTGATGCCTGGCCCATGACAGAAAGTATACGACGCTTACAACATGTGCACAGCTTCCGACAGTGCGACGGCCGTGTATACACGAGCAGTAATACTGTTGGATGCTATTTCTTCCAATATGGGTAGGATCTACTAAAATATAGGTGTAGTACTGCTTTGCACGGACGTGTCGTGACTGTATTCTGCCTCTTATCAATATCTTATTTTCAATCATTTCTTGGTGCCGGTATAGTTCGATAGTGTATACACCATCCTCACGCATGTGCTCGTGGCAATACGATCTTGCGATTCTCAAGTGGTATGATCCCAACGTAAACAATATTAATTCGTCAAATGTAAGCCGAGGAAAGTCATCAAAATCCGGATCATTGCCATCGAGTCGCACAAACGCTACTCTCTGCCTGTTTAAATTATGGTTAATCACATATTCTGCCATCTCATTGGGTTCATTCATTCGTTCATTTATAATTCTTATGAATTGTTCCGCATACATATGGTCCTCATATGGATAGCGAGTAGCATTAATTATGGCCGCAGTTATTTTGAAGTCGACCATCATATTTCTCATGGCAACGTTAAAATATACATGGCGGAAGATTTTAAAATCTTTCTTGAATCTGCCGTTAATGGTTTCCACTACCCACCGGATCATTGTTATTAATCTAGATTTATTAGCATCTAGTGTCGTCAGTTGTTCTCCTCTTACTCTTGTAGGCGGCATGTGAGGATTATACCCGCATTCCTCAATTTTATCAATCGAATCCCGAAATCCACGATCCAATATAAAAACATCATTAACTCTCAAGAACCCATGAATCGGAGAATCTTCTTGCATCAGGTCACGCATAATGCTTGCGTCCGAAGTAGTCGCAGTGTAAGGCCCCGTAACATCTACTATGTAGCCGTCGGTACATACTATAAGGAAGGGTTTTACTAAGTTCCGAAACTTATGAAGACTGTAAGTTTTGCGCTGGAAAAGGAAATTCGAACTCTTTTGTAGATAAATATATGTTCCATCACATACGAGAATGGCCGCCGGTTCATTATAGTTACCACCAAAAAAATGGCTTGGAATTGCAAGATTCTTGGCCACCACATCTTCCCTAGTAATATGATTTAAGCCCAAATGCTGTGGAACAAAATCATTACTTAAGCATTCTCTTGCTATCGCCAACTTCCTTTCTAGGGTTCTCCTCGACATATTGAATTTAGTGGCTAATCGCTCATCTGGTTCACCGGTTCTTATTTTTGTTAAAAAAATTCCAAGAACTGTGGCAGGATGAACTGATCGATCACCCAGTGAAGGCGTTTGGTTCAAAATAACATTAAATTGATATTTTGTTAGTCCCGTCCAAAAGTGAAATTCATTGTCCTCTATTTCTTCAATATTTTCGAAATCAAGGTTGCTTCTTTGTTCGATACCCCATTTATATAAATTCATCATACCAACAACATGAGTACTGTCAAAGTTTTCGTGGGATGTAGTGTTGAGCAAGTCTACCCAATCATTCCTCATAAAATGAGCATTGCAAACCCGAGCTAATTCTGGTATATAAAAATTGTGATTGTGTAAGAGTTGGAACTTAGCATATAGTGGAACATTATGGGCCACTACATTTCTACAGTTTGTAAAAATACAATGTCTCGCTGTATTCGATGCTCGCTTATATCCTCTAGGCGTAACAAAACTAGGCTGCAATTGTACTTGATCTTGCACTGGTTGCTCTTCAACTGGCTGATCTTGTACTGGTATATTTTGTACTTGTTCATTTTGTACGGGTTGATTCCGTAAACGACGATCTAACCTTGACCAACAAGCATGGCATATGGCCCGTGAGCCATTAAAAGTAATCTGAAACAATTGAAAAAAAAAATATATATTCCTCCATTTATCAAGAAGTAAAATGAGCCATTACATTGAGCAAAGCAACATTTGTACAATCAAGAGCACGCGACGAGTCATACACATACGATGACAGTGTAGTGTACTTACCTCACGTGGTATTATTTCTTGCAATAATAGATCTACAAGATCCCTTTGTCTTTCCAAAAAGAGAACTGTCAATATGTGTTTTCGTCGACGTAAAACAGATCGATTACACGACACGCAACTATTTTGTCTTTCCATGTTAATGTAAACCAATCGTCAAGCAAAATCAGGGGTCCATAAAACACGCTCAAGTAATCAATAAAATGCAAAAATCGGAAACACGAGTTTAAACGCACAGATCGAAACGAAGGATGACGTACGACTGCGGGGCGGTCAGAGCGGGTGGGGCGCAGGCGGCGCGTCGCACGCGCACTTCGATACCTTACTGTTATTTTCTACCTGTCGAAAGTGCGAGCGAGAGAGACATACAATCTGTTATGCGATACAAACATTTTTCTTATGCTTGTACATACATTTTCACAATGCTGACAGTAAAATCTTTAGTTTTTAGTCTAATAGAATTATAGTTAGACTCACATACATACTGTTACATAACATTTTTCCTCCAGCAGATACATAAAAAAAATTTACATATTTAGAAAAGTGGAATTGAATACTTTACTTTAAAAGTGATTTGAACACTGTGCGCGAAAAAAAAAAGTGGGTCAAAACCGCCCAATGATCTTTAAATCGGTTTAGTAGTTTTCGCGTGAAAGCGCGACAGACAGACCGACAGACAGAGTTACTTTCGCATTTGAATATCATATTTAATATATAATAAAATAATGATACTATAATATATTAGTAATTAGTAGGGATCATGAGTGTAGTAAACTAGTCTTACTAGTCTGACTTTATATAATGCAATGTAATGCCATGTAGGCATGCGCCCACCACCTTGACAAGGTAAAAGTCTGTGCCTATAATATTACCGGTACCAATAGCCTTCAAACAGAACACAACAATCAGAACAGAATACAACACCAGAACAAAACCGAGCATCACCGCACGGCTGCAGAAATAGATCCGGTCTAAGGTGGTAGTACTTCTCCAGACAAACTCTTTTACTGCTATATTCGACGTTGGGTACTCGGTCCATAAAAAATATTCATAATATCTAAGTGTTCTATCAGTTATCTGGTCCCCTTAGTACAAGCTTTGCTTAGTTTGGGGCTAGATAGTGCATTGTGAAATGACCAACATTATTTATTTATCTTCTTGTACCAACTTTTGACATATGCACTTCTTACCCAGTGAACGCACTACTGTCTAGTCGTCTACAATAACACTTGAACAAACTTCAGCATTTGGCTACAGTCTGCTCCGCTGGCACTGGATAACATCTTTATCTGTGTCATCATTCATATTAAAAGTTCCTTCAAATAGGCCGTAGATTCAAATGATAAATGTATTTAATATGTAATTATTTTATTACCTTTGTTATTTAAGTTCTGTTAAATAATGGAAGCAAGTTACAAGATTGTATGTTTATGTATATAAACGTATATTGTTATTTTCTAGAGCTTTGCTTGGAGCATTTTGTAAATTGGTTTCATGTTTTGTGGTTAATA
Source organism: Philereme vetulata (assembly GCA_918857605.2). Taxonomy (NCBI): domain Eukaryota; kingdom Metazoa; phylum Arthropoda; class Insecta; order Lepidoptera; family Geometridae; genus Philereme; species Philereme vetulata. The sequence goes on along the minus strand of OU975449.1, from coordinate 3,210,305 downwards.
AACGTAATGAAATATCCTGTAAATAAGAGCGACGTACTTAGTAAAAGCATTTCAGGTAACTTTACTACCATTTTTATATTTTGAAACGACTTTATTTATTGCAGAAATTTTATGATAAACGGATGAAAAATTGTTTTCGAATGTTTACCTTCAATTAAATCTTTACATTGTAACTTTTAACCTTTACGTTTTTAGAATCTAATAACTTTGATTTAGATTTGAAATTGTTTTTGGTATTGAATCTTATTTGATTGTTATAGAAAATCAAATCAAGTTTTTTTTCCTAACCTATCTCGTCCCACTGCTGGGCAAAGGTATCCCCCAAATCCCTCCAAGCATCCCTATCTGTCGCTATTTTCCACCATCCTCTTTGGAATGTGTCGAAATCGTCCCGCCAACGCTTTCTCGGCCGACCCCGACGTCGCTTCCGTCTTCAGGCGTCCATGGTGTTGTAATATGGGCCCATTTCTCGGAGTGCATTCGGTTAACGTGGCCCGCCCTTTCCCACTTAAGCCCAGCCGATCTCTTCCATATGCATCTGCAATGCCGGTAAGTGAGCGCAGCATGGTGTTACGCACTCGGTCGACACGTTTAAAGCCGAGAATGCTGCGCTCCATTGCCCTTTGACAAATCTTGAGCTTTGACTTCTGGGCTTCAGTCAGAGACCATGTCTGCGCACCGTAATTTAGGATGGGCAGGATACACATGTCGATGAGTTGGCGCTTAAGTGTCAGAGGAAGGTTACGCTTCATGTGCTCCTTCATGGACCAGTAGCTCTTCCAGGCATTCAAGTAATTAACCAAATGTTTAAAAACCTGTAAAATGGACATTAAACCTCTCAGAGCTCAACTTAAAGAACATTTTTAGTCAATACTAAAAGTTGAGTTGTTCAACTTGGGTTAAACACTACGGGAAACTATAACTCCTAGGTAGATTTAGGTAACAGCGATGTGCTACAAAAACGTTTGCACTGCTGTTTCTGTGGCGCATCAAATAGAAACACGTTTACTATATTGATTTTAATATTTCACTCCTACCGTTATAAAGACTAAGGACCTATGCACACGGCGTATTTTAAACGCTGAGACGACCCGCAGATAACGCGCGCTAACGCATTTCTATAATTTTTTGGGAATCTACGACGCCGTAAGCGCGCGTCCGTGAATCCGTCCGCCGCAGATGGCGGAGATGGTATTTAATTTACGCCGTGTGCATAGGCCATTAAGGCTCAACGCCCAATGTTGGAGTGGAATCGACACGCTAAGCACACAATTTTCCACAACCAACATAGATAACATATTATTACGCCGAGTCTATTACAGAATAAGTTATAGTCGGCTTCTCGAAGTTATACCTACTGTGTCACAAAATATGTAATAATTGGTATGGAACATACCTACATACTACGTTTTTTCCAACAGTTGCACAGAATAAAAAATAGTAGTTGGTCGAAATACCTACACGTTTTCTAGTTGCCAGTGGAACTATCGAGAAGGTTCTAGAGATATGTACTGTGCGCGGTATAAATAGTGCGTAGAGACGCCCGAAGGACTTAGTCTCGTTTTGGCAATAAGTGCGAATATTTCGGTGACTTTTAGTGGTTTATTGTGCAACTGTGTTGTGAATTAATGTGTTGTGAATACTCGTGAATAATTTCGTGTATTTATCGTTTTAGTTTGGAATAAAAGTGATATTTTGGTTAGATTGATTTTATTATTTTATCCCGAACCCTCAGCTCGTACCAGTATGTAACGTGAAAGAAAAATCTCGACTCGTTTTTTTCGTTTCAAATAGAGATATCTTTTTATGTGTTTCTATATACTCGTACCTGTCCTAGCACCATAATTAAGACGAATTTTGATACTGTTGTTGTTGACGACGCATGGTCGTCGTGAAGACGTGCGTCTTCGCCGTTGATCTTGCGCACTATAAACGCGCGTTTTTTCGTGAACCTTTCCGCGAACGTGCTCATGTGCGCGGATTTGCGCATCATATTTGCTTCACATAGATTTGTAAATTACATTGTAATTGACGTCAAGTTTAGTAGATATGCTATAGTCTAGTGAAAACCAGACCAATTCTATCTATCTGTCATGTCATATGTAACATTTTAAAGTAAAAGACACCACGCTTCACGTAGTAAAGCTCATTCACATATCATCGACAATTGGGTATCGCGCACCACACGCTTCACGCGATCTTTCCTACCCCATACTTGCAAGATGTGGAATGAGCTACCGTCTGAGGTTTTTCCATTAGGCTACGACATGTCACGCTTCAAGAAAAATGTAAAGAGGTTTCTACAGTGTAGGGGACGCATCGACAATACCTCGGGTGTTGCCGGTGTCAATAGGCGACGGTGACCGCTTACAATCAGGTGGGCCGTAAGCCTGTTTCCCCACAAATAACATAAAAAAACGCTTCGGCATTGCTCCAGTTGGCGTTGAGTCTTAGCCTAGACTGTGCCACTAGAATAATACAAGTTGCACAAGCGGCATTCAGGCTAGCTAATGTAAATGACTTGAAGTGCAGGTGCGAGGAAGTTTGCTAGATCTCAACAGTTGCCGGCAGTTGGTACATCTTTCGCGACTGACTCAAGGACTTCAAAGACAAGAGCATATGCTTAATTAAGGAGTTGAGTTATTATAACTCAGTGATTTCATAGTTTATGCCACTGTTACTGCTCAATTAAATTTCCAGAGCGACCGATGTAGTGCGGTTTGCACCCAACGGCTTTAATAACGCTTGAACACAGTTCTACAGTATGGCCTAAAAACATTTTCTGACTACTAAACTTCATTTTTATCATTTTAAAAAGAAACAATCCTTTATCATAAGGAACATTTTGAAACGTCTTACTTTGACATACATTTTCATTACAAGTAGACGCGGTAGAAGGGCGCGCAATTTTATTCTAGAATATACCTATCTACGTAGAGAAGTATTCAAATTCAAATTCATTTATTTAGAACTAATAGTACAAACATATTACTGGTAGCACGATGAAGCTGCAAAAATTATAAAAATTGTGGAGCAGCTTCAACGCCCACCTCCTCAGACAACAAAGCAAGATACATCGTTCATTCAACAATAAGAATAATTTAGGTTTAAAACTAAGATAGATAAATAAAAGTAAAGAAAAAATGGAAGTTATAGAAACAATTATATATAGATACAGATACAGAAATAAAGGTACTCATAATTTTGATGAATGGGTGAGTTTGTGTGTGAGTGTAGTGTGAGGGGTGTGTCTGTTTGCGAGTGTGCGTGTGTGTGGGCGAGTGTGTTAAAATCGTGTGTGTGTGTATGCGTGCGTGTGGGGGTGTGTAGCATGCGTGAGTTAGTATGAATTTCCGATTGTTTAGGGAGTTTCAGGGAGATAACAAAAAGTCTTCTGTTTCTTCGTAGGAGAGGGATAGGAGCCATTTCTTACATATAATTTTGCAGTGATAATGTGTTAGGGGGTAGATATCAAGAAGTCTGTTAACTTTATTATATAGCAAAAGGACTTAAAAAGTGAAATTCCCGCTCGGCCACAGCGGTCCCACGAGTTTCAATTTTGCAAATTATGTCGGAGCGACGTTTTGTGGTTTAAAGATTATAGTCTAAAATAAGCTGTGAGTGCTTTCACAAAACACTCGACAACACAAACAATTGTCTAAAAATTAGAACCTCACAGAGGGAGTACAGCGAGCTGGTTGAGAAACGTCTAGGTTTGGATAACATAATCTTAAGAACAGCCTTCTGTGCACGCTCCACTCTCAACATCTGAGTCTTGATGGCTCCCTAGTAGGTACACTATTTGGATTTTTATCGAGATCTTTATTAGTACCGCTGTAAAAACTTTTTCTTATTTGATAGCAGGACTTTGGTCAGAAAGTCAGTCGTAAAACGTTCAGTTTATTTCTTCAAATTGCTTTTTAAGATTCGTTATTTTCTAAGTAATTATCAAAAGCCGTATACCCTCACCGCAAAGTTACATCGCTTGACTTATAGCCCGGCTGTGCTAAATCTGCACAGGATAGGAATCGTAGTTTTTAAATAGTTGTACTTAGAAACATTGGTAGTCATTTTTAGGGTTCAGTACCCAAAGGGTATAACGAGACCCTATTACTAAGACTCCGCTGTCTGTCTGTCCGTCTATCACCAGGATGGTATGAACCGTGATAGTTAGATATTTGAAATTTTCACAGATGATGTATTTCTGCTGTCGCTATAACAACAAATACTAATAACAGAATATAATAAATATCTAAGGGGGGCTCCCATACAACAAACGTGATTTGCTCCTTTTTGCTCGATATTGATAAAGGCAACAGGTAGACGGTTGAAATATTCACAGAATATTCAGATATATATTCACTTTAAAAAAAAATAGTAAAATTAAAATAAAACCAATATTTTAGGGGGGCTCCCATACAACAGACATGATTATTTTGCCGTTTTTATAGATACCGTTTCTTGTACGGAACCCTTCGTGCGCGAGTCCGACTCGCACTTGGCCGATTTATTAATATACCGTATCTACCCGACTATTTATAATTACTAATACTTTTACTTGCTAGTGCACAGTAGTCGAATTGGACCGTATGTAACTCAATTTATGTTTTTCCTTAATTTTACCATTCGCCCTTCTTCTCCATATAAACATTAACTATGCTAAATCTCACCATCCTCTTAAAAACTTAAAAAAGTGTTACAAAGTTTTTCCATCGCATATGTACATTTTTATTTATTAATAGACTAATAACGTGCCAGTCATAAGCATTGAGCAACGCGGTACCAGATTCCGCGTTGCTCAATGGTCTTACGTGACCATACTGCCAGGATATACGACCTTAGACGGCCTCCGTGGTGCAGGGGGCGAATAGCCGGCTGAGACGCAGGAGGTGGCAAGTTCGATTCCTACGCGGAACAAATATTTGCATGATCTACAGATATTTCTTACGGGTCTGGTTGTTGCTCTATATATTATAAGTATGTATTAACAAACAAAAAATGTATTTAAGTATTATATCAGTTATCTGGTTCCCATAGTACAAACTCTGCTTATTTTGTGGCCAGATAGCGCTTTGTGAAATGTCCAGCAATATTTAAAAAAAATATTTGCTTGTTTACACCGTATCGCTTAGGTCGCTGGTTCAAATCCGGCTCGAAGGACCATTTTATGTATGGTACATCAAATAAGGCATTGCTATTTTAATACACACACGATTTATTGAATAACTAATAATAATTGAAGATGATAATAGGCCGCGATGGTATTGTGAACTGTCTCGCGGGGAGCCCTGTTTTCACGCTATTGTCTACAAGTGCAAGCTTGCAAAACTGTACGGGGTGTGAGCACCGTGCAGTATCGTTATGCTAACTTAGCGTGGCCGGATTATATACAGGGATTATGTTATAAGTTCTCTGTTTTAATAGTTAGGGATTAACTTTTACAAAGCCTGCTTTGAGGTGAGGTCTTCATTATTAATACCGGGATTGCGAAAGATCTATGTAGCATAAACGTACTTTAATAAATCTTTGTATACACAAATAGACATTGAGGTGACAGGATGCTTCAGGTTAAGTATATTACTCCGAAAAAGGGTGGTTCTGCCCAACAGAACAACTTTTCATGATGTTCAGTTGGTTTTCAATAAAAACAAATCTAAATTCTATTTCTTTTAATTATCTAACAATCAGAGCACACGTGATAAAAAAATAATTAACTGTTTCTGTACCAATTCGTACTACAAACACATAATATCTTCAGGGGGGTGGGTACTGAGTAAAAGATCTGAGAATGTCCATCATGGGAATTATTGACGACGTGAGCCTGAGAAAACGTGACAAGAAACGGTATCTCGCTTCGCTCATCGCACCCCGTGTTGTGTACAGAACCTTAGGTCCATTACTTCCGTGGCGTCTGCTTCGGGTGTTGTTAATGTGGTGTCGCTGTGACCCTGGCCCTTGGGACATTAATAATAATATCGCGCAATCTAGAGTCAACTGTGGAAATTCAAAATCAATACTATGAATACCATTTATGAGTGTAAGTCTTTTGTATTGGAAAACAAATGGCTGGATTAGATATGTCCATCCGTGCATTATTTTGTCTAATTCGTTACTTTTTACAAGTCATGGTAAAAAGTAACTCTCCATCGCCCACAGAATGATTTTGCCATCCCACAGGAACAGTTACCATCCAGGCACGATCTGCCGTGTCCAGTCTGGAAGTCCTTAAACAGGCTCCGCACCCAGATTGGCCGATGCAGACTGAATATGTGCAAATGGGGATTCAGGGACTCTAACTAAACGCAGTGCGACTACGGTGATCCCGCGCAGTTAATGCAGCACTTGCTAATGTGCCCTTCCTTTGTGTCCGAACACCTGCACGATGGAGGACCTAATAACCGCCTCGCCTAACGCTATTGTTGTGGCCAAACACTTGTCCAACATAGTATAAATGACAACGTAGAACCCTTGACACGCTAAGAAGAAGAAGTCATGGTAGGTATGGCTTAACTGAATTAATTGAAGTATTAAACTGAAAACCAAGAAAAACGTTTATGAGTAAATTTGTATGAAACATATTTCTCTTCATCCATAGCCATGGTGCATACGATTTTTTACGGTTTTAGACCTTTTGTTTCCCGAAAGAATATAAGAAATACAAAATGTGACTCACAGATTACGTTAACAATGCAGAACGGATATTTATAAACATTTTAACATATAGGTATGTATTTTATTACCTTTAATGCCTAAGAAAAATTTATGAATAGAATAGAATAATTCTTTATTGTACACCAGGAATACTTAAATTAAAACTAATTTATGTTAAATATAGGACAACGGGCGGTCTTATCGCTGAAAGCGATTTCTTCCAGGCAACCTTATGTTTAGTAAACATAATACTATACTACTAATAACAAAAAGCAAGTTATAGCGGGTGGGTAGAAATAACCTTTGGCATTACAAGGTTCTATTACGTAACTGTCGACAGTTGCTTTGAGTGCAGTAAGACATCACATGCTGAACATATTATGCATTTTCAATAGATTTCAGAACGACCGATCTTGAGCGGCTTGCACCTCCCAGCAACCTTTATTAGGTCTTCTTTCTAAGTAGTGGGGAGGTCAGACGACGTCCCCACTACTTCCAGCCTCACTCCCTGCTACTTCAGCTTTTCTCGCAATTGTCTGAAAATCCCAACGCATGTATAAGTATATTATTGTTACGAGCTGAGGGTTCGGGATAAAATGATGAAAATAAACCTAACCAAAATAACACTTTCATTCAACACTAAAATGATATATACACGATCTTAATCACAACACACTAATTCACACCACTGTTGCACCACTAAAAGTTACCGAAATATTCGCGTGTATAGCCAAATCCAGACCGACTACTTCGGGCGTCTCTACGCACTATTTAAACCGCGCACAGTACATATCTCTTGAACATTCTCGATGGTTCCACTGGTAACTAGAAACGTGTAGGTATTTCGATAGACTACCAATTCTTATTCTGTGCAACTATAGGTAAAACCGTAGTATATTCCACACCAAGTATTACCTATTCTGTGACACAGTAGGTATAACATCGAGAAGTCGACTATTACTTATTCTGTAACAGCCTCGACGTAACAATATTAAAAATATCGAGGGTCTACACGTTCACTGTTGAATATATACCTTACTAGATTTCCAAAGCGACTGATCCTTAGTCTCTTTAAACGAGCCTAAGAAAGGACTCTATGTACCTTAGGCTTGATTTCCTCCCAAGCTGACGTCGGTGACCGACATCAGCGGCGCGTACCGTCGGTCGCGTATGAACACAGAAAAGCCCCGCACTGCGAAACCGATCGCTGTCTGTACGGAACAGTCGTGTGCTAAATTAAATTGTGATTTTTAATAATGTACCCATTTAATAATTGTTTAGTCGCTGCGACTCGTTCGGTGTCGACGTTCATGGCAACGTATTTTTTTAGATTTTGGCTGTACGCGCATACATCCGTACGGCACAGTGGTCAGCGGCGCACTGAGCACACCTTTTGTTCTGTAGCATGTCAGTCGACCGACGTACGCGCCGCTGACGAGCGAAACCGACGCGCGTCGTACGCGGCGCGTACTGAATCATCTGCCGCTGAGAACAGCGTTGCATTGCGATGCTTCATAGAACTAGTGTATATTGGTACGCTAGACCTATGTCAGGAACCGACGTCGGTGTGGAAAGAAATCAAGCCTTAGATTTTGGCTGTACGCGCATACATCCGTACGGCAGAGTGGTCAGCGGCGCACTGAGCGCGCTCCTATTATTGTTCCGTAGCGCGTCAGTCGACCGACGTACGCGCTGCTGACGAGCGAGATCGACGCGTGTCGTAGTCGGCGTGTACTGAATCATCTGCCGTTGACGACATCGTTGCAGTGCGATGCATCATAGAACTAGTGTATATTCGTACGCTCGACCTATGTCAGGAACCGACGTCGGCGTGGAAGTAAATCAAGCCTTACTAGCGCCTAAACAAACATTGACCTTGCCAAGGTTTATAAACAAGGTTTCGCAGGTAGTGACAATACAGAACCATTATAAATACATATTATTGGAAACACACAGTAAACAAAAATAAACCAAAGTCAGGACCCGGAAGGAAATTTGATTGTTTTATCAATAAAGTAGGGAAACACATAAATCGAAGGTTTCGTAAATTATATATAAGTTGAAAATAAGTTTTTTTGCTCTCCAGTGTCTCGTTTCATAACTCACAGCCAAGGTGGGACACCGGTGTTTGTTGGACGTGTATATTAGAACTTGTAAAGATCGATAGCGATATTGTAGGTGCAAAACACATCTGGCATTATAATGATTGAGTTCTGGATAAAAATGGTTTATGTGTCATTCGTGATCCAAATTTCAACGGCTTACATCCAGTTGTTGGTACGCCAATCAAATCGCAAATAAGTTGACATAGTGTTTAACTTAGCACTCTTGTTAAATCAATTTGAGTTTCTCGAAGGTTGATTCGTTAATAATTAGCTAAACCAAAGGATCATCTTTTGAATGTCAAACTAGTGTTATTTTATAGGGGCACACCACCTAAAACAATAATTTAGTTCAATCATTCGTTCATACACGTCATAAATTTGCTTATGTCAATGTCTACAGGTCCTTAATCCAAATAAAAGTCTGGACCCTTATACTTTTATGTGAGCTAAGGTTTGGTTAAGTTACGTAGACTTTTTCAAGCGCTGGGTGTACAAATGTAATAAAAAAGCAAAAAAGAGAAATGCAAAGTATATTATCATCAGTGTATCAGTGATAGGACATAGGCCGTCTTTCCATCTAGTGGGAAGCAGTCCTACGCAGCGCTTTCTGCCCCAACGGCCGTCAGTTAGGCTCGGACTAGATCCTGCGAATCCGGAGCATGTCCCGGTTGCTTCCAGGTTAAAATCGGAGACGGATGGCCTCGGATCGTGTGTAGTCGATGCAGGAAAAATTCAAACGTTTAGTTGTGCGACGGATTGGTCAGAGGCCGTTAAAAATCGGTCCCTGACAAGCCCGGACGCCATCTAGTCCGAGGCTTATGTACGGAAAAATCTATTTATATATGCTTTATAGCCACTTTCGGTAAACCCTAATGTATTAAACAAACTCCGAACTTCATCTACAGAGTGATTATCGAACTTATTCCATCCCATGTAAGAACTTATTCCATAGCATGTAAGTCTAGGAACTTAATTCTCATTTTGATACTGAGAACACGGATCGCTTAAATCTAACTTATTATCCGGTTAAGCTTACGTGAAACGCGTTCCGGAAGTATTTCATGCATAATTAGTTTTTTTAATTTTGTTACACTACTTAATAGGTGTATGATGGATCTGGGTATAATACCCCACCGTAGGGGCTACGTAATAATTATGTAACAGATATATATATACTTAGTAAAGTAACAAAGTTACGATTAGCATCTAATGTAATTTACCTATGATAATATTAGTTTGTAATAAATATATTTATGGTGTTTGTGTACCTTGCCACTCCCTTACAGGGTACATACTCCTATAGATTACTTTTATGAAACCTGTGATGTATGTTGCATTGAAATAAATAAATACTAAATACTACTAAACACTTTAAATATATGCTCATTGTTAGATGTTATTTTTTGTAATACATTTTCGTTTAGCTGAAACAGGCGCACGCACCCATAGACGCGCGTGTACTCGGATCTCGGATCAAGTCGATCGAGCGTTCAACCGGTAAAAAAGAGCTCCCAACCCTAGTGAATGTACTCTTGTAACTAGTGGTTCGTCCCAAACTGAGATCTCGCGAGTCTCCCATAAAATCAAAAATGTATTATTCGTAATCTTTGACTACCAAAATAGTGCCACGAAATAAATAACCAACTTACTTGATCTACAGTTTCATTCAAATTACAGGTAACCGGAGTTCACGTTAATTGGAATATTTTTTTGGAGTCCAAATTGCAGTTATTCTATATTTCAGAATTTTGCCTATATTTGTAATATTTAAGCTACACGCATATCAAATTACAACACTGTGGGGTCACTGGTGTACCCTGTGAATTTTGTCAAAGTTTAGTTTTTACTACGGCTAATAATTTAAAAACTATAAAAGCTTTACTAAAAATAAAAACGGGATCGAAATGTACTAATAAAAACCTTTCGTTTGACGTCTCACTTGACCTTGACACTTGACCCAATATCTCAACAACCCCCAACATTTTTACCTCATTTAGTCACACAAAAATTGTGCCATCACTACCTACCTATGTATTAAATTACACGATGATCGGATTATCGCTCTGAAAGTTATCCTAGGACAAACATACATACATACATACATACAACGCCGATTTGCCCAAGTTGACTTAGAGATCTCGCTTTGCTCTATCTTTCGATATTCAATTTATTAGTTTTTTATAACTAATGTTTCCTATTGCATGTCTGAAAATAGTCAATCTGTAGGTACTAATAAATAATTTAGGACAGGTTATACAATAAATATGTCTATATTTCTTTATATTTTTTGTATTCATAACAATTTACGGTAAACAAGTAGTTCACACGTCAGTAGTTCAGACAATTTTCTATTGCTAGTATAATCACTATTACACACTGAAAAACCGAATAGGTTGAACTCCATTATGTTGGTTCCATTTGACAACTAATAAAATACATTCATTTCTACTAAAATAAAACTGTTAAAAATTAATAGGTTAAACCAACCACTAAAAGCGGTTATTCCAACACAATATTTTTGGTATATTCGAATCTAAGTAAGTCTAACTGATAATTTAGTAAAATCAACATGTTACCGAAGTAGATAGATAGATAGATAGATAGATAATTTCTTTATTGCACACCATTAAAAATAAAACAAACAAAAGAGAATACAAAATTAAATCAAAGGTACAATGGGCGGCCTTATCGCTAAAAGCGATCTCTTCCAGGCAACCTTTGGATGGACAGGATCTGTGTGAACAAAAGAGAACGGCGAGTAGAGTAAACAAAATAACTAAGTTAGTTATATACACGGTGTCTTTTAAATCACTGTTTTCCCAGAACAAACGTTGTTCAGACCATTGTCTAATAACTGTTTATAACATCAAATTAAAAAACAAAACGAAATCGGTCTTTGAAAAATATAAAAGTTGAGAACTTAAAACGTCTATTTTAACGTTACGCCCTACAACATAGTCAGCGCGCTGACCGGTAGCTACAAGGCTACGCTACGGCTAGCGTACCCATGAACTTTACATCACGGTTAGTATTTGAACAAAGTTAGAATTATTTGAGAAGGTCTAGATTTTTGTTTTTTATTCTCTTATTTGATGCTATAAACAGTTATTAGACCATGGTGTGAGCAACGTTTGTTCTGGGAAAACAGTTATTTAAAGGACACCGTGTATAATCAGGTCAAATTAACATTTACAGTTCAACTATTTTTATTTTGTTGATTCAATAAATAATGTTTGTAGGTGCTATATTAACCTAAAATAATGGTTGAAAAAAGGTTAGAACAACCTATTCGGTTGTTCAGTGCGGTTGTTCATTGTATTGGAGATGTGTTTAATAGAATTCGTCATTCTCATTATCTATAAAAATGGCAAAAAAATAATGTCTGTTGTATGGGAGCCCCACTTAAATATTTATTTTATTCAATAGCACAATTTTATTTATTTACCTTAATAATTGAAGTTGGTGCCGATTAAGCTAGGCCTCTAAATTGTATGAACGCCCATACAACTCAGAGGACTAATTTAATTGGCGTCATCTACATATGTATGTATGGGGACAACCCTTTGATGTTCAACTTTTCTTATGGAGTTCTTTCTTCATTTATGCTGTAAGAAGACCTTGCGTTTTGCCAAATTTCATGATTCTAGATTAATGGGAACTACCATATAGGTTTTCATGTAGGTACTTCTGGGTGGCCTAGAATTGTCAATTTTCGTTAAAATTAAATTCTTACAGCATCTCATAAAGAGAAAATTGCGAAAAAAAAGTTAAAAATTAAGGAAAATTTTGGTACTTACAAGTTTTTGCGAAAATCTAAATTTGCCCATATATTTTTATCGTGTTGATTCAAGACCTAGATTTTTATATACCTAATAGGGACTATAGACCTCAGTATCTGGTAAAAATTTAAACTTGCTAGGTCCACTCGTTCCTGAGACAATCGGTGATGACACATGGACATACAGACGGACAGACGGACGTGAGTGATCTTATAAAGGTTCCTTTTTAGGTACGGAACACTAAAAACAAAATGTTATAATTGCAACATCTGTTTCGAGAAATATAATACAAATTATTTGATAAATACATACCAGCAATATTCGATGATGATTTCAATTTAACAAATCATTGGAACTGTAAATAATATTCATCAGGCTTTCAGTAATTATTTAATTAATAATTATACATAACTGTCCACGAATTTGTTAACGTTATAAATTTAATTAAGTTTAGCTTAAAAATATAATTTAGGGATTATTATGCTGATTAACATTACGTTCGCCTGTGTATTATATTATTAGAGCATAAAGAATTTTGTAATCTAATATCATAAAGCTAATATCATATAATATATATATAGGTACACCCAGACCTGGAACAAATATCTGTAGATCAAACATTTGTTCCGCGGCGGTAATCAAACCTGCAACCTCCGGAGTCTCAGACGGCTATACGCCCACTATACGATAAGAGCCAATTGTATACATTCATTTTAATAGTGTTACTTTTAATTAATTAAATATATATTACTGGGCATTACACACAGCGATATCTAGCCCCAAACTAAGCAGAGCTTGTACTATGGAAACCTTCATCAGGGTGAGTGCGATCCGCTCCGAATAACGTCTCGCCTCGCACTGCGCGCCGCTGCTCTCTGCGCGCGAGTGGACGGGCGGGGTGGTGGGGATTGGGTCAACGAAAGCACAGTGCGTTGACCCGCTGTGTGTATAGTTTTTTTTATAATAATTTACCATCGCTCTTAGAACTTTACAGATGATCTGCTGCAACAATCGATGAGTTCCTAATGGACACAGCCGCTGCAAAGAATGGGACAGGATTATAGATGGAGAGGGCTTTCCTAACACCTATAGGTAATTCTCTCCTTAAACTTGTTTTATGTTGTCATAAATTTTTTGTCTTTTTATCTTCTTCTTCTCAATCGTAACGCTCTTGACAGATCGGACGTGGTGAACATGTTGTATCATTATTTTTGGGGCAGATGTTACACGCCTCACGATATCACGCCATTGGTCTCTGTTGCCCACTGCAGGTTTTATTTGATCGGTCCACCGCATGGGCGACCTTCCGCGCGGTCTGGTGCCCTCCACTCGTCCTTGTGCGACAAGACGCTCAATAGAGTCCGTATCCCGCCTCGAGACGGGGCCGAAAAACTTCAGAATGCGAGTTTGTACTAAAGCTGACAGACGCTGTTTTATGCCGAGCTCCTGGAGTATAGAGATATTAGTACGAAACTCGGTCCATGATATTCCAAGAAGCCTTCTCCAGCACCACATTTCCAGAGTATCTATCTTTTTCTTTTCAAGCTCTCGCAGCGTCCACGTCTCCGCAGTGTATAAAAATATGGGGAAAATAAGGGTTCGAACGAGCCGGATCTTAGTAGATTTGGTGATATGTCGATTTTTCCATATTTACCTCATCTTGTCCATTGCAGTTCTGGTTATTGCCATACGACGTTTGACTTCTTATATGCAACCACCATTATTCGAAATTAAAGTTCCAAGGTAAACGTAGGATTGGACTACTGTGCAGTTCGCGATCTGTGTCACTTCTGGCGAGTTGTTATTACACTGATCCACTATCATCATTTTGGTTTTGCTCCGATTGTAAAATTAATGATTAAAATATATCATACTGTTTTGTCTGCTACTTAAAGGTATACTGCCATAACTTATTTACGTCCAACTACAGATGGCTGAGTCATTAGAACAGACTCGCTCGGCTATATAGCTCGGACCGCAATCGCATTAGTAATCTGAACCTTATTTGTATGGTATGAGGATCTTACCTTGCCGTTTACAACTAGCGCGGGAGTTAATGGTTTTGGTACGTAAATCTACCCTCAACAAATCGTATGTTTATTATTTAAAAACTTTATTATGTACAACTGTTTTTCTTAAGTTCTGGCAAATAAAAATTATTCTATTATATTCTCAATTCCCATGTTCTAGTCAACTTGATCCACCAGAAAGAAATGGGCAAGACAGACAGAGCTAACTAAGCCGTGAGACGCTTTCGGTGTTTCCTGTCATTTACCATCAATACTTAGAAAAAAAGTGGCACAGTTTAGAAAAAAAGACGTATTGTGTATATGAAATTTTAGGGTTCATGTCCCCAAAAATGATTCTAATATTTTCATTTAATCATAAGAAAATGTTCTCAGGGATCATTTAGAGCTTTACAAGCCAAATACGCATAACTCCAAAACGCATTTACCAGAAATCATCGAGTCGTCCTACATTATGCTTGCTTAGTATTTTTTTATCCTGATTAAACTCGTTGATCTCTAAGGCCGATGCAGCTTAACCGAACTTTTGGCGAGCGCAGATGGCGCTCAGCCCAGTAAGTTTTTATTGTGACTAGCGCATGAGCATGGTCTCAGCAGTACTACATAAATTACAAGTATTTTTTCATAAATTTTAATCTCCTCCCCTCCCGTTGACGGTTAGAAATGGCTGCTCCACACCACGTCACTTTAAAACAATAATACCGTACATCTACTATTTTGTTTATTGTTAGGTTTCTGCGCACAAAGGGTAAAACGGAACCCTATTACTCCGCTGTCTGTCTGTCTTTTCATCTGTCTATCTGTCTGTCAATCTGTATGTCCGTTTGTCTCATGAACCGTAATAGTTACATAGTTGAAATTTTCACAGATGATGTATTTCTGTTGCCGCTATAGCAACAACTATTAAAAACAGAATAAAACAAATATTTAAGGGGGGCTCTCATACAACAAACGTGATTTTTTGCTAGTATTTATAGATAATGGTACGGACCCTTCGTGCGTGAGTCCGACTCGCACTTGGCCGATTTTTTTATTCATACACATATCAATTTATTGTTGTTTTTCCTCGAGGGATTTAAAAGTTTGATGCCGTTAAAATACGAATAGAAGAAAAACTTATTTTTTATAGATTCAGCATATTTATTCACTTTAGTATCGGTTCAACAAGGTGACAATTACATGCTTGGTAAGTCGAAACTTATACAAAGGGTGAGTAAGACGTAGGCGCAAATTGCTTTTAGTGGTGGTGATGTACCAGTAAACGTATTACCCTGCTGATGAAGCAATCAGGCAGACACTCTAACTTTAATAGGTTACATTAAAAATCGATACCTTCTCTAAAGTGTTGCTTTACGTTATACACAGTTGTAGATGTGTTTACGTGTTTATTAACAGTTATACTCGTAGTTTTAGGAAAGTTAGATAAGCATGATATTGTAATAGTATGACCTAGATTTAGTTAAGTAAGTTCATGTTAGTTAGTAATAATTTATACTAATATGTGTATCTATATATATAAATGAATTACTGTTCGTTAGTCTCGCTAAAACTCGAGAACGGGTGGAGCGATTTGGCTAATTTTGGTATTGACTTATTTGTGGAAGTCATTCATTTTCTCATACATAATGACGGCCGGGGACAACCATTGTCAATTCTACCAGGGTGACGTATATTGACAGCCCGCGTTATATGCATGTCAAGGCGGTACGAAGTTCGGCGGGTCCACTAGTAATATTATAAAGAGGAAAGATTTGTTTGTTTGTTTGTATTGAATAGGCTCCGAAACTACTGGACCGATTTAAAAAAATATTTCACTGTTGGGAAGCTACACTATCCATGGGTGACATATGCTACTTTTTACCCAGCTGCGCAAAAGGAGGATAATGTTTTTATTGAAAAACTACGTGCGCTGAGCTGCGGATTGGTCAGCTAGTAGGTTATTAAATTGGTTTACAGCTCTTGACAATTTGTATGTTGTCTCCAATAACCGTTTTGATAGACATGGTATGCATTGTAACAATTTTGATACTAGCTGTTACCAGCGACTTCGCCCGCGTTGTTTTGGCGTGCAAAAATACATATAGAAACTTTGACATCCCATTTTTAACTCATGGAAACGGAATTATGGGATAAAAAGTAACCTATATGTTAATCCAGGTTATAATCTACGTGCATACCAAATTTCAACGAAATCAGTTCAGCCGTTTCGACGTAATGAAGTAACAAACAAACAAATAAATAAACAAACATCCAAAATTTTCGCATGTATATTATTAGTGTGGTAGTGTGATTTTGATATGTGAATAGATGGAAAACTGTTGTAAACCATTTTTCCATACTGTACCAAAAACTAAAAAAAATGTCTATGAAGCTATTCTATGAGAAGCTACTAGAAACTACCGTTCTGTCTGGTATGAACTATTGTCCAAAGTACATATATGCTACCGGAACGCTTTCAATATTTGTCTTGATAACGAAGTTTTCAATCAATGATTCTCGTCTCTCAATCCAACGAAACGATCCTTTATTGAAACTTTAGTATATAAAAATAAACCTCGTAAATCAGGTAGCATTTTTAAATGTGATGCTCGTTTTAAAGCGAATCTCGCAGCGAGCACGGAAATGAGCCAACTTCACTTTCCAGCGCGAAAATACTTGAAAACTTGCCGCGATACGCTCCGCGCTTACTACGAGTACGTACTAAATTGTGCTCATTCTGTGCTGTGTCACATAGTTTTATTCTTGTGTGCTTACTATTACCTGGTCGAAAAGATTATTAGGCAGGCACATACAAGCCGGTGTCGTACCTAGAAGATATCAGTATTTATAACCTCTTATTGTAATAGAGACGAGACCTTACATAATATGCACAGAATATTAAAAAAATATATAAAAGGTGTTGCAATTTAAAATTATTATAAAGAATAAATCGTTAATATTGACGACCTCCGTGGTGCAGTGGGCGAATAGCCGGCTGAGACGCAGGAGGTAGCGGGTTCGATTCCCGCCGCGGAACAAATGTTTGCATGATCTACAGATATTTGTTCCGGGTCTGGTTGTTTCTCTATATATTATAAGCATGTATTTGTATATTATAAGCATGTACAATAAAAAAGTATATAAGTATGTATAAGTATTTATAAAAAAAGTATATAAGTATCTGGTTCCCATAACACAAGCTCTGCTTAGTTTGGGGCTCGATAGCGCTGTGTGAAATGTCCAGAAATATTTGTCCAGAAATATAGAAGGCACGGTTTCTACACTAAAAAAATTAATACAATGTATGTAAAAAAATGTTCATGTTTTATTAACTAAATCTCAAGAAAATCGATAAAATGTTGCTCGACGAAATGTTAGAGAACTAGCGTAATGTACAATGCCACTGAATACTAAAAAGTTACTACGAGCCTTTCAATGTCAGAATTGAGAAAACTTTTGCTGCAGGGATGCTTCTACTCAATCAATGACTTTGTAAATAATACAATTTAATTGCTGGCTATAGGATTTAATTAATTGTATTTGAGACATTTTAGACATTATTTATATATAGACATTTTTTTTTAATTTATCGTATTATTAGCTATTTAGTATTGTGGAAATTAGTTTAAATAATATTTGTTTTAGTATTGTATTTTGTTGTTAATTGTAAGCATATATCAGTTTAAACACGATTTTATAAATTGGTAATGAATAAATGAATTATGAAATGACCTCGCCTAGTCAATGTATCTGGCTCGGTCAATGAACCAACCAGAATACAGAGCGCTTATAGTGCGTATGGCAGAGCGGTAAGTACCTACATGTTAAGCACAAAAACTCATAAATAAAGTTGTTGGGTTAAATAAATATATAATTTATTTGTTATTTATGATCTCATAAATATACTCCGTCATTATTTGTACTTTAATTTGCAACACCTTATATAATAAAGCACCAATTAATTTATTATTGTATAACATTTATTTATTTATGTACATCAATATTTATAACAATTGTTTTACGAACTATATAGGACCAAATATAACGACGTAACAATTTGAGTATTTTACGTAGCTGTACTCACACTAGGAAGATGTTCGGCTGAGTGTCGCCTCGAGCGATGTTAGTATAGTCAGGCCTCTCTCACATTCACCTACATCCATCCACTGCACTTGACACAGCTTACGTCTACACATGCATCAGCGTAGTTGGTTTTCATGACCCAGAACACACTACATACACACTGAGCAAAAGAGTAGAAGACAAATTCTACCGCTGTATTCGTCGTATCATTATATCGGCATTAGAACGTCCACCGCTGAACATAAGCCACCCCTATAGTTTTCCAGAGCGACCTATCTCATGCACCCTGCACCCAAAGACTCCCAGCAACCTTTATCAGGTCGTTTTTCTATATAGTAAGGGCCAGTGCATGATCGCCACTTAAGAACTTTTATGCCCCCACGGCCGTCAGTTTTTCGAGCAATGTGCCCCGCCCACTGCCACTTCCTCATGGCTATGTCTATGGTATTTTATATATTTTCTATGCTTGGCTATTTTAAATCTTATAATATTAGAAAATATTATTTACTTAAGCTTTGACTAAATTATTATATCACGTTATATCTACATCATGCCGAATTTGTTACACCTTCTATTAACAATTAATAATTTGTATTGTGTCCTATGACAACATTATGTCTGCTAAAAACTTATCACTATTGACTCAGTTCCATAACGAAGTTAGCCGCGTGTCGCACTGCTATGTCGCAATCTAGAAGCGCGCTCATACGTGTGAAGGTCGCGTTGTCGCGCATCCCGCTCGCGCTAAGCACTAGAACGCTTACGAGACTGAGATGGTCGACGAGTGATGAGCCGCTTCATACAACTTTATAATGTATGTTGTAGCACATTAGGTGCTATTATGCGTCACAACAGGTGTCACAAGCGGTTTGAGTACTGTGTTGACTTGGTTGTGTGAGTTAGTACTATCTTGCGTAATGTGTAAAATGTATACGTATAAAATCGACGAATGTGAGTACCCAGACAAACCTTGCACGGTTTGCAAGGATGAATGTACTTACATATATTGTAGTAAATAATTAAAAAAAAAAAAAAAAATGACCCAGGTTTGTCTACGTGTCTCCTGATTTCTGATTTGATCTCGTAAAGAAACACCAATCATAGCCCTCTCCAAAGCACGCTGAGTGACCTTCAGCCTTCTTAAGAGGCCTTTATGAGACAACATTTCTGTGCCAGATGTCATCATTGGTAACACACACTGATCAAAGACTTTCGTCTTCAGACACTAAAGTATTTAGGAGGAAATCACTAAAAAACATTGACTTAAATATATGTTGGTTAGTTTTGGTCTGTTATTCTATATTTCCTTTGGTAAGGTCCAAGGACACTTTTTTATGAAGGCTTTTAACGTTATAGGTGTTTCCGTAATAAATTAAATTTCTTAACAAATTATGACGGTGATTAGGTTTCCTTCTGTACCAAAAACTGCCAACTTTCATTCCGTCATCGGATTAGGAAGTTAAAAAGCTCTCAAATAGGTCTTCCCAAAGAGGTTTGTTAATAAAATTTTTCGGTGTTTGCATAGGCAGTTTATATAATTGGAAAGTTTTAAACACGGTTTAAGAGAGTGGCAATTTTACAACATTCCCGACAATCCGTTTACAATCATTGAATGAAAATAATAAACATTTCACACAGCGATATCTAGACTAAGCAAAGCTTATAATATGGACACCAAATATCGCATAATACTTTGTATATAATCTTTTTTTTCATTTGTACTTATAGTCTATATCTGTGCTAATATTATAAAGAGAAAAGATTTGTTTATTTGTATTGAATAGGCTCCGAAACTACAGGACCGATTTCAAAAATTCTTTCACTGTTGGGAAGCTACACTATCCCCGGGTGACATAGGCTACTTTTTACTCAACTGCGCTGAAGGAGGGTAATGTTATTATTGAAAAACTAGGCGTGCGAAGCTTCACATTGGTCAGCTAGTATAATATATATATAGGTACACCCAGACCTGGAACAAATATCTGTAGATCAAACATTTGTTCCGCGGCGGTAATCAAACCCGCAACCTTCGGAGTCTCAGACGGCTATACGCCCACTATACGATAATAGAGCCAATTGTATACATTCATTTTAATACTGTTACTTTTAATTAATTAAATATATATTACTGGGCATTACACACAGCGATATCTAGCCCCAAACTAAGCAGAGCTTGTACTATGGAAACCAGATAACTGATAGAATACTTATATACTTTTTTTGTAAATACATACTTATAATACATAGATAAACATCCAGACCTGGAACAAATATCTGTAGATAATGCAAACATTTGTTCCGCGGCGGGAATCGAACCCGCTACCTCCTGAGTCTCAGTCGGCTATGCGGCCAGTGCGCCACGGAGGTCGTTTGAATTGTGTTGTTGGTTATGGTGTGCAATAAAGTATTAGGTAATCTAATCGAATCTATACTACGGAAGTCGTCATATCTGTGTTGTTGACTTATTTATTGGCTACACTTTGCGTTACTTTCAGTTTCACTCCATCACGAGGCCATCTATGGCCTATCTATTAACTAAATAGCTAAGACTGAAAGGCACTTGTTTTCACTACGGGTTTGTACTTCAGAGGATGGAATTCCGTTGGCTACTTGAGTGTTTATTTCAACCAGACATCAACCATAAACGCAGTAAGCAAAAATACTTTACTAATTTTTCCATGTTCAGAATGCAGGGGCTCTTTTTACAATATATTTAAACCACGTATTAAAAATATTTCAAAACTCTATTCACTCTAGTATTTATATTTGACAGTTTTAAGTCGATTAACGATTAAATTTAGTTTCGAGATACGAGCCTCTCTGTGAACATGAGATGCTATTTTGTTAGTCAAATGTTTGTCCCAATCAAATGCCTCAGATCAATCAGAAAAAAACCTCAATGGTACTTGAAATAGACTAGTAAATAACTGCGAGTAATTTCATAGAGCTTTTTGACGCCGGCGCCGTCGTCTGTCTCTCAGATCTCCATCGGGCTATCAAAGGATAAAATTATGTCAAGTAAAATGTTCCCAAAACAATAACGGATATTAGAACTGTCAAAGTTTAAAAGCTGACTCAAAACTCTGCTGTTGGCAGGGTCGGTTCTTTTGGTCGCAAAATGTAAAACAAGGCGGTGACGTTTTGGTAAAAATAATTTGTTTTTTTTTTAATTCTGTGAACATTCGTAAAAAAATTTGTAAGCGATAAAACGCAAAATAATCAGTTAGGGTAAAACTAATAAAAATGATTCCGTCTACTTATTGGAGTTATTGCCAGTTATGTCTTCATGATGCAAGCGTCAGTTGAGTGGAGTGAACCTGGTAGAGACATATGAGTGTTTGAGTGTTTGCCTGTACAATGATGATGCAGTCTCTCAACACGATGGGTGACTGTTGACAAAGGGAATCCCTAACAAACCCTAACTCCCACGCCCGTCTACTCGCAGGCAGAGGGCTGCGGCGCGTAGTGCGAGGTGAGACGCAGTGCGGAGCGGATCGCACTCACTCTCATGAAGGTTCACAAATTGAACCGAAACATCGTCGATCCTAACACCGATAAAACGGTACATATTTATAATAATGATGGAGTTTTTATCCGACGCGACGTTACAATCTAATCTAAAAGGAACATACTCTTCATATTTCGTGTCTCCAGGACCAGCGGCTTAGGTAGTGCGATGTATCACAGAGAAATATTAGAGGTTCTACATCTATGTACATTAAATCAATCAGTCAGGACTTTAATTCTTATAAATAGACAAATGGTTCGCTCAAAACTGAGATCTCGTATTATACTATCAAAATAGTGCCACGAAAAATAAACCAAACACTTGACCTACAGTTTCATTCAAATTACAGGTAACGGGAGTTCATGTAGTGTGGTAACACTTTTTTGGGTACAAATTGCAGTTATTCTGAGTTTTAGACTTTTACCTATATTTGTGTCACGTAAGCTACAAGCATACCAAATTTTAGCACTGTGGGGTTACTGGCGTACCCTGTAAATTTTGTCACAGTTTAATTTTTATTATGGCTTATAACTCAAAAACTATAAAGAATCAACAAAAAATAAATACAGTCTAAATGTACTAATGAATACCTTTAACTTGACGTCCTATTTGGCCTAATTACCCCTCTTGAACTCTAATATCTCAACAACCCCCCCATCATTTTTAGCTCATTTAGTCACACCAAAATTGTGCCATCACTATGTATCAAATTTCACGATGATCGGATTTACGCTTCGAAAGTTATCCTCGGACAAACATACACACACACAACGCCGATTTGCCCAAGTTGATTTAGAGATCTCGCTTCGCTGGATCACTTAGATAATAACTAAGTATTGTTAGAAAAGGTTATATAGTGTTACAATAATGTTATTTTATCCAACTTTAAAATGTCTGCATTCTCTGCCTTCTAGCATATTCCACGCATTTTCGTTGCATTATCCGCAGTTTGTAGAGGTATAGACTGCAGAGCGGCGCCATCAGCGGGCGGAAACTCATTGTTTGCCTTCTCCGCTCTTATCTGTTACCATGAGCGCGCCCGAATATAGGGAATTGTGCAATCTGAGCTACGCGTATTCAATCCAGAAACATCGACCGATAGCTTGCACCTATACGGCTCCTGATGTGATATGCGTGGGTTTACGCGGTTTTTATCTAGAAATTGAGACTTTTGTGTGATGCAAGACTTCAAAAGGTTGGTGTTTTTTAAAACATTCGAGTACCTGGGTTAGGAATGCAATTATTTCAAACTAGCTGACCCATCCGCAGCTTTGCCCGCGTAGTTTTTCAATAAAAACATTTCCCTCCTTCTGCGCAGTTAGGTAAAAAGTAGCCTATGTTACTCAAGGTTAATGTAGCTTTCTAATGGTGAAAGAATTTTAGAAATCGGACCAGTAGTTTTTGAGTTTGTTCATTACAAACATACACACAAAAATACAAAAATAAAAATCTTTACTCTTTATAATATTAGTATAGATTTCATCATCATTCACAGACCTCCCTAAGTTTGTACCTTTCAGCACGATCTAACGCTACTTTAACCGATCGATTGATTCATATCATACCAATTTTTAACAAGTTTTACCGTGGCGAGTTTTTTTACGGGTTTCTTTTATCCTAAGATTTTGTAATAGCAATAACGATCACCACACAACGTTAATTTTATAAGAACCAACACAAATACATCAATTAATACAACTGATATTAAAATTTATTCATAAAACTACATCATTTATTCTTGTCAATCTACAAAACTATATGTACAAAAGTAGTTGTTCAATAAACCATGACTTTCTAATACTATTTCTGTAGCTAGACGTTGCCAGAAAGGGAGGTATAGCTGTGGCCCAGGAGGGGGGAACGTCTGAGAGCATTATGCGATATTATTGCCAAAATAATAACGTAGAGTAGAAACCGCTTAATAGGGTTACCGATATGGGAAAACAGATTATTCCTCAGAAGCATCTATTTAGTATTTTCTTATTCAAACACATTGATAGGAAAACTTTCCAGTTAGTTTTCCAGCTCCAACATCGGTATCATGGTAAGGACATATTTTATTCGCTATTCAAAAACTCACAAAGGTTATTTTTGCGTGCACGTGTCTATAAAATAATACAGACTTTTAAAGGTTTTTATACGAAATAGCATTTTGTCATTTGTTTGTTCCGTTATGGTATGAGTATATACTAAAATTTACATTTTACAGAATATTATAATAAAAGCCAGGTTTAACTTGCCGCTTTTTCTTGTTTCTCAGCAACTCTGGTTTCTAGAGATGCCACGTATACAAGGTATAATTATTTATTGATGGAATCCTACCCGATTTAAGCATATGAGACATCCTATTATTAGGTAAGTGTTTGATTTTCACTTGAGAAGAGGGCACGTCACACACACCTGTCCTGCAATCTACCTACAGCACGGGACGATATCACAACGTTTTGTTTTGAAGTGAATAGCTAGGGATGTTACGTTATTAAGCAAATTCCAGGAATAGGATGAAAATGAGTAAAACAAGAACTTACATGACGCTGTAGTGCCTAGGACACTTTTTATGTTGAATAGTTATTGCTCGTAAAACAAACCATAAATTTGGTCTGACCGATCTTTAACTGCCTGCTAATCAGATTGCCTGTGAGAGATTTTAGTGATAAGGCCGTTGTTGAGACACTTTTGTTAAAACATTAAGTGTGTGTGATACTTGATATAGGTGTCACAGTAAAGAGTTCTCTTCAGTGCTTGTTTATACTAAAAGCTGTCACAATTCTGCTAATGTCTGTGTATTATGATTAACATAAGAGGATATAGTAGGACAAGAATATAATCGGTGTTAATTCAAATAACCATTCAGTTTTATGGGACCGCAGGAATGTTTATAATAAATATATATATATTGCTGGACATTTCACACAGCGCTATCTAGCCCCAAACTAAGCATAGCTTGTACTATGGGAACCAGTTATCTGATAGAATACTTACATGCTTTTTTTTTTGTAAATACATACTTATAATACATAGAGAAACAACCAGACCCGGAACAAATATCTGTAGATCATGCAAACATTTGTTCCGCAGCGGGAATCGAACCCGCTACCTCCTGCGTCTCAGCCGGCTATTCAACCACTGCGCCACGGAGGTCGTCATAATGATTGTTATTAAACGGGTATTTATTGAGTATTTTTACGTTTTAATAACAATAATGAAGTATAGTGATCGCAAAAGTTTAAAGAACACAATAATCAAAATAAAATAGTCAAAAACTGGGATACCTACAGAAAATGTAGTCCGGTTTTTGACGCACCATTATACTGATAGTACTTACAAAGATTATTATATACTTTAGGAACTTATTTCTTGATTGATTTGTTGTAGATTGGTATATAATTATTAGTACCTCAGTGTCTTGTAACAAATGGGCTACTTGTATATACCTTTGTATGTACTCTTATGTAAACCAATAAATCATTTTTCATTTCATATACAACGGCAAATTGTTAGTCATTATAATCTAATCTATTGTTATGACTAGTTTGAGTCTGTACATTAAAGAGTTTGTGAGAGAACTTAGTGTTTCATAAAAAAAATATTTTGATGACACCCCTAGCTATTCTGTTGAAAATGAAACGTCCGATATCGTCCAGTGGAGTTTAATCGCGAGACAGGTGTATGCGACGTGGCCTCATTGCGGCCCGTTTTCAATTTATCGCCCTTAACTTTGGAACAAGATACACGTTTAATAGGCGACAACAATATCTCTATACCCTGCGCGTGCACGACAAGATTTGCGAGGCCCGTTCTAATATTCTACACTTAGTCATCGATCTCGAACCCTCACCTATAGGACAACTAAATCTTGAAAACAAGGTGACTAAGAATGAAACAGTGATCCAAACAGGAAAAAAAACCTCAAACAAGTAGCTAAATAATGAACTGTCATAGTTTTCATAAACTATAAGTCTCCTCAAATGAAACTTAATAAAAGTCGGAGTGGAGTTAGTTAACTCCTTAGTAGGTATTGCAAAACTTTGATACCTACGTATATCATATGTAGTGCCGTAACTAGGGCAGAGCCGGCGGTGCCCAGGCATAGGGCGCAGACTCTGGAGGGGTGCAGATATGACCAGACCAGGGCCACTAACAATACCTACTATTTATTTATTGATACGTGTCACCTAATTTATATACGCATTTTGAACTTCCTTATTCAAAACTTTTCGAAGTACTTAAAATTAAGTTTAGGTACATAAACTTAGTTTTCGAATGATAGATTCATTTTTACAATCTATTTTATTGTCAGAACCGGTTATGATTAAAAAATATTTCAAGGGCGCGGTTATAGCAGCTCGCACTTGGCGCATAAAAGGCTAATTACGGCACTGATCATATGTATCCCGCACGAAATGTAAGGTTAAAAACGCGATCAGATCTAAAACGCTCTCTCTTCCACACTACAGCACATAAATAAAAGATCAATTATCTGATGTGGTACATCGAGCGATGCAAGCTTTCACAACAGTCTATATGCATTTAATAATTGATGAATAGATGATTAAGAAGATAATTTAAAACGTTGCCAGATAGAACTAGCCGTGGGCGGTGAATTCGCTAGAGAATTTGCGCGTTGTTAATTTTAAACTATGCATGTGAAATGAGCTGTAGGTGCAAATAACAGGGTGACAAACATACATAAAGGGTCCTTCGGAACATGCACGATATGATTACGATTTTATCACCCTTTCAGATTATTTCGGGTGAAAAAAACTAAATAAAAATTTAAACAAACGGGCACCAGTCGTCAGGCAATGGGTGCCTGCAGATGGGCGTCGAAGCCGGGGCAGGCCGAGGAAGCGTTGGCGTGACGACCTCGATGCATTCCAAGATGGCTGGTGGGACGTGGCGAGTGATCGTGAGATGTGGAGGAACAGGGGGGAGGCCTTTGCCCAGCAGTGGGAAAACATATGTTAAAAAAAACTAGTTTTTTTATACTATTTATATGGCAAACGAGCATGCAATCCAACAGATTTTAAGTGGCTACTGCAGCCCATGGATATCCACATAGAATTCAAAACAAGGTATTATGTTGTCTTGATCTCTATGTGGGTACGTTGCCATACTATAGGACTTAGATGTTATGCCTATGTGCCAGTAATTACAGGAACATACCATAACCATCTAACCGGAACACAGCAGCACAAGTACTGCTATTTGGCGGCAGATAAAGGTAAGGCGGTGGTGCCCACTTCCTCGAGCCCGCTCACAAAAGCTCTACCACCAGTACCAGTAGTAGTTTATACGTTTTTTTAATAAAGTAATTGAGTGTGATACATAATTATATTATTTTGTTTTGTTACTGTCCCACTGCGGAGCGAAGACCTCCCACTTTTTCTCGTCCTGTGCCAAAACCTACTTAATCATACTATACTATGAGTTTGTTTATTAATTTGTTTGTTACGCTTTTAGATCGCAGTGGCGGAACTGGTTAGTATATAGATAGGTTATGACATGGGAGCAAACCTTCTCTTATAGCAATATTTAAATAATATTACACTGACATTTTGTGCCATGTCCCTCAATTAGTGAGCTTACTTTATTATAGTGTGACCATTAGTGCTGTGCACTCCCTGAGGTATGCGCGCGGCGAGACGGGGGGGAGAATCGGCTGCTGCGCTCTGTCAGTTCGCCGTCAACGCTCGTGGCGGCAGGTAGTGTTATTCGTATCGGACTGTCTATCTCATGTGCGTCTGACATAGACAGTCCGATACAAATAACACTACCTGCCGCCACGAGCACAGAACTGACAGAGCGCAGCAGCCGATTCTCCCCCCCGTCTCGCCGCGCGTATACCTCAGGGAGTGCACAGCACTAATGGTCACACTATAGTGTAAAAGCGAAGCAGTTTTGGTGACGTCACCATAAATCGTTCACTCAAAACGTTTCACATTAGAGCCCAATTAATGCATTAAAATTGTCCTAAAAAGTAAGTTAATCGTGTTTTATCCTTAGCGATAAGGCCGCCCATTGTATTGCCTTATTTATTTTAACCCAGTACTTATTTTTTTTTTTATTATTTCTGTTTGTGTGGTAATTCAATAAAGAGCTATCTATCTATCTATACTGAACGTGGTGTAATCTCTAGCAATCAACCAATAGCACTAAATTACAAAATTATTAAAATTAGAACAATAATGTTTAAAAGTGTTGTGGTTCAAAACGAAATAATGTTGCTACAAGCTTGAAACCAAACGCTCCTGAAACATTATGGTTTTCTAAAGGATTGTGTTCGGCGCCCTGGATTAAGATAAAGAGGCTATTTTTATTGACAAACCACGGGTGCAAGGACACGGGCGTATGCTAGTTATACATATAGATACATAGCTGTTCATAATAGTTAATTTATTAATGACACATATTACAGGTCAAAAATAAATAGGTTACAAATATACTTAAAATAAAATAATCATAATATTACAGACTTAGCTCACAAATTATTTGACATCATCATATCAGCCGTAGGACGTCCACTGCTGGACAAAGGCCTCCCTCATTGATCTCCAGGAACTGCGGTTGGAAGCGGCCTGCATCCAACGCCGACCTGCGGTTCTTACCAAGTCGTCTGCCCATCTTATAGGTGGACGTGTAATTATTTGTACGTTTTGAAAATTAAATAATAATAACAGTAATAATAATCTAAAATGCGTTTTATAACAGAAATAATATACATACAACTATTTATACGATTAAAATACAGAAGACACAGTTGAATCATCTAAAGACTGTTGCAAAGGATCTATAGATACCTCAACTGCTCCAGATCTCTACCAGGCGGAAGTATCCCCAAGACACTGGCTGCATTGTCCCGCTAAATAATAATATAACAATCTTAAACATAATAATATTTAAAAAAATAATCACACTTATTGATAAAAATCAACAATAATAATTAATTTACAAATTCATTAAAATCGAAGAATGTTTGACACATTATCTATTTTACCAAAATATGGCTAGATAATGTTAAATTAAACTCTATGTTAAGTTAAACTCGGATGGGCAGCGTTTGGGAAACTTAGCAACGTCTTTTCGTTCAACATACCTCAGTGCCTTAAGACGAAAGTCTCCAATCAGTGTGTGTTACCAGTGATGACATATGGAACCGAGACGTGGTCCTTCACTATTGGCCTTATGAATAAGCTCAGAGTCGCTCAACGAGCTATGGAGAGGGCTATGCTCGGGGTTTCTCTACGGGATCGAATCAGAAATGAGAAGATACGTAGGAGAACTCAAGTCACCGACATAGCCCGACGGATTAGCACGTTGAAGTGGCAATGGGTAGGCCATATAGCGCGCAGAACAGATGGTCGATGGGGCTGGAAGGTTCTTGAGTGGAGGCCACGGACCGGCAAGCGCAGCGTAGGACGTCCACCTACAAGATGGGTAGACGACTTGGTAAGAACCGCAGGTCGGCGTTGGATGCAGGCCGCTTCCAACCGCAGTTCCTGGAGATCAATGAGGGAGGCCTTTGTCCAGCAGTGTACGTCCTACGGCTGATATGATGATAATGAATGTTAAATACTTATAAGGTCAATATCCGGTCAGTTCATATGAGTTGAAGATCATACGAACTTACCTACATGTAAAGTAATTTGTCAACATCTATTCCTACGTAGAAAGTATGGCAGGAGATAGATATCTACCCTTTGTCTACATCATACATGTAAAACCTATATTTAGTACTCTTCTCCTTAGTGGGTGTTCGAGCGAGTGGTGCACTGATACAGTCTCAAACTAGTTCGGCGGGCAGGGTCTTATCGAGCTTGTCACATCATACATGTAAATCATCTGATAAATACAGTATATATATAAAATATATATATATATATATATATAAAATATATATATAATAATATATATATAAAATAAATATAGTATAAAATAATTTAAAATATAAATAGTAAAATTTAAGCACTACTGTTAAAGTATGTTCTGTTTAATAAATTATTTTTATTCCTAAATTATTCATAAATCTATACTAGCTCGAATTGATTGCAAGTATATATTTTCTGTGAGTAATAAAAACTTTTTACTTTGCTGTACTATCTGAAACCACATGCATGAAATTTGCATTCAAAGTTTCCATTCGAGCCTACCGGATTTTTCGACGTTTATTTCCAGTAAAGTTTTAATTCCCAACATAAAGCGCACTCACAAGCGGTGTCTAGCAAGTTTCATCATCACAGATGCTTCGGTAGGAAGCTTACTTTGAATACAAAGCCTACAAGTATAAAAGGCTTGGTCTCCGCTCTATTTTGTGTGTGACGAGCCGGGAAGGCGCGAGAACGCGTCAACGCTGTTTTGACTACAGATTGCAACGTGTGTGTGTAACAAGGTGTTTTAAGAAAGTAGGGTATTTTTAAAACGAATACAGGTCGTAAGTATTTAATAAATTAAGACAAATGTTATTTCTTAGATTTTTACACAGTTTTTTTCTCAGT
Organism: Philereme vetulata; assembly: GCA_918857605.2. Lineage (NCBI taxonomy): Eukaryota > Metazoa > Arthropoda > Insecta > Lepidoptera > Geometridae > Philereme > Philereme vetulata. The sequence goes on along the minus strand of OU975449.1, from coordinate 3,179,678 downwards.
TTAGGTAGAACTAGGCTTATGAATTACAGTAGATAAGGATGAAAATATCTGCAGCGGTTTGAGTATAGCGTAAATGCACGAGTTTTGGGGTCTATCCTGTCGGAACGTCCCGTCTGGTCACGTCAGACAGCATACAAAAAAATAATTTAATCGGGCCTCTCTAATCACGACACAGATTTATGTAATCACAAAAATGATATCCTGACGTGATCAGAATCACGTGTGCAATCAGCTAAACTGCATATCAAATTACGACTTCACTCTATTAAGTATATTAAGTATTAGGATTAAAACTACATCATTTTTTTTTATTATACCTTAGAATATATGTGGAAATGTATCCTCTAAAGTACACCGAACTCCGTATCTTTGTAAATTTCGCCCCATCCAAAGGTTGCCTGGAAGAGATCGCTTTCAGCGATAAGGACGCCCATTATATTGCCTTATTATTTTAGCCTAGTACTTATTTTTGTATTATTTCTGTGTGTGTGGTAATTCAATAAAGAGTTATCTATCTATGCAGATGTAAATTATAATACAGTTTTAAAGAGTTTTGATTCAACAATTTGATCATTTCAAGCTTCCACCTTCAAACCAAAATTATCCTTGCAATATCCACAAGGCGTTGTCTACCGAAGTGCGCTGTTTGTGTGATCGCTGGATGAGCACACAATGTCAGCTCAACTATCGACGGTGTTTGTCGTTTGAAGTTGGTGTAGGGAAGCTGATTACACTGTTTAGACAATTTGTTAAAGACCGTTGATGTCTTCTGTGATTTATGAAGCGAAATAGTTCAAAAACAGTTGGATTGTAATCAATTGTTTATTTGTTTATTCATTCAACACATTACATTTATTATTACAGTCACCTAATACAATAGAGTAGCAACATACGTCAATTAATAATAATCACTAGTCATCACAAATTATATAGGTACATTTTTTTCTTTTTCTTCTAACAAATCAAATCATGATCAGAATAACAAAAAACATAAAAAATAACAATAAAAATACAAATACTACATAATCAAATCAATAAAAAAAAAATATTTACAAGAGCATAAAATAAACAGTGTAGCCCTTACGAACTCGTTCCGTAAACCAGTCTTGCGTGTTTGTAGTTGTCAGTTGTGAGTGCTTGTATGGTGCGCGTCAGTGGAATCTAGGATTGGACTCTTTAGTCCTTTTGGGGTTTCTAGATTAAAACCGGATGTTAAGTTCCCCAGGATAAATAAAATATGTGACTGAAATACTGAACGTCACGTCAAAGCATTATTTAACTACATAACTCATATTTCTTAAGAACCCCCACAACATGTTTCTTTGATAAGAACGCTCACGAGTTTACTGACTTCCCATATTAAATCTACTTTAAGCAAGATTTTACGTGAAATGTGTAAAATACAGTGTAACTTAGCAATCGTATTACCAAGAATTTACAATGAAAGCGGGAACACGCTCTCGCAACGGCGAAATTATCATTGCAGAGTGTATTTCCAGCCTCTTTGCAGAACAAATTCCACTTGTCAAAATGTTCACGCCATGTTCACGGGAATCACAAAGCGAGACGTTTACAAAGAACGGGCCCAACAAATTGTTCCGTCAAGCGCCATGTTTGCGTAATACGCGGTCGGCCGACAGCCACTATCAACGATATTAGTTCGTATGTGCTTATTTTCACCGCATTTGGGCTGTTTAAGGTTGTCGCAATTGCGAATCGGCGTTGGGGTAACTCGGTCCTACGCTCAATTAAAGTATACCTTCTTGCACATTGTGTCTATCGACAGGGATGGCCAGTGTTTCGTGGTAGACCCCCGGTATTTAATCACTGGAACCCTGAAAGTTTTCTCATTAGAATTGTTTAATTTTCCCGTTTTATCTGGAAAAGATGGTTTATTTTTGAATGATTTCGTTATTGTAGGTTTATAAAAAGAACTTTATTTTATTTTATTGAAAGTTTACTAAAGAAACATTTAATTTTGCATGGTTTGAATTAATTTTATATTCATTTATTTAAAAAAGCGTAATGCGTTTTCTACGGGTAGGTATTCTAAGCAAGGCTAATATTTAGGTGAGCACTTGGAACTTAACAAAAAAGAGAAAAGAGTGTATTCATTGTGTTCTTTCTATTCACGTTACATTTTTCTCTGCGTGGAGATTAAACCCATTGTACTGTCAGTCAAGCAATCGCGTTTCTGACATTTTTTTTACGTAACTTGAACCGCGTACGATGCGTATACTATGGTAGCCCTCGCATGAGCTCTGACAGGTGACAGTTTTGTATGCGGACAAGTAAATGAATAAATAAATAATGCTGGATATATCACACAGCGCTATTTAGCCCCAAACTAAGCAAAGCTTTTACTATGCGAACCAGTTAACTTATATACTTAATACATATTATATATTTTTTTGTAAAATCTTACATAAAAATTATACATATATATTATAGAGCAATACCCAGACAATACCCGGAACAATTATTGCACCGCGAATATGCAAACATTGTTCCGTGGCGGGAATCGAACCCTGCGTCTTGGCGTCCTGTGTCTTGCCAGTAAATAGAGGAAAGTCGTTTATAAATTTAATCTAGCATTTAAAACTTTTTCTAGGAAATATTTCCTTGATACTCATTTCAACTTTTCACATTTATACGTGTATTTTAAGATTTTATTCTTTTTTGAGGTAAACCTAATGGTAAAACAATTGTCTCCAATATAAAACCACCTTTAATTTTTTTTATACTTAGTCGAATCCTAACTGTCGATACTAACGGCGTTCCGCAGGGTGGAGTCCTGTCCCCTCTTCTCTTTTCGGTCTTCATAAATACTTTGGTCTCTGGTCTCCGTTCTTCTTCATTTCACCTATATGCTGATGACGTACAGCTCTACCTTTCGTTCAATCCCGAGGACATTCATGATGCCATACACCTCCTAACTGAGGATTTACGTGCTGTCTCTTCTTGGTCACATAAATTTGGACTACAGATCAACACTAGTAAAACCCAAGTGATGATTACTGGCAGCCGGGGCTTTATTTCTAGGCTTGATCTAAACTCTCTCCCTTATGTTACGTATAACGATGTCCCCTTAGCTTACTGCTCTGAAGTAAAGAATCTTGGCCTAATCATCACTGAGAACTTATCATGGGAACAGCACATTACTGAAGTCAGCAGGAAGATGTATGGATCATTGCACGCTCTAAAGCGCATGCATAATTTCCTTCCTTTTGCAGCTAAAATTACTCTTGTAAATTCTATCCTACTCCCTATCCTAGATTATGCAGATGTGTGTTATCCCGACGCTACTGAGGAGCAACTTAATAAACTGGAGCGGTTGATAAACCTCTGCATCAGATATATATACGGGTTACGAAAGTACGACCACATCTCACAGTACCGCTCACAGTTAAAGTGGCTCAAAATCCGGTTTCGTCGGGATACTCATATACTCTGTCTTCTTTATAACATCCTTCAAAATCCTCTGTCCCCTTGCTATCTTAAAGAACGTTTTTCTCCTCTTTTTCCACCTGATTGCCCTTCTCGTTCTTCTCAACATCTGTTATTCAAGACGCCTGAGCATAAAACTTCTTTCTTCACTTACTCTTTCACTGTGACTGCTATCTGCTTGTGGAACTCTCTTCCAGTGGAAATCCGCAAGGCCGCCTCTATGGGAATCTTCAAATCCAAACTCTTTAAATACTTCATCTCTCTTCAAGATACCCAACAAAATTGAGCACTTTATGTAGATTTGTGTATTTCGTTTATGTATGTGTATTATTATTATTTTTAATTTTTGTAAGTTTATTTCTAAGTTAAAGTTTGATTAAATTTCCTTTTTCTGGCACTACCACTTTCTCCACACTACACAAAGGTTAGCTGGAAGAAAATGCTAATTAGCATTAAGTTCGCCTATGTATCTTTTTATTAGTGCAATAAAGAATTTTCTAATCTAATCTAATATTACAATTACACAAGATAAGACAACTAAATTTGAGCTACGTAAATCGAATGTACTACACCATACTAGGCGCGTTTTTAGGGTTCCGTACCTCAAAAGGTAAAAAAGAAACCTTATATAAGATCACTCTCTTGTCTGTCTGTTCGTGTGTCACCACCGATTTTCTCAGGAACGGGTGGATCTAGCCAGTTGAAATTAATACCAAATACTAAGGTCTATAGTCCTTAATAGGTGTATAAAAATCAAGCTCCTGAGTCAACATGATAATAAGATATGGTCAAATTTAGATTATCGCGAAAACTTGTAAGTACCAAAATTTACCTTAATTTTCTACTTTTTTATTTTTCAGAATTTTCCCTTTACTTGTGCTGCCTTGCTTTTAACCAAAATTGACAATTATAGGTCAACCGGAAGTACCCTATAGGTTTTGGGTCGAAAACCTTTAAGGTAGTTCCCGTTGACCTAGAATCACGAAATTTGGCAAAAAGCAAGGTCTTACAGCACAAATAAAGGGAAACTTCTAAAAAAAGATTAAAATTTGAGGGTGTCTCCATACATGGCAATTAAGATAGTCCTCTGAGTTGTATGGGCGCTCATACAATTTAGAGAACTAGCTTAATCGGCACCAACCTCAAATAAGCTAAATAAATAAAATTGTGCTGTTGAATAAACTAAATATTTATGTGAGGCTCCCATAAAACAGACATGATTTTTTTGCCGTTTTTATAGATAATGGTACGGAACCCTTCGTACGCGAGTCTGACTCGCACTTGGCTGTTTTTTACCTATTTATAACACTTCTCAGCCCATTTCCAGAGTGACAGTAACCGGAGATTGATTTAGCTGATGGGTCATTGAGAAACGAGACACTGCTCACTCTCGATATTGGATCGCTCATATATAAATTGATCTTAAGAATTATTGGGTTCATTCTATGACATGTGACATCGTTACTCAAATATTGATGTCGATATTTTAAGAACAAACACGTGAGCTAATATAAATTACGACCTCCGTGGCGCAGTGGGCAAATAGTCGGCTGAGACGCAGGAGGTAGCGGGTTCGATTCCCGCCGCGTAACAAATGTTTGCATGATCTACAGATATTTGTTCCGGATCTGGTTGTTTTTTCTATATATTTTATGTATGTTTTTATAAAAAAGTATGTAAGTATTTTAACAGTTAACTGGTTCCCATAGTACAAGCTCTGCTTAGTTTGGGACTGGATAGCGTTGTGTGAAAGAAAGAAAGAAAATACATTTATTTGCAGACATAACAAAAAAAAAGACATACACAGTAACAAAAATAATACGACAGTAGGAATAACAATATAACAAACAAAAATAGAAAACATAACATATACATAGCCAGTTAGTACGTCCATGTTATAAGCGTCCGCAAACTAGGATCCGGCTCAGCATTATGCGCCACGCACTAGTAAATACGAGTACGCAGCGCGCTGATCTTCCGCCGGCTTCTACATTCAGTACAGGATTGTCCGATTTTAGTAAAATAAAATTATATAAACTAAAGATAAAGACAGATATATAAAAATAGAAATATAAAGGATATTGAACCTATATGTATGCATGTTGGCAAGTCGTAGTCGTTTCAGATTGAGGCAGTGTGGGTGTTTGTGTTTAGTGTAATAGATTTAGAATTTTCCGCATTTGTTCGGATAACACTATAAATATAAATACTAGTGTAATAGTTGTTAGCGAAAGTATGTAAAGTGGGTTTTTCACTGTAATTTTTTTATTTATTTATAATAAGGAGTAAAGTTACATCTTGGTTTAGCCTGAAGCGCAGACATTCTAACATAACGGCCGTTAGTCGACGGATATCGCGTTTGAAAGGGCAAAGTAATGCCACTTTACATGTTACCTTATTTTTAATCAATCAGCCAGCAACAAAGCAACTTTATTAAATGGCGACAAAGTTATTGATATACCATTAAAACACATTTAGAATAAGTATTTTTGAATGTTTGGTGTGAGTTCAAGTATATTAGTTAAATGGATGTTTAAAACAGGATTTTAAAGAGTGAACGTTTTTGCAATGTCCGGTAATTAAAAACTAGCTTTTAAAGACTTCTGTTATTGCCATTATATAAATTACCCTCAACAAAGAAAAAATAATTTATTAAAAACCACACAAAAATAGAATGAAAAAATCGGGTTGTTTTTTGTTAACTGAGATAGTATGGGCAAATCCAAAATAACAGCAGATACATAGAAACTGCCTTTGGAACCATTTGGTATTATTTACAGCAATAATATTGATATAAGTTCATAGTTAAAGTTTTGGTCAAGTGTGAGTTTTCCATAAAGTTATCAAAACGTTGTTTGTAGCGTACCCACTTAGAAGTGTTTAATTTAATTCGTATATCTTGCTTAAGATGTATACCAACATAAGAAGAAACCGATAAAATATCCCATTAGTAAAATATAAAAATCCTAAAAGGCAAGAATGATTGATTGTAACAGCAACAACACGTACAAGTAGACGATACTTTACGAGGTAGCCGCAAGAAAGCAGCTTAGGCCGATATTGGCAAATTATGACGGATGGACCTCCCACCCACATCATAACGTGTACTACGCCTTACTCCCTGGAGGCCACATCATTCTGAAGCTATTTATTAGGATGTGAATACACCAAGCGAGTCATAGTATATGTCAATTTGTACATAGAAACTAGGACCACCAGCAAAGAGACGGCCACTGATAGAACTATTTTCCCATCGTATATTTGACGTGTCGCGACCGATTGCTGTCGAGTGGCTGTTGCTGATTTTTCGTAATTAGGGGCTGGTATTCCAAGTCTAGTAGTGACACAGATAAAATAATACTATTCGTAGCGACTTGCGGCAATTACGATGCGTCTAATGATTGCATTTATTAGGTAAATTATTGTTTTTTTTTATACTTTTTGCCCTACTTGGAGATGGAATAAGCTTAATAATGAGGCAAAGTATTGCCTCGTAGGTCACGCGCCTTAAAAATATGCCCTACGATGCACTGCCCTGCGTCCATCAACCTGAGCCATACAGGTGTAAAGCCCCATGTGCCTGTAGTTTTACCGGAAACCATACCCTTCATACCTAAACAAAGAAATGCTGCATGGCGGCAGAAATACGTATGATTTATAAAGATAAGCGCCCTAATTTTCACAGTTAAACCTACCAAGAGACCTCTAATTCTCTCGAAGCAATAATATTTATTTGCCAATCGATGCCGCAAAGCATGTTTGCTTGTCTCTAGAGCAATGTCCGACCACTAAGATATTCATGCTGAACTTAGGGAACTTGCCAAAATTCTGCTCAAAGGTTACTGGAATATTTTTTGGCATCAGCAACGGTTATTGCATTGAACTTTAACGTTAGTTTTTACCGTGTATTGGCTTGAAAACTTGGATTGGTTATTGTTGCTAAAAAATACCCTAACTAAAAAACTAAAAACTTCTTACATTTGGCTCTTGATATTTCTAAATAATTATACAACTAGTGGTTATGTGAGAACATTAGACCTCGCGAGGAAAATGAAGAAAGCAAGGAGAAACTCGGAAAAACTGTGTTTTTTAATAAAAAATACTGTTGAAGATATTACAAAAGTACGGCGATAGGTGCCAAAAGACACCTAACAACCGGCCGGAGAAGAATTGACGATAAAATAATAAAAATTTATTTTCTAAAACTTGGTGAAAAGTCCCAGAAAGTTAAAAAAATATTTCAAAGTTAGGCCGGATATGCTTTATTATAATGTAAATAAAATTCCAAAAAGTAATTTTCGCAACACAATTAACGAAGAAAGTCCGATTCTAAATCGAATTTCAGATGCTTGAATTTTCCAATAGGCTCGCTCACCTACGAGTTTGTAGACTTGAGTAACATATTGGTTTTAGCGATTACTCGCTTTCCCTTGGGTCTAGGAGATCGAATCTGGTGTCTACGGGTTTGTCTTGTGAAGGCGGAGAAGACTGCGTAGTCTGATTGGTATTGATAGGTATAAATTTTAAGAAAAAAAAATCAAAATGTTTAAATCTGTCTATATATAACGCTACAGCAAACTTCCCCCTTTTTTGGAATTATTTAATATTATCTTGTGTAGAATGAAGTCTTTAGTGTGGCTTTCAAATTAGATTGAAATCCGTCGATAAATGACGCTACAACAAACTTTCCCCCTTTTTTCCACCTATGTCCCCCCAATCAAAAATTGCGATCGTCTAAAAAAAAATCAATAAATCAAAAAACTTATGTGCCAATTTTCGTGAAAATCGGTTGAAAAATGCGACCTGTTTGCGAGAACAAACAGATTTACAGACGGACAAAAACATTTTTTGGCCAATCTCGAAAGTGAGACGCTTCGCTCGCTCGATCAATAAGTTCCTTTAATATCAGTTATCTGGTCCCCATCACACAGCCGTGATTAGTTTAGGGCTACATAGCACAGTGTGAAATGTGCAGTATTATTTTATTTATTTTCATTACTTAAAAATATTGAAAATACACATAGTTTAAACAACTGACGTCCGTTGGGGCAGATAGGTATTAGATTAGCGACCACGTACTGGATAGCGCAGCGTAGGAGGGAAAGGTTGCTGGGTGTTCGGTGCAGGCCGCACAAGACCTGACGCTCTGGAAATCTATGGGGGATGTTAAGGCTCAGCAGTAGACGTCCTGAATTAACACAAAATTCACACAAAATTGAAAAAAATCAACAATGAATGAATGAAATGAATGTAAACACTTTATTGTATACAATATAAACAAAAAAAAATACAAACAAAATAGAAAATACAAAGCAAATAGTACCATGGGCGGTCTTATCGCTTAGAATCGATTTCTTCCAGACAACCTTTCAATCTTCTCATCAATCTTCTGTTATAAAATTGACAAACATAAACCTTCGTCTTTAAGAAGGTAACTGCTGCAAACGGCACGTGGAGGCACGTCTGATATTTCCTGCTCATACCCGCTCATTACCCGGACCGAGACGTAATAAAGTAAATGGAGCCGAAAATTATTATCTTCCGCTTCGCCTCTCAAACTCGTCCGCGTCCTAACCTGCCACATTTTTGTCCTAATTGCGTACACTTGAACGTGATTAGAAGGTTATTTGTGTGTATTTATTATTTGGCGTTTGGCGTCTCTATATCTTTTCCAGGCGGGTGATAAGACTGTTAATAATTACGTCATTTCAAAACATACCCTAAATCCTCGCTCTTAAGTCTGATTATATGTAGAGCTCATAACCCCTACCTATTTAAGTTGAAGTTTTGTTCGGTCCGTTTTTATAGTAAGCATACTTGACCGTTATAAAATTGTTTACTAAAAAATAGATAGGTCCGACATTTAATTTATAACTAGCTGACTTGCTCACGGCTTTGCCCGCGTCATTTGTCAATAAAAACATTACCCTACTTCTACGTGGTTGGCTAAAAAAGTAGCCTATGTCTTAATCCCGTCATAATTTATCTATCCCCAAATTTCATCGAAATCGGTCTAGCTGTTTAGTATGAATGGACAGTAGCTGTCATCCTGGGCAATTCCCATACAAACTTACCAAATTTGAATTTTTAAATTTTTCTATGGTTTTATGAGTTTTTCCCATTATTTTCCTTCTTATAAACCACCCCTGTATTAAAGTGAACAAACAAGTGATTTTTATACCTATAGATATCATTCAGATCTACAAATTTAGATGATATATTTGTCTCTCATTTAGTATCTCTTTACCTACTTAATTCGTTAACATTGTTTAAATTCTAATAACACCATTTTAACTGCTCAAAACTATTCACGATGTGAACGTATGTTTTTGGGACACCATCTAGCACCTTTGTATTTCCTAGTATTGTTACCTTAACTGATTGTATTCAGTTTTGTTTACCTTAATAAATAAATAAATCGCGCTTCCATCATCCAAACTCTATAAGTAAATAAATACATACCTACCGTTCGAAATTTTCAATACACTTCGAAGAGAGAGAAAAAGTAATGACCGCGGATCGCCGCGTGCTCTGTCTCAAGTGCACTAATAAAATATTAAAAGAAGCTAAAAGAGGGAATAGTGTTTGAGGAAAAACTCGAAAGTAGTGTCAGAGCAGAGTTAAGTGATTTGTCGTGTTCTGGTCAACCGCACTTAGTGTTCGTTCTTCTACTTCCAACACAAGTCACTTTGAAAGTTGGGCCTGATTAGAACCACAGTGCTCAATAAGTTTTTCTTATTAGACAGAGTGCTATACCTATGCTCCGAAATATGTCTGTTAGCTCAAATGGGAACAATTCGTTCTATGATTTTGTAGATAATATTTAGTGAAGAGTCGCTTGGTAAACATTTGCTGATTTCGGTACTGTAACAATTTTTAAAAAGGGTTTTTTTTTGAGTATTGTCTTACGAGCCTCCCTTTAGCATCCGCATTCGCAATAATTCTTTTAACGAAAAAACTATAACAACACAAACAAGAAACAACCACCTCGTCAACGTATAAATAGCGGTACACATAACAATGATTAATTCCCGAAAAACAACAGATGAATGAGTTGAGTACCCAAAACCCTCTCTTACTTTAATAGTAGGTAATACAGCTGCAAGAAACAAAAAACATGACCCATCAAGCGCGAGTGGGACTCGCACACTGCCCGCGGTGCGGAACCCTTTCCGTACCTTATACAGAAACGAAGTAAACTTTTACGGCAGATTTCTAACAAACTATTGCAGATGGATACTTTGACTGAAATAATCAGCTGTGACAGACCGACGGACTGATAGCTAGACGGACAAAGTCAACCTTTCAACTCAGTCAAAAAACGGAACCCTTATGGTGATAAGGGTTCCGTTTTTACCACTTTGGTTCGGAACCCAAAAAATGCTTTGCCGCTGAACATGAAGAATCAAATGTAAGATTCCGAGAGAAAATTGGAATGAAACAACTTACAAAGGATAAATACCTACCGAAGTACCGACGGTTTAAACAAAGGGAGCGGTTACCTTTGATTAAAGTTTTCTTAGGGCGGTGTTTTCGAATAAGTAATTATACTTGTGCTGTATATCTTCAGAATAAATGAGGAGTTTACATATTGATTTCAAGATTGGTAATTTAAAAAAAAAATATATACATTACTCAAGTCATTTTTGAATAAAATTACACTTAGTACATTTTGTTGGGGTGAGTCGATTCAGTTGCTCATGAGTGTATTGACTTTTTGTAGATATTGCTTTTAATGATACATTTCAAATAATAGATATACTTACTTCTTTTTGCACACCAAACAAAATTAAAATAACAAAAAAAATAAACAGGTAAGAACAAGAGAAGAGAACAAGATTAAAGGTAAGAACAATGGGATGGATGTGTGGCGTAACGTGAATGGATAAGATAAGGAATGAGTAAGTATATTAGAGGAAGTTTGAAAGTAGCGCCACGGATAGAAAAGTTCAGGAGTAATAGGCTAGCGTGGTATGGGCAATATGGGCATGCCATGCGGAGGGAAGAAAATAATGTGACTAAAAGAATATTAGATATTAATGTGGAATTGTGGATGGATATAAAAGTAGAGGAAGTCTGAAGTAGTGATGGAAGGACTGTGTGAAGAATGATATAGGTAATAAGAAAGGTATGGAATAAATAAGTGTTTTTGTTGAAAAACTACTTTTTCAAAACAAGCTTTTACAAAATTCATAATCATCACCGCAAGCAGAATGAAATGAGTCCAAACACTAGTTGCGTTGTTTTATTACAGTGCCCATGGCCACCTTCCAGTTCCACCAGTAGATCCTGGATACCATTTAGTATCAGACTGCTTTTTAATTTTGTAGTATCCTCTTCCTAGATAGAGAACTTTTGTTTTGTAACGAATTTGTCTCGTTTGTGTTTAATAAAAGTGCGTATAATTTCCTTGCTTGTTAGAGTATGTATGAACTGAAGGGTATATGATCATCAGACCATATTAGCCTACTGCTAGACATAGGTCTCTCCCAATACGCACCACTGAGCCCGGTCTTCGGCTCTTCTCATCCAATTTCTGTCCGCCACATTTTTTAAGTCATCGCTCCACCTAGCTGGGGCCCGGGAGCCGCCCCACACTACATTTGCCAAGACACGGTCTCCACTCAAGAACTGGTTTACCCGACCAGTTGTCGGTTCTCCGGCCTATATGGTCAGCCCACGGCCACTTCTATTTGCTAATCCACAGGGCTACTTCGGGGATCTTGGTTCTCTATTGGATAACTTCGTTACCAATTTTATTCTTCAGAGAAACTCCAAGCATAGCCTATTACAAGCATAGCTTGCTGCGCAACCCGTGATCGTCCACGTTTCAGCATCATAAGTCATTACACATCGTACACCCGTACGGGAATTCAATAAAAGACCGATGAGAGAGTGACTAACCAAGGTTTACTCCGTCTTGCGTTACGCATGACCTTATGAACTCCGCAATTCCTCTATACATAGGCTGCTGTGGTTGATATAGATGTATGTATGTCGTCTGATATAGATGTATGTCGTCTTCTTGAGGGATGTAACACGCGCGAAAACTACTCCTTAGCCACCGGACGGCGCTGTACACTATTTGATATTTGGTAAGTGATTGCACTGAGAGTGGAGCGTGAGGACTGCTCGGGCCGTTGAGACGCATCGACAGTCACCTTGGTATTTCACTTCGCTCAGCCACTGAGAGTAGGTATATCAAGAAAAATGAGGGTTGATGTACTCTCCAAATTATGTGATCTATTACTAATCAATTCCGATACGGAAAAACGGGTATGACGCACTGATTGAAAACTTTAGTTTTCAGATAGTGTGGTACCTATAGGCGACGAGAAAATTCTACCTAATTTACTGAATACAATGGTTATATAACACGAGAGTTTTTAGAAATAACTAAATAAATAAATATTGCTGGACATTTCACACAGCGCTACCTAGCCCCAAACTAAGCAGAGCTTGTACTATGGGAACCAAATAACTGATAGAATACATAAATACATGTTTTTTTGGAAATACATACTTATAATATATAGAGGAAAACAACCAGACCCGGAACAAATATCTGTATCTGTATACAAATGTATTTTTTGTTGCACAGAATTTACGTTTACCTTACTGATAAACAACAAATTCTAAATATAAGAAACAGAACCTAAAGTACAGAGTATAACTCGCACTTGAACGCAACCACGGGCATGAACTAGTCTAGTATCTGCGAGTTGCCAGTAACAGAAGCAACGGCCGCGAACAAAGGAGACGGATAATTAAAGCCAAGCAACGGGAAAAAGATTTTTAATGATTCCCGACGTTTGCCACGTAATAAGAGATTATTAGAACCATAAACATCATGATTAAATTATAAAGAGCTTGGCGTAAAGTTAAACGTGTTTTCTTACTTATTTGAAAGACGAAGATACAAGAAATACAAATAAACAAAGAGGGTTTCTCAAAGTTAAGCAGTGCCTACGCCTAATCTTCAATTTATTCAAACACCCACAGGTTGACTGGAAGAGATCGGTTTAAGTGATAAGATCGCCCTTTAAACCATTAATGATATAGGTACTCGTACATACGTAGCATTACCTAGATATTGTATTGTATTCATTTTATTTCAGATAATTAAAATCCATAATCACAATAATTAAAATATATTAAAATAAATAAATTAGTCTATCGTAATAACTTTGACGGTCTTTAAAGTATTTTTAATCATTACAGAATAATATTTTTGATATAACGAACTATAACACATACACCAGCCAATGGCTGAATTTAATTTAATTTTAATTTATTTATTTAAAATATATTTAAACACATGTGTACAAAACAAGGTATAAAAACACAAAAATGGTATAAAACTTAAAGCACGGATAGACACATGGGTGCGAATTGGGTAGTGCACTTACCTCCACTCCAAACACCTAGGTAATTTCTCTTCCGTTCAGCAATGGTACATTTTTTTATACTTCTTATATGGCAAATGAGCATGCAGTCCACCAGATGTTAAGTGGCTACTGCAGCCCATGGATATCCACATAGAATTCAAAACAAGCTATTATGTTGTCTTGATCTCTATGTGGATACGTTGCCATACTATAGGACTAAGCTGTTATGCCTATGTGCCAGTAATTACAGGAACATACCATTACCATCTAACCGGAACACAGCAACACAAGTACTGCTATTTGGCGGCAGATGAAGGTAAGGCGGTGGTGCCCACTTCCTCGAGCCCGTTCACAGAAGCTCTACCACCAGTACATCTACATCTAGATATAAATGTAAATGTGTTTATGTATGTAACGGTTAAAGTGTGAGTGAGTGTGATAGTTTGCGGGTGTATGAGTGTGATCGTGTATGGTTGAAAATGCGTGGTTGAGCATGTAATTATGAATAAATAATGGACTGTTCATCATAACCATCATATTAGCAATAGGACGTCCACTGTAGAACATAGGCCTCTCCGTAGATTTCCTGAGTGACCAATCTTATACGGCCTGCGCCCAACGGCTCCGAGCAACCTTTATCAAGTCGTCTTTTGAATTATTATCTGATGGATATTTTAACTCCTAAGTTTATGTTTTATTAAAATATGATTTTAGTAGATACTTCTGTTTCATGATTTCCAAATCACGTGTTAGGTTTAAATTTAATCCGCCAATGCTGAGAATGCAAAGCGTTAGGTTGTGAGATTTTGTTTGATATAAAATCGAATTCTTTTTCTACTTAGAACTCATAAAACGATTTATTTATATTAATCTAGACAACAATCAAGTCGTCACTTAGCTAAGAGCTGTAGTTCTTCACTTAGCTAGTATAGTTATCGATGCTGTAGCCCTGGTCTTCTATGACGCCTAAGTAGTTGGAAGCATCGGAGGTTATTTCCAACTGCTATTTCATAAACTCTATCATTCCTAGAGATCTGCAGACTACGCGCGGAGGCACGTTTAACGGATAACAGAACAAGCTTTCTAAGCATTCAAACAAATTATTAACCAGCCATTATCCTTAAAATCTGCTTAGAATGAAAACTTTAACAAGAAAGTTGCTTAATGTTAATTAAAGTTCCGTTTAGTGTTGTCGTAACTCTTGTCTCTAGAGTAAACTAATAGAATTTTTGAAGTACCAAAGGCGTGATCGCTTCAAAGGCGCCTGTTTCGCATATTAATTGACGAATTTGCCTCCATTTACACCTTGCTGTCATACAAGACTCGGGCACAGGTAATAATAACAGCTGGTTCAATGCATTTATACACCATTCAATGCCTACAAAACTGACTATTATTTTTATGCAGATTAACTTGTAAAAAAGGGAACAGTGTGGACCCCTTTAATGAAAGTTCGCGACGTTGAAGACCCAAAATAAGATAGCGGATAGGCATGATTCTTTCCTAACCTCGAATAAATTAAGAAAGTGGGACAGTTACTTTTTTTTGTAGTAGTATGGGTGATTTTGGGTGAACGACTGTACGATTTGTATTACAGTCCTTCTCTTTTTTAACGGACTACAAAGACTTCAAAAAAGAGGAGGTTCACCTCAGAACTTTCGACTGGGTGAACCGGTTTTCATGATTCTTTTTTTTATTTGAAAGCTAGTGCTTTCCGTGTGGTTCCATTTCCATTTGGCCCAGTTCTGACAATGGCATCCATGAGAAAAACATATAAGTCTTAAATTTGTTTAATTTTTATTTTATGTTATGTTTGTTAGCTCAGAACTCTGCTATACAGTGTGTTTTTTTTAATGGGGCAGTTCGGCAGCACCCATAACCAGAGGAGATACTGGTGCAGTTTATTTTAAAACATCAGCTCTTATTCGAAAAAAAACATTTTAGCATTAAATTTTTTTTGGTCAAGCGTGAGTAGCGCCTTGAAATGAATCAAGTCCGTAATTTTTTTTTGATGCCAATCGATGCAGTCATTTGTAAGGATCATTTTATTGTACCGGATGAAAAAAAACTGAGCAGCGAATGTTAGTCAAATTTGATAAAATGTATTCTCATACAACAGGACAAAGCAAAATTCCTCCAACAAAGAAGTATTAATACTGTAGCGATTAAGAAGTTTCGGAACTCCATGCTCTCATGAGCAAATAAAAACATTTCGTATTTAAGAACAATTTTGAATTTCGAACATGGTTCTTGCATCTGTCGGACTTTTATATCAGTCAATTAAGTCTACTTTTTGCGTATTTGACAATGCCATTATAGGACAAATAAGATGATGCAATAACTGATATAAAAGTCCGAAAGATGCAAGAACCATGTTTGAAATTCAAAATTGTTGTTACCTAGTCAGGTCATAAATTCTGTCACATGTTTAATATAAAATAATTGAAACAAGTTTATTCATTATGTTATAACAAAACATAGATTCTTATGACACTAAAGTTTATTCAAAATGACTTCCGTGATTTTGAATACAGGCCTTCAATCTGCGCGGCCAGTCGTCTATCGCAGCACGAACAAGGTCCATGTCAATATCGGCGGCTGCCTTAATCAAGGATGTCTTGAGTGACTCCAAATTGGGATGAGGCTTTGAGCACGCCTTTTCCTCCAAGTGTTTCCATATCTTGTAATCTAACGGATTCAAATCTGGACTGGAGGAGGGCCAGTCTTCGTGCCGAATGAAGTCGATTTCACGCGCCGCCAGCCAGTCTTGTGTGCTCTTCGCTCTATGAGCTGGCGCCGAATCTTGTTGGAATACCCAGTGCCTGTTATTGAACATGGTATGAGAAACAGGTTCCACAAGGTTCGTCAGGACTGTATGTTGATACACAACTGCATTCGTTTTTACACCTTTCTCACAAAAATGTACCTCTGTTAAGCTCTGTTAAGCTCTGTAATAAGAAACTCCCAACCATACCATGAGCGAGGATGAAAAATGACCTCGTTGGAAACGCGGAATACGGTTGCTTGCTTCTTCACTACTGTGTGCGTACACCTTATCATTTTGTTTGTTGTAGCTCTCTTCTACGGTAAAACTTTTTTCATCCGAAAAAAGAATCTCATCTCAATTCTCAGGTCCATTAGACGAGCATTCAAACGATGTCCTGATTTTCTTTGATATGCCCGAAGCCCTAAGTCGTCATTTAACACTCTTTTCACCGTGGTTCTGCTTAACCCCATCTGAAGGGCCAACAGTTTCTGCTTACGTTTGGGATTTCTTTGAATTCGCGCCTTCACAGCTTTTATCACTGCTGGAGTCCTAACAGACCGAGGGCGACCACTTCTTGACCTGTCATCTACACTAGAGGCTTCATTGTATCGTTTGATGGTACGATAAACGAATATTTTGGTTATATTCAAATTTTTCAGTATGTCAAAAATTTGAATTGGCGCGTAACCGCAACGATGCAACGCAATAACTGCAACACGGTCTTCTTTAAGCGTCCACTCCATATTTAAAAATTAGTAAAATTCTAAAAAGAATACATTTTTATTTTCATGAACAATTCGAAATTCGAATTCTATAAACTTTTTTGTGGCCAGCATTCTAAAAGAAAAGTTTTTACTGTGTGACAATACTTATGACCTGACTAGGTAAATACGAAATGTTTATGAATTGCTCATGAGAGCATGGAGTTTCTAAACTTCTTAATCGCTACAGTATTAATACCTCTTTATTGTGCAATTCGAATAGAATAAAATGTTTGTTGGAGGAATTTTGCTTTGTCCTGTTGTATGAGAATACAGTTTATCAAATTTGACTAACTTCCGCTGCTCAGATTTTTTTCATCCGATAAATATGAATACGAATAAAATGATCCTTACAAAGGACTGCATCGGTCGGCATAAAAAAAATTACCAACTTGATTCATTTAAAGGCGCTACTCACGCTTGACCAAAAAAATTTTAATGCCAAAATGTTTTTCTTCGAAAACGAGCTGATGCTTTAAAAGAAACTGCACCTGTATCTCCTCTGGTTATGGGTGCTGCCGTACTGTCCCAGTTAAAAAAAAACACTGTAAATCAACCGATTTGGAAAAATAGTTTATTTATTTCAAAAGGATATAAGTACTTTTAAATTAATCCTATGGAAATTTCATCAAAATTGGTAGAGTAGTTTGGATTTTACTGTTATCTGAAGTCAGTTATATTTTTGTTAAAAGTTACTTGTTTGTTGTATTATTTGTTGGTCTAAGCAACCGTAGTGTAGGTTGGTAAACCAAATAGAAGAATGAGCTATCTGTGTGGTCTGATTTGTCTATTCTAATATTATAAAGAGCAAAGATTTGTTTGTTTGTATTGAATAGGCTCCGAAAATACTGGACCGATTTAAAAAAATCTTTCACTGTTGGGAAGCTACACTATCCCCAGGTGACATAGGTTTTTTACCTATGTCTGCGCAGAAAATGTCTGTGCAAAGCTGCGGATTGGTCAGCTGGTGATTTATAAACTAACAATATTTTCTCGTGATCAGTCGAGTCTAGAGGTATGTAATAGATTATTAGAGAAGTTTTATCAAATAAAGGCAATTTTGTGGCAGAAAAAGAACAAATATTTATCAAACTATGCTAGAAACGGTTACCTAAATCAGTGCACCTACTTAGCTCCAAAAAGGCATTCAGTAGATAAGAACATCTTGTAGTGAACTAGCTGCTTTTGCATGACATGCTTAAGTTCCATTCAGTAGATAAGAACATCTTGTAGTGAACTAGCTGCTTTTGCATGACATGCTTAAGTTCCATTCAGTAGATAAGAACATCTTGTAGTGAACTAGCTGCTTTTGCATGACATGCTTAAGTTCCATTCAGTAGATAAGAACATCTTGTAGTGAACTAGCTGCTTTTGCATGACATGCTTAAGTTCCATAGTAATTTTGATATAATTGGTTTATATTATTTACGTGTGAACGCCCTTTAGCTGTATTCAATGAAATTACATAACCATAATACAATCATAATGAAATTGATGCGATTAAGATGAAATACCGGTGAATAAATCAGTGCTAATTGTTTACACAAATTCTCGTAATTTTAACTTTAAAATAAGATAATAACTCTTTATTGAATTACCACACAAACAGAAATAATACAAAAATAAGTACTAGGTTAGAATAAATTAGACATTACAATAGGTGGCCTTATCGCTGAAAGCGAACTCTTCCAGGCTACCTTTGGATGGAGCGAAATTTACGAAGATACGGAGTGCGGTGTACTTTGTAGGATACATTTAGGTACACATATATTCTGAGTTATACTAAAAATAATGATAAAATTTTAATCCTTATACTTGAAATACTTATTAAATAAACTAATAAATAGGTATATGCATATAGCAAACTATACTAACAGATAAAATACATAAATAGTAAATACATAACGCTAGGAAGATGACATCGTCAGGTATTGCTGCTTCACTTTCAACTTGAAGGTGTGTAAGGAGGATGACCGTCTTATTTCTTCGGGCAAAGCATTCCACAGCCGCACAGCCTGGACAGTAAAAGAAGCACTGTAAAGTTCTGTGCGAAGGAGTTCTGAGTATCAAATTTTCTGATGACTGTCAAGTTGACTTTAGGCAGCTTTTTGGGCATAACGATCTTCATAGGCAGCATCACCGTCTTTTTATGACAACCGTTGCATTCAGAGGCATCGCCTTTAATAAAGCATTGCCTAGTAGGTCAGGTTGGCCTATGTTTTATAGTATGGTATGATGGTATTGATGAGGTACCTACTTTTTTCCAAGGAACCCTGACCTCAATCCAAGCAAAAAAAGCGAAATTAAGCGAATGGTAAAATCAAGGACTCTCAAGATTGTGGCAAGCAAACGTGTTCAAGTAGCAAGCCGTGCGGGCTCATAATAAGAGGGTTCCATCCACCATTACAGTCTGCCCTTC
The DNA here is from genome assembly GCA_918857605.2 of Philereme vetulata. Classification (NCBI taxonomy): domain Eukaryota; kingdom Metazoa; phylum Arthropoda; class Insecta; order Lepidoptera; family Geometridae; genus Philereme; species Philereme vetulata. The sequence goes on along the minus strand of OU975449.1, from coordinate 3,159,896 downwards.
TTATCTTCTAATCGAACCTTTCACCTGTTCATTCATTAAAAAATACCCTCTTCATTAATATCCTCTTTATAATGTTCATGTTTCGTCTTTTGTTTTGAAAATATACGATGTAACTTTTCTTAAGATACCGTGAGATTCATTGTTATAAATACGGGGTTTACCATACCGTTCTATCGGTGTTTCGACGGACAATGTTTCGGTAAACCTAGTTTAATAAATATTGAAATAAATCACGAAAATCTGATGTGGGTTTATTAGTATTGCTCTTAGCTAGAAGAACCGACGGCCGTTGGGACTGACTAAAAGTTTATAGAGACTAAGCTCTGGAAAGCGGAACGTAGAATGACCTTCCACTAGATGAAATAAAAAAGGTCAAGTTCGAGTCGGACTCGCCCATGAAGGGTTCCGTAGCAGCAAGTAACATAATATAAAAGTTCTTGTAGTTCGTTGTAACTTTTTTATATTTGAGTTCATTGAATGAAAGGTAAATTGCGGTTTACACTTTATGACGTATTAAAAAAAACTAATTAGATACTAGATCTCGTTTAAACCAATTTTCGGTGGAAGTTTGCATCATAGATTTTTTTAAGTTTTATCATTCTCTTATTTCAGAAGTTACAGGGGTGGGAGGGACACACATTATACCACTTTGGAAGTGTCTCTTGCGCAAACTATTCGGTTTAGAAAAAAATGATATTAAAAACCCGAATATCATTGTTGAAGACCTGTCCATAGAAACCCCACACGTATCGGTTTGATGAAAAAAAATATTGTGTTTCAGTTCTAAATATGAACCCCCAAAATTTATTGTTTTTTTTTCTATTTTTGTGTAAAAATCTTAATGCAGTTCACAGAATACATATACTTATCTACCAAGTTTCAAAAGTTCTTATAGTTTCGGAAAATGTGGCTGTGACATACGGACGGACAGACAGACAGACATGACGAATCCATAAGGTTTTCGTTTTTTGCCATTTGGCTACGGAACCCTAAAAACAATTTAATAAATGTTACTGAGATGCAGGGCGTGTAAGATCGGTCGCTTTGGAAATCTGGTAGGGAATACAATTAATGCGAAATTTGAAAAATACTAAGGGTAGGGTATTATGGTCGGCAGTCATAAGTCTGATTTAATGACGATGATGATAACATAAACCGTATGAGACAACTAGTCAAGATCGAGAGAGTCAAGGTCGAGATGCTTTTTAAAATATGTAGGTACCCACTGAATCTTTACAAATTGCAAATTATATTAAGCGATGAAAAGACCAATCGAGAAAATGATCTATTTTTAAAACTAACTGTACACTTTTTTACTAACAAAATTAAAATATCAGATGGAAAAGGAACGAATGAAATCAAAGAACAACTACTTCCACGTTCAAAATGAACAGAAACAAAATCGGAACTTTACTGAAGTCTGAAACTGGTGCTGGAATGGGTTATTTATTATGCAAATAAAAATGAAAGCTTCAGAAATATAGGAAACAAGGCAGCAAGTGTATGCAATTTCTGATTTTACTGTAGTTTTATTTTTAACTGACTTCAAAAAAGGCGGAGGTTCTGCATTCAACTGTATTTTTTTATGTTTGTCACCTAAGAACTTTCGACTGGGTGAACCGATTTTGATGATTCTTTTTTTATTTGAAAGCCAGTGTGTCCTGTGTAGTTCCATTTCCATTTAGTCTAGTTCTGACAATCGCATCCATGAGAAAACCATATAAGACTTAAATTTGTTTAATTTTTATGTTATGTTATGTTCGTTAGCTCAGAACTTCGTTATATGTCAACCGATTTGAAAAAAAATGTTTTTTATTTGAAAGGATATACTTTTAAATTGATCACATGGAAGTTTCATTAAAATAGGTCAAGTATTTTGGTTTTTACTGTTCTCTGAAGTCGGTTATATTTATTTTTGTTAAAAAGTTACATGTTATTTTAAGGGCGCACTATACCTGAGGAGACGATAAATCGCTTATTTTGAAACAATGTTTTGTTCAACAAATTTTGTGATTTCAATTTGTAATTCATATATGTTATAGTTAAGGATACGTGCTAGAGCCCCTGTGTTGTGAAAACACGATTCCGTAAAATTTTCTCGTTAGAAAAAAGATCCAATGATGACTCCAAATTTATCTTTAAACCGTTATTATGCAATGAATACTACAATTTAGATCTTGAAACTTTATACAGTAATTCTACACAACATAAATAAGGGCACCTGTGTTTTAAATTTTTAAAATACGTTTTGATTTTATCATGAAATGAAAATATCTAAGTTTTGCACTAATGAAACCATTCGCTCCGGACGCCCGTTTTGCGATTCAGTCTGGCCTCGGCTTTCAGACGGGGTATCCGTGACGCTTGTCGCTCCAAACGAACACGTAGCTCTTAGGCAGAATTTATATTTAGTTGGTTTTTGTAAAAACGCAGTAATGAGAAATAAACAAAACAAGATAATGAAGGGACTGAATGATAAAAAAACCGGCAAACATATGAACCATGCCGAGATAGGACGTGCAACGGCGCGCGGAGAAGTGGGGGTGAAATTCGAGTTTGGGCTGAGGTATATCAACTCTTAAGAGGTAATGTTATTAATCTTACTCACTGTACATTTAACATTATAAACATTATTTTTAAGTTCTTAAGTAAATGAATATGTTATTCTTATAAGAATAAAGTTTCTTAAACCAGATATCGTTTCAGTAGTTTGTTTTTTTCTGTTATTTGAAGTCTGTTATATTTTTGTTAAAAAGTTACATGTTCTATGCTCTAACTTTGTTAGAATCCTCATCAATTGATTGATGCGCTTGCTCCGCGTATTCTAGATTTTTATTAGGTACAAAATCACAGTATTTTAAAAACAACTACCTTCCGCCCATGGGTTGGCACGCGTAGACCACGCGTGCCAAGCCATGGGCGGAAGGTAGTTGTTTTTAAAATACTGTGATTTTCTACCTAATAAAATAACCAATAAAAAGTAGCCTTTGTTTTAATTCAAGACATATTCTACCCATATACCAAATTGTATCGAAAAGGTTGCCGTTGGTATCATTACGACGTGATTGAGTAAGAATCAAACATCCAAACTTTCATATGTATAATATTAGTCTTTTTTTTTAAAAAAGATTTTATCTCTCAGAAACGTCGTAGTATCACCATAGATATATATGTATGTTTATGTATATATTTTTGATGATTGTATATATTTTTTTTATTTTATTTATTTGTTGTACGTATATTTATGTATATAGTTTTATTTTATTGTAAGAGTTCAGCGCTCTCCTAAAATTTAGATTTTGTTTTTTTAATGTAGGTACACCCCCACCCATTACTGTAATGTTACAAAGGTCCTCTCCAGCCAAAGGTTGTTTGGAAGAAATCGCTTCGAAGCGATACGACTGCCCATTGTACTTGTTGCTTTGTGAATTTTTATTTTTATGTCTGTTTCTTTTGAAGTGTACAATAAAGTATTTTCATTCATTCATTCACTCATTAGCAGTCTATGATCGGACACGCTTGCATAATAGAAGCTTGTTCACTCGCGACTTGAAGACTTCCATGTTATGTTTTTATTGTGTGCTATGTGAAGTAGCAAGCAGACAAATTCTACTCGAGTTCTCGTAATCTAGATATAACCACAAACCGACAATAAAATCATGTTGAATAATTAAAATTCCTTTTTTGGAAAAATCCATTGAATATTTCGATTAACCGATAGAGATTTCAATTTCCTTTAGTCACGTGCGGAGGGATATCGGATCCGCGGTTGGCTCAGCCCGTAATGAGCCAACGGATGGCAATTTCGCAAGATGGGCTTTTGGTTACGCTACGCTTTTTATATCAATGTGATTTTAATACTACAATAGTTACATAAGTAATGTTAAGAATAAACCCACCCCGGATTATTTTTGTGATACAAAATCTCCGAATTTCAGACGTAATCGCCAAATGGGTTACTTTAGAGATAGTAAAATAATATGAGATCCCATTTCAAATGTGACCACGTGTGAAGGTTTAGGACAAGTTTTAAGTTTTAAGAAACATGCATTCATTTCTAATCTCACTTGTTATGATTAAATAAATAAATAAATATTGCTGGACATTTCAAACAGTGCTATCCAGTCTCAAACTAAGCAGAGCTTGTACTATGGGAACCAGATAACTGATAGTATACTTATATACTTTTTTTTGTAAATACATACTTATACTCGTAATACATAGAGAAACATCCAGACACGGAACAAATATCTTTAGACCATGCAAACATTTATTCCGCGGTGGTAATCGAACCCGCTACCTCCTACGTCTCAGCCGACTATTTGCCCACTGCGCCACGGAGGTCGTCAAATATGTTCTGCTATGCGCTAAATAGGTATCTAAATCTATAGCAAAAAGACTTAATATAGAAGTAGCATTTTACAAATTAAGGCGGGCACTTGGACAATTTTATATGGTGTTGTATTTTACGTACCATTTCGTAAGCAGATTCGTTCTTTGGACAATTGCCCAATTTTATATCGGACCTGCGGTCGCCTCAGACCCAGTAAATGGTAATTTCACTTGGTCATGAACGTGTTTTTTTATTCGTCTACCTTAGTCGTATTTATCTGGAAAACCTCAGGACTTTAAGGGTTCCGTACCTCAAAAGAAAAAAGGAACCTTTATAGGATATCTTCGCTCGTTGTCCGTTTGTAGATCTCTCTGTCTGTCATGCCCCTTTTTCTGAGGAACGCGTAGAATTATCAACTTGAAATTAATATCAACTACTAAAATCTACGGTCCCTTGGAGCTGTAAAAATGACGTATATTTTGACACTCAAAAATAAATCAAAACCTTTGTACTTCCCGTTGACCTAGAACTTAATAAGACTTAAGAAATTTGTCAAATCGTTAATTTGTAGTTATCAATATTTTTATAGACAGACATAGACATAGACAGACATTTATTTGCTACCACAGCACACACAAATTCACACAATACAATCATCAAATGGTATAACATCAAAGAGAAAGCACAAGTAAGAGAAAACAGAAAATTACATACAACAAACATAGGAACAATAGAATGAAATAATAAATTTACAATGTAGTCAGGGAAACATTAAAAAGAGGCAAGTAGGTGTGTATGTGTTACTGCAGCAACTGGGTTCCACTCAGCATTATGCCTCGCCACCGATCGACAGCTCGGCGCTGTTATTCTGCAGAAACCTTTTTTAGGCAAGTCATTAGAACTCGTAAGAACAAATGTGTTTGCATACAATTATGATACAATGATTTTATGTTAGTCACACTCGCAATTCGCCGGTTTTTTATGAGATGATAGCACAAACCCTTGGTCTACTTGATGTTAAGCAGTTACTACTGCATATAACACATTAAAGTGGGCCAGTCATACCTGCCGCAGACCCATAACCGTTGGGGTAAACGTGTTCTGGAGTGAATACCACGTCTAGGCAAGTGAAGTGTCTGACGCCCTCCGGCTAGATGGAGTGACGATTTGCGTTCTGTGGCTGGCAAGGATTGGATGAGAAGAGCTGAGGATTGAGCTCAATGGCGCACCCTGGGAGAGATTTACGTCCAGCAGTGGACTGTTATAGGTTGATGATGATGATAACAGTTTAATTAACTCACAAGCTACGTTCAACTTGGCCTACATTGCATTGCAACCGACACCATCAAGGCACAGCGATTTTCTTATCTACTCTTCAAGGAGACGACAAGGCTCTGGCCGTAACTTGTATCTATGCGTGTATTGTTAATTGTTTTATTAATATTGTTTTAAAATTTAAGTGTTATGTACAATAAAGCGTTATTATATTCTCTGTCGATTCTTCCAAAATTATCTTTGCCCCGAGCTGCCTCAATAAGGTTTCTTCTTATACAAGAGAAGGATACTCTGTCTATACCGTGGTATACCTATATAATTAATTAAATATCTAATCAAAAATTGTTGGGAAGCGCGCAATTGAGAAGAGTGCTAAAGAGACAACTATTGAGAAGACAGCGTTGTCTAGGCATCGCAAGACCTAGACAATTTCAGAAGAAAGTTGTATAACCTTAAATGTCAAAGACGATGGCTGTCGTGCTCGGCGTTGCAGACTACTGTCGAGGAAGTGCCGACAACGTTTCTTCCCGTTCACTCTCGCAATCGCCGTGCTAGTGAAGGTCGATAAGTGTCTTCTATCTTCCGAAAAATTACTCATGTCAAAACCCTTCTCTACAGTTACTGTGCTAAGCCTACATGAGCCATGTAGGGGAAATATCTTTAACAAGTTTGTTCATCATTTTCCTGTTTCATCGACACTTCATCTATTGAAAAATTTGAATTACCTATTAGCACCTAAACTTACAACTCTCTAAGTAATCGTTAAAATGTATGTTCCGTCAAAACCATCAGCTAGAGTACCCCGTAAATTTATTTCACCGAGAGAGGTAAGATCCCATGTGAGTAGACGAAAAGCATTTGAAAATACACAACCTATTAATTCCAGTGGAGAATCCCAAAGGATCCCAGAAATAAGTGAAACCCGACCCCACATTTATGAAGGTGGTATCAAGTCATCAGTCTTAACTAAATAGATTTTCGATAAACTCGGTACTTAGTTCTGGTATTAGTGCGGTGTTTATGGAATAAAGTAATAAGTATATTAAAAAAAACTGTGATTTTTGGTTTAATAAAATAGATTTTGTATTTAATATAAAATACATTTGTTTCAACGCAGTTTGCACTATCGAATTTGCTAGAGCTACCCTTATTTCTTTCCATCCAAAGAGTGCCTAGATGAGATCGCTCTCAGCGGTAAGGCTGACCTTGTTAGTCTAGCTTATTATTTGTATTGTGTTTTTTACTAATTCATTAAATAGTGAACTGTCTATTTACCTTTTTTTTATTTTATTAAAGATTTTTATTCAATAACAGATATAATATATAATATTTTATAAGACTATAAAGTACTTAAGCAGCAGCTGAATCGACTAAAGACCGTTGCAAGCGATATAAAGACAGCTGTACTACCCCAAATCACTACCAGACGGAAGTATCCTCAAGACACCGGCGGCATTATCTATTAAAATTATTAATATTAATTATTATTCTATTTATCAAACCTTAAAAATAATTCGTATAAAAACTATCTTCTTTTATTTTTTTGTCTAAATAAGACCCACTAAAGAAGTACTCTCTAGAACTCCAATATTGGCGAAACTGGGCTAATGATGAGGGAAGGGCGGTGTAAACGAGGGCCAAACAGCTAACTACAGAAATGCGAGGATTTAAACACCAGATAAAATGTTACACTGCAGCGGTGAAACGCCGTCTTCTTAATTTGAGTGTTTGGCTTAGTCTTTTAAACAATGTACATTCCTAGTTATAGTTTCCCATTTATTACCACTATTATAAGATTTTTTTTGCGATTTTAATAAAAAAATTGATATCAACAATAACGTACAATGTTTCATAACCGAGCAATGTAAAGGTTAGCCGAAAGAAAATGCAAATTAGCATTAAGTTCACCTATGTATTATTTTATTAGTGCAATAAAGAATTTTCTAATCTATTCTAATGTAATATGAACATTCCCACGTCCTCATTTACCAAACTATGTTTAAATTATATCATTTGATTATCTTGTTATATTCTTCTAATTAATTTGTCATCGAATTTCATCGAAGTAGCTACAGCAAAAATAAATGCTCTACTCATGATTTGTAGCCGGAGTGGAAAGTATGGATATTCTTTCTGAACGACCGACGTTAAAAATTCATAATTTAAACAAGTGGTTCGCCCCAAACTGAGATCTCGCGAGTCTCTGATTAAAACAAAAAAATATTATATGTTATCTTTATTTACCAAAATAGTGCCACGAAATAAATAACCAACTTACTCAACCTACAGTTTCATTCAAATTACAAGTAACGGGAGTTTATGTAATGAGGATACAATTTTGTGGGGTACAAATTGTAGTTATTCTGGATTTCAGACTTTTACCTATAGTTGTGTCACGCCAACACGCATACCAAATTACAGCACTGTGGGGTCACTGGTGTACCCTGTAAATTTTGTCAAAGTTTTGTTTTCATTATGGCTAAAAAACTATAAAGAGCTTATTAAAAATAAAAACAGAGCCTAAATGTACTAATTAATACTTTTCATTTGACGCTCTATTTGACCTAATAGCTTCATTTTCTTTTCTATTTTACCTCTCCTTAACTCCAATGTCTCAACCGCCCCCCCCCCCCCCCCCCCCCTACATTTTTAGCTTATTTAGTCACACCAAAATTGTGCCATTATACCTACTCATGTATTAAATTTCACGATGATCGATCAACGCTTCGAAAGTCATCCTTGGACAAACAAACATACATACATACAACGCCGATTTGTCCAAGTTGATTTAGAGATGTCGCTTAACGTGCACAATAATTTTAGGCCATATTCATATAACAGCTAGATATTTTGCGTTGCCTTTAGAAAAGGTCAACGGTAAGGAAAATTAATAACGCCTCGTTGTCCCCTTGATGGGGATACGGACTACGGGGAATGGGGATAACGGAGACACATCATTTTATTGCAATTTTCTTGCAATCCAGCTTAACAATCAGCTTTAAAAACCTTTCGCTATTTCACAGATTCAATCCCATCACTATTGTCAGTTGGCATATCTCTCTGGGAAAACCCTGAAAAAACATTTTCAATATTAAATTATTCTAGATTATATTTGAGATTGAAGGAGATTATAAGATTTCTCGGTCGGTCGAAGCGATAATGAGCTTCCGGCATAACAGTTTGCCGGAACGAGCTTCAGGAGTAACAGCTCCATTACAGCGGAATCTATTAACGGAATCAGTATCAAAAGGTAAACAGAGTGCCCTTTACCGGCTGTAAGTACGGGTAAGTATTATAGTTTTGGTACAGAATATGTTTAGCGGAATAGGGAGGAGGGTTAAACATTTAATTAGCGAGGACAAAGGTAGCAACATAACTGGGATAAGAAAAGCATTGGCCCAAGGTTCACAATAGATTGGTTTGTGAGAATAAGCAGGAATAGTATATAATACCTTGTGAAAGGGCTCGTCCGGGTAATCACTACCACCATGCATATTTCTGCCACCAAGCAGCGTTGCTGTGGTTCGGTTTGAAGTTGATGGACGCAGGGCAGTACATCGTAGGGCACGTTTCTAAGGTGCGCGATCTGCAAGGCAAAACTTTGATATATGTTTCTTAACAAATTCCATCTCCAGGTCGTATACAAATATAGAATTTTTTGCCCAAACTTCAAAAAGATATCAGAGAAAATGGACATCAATTCACAGAAAATCATTATAATTATCCAAATAATTACAGAGCTTTTTCACAACTTTGGCCGCAAGAGCCCTTACATGAATTAGGGGCATTTATTGGTCAGATTTTTCCACAAACTTGTCCTATTAATTTTAATAGGCGAGGATACGGAGCGGTGAGCAATTTACAACAAAATATGTTTACACAAACTTATTTGGGATAATTGACGAGAAATACGAGTTAAGGAATAAAGAATCGGGTTTCCTCCGCCGCACCCAAACCGACATGGTTGCAATAAAGCGGAACCGTCACATGGCGGTCTCTACAATGTTGGAGATAGCCTGCTTATATATATTGAACTGCTTATATATTTGATATGTCTATCGCAAGCAAATCATATATTTTTATAAATAATTGACTTTGAAATGTAGGAACGATTTCGTTGATAAGCCAACTCAAATCATCGGGACATCGGGAATTGAAACCTCGTATGAAACTGAGCTCGAGTTTCATCAAGCTGGCTGTTGGTCACCATTATGCAGTTAAATTAGGTACATTTCGCGGTTCTGCACGCTGGCAAATCCTGCTAATCTTTGGTGACGTCACATTTTAATTGACAAAGCTTTTCTAATGATCTTGGACACCCTTAAATATTAAAATTAGACGGTATATCGAGTACTGACAACAAAACTACCAAACACCCAGCAATCAATTTTCTAGTTAAACTAACTATCAAGTATCAAGGAACATAATAAATCAGATGTTATCTCTAACTATAAAAAAAATCACTACATAATTCATAATTTTCATTAATTTTAACTCAGTCCACACAAACATATATTTTTTACCCTACTTGAATAGATTAATACAATTAAATCAAATTACTAAAACTAAATTTAAAATAAACCTATAAATAAAAAACTGCATTTAAGTCTCCATCTGCAGGGAAGGTGCCCAAAAAACTGGCAACATTACCTCTTTGAATGGCTAGGCTGATCCGTTGGCAGAGGTAAGTTCCATTAATTTTTCATTAATTTTAAACATCACAGTTGTCTGTCTATATCTATACTAATATTATAAAGAGGAAAGATTTGTTTGTATTGAATAGGCTCCGAAACTACTGGACCGATTTAAAAAATCTTTCACTGTTGGGAAGCTACACTATCTCCAGGTGACATAGGCTACTTTTTACCCAACTGCGCAGAAGGAGAGTAATGGTTTTATTGAAAAACCACGCATGCGAAGCTGCGGATTGGTCAGCTAGTGTTACTCGTATATAAAGTCAAGAGCAAACAGCATAGCATAATCCCAAACGTGGCTAGTTGCCGCCAAAAAATAATTATTATTGTACACAAATAGATTTACGACAACAAGGCTTCAAAAGGAATACCTACGTATAATCCGTATCGCAAACAAAATTAGTCCGCACTCCTTGACTATAATGTGCACAAAAATGGCGTATAAATCAGACTGAGCGAAAGTTTTGCGTATACCTCACCTCTATTGTCTCTTTATGATTAAAATTTACCCCAGGCGAGGGCAGAGAGTTTTAAAATGAGACCCGAAACTTGTGCTGTAGTTCGGAACCTGGTTCGAAGGCACGAAACAAACAGACTCGAGCGAGCGCCGACCGGCTAATGTAAAAACTTCCACGAGGTGGTGATGCTGTTTTGTTTGCATTCAAAACATCAACAGATTTAACGAGTGCTTTGCCGATGCTCTTGCAAATGTTTACAGAAACGTTTGTTGATTTCAATTAACAGTACTTTTCGCTTTAAAGTAATAACAGTAAGTTTTCCTTGTAAACCAAGGATATCTTTTAAATTCCTTACATAGCTTTTTATCACTTGAATGAGTACTTTCTAATGCTGAAACTCTTTCCAGCAGACACTTTACATTTCTTTCATAAACTAACGTTGAAGTTCCGAGTACTTTACCTTTAAGAAGGCTATTATTCCAGATATTCAGTTACTAACAAGACCCCTGTACTGTAAGTATATTTTATTCCTTTAAAATGAGTACACAAGAAGGTTGGTTGTTAGGTATTGTCTTTTGGAGAGAAGCCAACGCTCCACTCGGTAATATTTTTTAAATTCAATTTCGGTGAAGCCACACTGCTGTATCCAGTCGGCTTAATGTACACCTGGTGAACATTTAAATGAACTACGGGACTATTTGCTTATTTATGCTAGATTTTATTACCTTGAAAGTGTTCGTGGACAACAGTGCTTGGTATCATGCGTTCGCAAAAATATACAAAAATGCTCTACTACAGTAAATTAATTGAAGTTTTTAGTGTGTGTATGCTTCCGTTTGGGATAAGACCAATAAATAGACGGTTGAATAACATCAAAGATGCATAAATCCACCAGCAAATTTTGATGAGACCCATGTTCATCGTTATATTTTAGCGACATCATTTTAGACATCATGACCAAGCACAAGGTCGCTCAACGAGCTATGGAGAGGGCTATGCTTGGGGTCTCTTTGCGTGACAAAATCCGCAATGAGGAAATCCGCAGAAGAACTAAAGTTGGCGACATAGCTCTCAAAATTAGCAAGTTGAAGTGGCAATGGGTAGGCCACATCGCTCGCAGAACCGATAACCGTTGGGGAAGAAAAGTTCTCGAGTGGAGACCACGGACTGGAAGACGCAGTGTAGGCCGGTCCCCCACAAGGTGGACCGACGATCTAGTAAGAATCGCGGGAAGCCGTTGGGCGCAAACGGCTACCAACCGCTCGTTGTGGCGATCGCTTCTTGGTGATAGCGGCTCTAACCTGGTCATCTCTTCATCTAACAATACCAATAAAGCACATCGAATAGATTAGCGATAAAACGCGCTAACTCGATGCAATATCATCAAAATAGATTTCACTTTATAAAATCTGTTAAAATCCTGTAAAGAGAGTAAATGATATGAGTGCATCAAACCATGCTCACATAATATATTTTTCCATGCCCGCAGGTGGCTTACCGGCTTTAATGAAACCATGTTAGAGATACAATAAGCTATAGAGCGCACATACGGATTCCATATCACTGTTACCTCACAACACAGGCTCTCAAGATACCTAGCGCGAGGAACATAGCTTATTTTTTTTATTATATATATATATAACTTATATTTATTACTAGTTGTTGTCAGCGGCTTCGCCCGCGTTGTTTTGGGGTGCAAAATACGTATATTAACTTTAACATCCCATTTGTATCCCATGAAAACTGATTTATGGGATAAAAAGTAGCCTATGCGGCGATCCAGGTTATAATCTACGTATATACCGAATTTCAATGAAATCGGTTTAGCCGTTACGGCGTGATTGAGTAACAAACAAACATCCAAACTTTTGCATTTATAATATTAGTGTGATATTACTATTTATTATATACTATATATTATTACTTATATATATACTTTATTACTCATATGTACCTATTATTATTTACTTTGTTATATAACATGAGTAAGATACTCTCAGCCGTACTGACTACGGAACCCAACTATGCGTTGTCCAACACGCGCTTTTTTTGCCCCAAATCCTGCCATCTATCCCTATCCTATGCGACGTTCCACCATTCCTTCTTAAAGACATCCAGCTGCCCACCGCTTTTTTGGCCGATCCGACTGCCTGCAGGTAGTGGTCAGATTAGTCAACCTCTCACGGAGGACCTCACTGACAATGAGGACATTGTGAGGGGGCGCCGGGCGTTGGCTGTCCGAAGCAACATCTTGGCTCATAGATTTGCATGGTGCACGTGAGCGGTAACTCTCTTTAAGGCTTTCTGCCAGTCTTTTTACACATGCAGTCTATGGACCAAATATACGCAGAAGACAATCAATGCCTTACGCGTTCAGTACAACAACGCGTTTAAGATGCTGTTGAGGCTACCAAGGTACTGCAGTGCATCAGGCATGTTTGCAGATGCTCACACGCCATTACACGCAAGAGATCCGCCTCGATGCTGTGCCGTGCCCGATGCTATGCGTTTTGGCTGATAAAGCTGACTGCCCAATATTGTGGCACCTAATTCAGCTATATTTTAGATAATAAGTATTCAGTTTTATTTATTCACATATTGTTATCATTATTTAACATGTGTTTTAATTTATTTTATTTGGATTTTGCATTTAATTTGTAATTTGTTTTGATTTTAATTTATCTGTCCTTAATACTAACTTATTTTAAATTTATATTACTAACATAGATATAAACAAATGTAGTATTAACCATATATGGGTACAATTCGTCTGAAATAAATTTTATTCAATTGAATTGAGTTGTTGTGCCGAACATTCTTGTATGAGATTACTTCATCCATCATGAAGTTTTCACGTCAATCAAGTTTTTTTTTTTTGCGTGAACAGCGCTGTTTCTATTTCAAACAATATAAGTTGTTAATGTTGACTTTCACTACTTTCAGTTTACAATACACTGAGGGAAAAAGTTAGTGTTTAAAATTTATGTTTTACTAATAACCAGCAGGATCAGAAAATGGCAGTAGCAGCGTAAGGAGGCATAATATGATACAGATAGATTATGAACTAGATTAAGACATGCAAGCTACATTTTATTGATATACGCGTGCGAAACCGCAGGCGGAAGTTAGTAAATCATAAAGCCTATGATTGTGGTTATGTACAAGAATTAAAAGTTCAATCGGCAAAGTCCGGTCTTTTGCGCGCTCTGTACAACATGTTCACTCTAAGGAAGCCACGGATGCACCACGTTATTAGAAGATTACCCGCTTTTATGCAACATGAATAATGTTTTATAACTTCGTTTTAATGCTTGCAATAATTTATGCAAACTGCAATGGCCAATTTGGAGAACATAATCGTTAGGAATCCGCTAAATTATGAGTGTGTATGAGTGTGTCTTAGTGCAAATGCAATATTGTATTCAATTATTGATTAAAACGGGTATTTGTCGCGTGTGTATCTTTTTTTTAGTTATCCCAACGTTTCGACTGTGTTGCAACAGCCGTGGTCCTAACATTCTAAAAACATATTTAGATACATTTTTACAAGCTCTCCAAATAAGCTGTGTTATCCATAAGTTATGAATAAGTGGAGAAATGAGGGGGAGGCCTTTGTCCAGAAGTAGGACAGCATAGGCTAGAAAAAAAATCCATAAATTTAAAAATATAACCAACATAATTAAAATCGATTCATTCAAGGACAAATCGACAGTAAGAAAAAAACCGGCCAAGTGCGAGTCAGACTCGTGCACGAAGGGTTCCGTACCAGGTAACGATCTATAAAAACGGCAAAAAAAACATGTTTGTTAAAAAACTAAAAAACCCAAATATATTTAGGAAAATTGAATGTTTTTTTTTGAAAACTGTAAATCTGAATCTGTAAATCTCACGGTTGATAATATTGTGCTGGAAGGTCGCCATCTTCACCATCATCATAATATCAGCCAGAGGACGTCCACTGCTGAACAAAAGCCTCCCCCATAGATTTCCAGAGATTTATTTTTATCCCAATCCTGTCCAAGTCAATTGGATGCTACGAGGTAGTAAAAATAATTAAAAACTTCATAGAATCAGATATTCACGAACAATATAAACTTCAACTATACACCTACAACTGAATTACAATCCACAAAATATGATTTGCAATATTCTAGTACACATATATCCACGGGAAAACTCATGACTAGAGGAATCTCTACGCCTCGGGAGGAAATGATCGATTATTTCGTTGTCTCGATTTCTCGCTTCACTCACTTCAGAGATATGGTTGGTAAATCTTTTATCGAGTATGTATCGTTCCATGTATCACTATTTTATCACTGCGTTAGGTGTTTGCTTTGACCGTACCCCATTTTGCGTTGCATCTCGATATATGTAGGTCTAATGCAGTTACGTCAAACGTTGCGTTTGAAAGGCAATACAAATCGCGATCGATCGATCAATTGGAAGATGGCAATCGGCCATTTAGTAAGAATGGGGGTGAATTGACACGTTTGTAACGCCTATCTCGGTTGCCCCACCGGCCGACGACCCGTTGGACGTCTGCGGTACCGCGGAGAACTGACGGGAAACTGCACAAGACCGTATCGTAGGGCAAAACACACCTTGAGTCGCTGAGCCATAGGATTCTTATTCGCGTTTTCACTATTCGCGGATTAAAAAAATGCAACCCAATTCCTATATTCGCGGCGACAGATTTCTTTATTCGCGGATCTAAACGGTATATCGGTACATACATATTAATAAAAATCATTCTGAGTGAAGTGATTCAGCGCTGAAACCGACTTGTTAAATTCACAGCCTATTGAAGAAGAGGTTTCAACAAGCACTGGAAACGTGACATTTAATTTGAAAAACCTTAGTAAAGGTTTAAGAATGGCAAATGTGCTTTGTGATTTATTTATGAGCATTGATTCGTCTATGGTTGAAGTCTTATTTTTAAGAGACAAATTGATAATGTCCCTGCTGAGTATCAGTGGGAATTGAAGAAGCTTTTATAAACTGCCAAGAAAGAAAAAAAATTCTTTAAACCATTGCCTACTCCTAAAGATAATAGATCCTAAAGATTAATCAATATGTTTAAAAACTTAAGTTTTTATATATTTATTTTTTATTTTGTCGCCGAGAGCCGTTTTCCCAATATAATATGTAATATTATCCCATATATATTACCATACACCCCGCAAATAAAGAACTTTTACTGTATAAGCATCGACATATCAAATACATCGTGTAATGGTGGTTCTGAGGGTTTAGTGACCAATGGTTACAAAACCTGTGTTCATCAACTCATAGTGGCTCATTCCATGCACCTCGTAGACACTTTAATACAGTCTTGACCTACTAGGATTCCTTGTAGGTAACAGGAAAAATCAGTAGCCTGGTACAACAACACCCTGAAGCAAATATTTGCACCATGCTTATGTTTCTCTTGCCGCGTCGCGGGAATATAACATGTTTTTGAGTGAGTGGTTTTAGAATCTGCTGGTTTTCCAGCAAATTTGCTATGTTAACTAATAGAAAAATGTAACTAAAGTATATTGTATAAGTACTCCATACGTTTTAATACATGCTTATATTTACTTCCTATACGCGTCTACGTAGGTCACACTAAAAGTTTTGCGTAACTTAGAAAAACAACATGTTATAACCAAAATATTATGTTTATTGCTTTTCAAAATACTCTCTTTAACATTTTAAACATTTTTTCATGCGATCGAATTATTTTTTAAAACAGGAGGACCACAGATCTGAAGGTATGTTTTCTACGTGCTGATTGAACGCTATCTCTGCCTCTTCGGAGTTGGTAAAAGTGAAACCTCTCATCAAATCTTTGATTTTGGGGAATATACAGAAATCACAAGGTCGGGTCTATGTGCAGGATGGGTGGAGAGTTGTACTTTTTCGGAAGCTAAAAATGACTTTGTTTTCTTGGCCGTGTGTGAAGAA
Source organism: Philereme vetulata (assembly GCA_918857605.2). Taxonomy (NCBI): domain Eukaryota; kingdom Metazoa; phylum Arthropoda; class Insecta; order Lepidoptera; family Geometridae; genus Philereme; species Philereme vetulata. Next base: position 3,143,187 of record OU975449.1, on the reverse strand, counting down.
GCGTTGTCATGATGTAGGAGAACGCGGCTTTATGGTCGTCTTTCGCGAACTTTTTCTAACACCCTGGGTAAACAAATGGTAGAATACCACTCGGCATTAACACTCTTTTGATCTTCAAGCTGAATTGTGCAGATGGGACCCGTAGCTGAGAAAAAAAAAACGCGATCATTTTTTTACCAACGGTTCTCGCCTGCCTCACTTTTGTTGGCCTGTTCTCATTTTCACAAGATTGCTGTTTTTGTCGGGTTCAAAACCATAAATCAAAGTTTCGTATCCTGTGACAATGTCATAAACAGCATTAGAATGTCCGTGGTCGTACTTCAGTAGCATCTGTGAGCACCATTTCACGCGAGCCCGCTTCTGCTCCGCTGTCAGTTTATGAGGGATCCAAAGACAACAAAGTTTCCGAACTTTCAACACTTCGTTTAAAATTTTCTGAATTTGGCTCATACCGATCCCAATAGTCCTCGAATTGTCTCATAGGTAATCCGTGGGTTTTCTTCAATTAGCCGCTTAACAGTAGCCACATTATTTTCGTTGGCAGTTGAAGGCCGCCCTTCACGAAATTCATCATGTAAAGAAACCCAACCTCTCTTAAATTCAGCAAACCATCGTCTTCCAGTGCTCAAACAAGGTACTTCTCTCCCAAAAGCATTTTGAAGACGAGCAGCACAGTCTTGCGGAGAGAGAGAACTTTTAAAATCATAAAAAATCATCGCTCTAAAATCTTTTTGACTTAATTCCATTTTCGTTCCGTACGTAGAACTTTGATGTGTGATAAAACAATTGACAAATGATTTTCTGCCAATTTTTTTTTGTTTTTACTAAGAAGGTTGCAACGTTTCAAAAAATATAACATTTGAAATTCAAATAGTTCCGGTTAGCTAGAAGTGCAAAACTTTTAGTGTGCCCCATGTGTAAACTACGTCACTTTATAGGTGTATATTTGTATCAAAAACAACAGTTTTTATTTGCAAAGTGAATTGCTTTTGATGTATTCAATGCGCTTAGTGACGATGAAAACAACGGACACCAGCAAACTCTGTTTGACTGGTATTAAACTAGGTAGGTAACCTACGTAATATGTACAGTGCGAGTTAAAGAGCTAGTGTACTCTACTATCAAAGGTAAATCATTTATACAGTTTTTTGCGTCATAAAACTTTCTGCTGTAGCGTCACAACAAGATTGGTTTCGATAAGCAGATACTCACTGTGGCGCAACTAGGACAGAATAGGTTGTTGATTGTTTTGCCTGGACAAAAGTTATATGATCTAAAACTATTCGCTCCGGGTCTGGTTGTTGTAGTTACCGGTGCTAGTTTTTTGTGTGGGGTCAGTACTATCCTGTTAGGTGATAAATAAAACTGGCCAAGAGCGAGTCAGACTCGCGCACGAAGGGGTCCGTACCATTATCTATAAAAACGGCAAAAAAAATCATGTCTGTTTTATGGGAGCCCATTTAAATATTTATTTTAGTCAATAGCACAATTTTATTTGTATACCTAATTTGAGGTTTGTGCCGATTAAGCTAGTCCTTCAAATTGTATGAGCGCCCATACAACTCAGAGGACTTAGAGGAAATCTTAATTGGCGTCAACTATGTATGTATGTATCAACTATATACCCTTTAATTTTCAACTTTTTTTATTTATTAGATTGTATCCTTTATTTTTGCTGCTTACCTTGCTTTTTGACAAATTTCGTGATTCTAGGTCAACGGGAACTACCCTAAAGGTTTTCGATCCAAAACCTATAGGATACTTCCGGCTGACTTAGAATTGTCAATTTTGGTAAAAAGCAACAGCACAAGTAAACGGAAAATAAGAAAAGTTGATAAAGTTAAATTTTGGTACTTACATGTTTTAGTGAATATCTAAATTTGCCCCTAACTTTTTATCGTGTTAACTCAGGCCCTTGATTTTTATACATCTAATAGGGACTATAGATGTCAGTATCTGGTATAAATTTTCACTTGTTAAGTTTACCCGTTCCTGAGAAAATCGCTGGTGACACACGGATAGACAGACAAGAGAGTGATCTTGATGGTTCGTGGTTCCTTTTTTTACATTTTGAGGTACGGAACCCTAAAAAGAAGATGTTTGAACTTGGGTGGAACGACTGAGAAATCAAAAAATATTGTAATAAATCGTTGCTGATTTTGAACGTATTTATAACAATATACAATTTTGTTTAGTTCGTTTTAGTTCGTGAGATTAGGGTCAAATGTATTGTTTTAATAAAATCAAGAAGGATGAGGCAAGACTAACAAGTAGATGAAAAAGGTCGCGTTCGACCGGCAGCAGAAAACTGCCTGTAGTCTAATAATTTTCATTGTATCGGTTTTGTAGCGATACAAAGAAACATAAATAAATTACTTTGGTTATATTCAAGAAAATCGTAACAAATTGTAGAGTGCTACGGCTGTTTCCACCGCGCTGCGGCAAAGGTTGGCTGAGTTGGGATAGTTTATTTTTCCAACTACCGACCGCGGTGCAGTGAAAACTCGTAATTAACGTGGCTTTCACTGCGACCGAGGCGTCCCTCTTATGGGATTGTTGTGACCTCACAAAACTGCTCTCATTGTTACCCAAATAAAAATAGGGCCTGTTTTGTCGTGGGCATTGTTCAGTATTATTGTTGTGCATGGCTAAACTTGCAAACAACTTTTCAAAACCTCCATTTATTTTATTAATTCCTATTTGTAAAAACAGTTGTTTTAATAAGGACCAGAATTAAATAAAACAAATAACTATTTAGTTTGTTTTATTCATGTTTTGATTGTACTTTGCGATGATAAAACATTTATTTTATTGTTTATAATTTTTCATCACTCAGCCCTGAAAGTTGGTTATTGTTAACTCGATATCGGCACTGTAAGTATGATTTACGGCCCTGAATCCACACATTCATGGTGATTATGAAATACAACCTCCATGATAAATCCTTATATCTATTAAAATGAAAGACGCTGCATGGTCTAGTTGTGAAAAAAAACATACGCGGGAACACACATTTTCTTTGTAGCAACAAACTGTTAATTTCCTCGGATTCGTGATGAAAAGTTATGTATTATACTCGGATGTAGGCGATCAATGACACCCTCAATTATTAATATGTAAAATATTGACTTTTTCATGTGTACTGTGGTATCTGTGTAGAATAAATGAATCTGAAGATGAATCTTAAAATATCGCTTACAGCCCTTATTTGGATGTGGTGTACACCCAGTCACACATCAAGCTATACATTTTATAAATAAATAAACGAATAAACGAATTTTGTTTTATATTATTTTTTTATTTTTATTTATTTTCAGTATAATCTGACCTCTCATTCTACGAAAAGCCTACACAATGCGATGTCAGCTCATACTGGAAATGTATAGCTTGATGTGTAGCCGTGTTTACAATAAAGTGTTTTCTATTCTATTCTATGTTTTTACTTTGGCCTGATAAATATTGTCAGAGCTCTGGTGGTGTAAATGTTTGCAGCTGTGCATACTCTGTAGGAACGCTATGGTGCTCATAAACGGTATATATAAAACATCAATAACATACCAGCATTAGCTACAAATTAGACGACATGTGAAGTAAGCGAGGCGCACTATATATGCCCACATCCATCAATCAGTAGAGCTTTTGTGAACGGGCTCGAGGAAGTGGGCACCACCGCCTTACCTTCATCTGCCGCCAAATAGCAGTACTTGTGCTGCTGTGTTCCGGTTAGATGGTGGTGGTATGTTCCTGTAATTACTGGCACATAGGCATAACAGCTAAGTCCTATAGTATGACAACGTATCCACATAGAGATCAAGACAACATAATACCTTGTTTTGAATTCTATGTGGATATCCATGGGCTGCAGTAGCCACTTAACATCTGGTGGACTGCATGCTCGTTTGCCATATAAATAGTATAAAACAATAAATTTTTAAAAATTTTGACTTCTTCTCTCAACCTGGTCGCTGACCTAATACTGGGTTACTAAGACCACTACTTAAATACTCTTGAATTGATGTATACCCTGGAAAGCGCCACGTAGGATAGCCCCCCACTCGATGGAAAGACTTGATTTTTTTCTTAGTGTGGTAACTTATAATATCATCTATATATTCATATTTTTTATAATTGTGGTACTGTGCGGGCAGTCATCCATGACATCTTATTTTTAAATGGTTCCAACGGAAGATCAGCGTTGTGCCAAAAGCACAAGAAATGCTAAGTTGGACGCCTTTTTGTGACGTCGTCGGTCATTTATATATAGGTAATTGTGAGACGCACATTTGTTGGGTATTGCTGTTTTTGTGTGTATGAATTAGTTCTATTGTGTGTACTTGTGTGGTGTGTGTGTTTTGTACCATCACAAATAAATGTTTTTTCTTTATTTCTTTCTTTCTTTGATATAGGTTGCTGGGAGCAGTTGGGTGCAGGTCGCACAACATCGGTCTCCATGGAAATCTATGGTGGGGGCCTTTGTTCAGTAGTGGACGTCCTCTGGCTGATATAATGAAGCTTATTATCAGAGCTCTGAGTAAACTTAATAGTCAAGTATGTTATGTACTTTTCATAGTTATCAACTTTATTACTTTCTATCCAGTCTCTGTAAAAATACCAATTTTATATGTTATTTTAGTGTATGGGTGCAGGTTAATGCTAACGTAGTAAGAAATGTTTTGTGTGGTGTAGGTGTGGATGATGATGATATACACCCATTATACTCTTAGTAAGCGTACTAGTATTCCCTAACATGAAAGTTTACTTATCATCTTCCGGAGAATCTGCGCTTGGAGTCGGGGATGCGGGACGAAATAAATTGGTATCGAAGTTATTGGATAAATCTAAGCTAAATCTCGTAGCCCACAACGCGGCTCATAAATTTAAAGTAAGCAACTTTTCTCTGCCTTATTTTGCAATCATCTAGGGATGTACAACATTTTGTTTGAAATGCAGGTTATGTCTTTGCGCAATAGTGAGGAGGTTTCGTGGTAGATTTTTTTCGATTCCTATTAGCATTTCAATTCAGCTGGGCAATGCAGCCAGTGCCTTTGGGACACTTACGCCTAGTAGTGATCTGGAGCAGTTGAGCTATCTATAGATCATTTACAGCGATCTTTAGATGATTCAACTGCTTCTTCTGTATTTTAGTCAGTAAATAATTGTACATTCATTATTATAAATACGGGATTTATCACACACGCAGTGCGAGGCGAGACGTTATTCGGAGCGGATCGCACTCACTCTGATGAAGGTTCACGAATTGAACCGAAATATTGTCGGTCGAAATACCGATAAGACGGTACGTGATAAATCCCGTATTTATGATAATATTTAAATCAATCAGGAAAGTTTTCTAAGTATATTCTTTTTAACATAAAAATATAATCGAACAATTTACGAAACATACTATTGGATATTTGTTTGTTACTCCATCACGTTCTAATTGCAAACAAATTTTGATATTTTTTTTGTATATAGATAAATTATAATCTGGATTTCATCAGTTTTACTTAAATAGATTACGATTAGCACCTAATAATTTACCGATGATAAATTTAGTTTGTAACACATATATTTATCCTGTTTGTGTACCTTGCCACTCCCTTACAGGGTACATACTTCTATAGATTACTTTTATGAAACCTGTGATGTTTGTTGCATTGAAATAAATAAATACTAAATACTAAGACTCAAATAAAACTGTTTTGGACATTTGGATTAATATTGTTTTTAAGATGCTTAAAGAAATAAATTCAGTTGAAGCATCACATAAATCAATTTATTACGAAAAGAAATATTATTGGAACGTCAAAGCGCTTTCCGTTTCCACGTCAATCCGAAGGACAATAAAAGTTCTCCAGGTGTTAATACAATTTACGTTTATTAAAGTTGTGTTGTTTGCTTGCCGCGAGTCGCGAGCCGACAGATATTAGTGTCAGACTCAAATGTAATAGGAATTACACTTTCCTCCTATTTTATTTAACCCGCACGGGAACTTAAAAATGGTAACTGACAAACTTTTTTTTTTCTATATACACAATACTCAATCGTTTATTGTATTCCACAATGTAATAATAGGTGGTAAATAATAGGTACATGTTCGTTATGGACCCTGTTGGGCACAACAATATCATGGAGAGAGGAGGACGTCATTGTTCTTGTTAGGTTATATTTATTTTAAAAACGAAAACACTCAAATCTAGTGTCAAAGTAGATAGTAGGTAAGTATCTAAAATTTGTCATTTTTCATTAAATTTATCATTAAAATATTCGTCTATTGTATAGTAAGTTTTGTTAGTTAGTAAATATTTTTATTGTTTTATAAATGTTATATTATTAGTCTCATTTTTCAACGCGTCAGGTAGTTTGTTAAATATTTTGATCGACATTACGTAAGGGCTTGAAGAGTGCAGTTTGAGCCGGGAAGCAGGTATCATAAGCTAGTTTTTGTACCGCAATGAGTGTGTCGTATATAACTCTTGTTGACAAAGTTTTTAATATAACTCTTGTTGACAAAGTTTTTAATATAACTCATGTTGACAAAGTTTTTAATATAACTCTTGTTGACAAAGTTTTTAATATAACTCTTGTTGACCAAGTTTTTAATATAACTCTTGTTGACAAAGTTTTTAATATAACTCTTGTTGACAAAGTTTTTAATATAACTCTTGTTGACAAAGTTTTTAATATAACTCTTGTTGACAAAGTTTTTAATATAACTCTTGTTGACAAAGTTTTTAATATAATTCATTTTGACAAAGTTTTTAATATAACTCTTGTTGACAAAGTTTTTAATATAACTCTTGTTGACAAAGTTTTTAATATAACTCTTGTTGACCAAGTTTTTAATATAACTCTTGTTGACAAAGTTTTTAATATAACTCTTGTTGACAAAGTTTTTAATATAACTCATGTTGACAAAGTTTTTAATATAACTCTTGTTGACAAAGTTTTTAATATAACTCTTGTTGACAAAGTTTTTAATATAACTCTTGTTGACCAAGTTTTTAATATAACTCTTGTTGACAAAGTTTTTAATATAACTCTTGTTGACAAAGTTTTTAATATAACTCATGTTGACAAAGTTTTTAATATAACTCTTGTTGACAAAGTTTTTAATATAACTCTTGTTGACAAAGTGTTTAATATAACTCTTGTTGACAAAGTTTTTAATATAACTCTTGTTGACAAAGTTTTTAATATAACTCTTGTTTTCGTTTATCAGTTTGTCAGGTATTTGCTATACATTTATCAACAGAAATAATACAAAACTGTTAACAAGACTTTATTAAAAAGAATAAACAGTTGGAACTGCTCAAGACCATTGCAAACGATCTAAAGATAGCTCAACTGCTCCAGATCACTACCAGGCGGGAGTGGCCCCGAGACACAGGCTGCATTGCCCCGTATTTGTTAAAGATTTATTTCATTCTTATATTTAGATAACTAAACAGAACAACAATTAGAAATTATTTACATATAGTATGTTATAGACCACGGACTGGAAGACGCAGCGTAGGCCGGCCCCCACAAGGTGGACCGACGATCTAGTAAAAATCGCGGGGAGCCGTTGGGCGCAAACGGCAACCAACCGCTCGTTGTGGCGATCTAAGGAGGAGGCCTATGTTCAGCAGTGGACGTCCGCCGGCTGATGATGATGATGATGATGACAATGTTATAGTGATGATTTGGTTCAGTTTCCATTAGAAACAGGTTTACATGTCAGGTTGAGCCATATGTAGTAATAAATACTATACAATGTAAGTAGATATAAGTATCAACCGTGTATCAATCCAACAAAAAAAACATTATTTACCACAAATCCAGCCATATTAGGTTCAAAGCGTTAGGTTTTACCGTCATGTTAAAGCTTTATCTAAGTCAAAGTCAAAATATTTTATTCATTAAAATCACAAGGATCACTTTGAGACGTCAATTTTACTGCCTGTTCCTTCGCGACCAAGCCAGGAAAGAAAGGCAAGAAACAAGGATTAAGGATTAAGAAATAAGAATTGTTTTGGTAGGTACTTAGGCACTGATATATATAAAAATATACTCCACAAAAAAAGGACAATAAGTACTCACAGGGAAAGCTTAAATTCGTAGGCACTTTTCAATATCGTTTTAAATGGAACTTTTACCGAGAAAATTCAATAAATTACAAATGCGAAATTTCAGGAAGCTCCATGACATATAAATTATCTCGATGAGAGGGTATCCACTCAGTCATTCAGCATTGAATAAACTATAAAAGATCAATATTTCCTCGGCGGCGGTTCGACGGCTCTGTCGTTTGAATATAACAATGCTCCCAGTTCGGATACTGCAAAAGTTTGCTTAGGACGTGGACGCGCTTCCATCAATCCCTTGCTCCCATTATTTGTTTACAGGGTGAAAGTCGAAACGACTCAACTACACCCCTCGAGAAACACAATGGCCCTTAAAACATCCTACTTAAAACCTACATTTAATAACGAAATGTTTGTAGTTCGATTCGCATGTTGTACAGATTCGCATTTCGAGAGCTCTCCTTCCGTAAATTCAAGGAAAGATCTTCAATTTTACAAAGAATCGAACGGAACATTTGTTTTAGAAACTTCAGGTTAGTCAAACGGCTGTTAGTAATTACACAAGTTGATGTTTGATTTTGACAAGACTTTTTAGTAACTTTATTTAAGAACTTTTTCCTTTTACGAAGAAGCTGTGAATATTTAGTACATACTACATACACCACAAAGTCCCCCAAAAGAGCAACTACCATGTGTAAATCAATCAATAGTATATCTCGTAACTGACGTGATTTTGAAACGATTCTATTAGTTGATTTAACACATATCTTCACCATAATTGGTGAAACTCTGAGGCTGAGCCCCGGCATGGCGTATGTGATAGTGGTTAAAAACTTCAATTAAATTTTCGTAATTTTCGTTCATTGGGCGCCCTCACCCGAGAGAGCACACGAATTAATTATTCGTACCGGACGGAATATGTTTTAATATCATGTATTTTGATACTTTACGATTTCTGTTTACATTTTGTCATCATTATGTTATATATTTTTATTGATCGAGTGAAGCGAGATCTCTATCAACTTGGGCAAATCGGCGTTGTATGTATGTTTGTTTGTACGAGGATAACTTTCGCAGCGTTGATCCGATTATCGTGAAATTTGATACATAGGTAGGTAGTGATAGCACAATTTTGGTGACTAAATGAGCTAAAAATGTTGGGGGGTTTGTTGAGATATTGAAGTTCAAGAGGGGTAAAAAACATGTAAACTAGACTATTAAGTCAAGTGGTACGTCAAATCAAAGAATTTTATTAGTACATTTAGGCTTTGTTTTTATTGTTAGTAAAGTCTTTGTAGTTTTTGAGTTATTAGCCCATAATAAAAACCGAATTTTTACAAAATTCACAGTGTACACCAGTGACTCCACAGTGTTGTAATTTGGTATGCGTATTACACAAGAGACACAAATATAGGCAAAAGTCTAAAATCCAAAATAACTGCAATTTGTACCCCAAAAACGTATAACCACCACATGAACCCCTGTTACCTGTAATTTGAATGAAACTATAGGTCAAGTAGGTTGAGAATTTATTTCGTGGCACTTATTTTTTGATAGTCGAAGGTTTTTGATTTAATCGGAGACTCGCGAGATCTCAGTTCGGGGCGAACCACTAGTTTTAAAGTGATCGTGACATGGTTGTTCTTTTATCAACATATAGTGGATTAGATTAGACAGGTGGTCGTTAGAGACTTGTAACTGAGTGGTCCGACCCGGCTATTGCAGTCGTCAAGCCATGTGCCTTATTTTTCAATAGTCAGATTGTTGGCAGCATAACGCTGAGAACGCCTGTTTAAACTACACAGCTTGGAGGACTACTGTTCTCCTGTACCTAGATCTCCAGTATTGTATCTTCTTTTCTTGCCGTAGTGTAATAAATTACCTATAAATAGGTTCTTATAAACTATTTTAGTAAATTAATGATATTTTTTTTATATTAGGTACCAACATCGTAAGTGTACTCTAGTTTATAGCAATCTGGTCAAGTATGAGTAATATTATGCTAACTTTGTTTTTTAATAGAATTTGATTAAGAATGGGTCCATTGGCACTTTTCTTACAGTCTCTGTTTAAGGGGAAGACACTTTGTTCTTGCACTCTTTAATCACAACACTGACACTATTGTCCACTAAAATAACGCAAAAGGTTTTGTCCTTTTCAGTCGTCTCACTATATCCGTGTCGAGGAGCTGGATTGCCTCGACGTTCACATGATGGCGAAGTCTTTGTTCGTGAGCTTCTGCATATTTTTGTATTACGCTATCGACGAACTCTATGTTGAGGTCCCGGTGAAGTCTGATTGGTGACGGTGATTTCCCGGTGATTTTTAGTATACCAGGGTGCATCTACGATGTCCCTGAGTACTTTATTTTGGAATTGTTAGATGATTAGAATGTTGCTTTTTTGGTACAGCCCCAGAGCTGTATACCAGAAGTCCATACTGGCATCAACACTTGTTTGTACAAAACAAGTTTATTGTGTAATGACAAAGAAGACTGTCTTCATATTAATAAAATTAAATTGTAGCGTGTTACAAAGTTTAGGTATATAGGCGGGTAGGTCACCTTCACAGAACCCCTATACAGTGTATATAGAGGGGCCGTCATACTTGTCTGCTATTATCCTAAGAATGGTGTTGGTACTCCCGCGTAATCTTGTAATCAACGAGTGTCAAGTCAACGGCCTACTGCGCAATGGAATGAATGGAGCCCCGCAAGCGTCCTCCACCGCGTCGCCGCCACAGCCGCTGAGCTGAGTGAGCGGCAACATTCGGCCGTTCGTTTCGTTCCTTCACTCTCAATCACAGCTTATCTTGCGTCGTCATGTTTTGTAAAACAATCTAATAAAATTAAATAATAAACATTTGCATGTTAACAGTTCGCTCTGCTTTTACTTTATTTATGGAACCTGGGCTATTGAACATGGTCCTGTTGGACCACATGTAGACTGTATATCCATAGGTCGCTGGTTCAGATCCGGCTCGAAGGACCATGTTCAATAGCCCAGGTTCCATAAATAAAGTAAAAGCAGAGCGAACTGTTAACATGCAAATGTTTATTATTTAATTTTATTAGATTGTTTTACAAAACATGACGACGCAAGATAAGCTGTGATTGAGAGTGAAGGAACGAAACGAACGGCCGAATGTTGCCGCTCACTCAACGAGGCTGCCTTTTTCCTCATACAGGCAGCGAACCCATTCGTGCGCGCCTCCGCAATCATACCAGAGGCGCTTCAGAACCGTGGGAGGCCCAACAACATTCTGAAGGTATTATTGTATTGGACGCGAAGTATGTGGACGGACTTTAGAGTGCACGTGAAACCCAGGCTGCTCGTGTAGAACGTTTGGCAAAAAGACGTTATTTTAACCTCATCCGAGCAACGAGCAAACCTGCGGACTGACTTACGTTACTGTCGTCTTTTTAGTTTATTTAGTAAATCAAATCAAATAATATTTTATTGCATGAAATACATGTCAGTATTAAATCTTATCTTATATGAGATTTAATAGCCTGGTTAGTTACACCATTTATAACTCAAGAACGGTTGGACTGATTTTGATGATCTTAGATTTGTTGGATTTGTCTCCGCCCCAAATAGCAGAATAACTATTAAAATATTAGTAAAATTCGCGCAAAAAAAATATGACGAAAATTCATTTTCTCATAGATGCAACTATTGATGGCCGATTGACAATTCTACCGTCATATGCATTTCAAGGCGGTACCAACGGTGCAAAGTTCGGCGGGTCAGCTAGTAGATAGATCAGTGATGGGCAAAGTACGGCCCGCGAAATCATTTAATTCGGCCCGCCGACGGTCCTTCGACATGAATAGTATATGGCCCGCGATAATTATATTTTAACGTAGTTTGACCAGAAGTATAAAGTAGATTCTACTTAGTACAGTGCTTCCTCTCTATAATTCCCATAGCAAATCAAAAACATTTTCATATGTCTCACACGCCTACCATGGCAGGGCCTTCAAATAAAATTTAAATTATAATTTTTAACATTTGTGCAAGTGTGTAATGCTGTAATGTTTTTATACGATTAAACGTTTCAACACAAAATGCATTTTTCCTTTAATTCTGGCCCTCTTCTGAAATTTCTTAAACTTTCTGGCATTTATTAAGGAAGTTCGCCCACAACTGAGATAGATAGTAGTTATCGTCATATATTTACCACCTTGTGTGTATACTTTCTTAGTTTTCAACTATAAAGCTAAACAAAGCTAAGATAGTGATGTATAAAGAATGTACAGTTAGTACAATTCAAAGACGGTCTATTTTTTCATTGGTATAAATGATCTTGGGCGGGAAGTTTGTTAATACTAATAAACGGCTGCCGGAGGCGCCAACTCGCGGCTTCGCCATTTGTCTCCGCCGGACGCGAAGGTAACGAGTACAGACTAATGGCGTCCCGAACCTAAATAATTTAGAAAAACGACTCTGGAGATACACTTTTTGTGTTCTGTTTATTGCACGTACACTGCTTGGTGATAATCCTACTCTTATAGTTATTTCTGTTTAACGCGGACGCGGGTAGCATGCGGATTTGATTTAGCCTAGCCGGATTTATTCAGTAAAGTGGGCGTTCATGTGCTGAGCGCACCGCATCCGTACGGAATCCGCGCCCGCATAGAAATCGATGAGACTTGGGAGTCTTGCCACATCACATAAGTTTACAGTTATGTGATGTCTTTTACATAATAATAACGCGTTATTACATAGTTCTATAAAAGATCGTGCCAACGCATTATTAGACGAAAAGCGAAAATAAAATAATAAGAAACCTTAGAGAGGTAATTTAGGAAAGAAATCTCAAGTTTATTGGCAAGAGCACACTCAAGATGTTTGCTTAGGACGCTCGATCGGGATACAAACAGACAGACAGCTAGATTAACCACTTTGCTTTCTTTGTTAAACGATTGGCGCGTGTTTTGCGACCAAGTTTATGTTTAGGTTCAAAGTTATAGTATATTCACATTTATTTATAAATATATATGCATACAAAGTGTAACGACTACAATAAAATTATCACAGGCGGTGCTGAATCATTTGTTACTCGCTCTTACACAAATGACCCTAAAATCTTTTCAGGACCACTGTTCTTTAAACTTTACACATAAAGTCTATAATCAATTATGAATTAAAATCAAGTTTCAATCTTATCTCATCTGTCAATTCAACGTTTCATGTATCTGCCTCTTAGTATTATTCTTTTGGTGACTGTACTTTCTTCTCAAACTGCATATGGGCCCAAATGACCACACAAAAATAATATTTTTGAAGTAAAACTTCTTTACGCAAGCTTGACTTCGGGAGTAAGCTAATGAATTCATTACTAAAAGTGCGAACGGAAGTTGAGAGGGAGATTTAAGTTAGTGAAGATAGAAAGAGAGAGAGAGTTACGTTTCATATATTACTGTAGGGACAAGAGAGAGAGGTGCGAGCACACATTTTCTTTCTCTCTTTCTCTCATAGCCAGTTAATTTGTCGCATATCTCCTATCCCAAATTAGCCTAATTTATACAAACTGCAAATATATATAAACATATATATACATACAGATGGAGCTAAAGAAGTTTTACTTCAGTCGTGTGGTCAAAAGCACACTCGTTTTTTTTCGTAGGAGATTGGAGAGAATGACTCCCGACCCTTTCACTCGTATTGCTACTGAAATTGTTGTCTTCCAACTTATGGACATAGGTAATTGTGGCGAAACAAACCGCAGAAGACACACTGCTAATTATTTTAATTTTTAATTAAGAAGTGAAGTTACAGAACTGACTGCAGTTGATATTAAGGTGATGTTCAAAAGTTTAATTGGAATACTCGTAGGTAGGTAACAATAAGGGCCAATGTAATGTAGGTGCATGCTGATTGCATCGTGCATGCGAGCGTAACTAAGCACACACGTCAAACAAGCACTTAATCACATGAGCATTGAGGTGTTATGCCGTAATGAGACCACTAGGTGCGTAAGCTTTGCTGTCAGTGCCTACCTGAATCACGAGTACAGTTTGCAATACAGTCAAATAAATTAAATAGTTAATAATGCTGGACATTTCACACAGCACTTGTACTATATACTATATACACTAATATTTACACCCACCTACTTCTTAGAGCCAGAAGTCAAGATTCTACACTAGAACTTTGTAACCATCTTCTTTTTTTTTTGTACGTGTGTCGTGTCAAAGAAATGTTTTCATTTTCATTTTCACTATGGGAATACACTAAGAATATATTATATATTTATTTAATTAATTATAACGGATTAACCAATTACACTAATTAATATAAAATAATTAAAACATTAATTACATAAACCATTGTCAAATTAAAATCTAAATTACAATAAGAATCTACACAGTATACAAATTAACAATAAAATTAAATTAAAATAATACACATTAATATAAATAAATTCATTAAATTACACAAATCATAGATTGAATTGTTAAATTAAAGACGTAAGTATAATTAATATTTAAGTATATATGTGTGTGGTGCACAATTGATACCCTAGGTAAAACTCACATAATCCATTCCATCCAAATGTTGTCTGATAGAGATCTACTTAGCGATTGTATACATTCATTTGAATACTGTTACTTTTAATTGTTTTGTTGTAAATGGTGTGTAAATATTATCTAATCTATGGGAACCAGATAACTAATAGAATACTTATAAACTTTTTCTCTAAATACGTTATAATGTATACAGAAAAACACCCAGACTCGGAATAAATATCTGTAGATCATGCAAACATATGTTCCGCGGCGGGAGTTGAACCGGCAACCACACATTATGCGAGGTATTAGCCCGTAACAATTAACAAACTGATTTTTTTTATATTTGTACTCTGGAATAAGCAGCTAGAATAAATAAAATAATTACTGATCATTTATTAATGATTCCTAACACGCTTTTTTGTATTTAATCAATATATTGATAACTTTCTCGTTAATAAATCATTTATTGATATATTTTTATAATATTTACTAATATCTATTTCTCTATTGTTACAGATTGGCTTCAACTTCGAAGATAATATTCGGAAACTGTTCCCAACTAATTAAAAAGGTATTTTCAGTATAGTTATAGGCCTATACAATAATAATTATTGTTCCTTCTATTTTTGTTCGTCCTTCTCTAGCTTAGCATCGTAGGGGCGCATTACTTTACTACCTATGAAAATACGAATTCATTCGTACATTTTTAAGTATTATCACGTAAACATAAACCAATTTTCATAAAATACGACCAAAGCCAAGCTGAAAATTCATCGGCGTTCCTGATAAACTGCAATCGACAATTATCGAGTCCATCTGAAATAAGCCAGTCAAAGATTACCATCACGGATGTTTCATCGTGATATTAATTACCATGATGAAGCATCAACCAACAGTTCTCGTGGACAGGGTTATACCTGTTTACCTATTGTGTTTCTGGAATTATCGGATTAAGCCGTCGGCGCTGGATCGTGTATGGTGCGAGTAAGCTTGACAGACTCGCAATAATGTTGTGGTGGATTAAAAGGAGCAACAAATGTAGATCCTTTAGTAACTGCAAACAAGGCCTATTTGGGAACAGCAACTCCTGTTTTATATTTAATATTGAGCACGTCAAATTGAAATCATCATTATTCTCAGCATACATTCACACACTGCTGGGTGTGCCTCCTCCATTTTGTGCCATGTAATTTTACCCTGGGCAGATCGCCAGTCCAAATTGAAATATGTCACAAAAATTTACCTCGTAGAATTCCCAATGATGCTACACGGGACATTTTTAGGCATCGTTAGTTTTTCGTTTAACCCTAATCTTTTACGATAAATAAACCTGTAAGATACAATTCCATGAAAAAGTGTATAAGAGAAAATCATTAGATTAGATAAGATTAGAAAATTCTTTATTGCACTAATTAAATGATACATAGGCGAAATTAATGCTAATTAGCATTTTCTTCCAGCTAACCTTTGTGTAGTGTAGAGAAAGTGGTAGTGCCAGAAAAAGGAAATTACCTTAAAAAAATTAAACTTACAAAAATTAAAAATAATAATAATACACATACATAAACGAAATACACAAATATATCTACACAAAGTGCTCAATTTTGTTGGGTATCTTGAAGAGAGATGAAGTATTTAAAGAGTTTGGATTTAAAGATTCCCATAGACGCGGCCTTGTGGATTTCCACTGGAAGAGGGTTCCACAAGCAGATAGCAGTCACAGTGAAATAGTTGGTGAAGAAAGAAGTTTTATGCTCAGGCGTCTTGAACAACAGATGTTGAGAAGAACGAGAAGGACGATCAGGTGGAAAAAGAGGAAAAAAACGTTCTTTAAGATAGCAAGGAGCCAGAGGATCATTATTTATATTCGGAAAACATTTCTCCGAACATGATTCATACAACACGTGTAGACATACGGCTCTTTTAAAGTGCTTTCACACGGCGACTTTCAAGAACGCGGCGCTACCATGCATCTACTTTGCGCCACATACTCATTTAAAATGAAAGAAAAATAAAGAAGTGATTACATACAATCTGTGAGTAAGACCAGTATAACGGTACTGCTGAGTATGGTGTAATACCTACCAGATTTACTGAATTGCTGCAACCGCTACTGCATCGATAGGTACTATAAGTCGCCGTATGTTAACACCCTAAGAACGTTTACCAACGTGTAATAGAGATTACTGAGTCGGAACAGTTAGTGCTCGTACCATTCGGTATCTAGTACATTTCAGCACGATTGAGAAGACATCAATTATTTCAGACTGTGTGCAGCGCAGTCAGCCGTGGCCCGATAGTTACAATACGAATCAAATTGCTGCCAGTCAACTTGCTTTGAATTTCTAAGATATTGTGATCCTAGCTTCAGAAATTGCTTGATAAATAACTTTACATTTTGTTTAGAGTATATAAACTTTGCAGTAGTACGTAGTAGTACTAGAGTAAGTAAATTTGAAAAATGTTTTCATCTGCGAGGAATATAATAATCTTACAAATCTAAACGGATGATTTGATCAGGATTTTAACGTTGTAAAGGTTTCATAAAACGATGAGATGTAGTCTATTCAATTATGGGATCTTACTATTGAAGTATTTTTTTTTATCTAGCCTATGCTGCCCCACTGAAGAGCAAAGGCCTCCTCCTCATCTCTCCACTTTTCTCGATCTTGTACTAAATCCCGCCAGTCCCTATAAAAAGCGTCCAAATCATCGCGCCACCGCTTCTTAGGCCTTCCACGGTGTCGCTTTCCATCCACAGGCATCCATCCAGTTACAACCTTAGCCCACCTATTTGTTTGCATGCGGGAGACATGACCTGCCCAATCCCATTTCAACTTGGCGGCCTTGGTACCGACGTCGGCGATGCCGGTCCTTGAGTGCAGCGAGGTGTTCCGAATCCTGTCTATTCTCTTGACGTATTCTATTGAAGTATATTTTTAAAATCCTTATATTTACTTAACAAACAACACATCAGTCTAGAACTTTACAACCACTTACAGTTTACTCTTCAAAAAATCTTGGTAATAACTAGAGCAAGGGAACTTCTTAGTGAACTTGGAATGAACAAAAGAATACTCCGGAGAGCCAGCCTCATTTAAACAGATAATAAGCACGTCTTAATGCGCGGTATTTAAATGGAGTCGCTTACGACGCACGTAAAGCACCGAGTACAAAGTTTGGTATGGTCAAACTTATCCACAAGGATGCACGCGGCGACACTAAACCCCACTCTACCTCGATGTAACTTTGCCGCTAAAACCACTTAGCGAGCCACGACGCAAACATTTATTATTTTGCCTTATAATGGAGCAAACAGCGTCGGCCACATACAAACATTTGCTTTAGATTTGCGAAGCTGCGAATGTTCAACTTTGTTATGCAATATCCTTTTAATCTTCTCATTAAAATACATTACGATTTAATGAATATTTCAGCGTGTTTCACCTATCATATATTAGCTGCTAAATGCTTCTGACCTTCTCGGTCAAACCGACCAAAAATGAGCAACTTAACCTTTCCTCATCACTTCTTCTATTGTTATGTATGTATTTTTATTTGATATTGGTATAGTTTAGTCTATGTTATAAAGTATTTAAGTAGGTTTATTTATGTAGTATGTACCTATGCTATTTTTGTTAGTCCTGTGCAAATTTTCATTAGTTCCCTCTCCTGTGCACTACCTACACATCTTTATCTACAATACACAAAGGTTATCTGGAACAGAATGCTCTTTAGCATTAATATCGCCTTTGTACTAGTTTTATAAGTGCAATAAAGTATTTTTAATCAATGAACCAATGCTGGTGTTTAAAAATACTCTGTAAAACCACAACTCATTAAGTGATTCCCTTTTTTGAACAAGTTTTCTGTCGGTTCGTGTGTATTTACAATAAATATTTACACAAAAGTATGATGACTTTCCGACAAAAAATCAAAAATATTTGGTCGATGCAATAATAAAATATTTTACTACAGCATTGTGATCGAAACGATCCGCTACAAATAAACCGCAAGCGGTTTAATTGGCGTAAAAATAACGCTGTAATTGAAATTCACGCATTGTTGAAATTTTGTTTGTTTGTAATTTAATTCATAAGTTACATTTACTGATTAATCATTACGTCAACTTGTGCGACGTAGGCACCCAATAACTAAGACAACTCTGCTTCATAATCAATCCTTGCTAGAAGAACTGTTCTTTATCCTGGGAAGTTTCTTCTGAAACAAGTCCTAATAATGATAAATGTCAACCCATTTTTACCCTCTTTCAGATTTGAATATCTTAGAATTGATATTCCTTTACTGAAAGCGAAACCTCTGATTGTTCCAGCACAGTTCATAACTATTTTAATTTTTTTTAATACACTTTATTGACTATTATAACGTCCATCTGAAAATTCCTAAGTTATGGTGCACTTGAACTGCGTATCGATATCCTGAAGTGGTATCTATTGCCTTTTACGACAGATTGGGTCATAAAATAAAATCGTAGAAAACGCATTAAATCGCTGCACCCCATTAATGAAGGAAGCTCCTGACAAACACAAACAAACTAATAAAACTGTTCACATGTCATTTAGCGCTGTTAGATAAAATACAAAAGAAAAACGTAGGAGAGTGTTCAGGTAATTTGGCGATGGAATTTACCTATATCAACTGCTAGAGCGCACAAAGAGGTTCGTGAAAACAGTTATCCATTTATTTCCCGAGACGTAATACCAAAATAATTAACATCGTAAATACTCATTTACTTTCTACATTCTCATAAGAGAGCAAACCATAAAAGTGTTAACACGTAATATTGAATAGCAAAACGTCCCAGAAGCGCTCATATAAATGAGAATATTAGTAGGAATATTTTATGTGGGCATTGTTGGTCGGAACTTAAGCAAGATTTCCCCCGGCACCACAATTTATAATCAGCACCATGTTTCATTAATCCCGGCGTTCGCTGTTACCGATAAAACACGCGAGTGCGGAATGATTTTTTGTCATATCATGTAAATTTTGAGACACCTGTCTTCTTACTGTCTTAATAATTTTAATCTAAGATTGCTTCTTAACAAGCTGAACTTAATTGAATACTTAATTACTTCATATAGTAAACCCGAAAGGAAGTTTTGGCCTTTGATTGACGACTTTTCCGAATTCGATGTTTTTCACAATCGGAATACTTAGTAAAAATCAGTTAACTGACCTGAAGTCAAATATGTCGTAAAAAAAATTTGATTTTTGTATACAACTTATATGGCAAACAAGCATGCAGTCCCCCAGATGTTAAGTGGCTACTGCAGCCCATGGATATTCACATAGAATTCAAAACAAGGTATTATCTTGTCTTGATCTCTATGTGGATACGTTGCCATACTATAGGACTTAGCTGTTATACCTCATCATCATCATCCACAGCCCGACTTCTACTCTGCTGGGTATAGGCCTCCCCAAGTTTATGTCATCCGCCACGATCCTGCACTAGTCTCACCCATTGACGGCCCGCGACTCTAACGATGTCGTCCACCCATCTCGCTGCCAGACGTCCTACTCTTCTACAGCCGTTCCTCGGCCACCATTCAGTTGCTACCCTGCTCCACCTGTCATCAGGTCTTGCCAAGTGTCCCGCCCAAGACCATTTGAGCTCCAAAACTCGATTACCAACGTCATGAACCTTCGTTCTTCTACGAATCTCGACGTTTGGAACTCGATCTAAGAGTTTGATGCCGAGCATGGTACGCTCCATGGCTCTCTGTGCAACTCTTAACTTGTATACAGCCTCCTGCGTGAGCGTCCATGTCTCCATGTCTGTTATGCCTATATGCCAGTAATTACAGGAACATACCATTACCATCTAACCGGAACACAGCAGCACACTTTGGCGGCAGATAAAGGTAAGCCGGTGGTGCCCACTTCCTCGAGCCCATTCACAAAAGCTCTACCACCAGTGCAAATTCTCAAAGTAGGCATTAAAAATCAGCTTCTTGCGTCCTATAAAGTTGTTATTTTTAGCAATACATAATCAAACTTATCTCTTGAGAATATTCCGTTGTATATCCTCTGTCCTGTCTGTCCTATCAAATATTTATAAACAAGATTAAATTAACGTCTTATAAACCCACTTAAAACAAAATTAACAAAATAAAAAAAGAAATAACAAAAAGTTCCCTAAAGTTCTACTAACCAATTTAAGCCACAATATCAGCTTTAGCTTTTATTTGTACTCGGCTGAGTGGAACGAATTAAAACAATTGTTTAGGATCAAACAAAACAACCTGTCTATTTATTTATTTATTTAGAGAAACCAACGGCGACACAAATTGTTTAGTTAAATAGCTTAGAACTAAACGTAAGGCTAATAACAGGTTTCTACGTTTGAACATTGTAAAGAAAAGATGTCGGGAACAAAAACAAAACAAAAACAGCCTATAATAGTTAGCCTATTATAAAGTTACAATCAAAATAGTATTATTCAGTTGTACACTGCACTTATAATAAAAAGAATCTAATGTGAAATTATTGTGTTAGAAAATAAAGACTGAGCATAGAAAAAAAAATCGGCTCTAAAAGTTGAAATATGTACCAACACGTTTCAATTATAACCAAAAAAAAAACCAAGGTTGGTAGGTATTGTAGAAAATTCAAAATAAAACGCATGCAATTTCATAGGTAGGTATTATAAAAAAACATTTTAAAAAAAACAGGCAAATCCTCCCCTCCACCGCACTAGAAAGCTCCCATCCACCACCACGCCTTAAGATTTACCACGTAATGCTTTTATTTACCACGTAATGCTTTATTACACAAAAGATATGGAGTTTGCATGATTTCTTTCATTTTGAATGCTACTCATAAACTTTTTTGCAAACTATGAGGCCAAGGCCTCGAAAAAATGTTCATTCAACATTGAGTAAGTGTATAAGTGAGTACCAATCCGTTTTACAAAAAGGTTATTTTACTCGTTTTGTTTCCATTTTCTTTGCAATTTCCCTGCGGCTCTGTGACGATAGTTTCACTTTTAGATTTTAATTCTAGACGTCCTAGATTACAACCTAGTTCAGACTAAAAGAAATGTAATAGCATTATTAGTTAAGTCTCGCTATCTCTGCAAAAAGATTAAATTTCTGAGCCGTGAAAACACCTGACCCATTTTTCATTGAAAATGTTATTAAGAGCACCATTTACTAAGTTCTATAATTCTGCTAGAAGTCATAATGTAAATGCTTAATGTGTAGCTGAATAATGACCACTGTTCTAAAAACTGTATGTAATGCTCGCAAAATCTATGTTTTTGCAAACATTTGTAAGGCGGCAGTTGTTAAAATATTTATGAAAAGACCCTTTTCTCATGGCTTTTTATACTCGAATAATGTGAAGAATTTACTGCTCAGGTCCTTTAATGTAATTGAATGTAGGAAATCGATAGCATTCCAGAGATATTTCGTGGACGATCAGCTTCAGGTCATTTTGTTGTTTATAGTGTATTTTATGGCGTGTTAAGTCACTGAATTATCCGACGATATCTCGGCATTTATTTTGATGTCTTTGAAAGCGTTTATCTTCATAGATAAATCACAGTACTATTATCAATGCGAAAGTTTGGATGTTTGTATATTTTTAGTTTTTTAGTTACTCAATCACGTCGTAACGGCTGAACCGACTTCGATGAAATTTGGTATATACGTAGATTATAACCTGGATTAACACATAGGCTACTGTTTGTTGATAAACAACGCGTCTAAAATCACTGGCGGTTGAAAAGTTAGTTGAAAAATAAAAGCGCTTTTGATAAATGGAATTGGTGTAGAATTTATGCAGTACATTGCAAAAGGCATCTTGTATAACATAGTACTTTGAATAAACGTGAATTAATGTATACCTATACAGCTTTAAACATGAATTAATTTCAGTAAATTATACTTAAAGTTTGAAATAGTTATAAAAATTGCATTGGTGCATACGAGCAACGGCGAGTGAGCCGGAAAAGCCGAGCTCCGCCTGCATCGCTACGAGTACCAGTCGAGGAAACCGCTAGCGACCCGCTACCGTGGCCAAACTACCGCTAATTAGTTAGGTATTTTCACGCGAAAACTTCAATTAGTTCCGTCAAAGCCGCCGTCCTAGCCTTTTTGTTGGTGTGAAAAGTCAAAAGGCGCAGTCGAAATCGAAATGAAGTAATTAAATTTCAATCGAAGTCGGTTGAAAGCTTCGTGGTTTCTTTTCTATCCGCGCTTGAGCTGATGCGAACTGAACGTGGCCTCAAGTGTTTTAAATCTTGAATCAGTTTTCCACCTCGAAGTTTTTGTTTTGAAGATTTTGTTGGCAATCGCTTTCATTTTCCTTCTAATATTTTTTCTTTCACCTAAGTAATAAGCCCACGTTAGACATTAGGCGAATTGAACTGAATTGAATTTGGTCAGATGATTAAACTGTTTTTTTTATTATTTAACGTCACGTAATTAATAACTTATATTTTATTTCTGGTAATTATTATTAAAACTATGTTACTTAATAAAAATAGCCTAATGTCTAACGAGGACTTAATACTTAGGTGAAAGAAAAATTATATTAATTATCAGAAATAATATATAAGTTATTAATTACGTGACATTAAATAATACAAAAAAAAACAGTTTAATCATCTGAGTAAATTCAATTCAGTTCAATTCGTTTATTAAATCAGGCAATGTACAAGTCCATTTGTGTAAGGTTAGTTAGGTTAAGTTATAAAACTTAAATACCATCTATGTTAGTAATATTAGTATATAGTATATTATTATATAGTAGCATATATTTTGTTTAAATTTTCATTCGCATCCCAACCCAATAGCCATAAAGCTATTTGATCAGGATCCGCATGAAAGATTGAATCACAGGCAGGTCATATCTATCAGGTATGACCTGCAGAATGCTGTTGCAGCTGTCCCGTACTCTGCTTAGCAATGACTAAAGAATCCATATAAGCGTTTAGGTTTTTATGTGTATGTAGGTATGTTATGTATGTATATTTTGTGTAATGTATTATTTTTATCAAAAATGTAGGTATAATTTATAAAATAGAGCGAAGCGAGATCTCTAAATCAACTTGGGCAAATCGGCGTTAAATGTATGTATGTATGTATGTTTGTTTGTCCGAGGATAACTTTCGAAGTGTATAACCGATCATCGTGAAATTTGGTATATAGGTACGAGTAGTTAGTGATGGCACAATTTTGGTGTGACTAAACGAGCTAAAAATTTGGGGGGGTTGTTGAGATATTAGGGTTCAAGAGGGGTACAAAAAAAACAAAATGGCACATCTAATAAAAGGTCTTAAGTATAATAAGTAATAATAAGTACATTTTGTCCCCGTTTTTATTTTTAGTTTAAATCTTGTAGTTATTAAGTTATTAGCCATAATAAAAACTGAACTTTGACAAAATTCACAGGGTACACCAGTGACCCCATATTACTGAAATTTGGTATGCGTGTAGCTTTAGTTATACAAATATAGGTAAAAAGTCTGAAATTCAGAATAACTGCAATTTCTACCCCAAAAGAGAGTAGCCAGTACCTGAACATGAACTCCCGTTACCTGAAATTTGAATAAAACTGTAGGTCAAGTATGTGGTTGTGTATTTCGTGACACTATTTTATTAGTCAAAGAATAAGGCCGGCTTGCACAACGATCCCTAATCGTATTTAGCGACTAAACATGTTTAAACTTTACGTATTTGTATGATTTCTTACATCATATTTAGCCACTAAATGCGTTTAGGCATCGTTGCGCGAGTCACCCTAAGAATATTTTTTTTGTGTTTTAGGAGACTCGCGAGATCTCAGTTCGGGGCGAACCACTAGTTATTAGTATGTATAAGTATTGTATTTATTATGGTAATATATTATGTAGAACTATAGATATTTATTTGTATTTTACTCCAATGTATTTTACTCCAATGTATTTTTCTGTGCACGTACCCACAACTTTAATCAACTATCTCTATCTTCAAAAGTTTTGCTTTAAGAAAACTCTTATTAGGGTTAAGCTCGCCTTTGTACATGCCCATTTTTAAAGCTGTTTTTGTCTGTAATATATTTGTGTACAATAAAGAGCAAAGAATACCGTTGCAAACAAACTAAAGGTCAACCGCTCCAGAACACTACCGGGCGAAAGTGTCCCCCAGACACTGGCTGCATTGCCCCACTGAACTGCAATGACCCAGTTAAGCACCAAAGGCCTACAATTCTTCCAAGGTACAAGAGGCATACCAGCAGGCCGCTTACCGTCCGTCGTAATGTATCAGTTATTTAATTCTTTGACAATGCCCCTCTACAGCAGCTATAATCTTAAGTACCTACATACTTATTGATCGAGCAAAGCGAGATCTCTAAATCAACTTGGGCAAATCGGCGTTGTATGTATGTATGTATGTTTGTCCGAGGATAACTTTCGAAGCGTTGATCCGATCATTATGAAATTTAATACATAGGTAGGTGTTGATAGCACAATTTGGTGTGACTGAATGAGCTAAAAATGTTGGGGGGTTGTTGAGATACTGGGGTTCAAGAAGGGTACAAAAAATGAAAATGAGGCTAACTAGTCAAATGGGACGTCAAATGAAAGGTAGTAGTAAATTTAGGCTCCGTTTTTATTTTTCGTAAATTCGTTATAGTTTTTGAGTTATTAGCCATATAAAAAACTAAACTTTGACAAAATTCGCAGAGTACACCAGTGACTCCACAGTGCTGTAATTTAGTATGCGTGTAGCTTAAGTAGCTTTTCGCTATCATCCAAACTCGCATAGCGTCGTTTTGGAGTAGGCGGAGTCGTTCCAACAATAGCGTACTGAGGGCTGTCTCTGACCAGATATACAAAAATGGAATTTATAAGTATTGGATTTCCGTCCACTTGGACGGAAATAAAAAATGACTACACTGGAGCATCTGCTCCGTCGCATATGCTGTATTTTTAACCAACTTCAAAAAAGGAGGAGGTTCTCAATTTTGTTGTATTTATTTTGTATGTGATATGGGTCGTATTTTTTGTGCCTGAAACAAACGAATTTTATTTATTTATTTTTATTTAATAAGTGACACAAATATAGGCAAAACTTTGAAATCCAGAATAACTGCAATTTGTACCCCAAAAAATTGTAACCACAATACATGAACTCCCGTTACCTGTAATTTGAATGAAACTGTAGGTCAAGATATTTGGATATTTTTTGTGACACTATTTTGATAGTCAAAGATTACAATTTACAAATAATATTTTTTTGTTTTAATCGGGGACTCGCGAGATCTCAGAAATGTAAATGTATACGAAATGCTTCATGTTTCTGGCACCTCCAAAATTATGATGCAATGAGCTACTTAGATAAATAAAGACATGTAATTAAGTAAGTACTATTATTGAAGTAACCAAATGTTCTATTGCGTCCCTACGGTTTAAATAATTGAGTATGAATATCAAACTGTTTGATTCGAGAACGGCTGGAACGTTGACGCTGCAAAAAGCCCGGCGTATGAGATACCATTGAGACTAGCATGATGGGAAATCCTACCGGCCGGCGGCGACCCAGGTGCACGATAAGTCATCGTAACCAAGCTGTACGACTGCTGTTCTGCGTTGACACAAGAGACGTAGCACTGCGCACCCAACCGTATATATTATATTTGTTATAATTTTCAATCTAAAGTCTAATTAGGCGAAAAAACGGTCAGAGCAAATCAGAATGAACGAGATAGTGGTTTTGTTAAGTTTTCAGCATTATTACAGTAAGGATTTTCTTGCTAAAATCATTTATCAATTAATCAATCAGTAGTTTAACTAAACAGAACTAGATGGCAGCACTAGAAAAATTAGAACGCGCTATCGAAGCGTTTTGGTGATTCCTCTGTGGTTGCTGCCATTCAGACAGTACAAAATCGTTTTTTGTGAAAAGCCACAGGCTCGCCTTGGTATTTTCGCAATAACGATCTACACCATGAATTGAAAATAGATTCAATAGCCAAGTTCATCAAGCTCGCTTCCAAGCGACATTATGAACTTGCCACTCATCATCCGAATTTTTTGGTACATACCATTCCGGACTATTCAATAGAACCGTTCGAATACAACAAAACCCTCCGTCGTCCGAGACACATTCTCGGAGACCCGGATGACGAAATCACCTCCGCTAATGCGGAAGAGTCATCCACATTAGACAGAGCAAACACTTCACAAATACACCGACCTCGCCGGCGAGGTTGACGAGTCCCTTCAGTCGCCGCCTATACGAAGTACAAGCACGTACCCGGGCGTTTCTCTCCTATCCCCGTCCCGGCAACAGCCCAAGCCGAGGTTCGTACCTAAGTGGTGCCCTTGCGCTAGTTGTCTCATCAAAACTTACAAGGCTGAGCGCCTTCTACGCTCGCCAAAAGCTCGGTTAAGCTGCAATGGCCTCAGAGGCCAACAGCGAGATTAGTCCATTCGAGAAAAAAAAAATATTTACCGCGTTTTTATTCCCTAAATTGTACGTACAGGCTTAAACTGAACATTTTGGCCAAAGTTTAACCTCGGACACTTAGTATAGGAGATGGAACAGACTGGGTCTTCATCATCATTATAATATCAGCCATAGGACGTCCACTGCTGAACATAGGCTTCCCCCATGGATTGCCAAAGTGACCAATCTTTTGTGGCCTGCACCCAACAGCTCCCAGCAACCTTTATCAGGTCGTCTTTCCATCTAGATACCATCTTACAATGCGGTTTTCAGTGCCTGGTCTCCACTCGATATTTTTGCCCCGACGGCTGTCAGTTCATCGAGCTACGTCAAGAAGTGTAGAATGTGAGCATAGGCCAGTCGGACGCCCCAGATATTACTGGTGCGGTTTTGCGTCGGATCCCAACCAATTTGAAGCCACTGAGCCAGAGAAGTTAACGCTTTGAACCAATTATTTACCCATCAATTGTTCAACTTTCTTTCTTCTTCAATTACCAAACTTCCTACTCTCAGACTAAGTAAGTAAGCTGCTAGATAATATTATCCATGTATTTATATTCAAACTCCCAGTAAAAAAACATGGAAACGAGTTCAAAAGAACCTTATCGAATGCTTTCTGTAGGGTTGAGATACGAACACACTACAAAGAGAATGTTTTATGAGCTACCTGCGCTTCCTGATTTGATATGAAAAGGGATAGAATATTCAAATCAGAATATATCTGGCTGCAAATTAGCGTAAAGGAAAGCGCGAGATTTATTGATGTGTAAGAAAGCTCGACATAGGAATGTTTACGGAAAAATAATCAAATTGATTGCGTACAAACATGCTGATTAAATTATTGTGCTTCTTAAACCATTCGTTTGCCAAGTTTGAAGGGCTATTTCAGAATTAACTTCGAAGGATTTCAAGTAATCTAATAAACTAAAACAATCTTGAGGTTGTTCTAGTTAGCCCAGTTCCTTGAATCGGATCAAGGTTCTTCTTAATTGATAGATATTATCTTTTGACTACGAGACGATATCTTGCACAAGCGTTATAATCGATTGATATCAAGTTAATCAAGTTAAAGTGGTAGACGGAATCACTGCGTCCGGCGCGACGGCTCGAGGCGCTAACCCGTCGAAGCGTCCTGCGCCGACCGTAGCCGGCGACGGGATAATCCCATTGAAAGATTTGATTTTCCACTAAATTAGATAAAAGTAATGAAATACTCCCCAGAGATCTTACCAAACCCGGAAAGACATTAAAAGAACTTTACGAGGGACACTGATCTGGTAAAACGATGGCATTTTGCAAGTTTGACTTTATTCAGACAAGAGTTGGCAACGTGGTAATTGTTTTCAGAGGGAAAGTTTTATTCCTTTTTAGGGAACTTGTTTGTTTTTCTAAATGCGTACCAATTGACGATGTCAAAAAATCGTAAATTTGGTTTATTTACTACAGGGGTACATATCAAATAAGGTGTCGCCATTAATCCCAAAGTAAACCGGACACTCTATCAAACTAGAAACCGTATGTAGGTATAAGACAAACTTGAACATTTCATTAGCACAGAGCAATAGCATATAAGTGGAGTGTTTCGCAGTTTAGGCGGGACTGCGGGGCTCCCTCCCGAGGCTCCCACTCGGGTTATATTCCCTGCCTCTTATTCAATTTGTGAGCGAATCAGTTCTGCCAACCCGATTATCTTTCACGTCGAGATTTATATGCTCACATGTGAGCTTTTTCAGAAGTTTACTGCGGAAACGTTCCGTAATATCAATGTGAAAATTGTTATGTTTTGCCCTCAAGGTTTCTGCAATATTGTCCCGCGAATGTTTTGGCAAGGTAAACAAAAATAGTAATTCTTTACGTTCACTGATTCTATTTATCGCTGTGAATTTCTCTCGTGCGATCGCGTTCAAAGTATCCTCTTTAACAACTGGCACGAAAACGCAGTGGGTATTAGCTATTAGTGTCTATTTATTGGTTCATTGTGCAGTGCAGTTAGTTTGTGAGAAAGCAACTAGTAAGTGCTAGCGTGTAATGTGCACTTGGCACATGTACTCGGGAGGCGAAGGCCACTCGCCACGGCAAACGTTTGCCCAATAATTGCGAGTCCTGAGTTACGCTACAAGAATAAATATTCCCTCTTCAGCTCACTCCGTGGGGAACGTCGCACATTCCTTTAATTCAAAGCATTTTCTTTATTGGACAAAAGTCATGGGTTTATTGTTTTATTAAGGAATAACTTGGGATGTTCGCTTCCGCTTTCCAAATTATATTTTCTTCTTCAGTTGTTTTACAAGCGTTTAATATAAATTACCGAAGAGAAGTGTAATAAAGTCTTTATTGGCTCTACAGCTTCGTCGTTTCTTTGTCATATCCGATTTAATATTGTTTTGTAAAATATTGCAATTATAACAATATCCCGTAAAACACGCTTGTGGCAAGCGTTTGGTGTATGGCGACACCGTGGAGCCCCATTACTCCGTGTGGTCGACAGAGACCCCTGACCCTTGGCTCGCTTTAGTTCGCCAGTCAAGTGTGGAGGGGCAAGAGCAGAACCTACGCTCCAAGGATTGAAGTGTTAAAGGGATAAAGCTGAGAGTATCGCTTAGTGAAACTGCAGCACAGCTATCAAAACCTTTTGACTGTCCACACCTATGTTGCCTCTTACGCTACCTTCTATTGGCGACACCTTTGGGGGTCCGTTTAGTGGACGGCCAATTACCTGCCTCAATCATTTTTGTTATTGCGGAATTGTCAGGTGCCTTATCTCATCTCTTCTATAGCCCAGCATCCATTCCATGAGCTTACTGTTGCAATAGCCTGGACTTAAACTATTTTCACATAATACTTATATGCAAATTCCTCTCGTACTCGTAAAGGTACTCGTTTTACTGTTAGTTAGTTTACATTTATGTATGCCTAAAATAGAGACACTAAACTCCACAACACAGGGTATCCTAGTGTGGAGTTTAGAGAACCATCCTAATATCCTAATATCTGACTTCATCCTAGTATGTAGCACGCTGCACGAGTATTGGCGAGACAACATGTCAGATGGTGGGTACATGTACATATTCCTGACACCTACGACACAGGGAATCCTAGTGTGGGTTCAGGACTGTGTGCCTGTGAGCCTACCCAACATGCTACCTAGTAATATTTTTATGATGATTTTATGTAAGTTAAGTTTTTTTGCTCTTTATTGGTTTCAATAAAGATTTTTAGTATTTGTATTTGAAAAAAAGTTATTCTTGTATTTATTTTACTTTCGGACATTTTTTTTACTTCTTGATTTAACTAGATATACAATTATTATGTAAATAGTTCTCGATTCAGTTGATTTTAGAAAATCAAGTTTTTATTTGTATCCTGGTTTTTATTTAATTTTTCTGTATAATTATTTAACTTAGTGGTAATTTTTAGACCTTGTAAATGTGTAGTTTTAGTGACAAATTAATTATTGTTTTATTATCATTTGTAGCATGATGTCTTTACATTTAATTATATGGCATTTAGTTTGTTATTTAATGGTTCTTAAAGCTAAATTTGATTAAACATTATTAACTGAGGGACTTTGCTGTCTTGCGCTCGCCGCTCCCGCTTCTATGTAGCACTCGCAGACTATGCCGGTTGGCCAGAAATCCGGATCAAGTAGTAGATCCATAAAATTCGCCAGAATCTGGAGACTGTGAATTGGACTTGAAGTTAGCAGTCTTACTGAACTCCAGTCGCTGGAGAGAGATTCAAAACTATTCAGCTTACGTAATTCATGAGCGCCTCCGGCTCGACTTCTCATAGCGTAGTACCTAAGTTTAAATAACTTATTCAGTCATTATAACGAATTCATTCAATGTAAGACAATGCCTATGATCATAGAGCATTAATAATTAATAATGTTAATTGGTCGGCTCTTTGTTCCCGGATAATGAAGCTGTATTGTAGGTACAGTACTCGACCGCTGCTAGCGCACATTAATCGTCTAGACAGCGATTTTCCACAGTCGCGGACGCATCTTTCCATTTGCGACAGGCAAGGCTGCACAGTACTGCCATGACAAAAGGCAGAAACTATAGCTAATATAATTTTGATGCGGCTACAGTTTGAATGCTGCTACGTGGAAATATGAAGCAATTTCAGAATTTACAGCGCCTGTGTTTACAGAAGCGTGATTTCAAAATCAACTCGTTGCTAAACTAGGTAACTAGTACAATTTTCGCATATAGTATTGTAAGTAACAGCTTTCTTTTACTTATTACTAGTTCCGTTGTTTGAAAACTAATTGTATGAGCGAATATGGCTCAAGGCGATAACGTTGTTTCCCATAAAATAAAAAATCATCTTACCCCTTATACACGGTGTCCTTTAAATCACTGCTTTCCCAGAACAAACGTTGTTCAGACCATGGACTACAAAGGGTTTTTAACATCAAATTTATAAAGTAAACGACATCGGTCTTTGAAAAACATAAAAAGTTACGAACTTCGAACTTAAAACGTCTATTTTAACGTTACGCCCTACAACATAGCGCGGTCGCCGACGCCGGCACGCCGGTAACTACGAAGTATCTAACTTAGGTCACGTAATATTGCTGCGTGTGCCATTGACTCCAATTTTTACGTACCATTTGAAATTTTATTTTTGACATGACTACAGAATACTTTTTAATAGACTGGACAGGACGCCTGACGTTCACCCCTTGAATGCAGCCGCCATATCGCCAAAAGAAATAATAGTAGGTAATAAATAGGTAAGTAGTAGGTAGTAAGAAGTAATTGGCACGCTATTTCTAGCGTGCCAATGAACTTTATGTCACGGTTAGTTATTGAACAAAGTTAGACTTATTTGAGAAGGTCTAGATTTTATTTTTTTTATTTTCTTATTTGATGCTATAAACAGTTATTAGACCATGGTCTGAACAACGTTTGTTCTGGGAAAACAGTGATTTAAAGGACATCGTGTATTATGTGCCTTGCAAACCTACAGTGCTAGGATCACCAAAGCCATAGTCTTGTAAGTCTTGTACTAAACTGACCCAAAAAGGTCATTTAAGAAAGAGTTAATTCTATTGATCTCCTTCCAACCTTAATATTTTGTATTGTAAAGTGTACGATGAGCTCTTTTAAATGTTCGATTTTAAGATTACAGTTCACAAATGAGATATAGTTTTATAATACCTAAGTAAAACCTAAGTATATTTATGATATATATTAATAGAAGCTATGCGTTTAATTGACATATATTTGTTACTTATATATTATACTAGTGGTCCCGCCGAACTTCGTATCGGCTTGACATGCATAGGTATAACGCGGGCTGTCAATATAAGTCACCCTGGTAGAATTGTCAATTGTTGTCCCCGGCCATCATTATGTATGAGAAAATGAATGACTTCCACAATAATTCAATACCAAAATTAGCCAAATCGCTCCACCTGTTCTCGAGTTTTAGCGAGACTAACGAACAGCAATTATTTTTTATATATATAGACAATATATCTCGGGATAACTCCTACCGAAGCATCTGTTTCAAACGATATTCATTTTTTTACATCCTTTTTGACGATATTTGCAGCACGCATTCTGTCAATTCTATGTCAAACGTCATAAGGTTACATTATAAAAGCGCTAAGGCTAGATTATAAATAATTTTATATGGTGGTTAAGTATTCCTAAATTTTCTAATTTTACGCGCAATTTTCTTAATATTTTCTTTCATTTAAACCTTTTCCTGACAATAAGAAATACAAAAAAAAAGAATTGGCCAAATTGGTCAAATTGTTGAGTTATGCGCTTACCAACAAATTTTGCTATTCATTTTTATATTATAGATTATAGGTAAATATAAAAATACGTTGTCTGTGGTACACAATAAAGTAAACAAATACGTAACGTTGTTCTTCACAAATAATTACAAATAAATAGTATAAAACCGAAATACCTGGAGTGAAAATCATGAACTACATACACAGAGGTCAGAGGATCGATAATAACAACATTCTGAGACACATATTACGGAAAATACAGAATATCACAAAGGATTCAACATCAAAGGTCGGTTACTTTTTCAAATAACTCAAGAAACATTCAATAATATATAAACAAAATCACTGCTATTCACTCATTGTAAAGTAAATAACACCCTATGTCAAAACTGCTGATTGGACACAGAACAGACGTCAATCTGACATCCATTTGATACTGCGTTCGTATTGTCATAGACAAAAATACGTTTGGATACACAAGTCCAATAATCGATGTTATAAATCGAGTCAAGATCACGTTGCTTATCTGACTTCAATACTGGAACTTAAAGCGTAAAAATGGAAAATGACAGCATAGAACGTGTAACATTTAGGAAAATACGTAAAACAAGTTCTTTGAATGACATCACTATAGAAACTGGGTCTACACTGTTCAACTCAACAATGCTAAGCCTCCCTAATTCATCGATAGAAGAGTGTCAGCAAAACACTGAATTGCTAAACAGAATTAACAAGATACAGAAAGAGTTACACGCAGCGCACCAAGAAATCGATAATCTAATTATAGAAAATGGAAGGTTATCGAAAGATTTGGAGAGATCAAATAAAGTAATTGAGTTGTACAAAGAAATTGGAAATACGGATAAAAATTATGGTACGCCTCTATCAGAGAGAAAAAAGAAAACGTCATTGGCTAAGTATCCTAGAAGCACACCGATTAATACACCTACGAAACAAATTACAGAACTGAACGACCGAATTAACACACTGAAAGTGTCAGAATCCGAACCTCCGAAATTCAACCTGCGAAAGAAATTATTCTGCAACCGGTAGATAAAGAGGAAAAGCAAGAAAATGATGGAGATAAAGAAGAAGGAGAAGAAGAGACTTCAAAAAAAAAAGATATTAAAAAAAATACTAGCCCGAGCATACGCCGAAAATATGCCGAATTTCGCCAAGAAGTAAATGCAGAAGGACTAAACCTCAACGAAATCTACAAAAATAAAAAAAAATTATAATTCTGGCGGATCATCAAGGATTTCATATGCGACAAGTCCTACAAGACCTTGTTGGACAACAATTCCATGTTAGCTGTTTTTCGAAACCTGGAGCGAGACTACAACAAATCCTAACAACGTATGAAGATGAATTAAATATGCTAACCATAGATGACTTTATTGTAGTATTAGGCGGAACAAATGATCTAAACCCTTTTGGGTTCCAGCTCAAAAATGACAAATACAAATGTAATATTCACGCAAATCCCATACAACAGACACCTTAATAAACAAAAGCTAAATTATGAACTCAAATTTACTTGTAGCCAGTCCAAATTTGCTCAATTTGTTGATTTGGATTTTAATAGATATATACCTAAGGGAAACTATTTCACTTTATATGTATGTCGAATGATTTTAAGGGAAATATTGCGCATTGACTATAAGGATAGAATATATAATATATAATATAGAATAACGTAATAAAAATGATTGACCAAGGTACACAAACCGAAACTACAAACACGCAAAATGATGACGTACCGACCCTGGCTGTCCACCAGACTAAACAAAATTCAAACAAGACACAGGGAAATCAGTTATTTCGTGTATAAATTTATCTATATTATGCATCAAAATATAAATGGACTTGTATCAAAATCAGAAGAACTTATTATACACATTGACAATCTAGAAATAGAAAAGAAACAAAGTATTGACATTCTATGTATAACTGAACATAATTTGACTAACGATGACACGAAGTTACTGAAAATACCAAACTACAATTTAGCCACGTTATCTACCAAAGAGCTAGACAAAATAATAACGTAATAAAAATGATTGACCAAGGTACACAAACCGAAACTACAAACACGCAAAATGATGATGTACCGACCCTGGCTGTCGACCAGACTAAACAAAATTCAAACAAGACACAGGGAAATCAGTTATTTCGTGTATAAATTTATCTATATTATGCATCAAAATATAAATGGACTTGTATCAAAATCAGAAGAACTTATTATACACATTGACAATCTAGAAATAGAAAAGAAACAAAGTATTGACATTCTATGTATAACTGAACATAATTTGACTAACGATGACACGAAGTTACTGAAAATACCAAACTACAATTTAGCCACGTTATTTTCACGACCTAATAGAAAGGGTGGATCTTGCATACTTATCCGGAATAATCATAGACATAAAGTCTTACACGAGATCAAATCCTTGATTGTGTTGGTAATATAATAGAATGCTGTGCGGTAGAAATATAAGAACATGACAACATTATCATATGCGTATATAGACCTCTTAGAACTAAAATTATTGACCTTGATTTATTCTTTATGAAACTCGATGACATTTTAAGTAAAGTTTGCTATAAGAACAAAAAGATTATAATATGCGGCGATCTGAATATAGACAGACTTAAAGTTAATCCAACCTCTAAACAGTTAGAACAAATCCTAGCTTCCTATAATCTAAAGCTACGTATCGAGCAATCGACTCGTCCATGCAGTAAAACATGTATAGACAATTTTGCAGATAACATTAAGGGCTGTAGGGTTGAAATTATCGAGCTAGCACTATCCGACCATACAGCTCAACTTATGCAATGCCCAGTGAAAAAGAGTTATGCATTAACTCATTTATTTAAAGAATATTAATTATTATTTAATATACACTGTTTGCAGTGCGGCCAACGACCCAAGAGCCAAACTGACCCGACATTATACCGAAGATATTCCGGACATCAGCCTGTATGAGATCAGGATGGCTTTAAAGCAGCTTAAGAACGACAAGGCGCCGGGTGAGGACGGAATCACTTCAGAGCTTCTGAAAGCGGGTGGATCACCGGTACTTAAAGTCCTTCAGAAGCTTTTTAATTCCGCCTTGCTTGAAGGTACGACGCCAAAAGCATGGAACAAGGGCGTGGTGGTTCTGTTCTTCAAGAAAGGTGACAACACCTTGCTTAAGAATTACAGACCCATCTCGCTTTTGAGCCATGTTTATAAGCTGTTTTTGAGGGTCATCGCGAACCGTCTCGAACGCAGGTTTGATGACTTCCAGCCTCCCGAACAAGCCGGGTTCCGTAAAGGCTACAGTACTATAGACCACATACATACGCTGCGGCAAGTCATACAGAAGACCGAAGAGTATAACTTGCCGCTATGTCTCGCGTTTGTGGACTATGAGAAAGCCTTCGATTCGATCGAAACATGGGCAGTGCTTGAGTCTCTCCAACGATGCCGTATTGACTATCGGTACATCGAAGTGTTGAAGTGTTTGTATAAAAACGCCACTATGTCAGTCCGAGTACATGAACAGAGCTCGAAGGCGATTCCCTTAAAAAGAGGCGTAAGACAGGGAGATGTCATTTCTCCGAAACTGTTTACGACCGCATTGGAAGATGCCTTCAAGCTTCGGGAATGGAAAGGACTTGGCATCAATATTAACGGCGAATACATCACTCACCTTTGGTTTGCCGACGATATTGTGGTCATGGCAAAGTCGATGGAAAAGCTCAGCACGATGCTCGAAGGCCTCAATCGAGTCTCCCAACGGGTAGGACTTAAAATGAACATAGACAAGACGAAAATCATGTCAAATGTCCATGTCGTCCCTGCCCCAGTTATGGTTGAGAACTCGGCTCTTGAAGTTGTCGACGCGTATGTATACCTAGGACAAACAGTCCAATTAGGTAGGTCCAACTTCGAGAAAGAGGTCAATCGTCGAATCCAACTCGGATGGGCAGCGTTTGGGAAACTTCGCAACGTCTTTTCGTCCAACATACCTCAGTGCCTTAAGACGAAAGTCTACAATCAGTGTGTGTTACCAGTGATGACATATGGAACCGAGACGTGGTCCTCCACTATTGGCCTTATGAATAAGCTCAGAGTCGCTCAACGAGCTATGGAGAGGGCTATGCTCGGGGTTTCTCTGCGGGATCGAATCAGAAATGAGGAGATACGTAGGAGAACTCAAGTCACCGACATAGCCCGACGGATTAGCACGTTGAAGTGGCAATGGGCAGGCCATATAGCGCGCAGAACAGATGGCCGATGGGGCCGAAAGGTTCTCGAGTGGAGGGCACGGACCGGCAAGCGCAGCGTAGGACGTCCACCCACAAGATGGGCAGACGACTTGGTAAGAACCGCAGGTCGGCGTTGGATGCAGGCCGCTTCCAACCGCAGTTCCTGGAGATCAATGAGGGAGGCCTTTGTCCAGCAGTGGACGTCCTATGGCTGATATGATGATGATGATGAATTATTATTTATTAAATAATTAGAAAGATAAATTTATAAACTGCTTAAATAAACTATCTTTTAGCGATGTTTACCAACTAGAAGATCCCAACGAAGCATTTACACTTTTTCACGAGACATTTTAATTATTTTACGACTTATGCTTTCCCCTAATCAAAACAAGAATATCAATTATAAAACGACCAAAATGGTTAAGCAAAGGAATAAAACTATGTACAAAAAGAAAACGCCAAATGTTATGGAAGTATAGGTTTTCTTCGAAAACAACAGACAGAGACACATTTAAACAATACTCTAAACGTCTAAAAAATGTAATAAAACAATCACAAAAATCCCAGAATAATTACTACATAGCGAACGCATCTAATAAAACTAAAGCAGTTTGGGATATAATTAACTCTTATAAACAAAATATAAAGATTGATGAGATTAACCAAATTAAAGTTAACAATAAAATTATAACTGACCCTAAAGAAATTGCACAGGCGTTTAATAACTTCCTTATTGACGAAATAAAAAAAAATACTAAATCTGACACACACAATAGATGTACACTACTAAATGGGAAATCCAATTCCTGTTTCATGGCACCTACAAATAAGCTTGAAATACTACGTGTCATAAAATCTCTAAAAGACACTCTTAGCACGGGCTACGATGGGAATACAACAAAAATAATCAAACTTACGTCAGTTCTTATAGCACCCATATTGGCTCACATTATCAATAAATGCATCGAAAATGGTATATTTCCTACTGTACTAAAAACTAGTATCGTCATACCCATATTTAAAAAAGAGGATACAGAAGATATGCAATAGTATAGACCAATCACATTGATACCTATAATGTCTAAAATATTCGAAAAAGTAATACATCAAAATTTAGACAATTTTCTGGGAAAAAACCAAGTAATAGTAAAGGAGCAAGCAGGCTTCAGAAAGAAAAAATCAACTGGTACAGCTATTTATAATCTTTTGGAAATAATCATGACAGGTATGGATAAGAAAAACAAAGTAACGGCTCTTTTTATGGACATGTCAAAAGCATTTGATAGAGTAGATCATAACATATTACTAAAAAAACTAGAAATTTATGGCGTTAGAGGAAAAGCGTTTGACTTATTACAATCTTACCTTAAAGACAGAAAACAAATAACGGAAATAACGAAGATAAACAAAATCTCTAAAACACAACAAAAGTACTACTCAGAATGTAGAACTATTGAGTATGGCGTCCTTCAAGGTAGTATACTTGGACCATTGCTATTCTTGATTTATATCAATGACTTGCCCAACGCCATAAACTATCCTATTGTATTATATGCTGACGACAGCACTGCTGTATTTACTGATCCAAATAATTCTAATAATAATCATGAAAGTATAATGAATAATTCTCTTTATAATATAATTGACTGGTTACAAATAAATAATTTAAATATCAACATTGACAAAACATTCATCATGACATTCAAAAATAAAAACGCTGGAGCAAATGAGCTGAAAATATGCTACATAAATAAACAACTAAAAGAAGAGCAAGGTACTAAATTCTTGGGTATCTACATAGACTGTAATCTGACATGGAAACAGCATATCGCTGAAATCTCTACCAAAATCAGCCAATGCTCATATGCACTATACATGCTTAAAAAAATCGTCAGTCAAAATGCTCTTTTAAATGCCTATCATGCGTATTTAAGTTCCATACTTAAATATGGGATTATTTTCTGGGGAAATTCAACAGATAAAGATACCGTGTTTGTAGCTCAGAAGAAGTGTATAAGATCTATTTGTAACTTGAGGAGAACTGATTCGTGTAAGCTCCATTTCCAGGCGTTAAACATTCTTACCCTACCTTCACTTTACATCTACGAATCGGCTTTACATGTTAGAAATAATATCAAAAACTACGAAACCTTGAACAGCAACAGGCATAAAGGCCACCTTCGAGTAATAACGTCTAAGACAGCTTTGTTTAATAAGAGTGTGTTTTGTATGGGAGTGAAGATATATAATAAGCTTCCTATTTATATAAAATCTATACACAGTTCACATCTATTTATGATAAAACTAAAAAATTACCTGACCCAAAAAGCATATTACACAATCAATGAATATTTAAATGATACACAATGACATTTCTAGTTTAAAATTAAATCTAATTATTTAATTGATATGGTTATGTATGTAGTATGGTAGGTATTCGTATAGTAATTTAATTTTAGGTGACATGTAATTTGCACGCCACTGTAGTTGAATATGGTGAAACCATTTAATTTTGTAACATCTGTATAATTTTACCCATGTTTTGGTAAATAAATAAATCTTTATCTTTACGATGTTGACTTCCTTATTAGGAATTTTCAATTGACATCACAGGGAGAAATATGTGTTGCGCTTAGTCGATACGCACTTCAAATTAAATTAGCATTTAGTAGGTATCAGTTGAGATTGGTTCCCCATGGGCCCAATCGCCCTTATGTTTATTTATTAGACCCTTGAAAGGATGCGCCTAATAATGCCGAGCTTAAAGAATTTGCATTACTAATTCTAAGCTTAGGTAACGACAACGGGATCCGGGTATATTGAAATAGTCTGTTCAAGGCTTTGCCGGAGGTAAAATATTTTAATGCTTAGCTAAAAACGGATAACTAAGCAAATGCCTTCTTAACTACGATTCAAAATCAAATAATTAATACAAAATAAATTAAAATATTTTAATGCTTAGCAAACAACGTTAACAAATATAAAAACGCAATTAAACAAACGTTGCTTTTTTAAATTTGTTAACGTTTTTAGCTAAGCATTAAAATATTTTAATTTATTTTAAATATTTTAATGCTTAGCTAAAAACGTTACCAAATTTAAAAACGCAATTAAACAAAATCTTTATAAAAAAGCCTACTATAAAATATCGGATTATTTAGATGATAGAGAAGCTTGGGATTGAAATTGCTCCAACTCCTTCAAAATGTTACAATTTAGACGTAATTTATTTTCTGTATTGTAATGTATTCTAAAAGGATCATTAAAAAAACAACCAGCCTTGTTTCTTGCCTTTCTTTCCTGGCTTGGTCGCGAAGGAACAGGCAGTAAAATTGACGTTTCAAAGTGATCCTTGTGATTTTAATGAATAAATGATTTTGACTTTGACTTTAAGAAAATACCTTCTTAACTACGATTCAAAATCAAATAATTAATACAAAATAAATTATACATACTACGTGTTTTGGTATGTACGACATTATATGAAAACACGGGTAGTGTTAATGGCTAGTATTGTTGTAAAATAGATTTTTTTCATATACATTACCCTAAAAAAATTTTTTAAAACATGACACAGCTTGTATAATATAGGTAAACAAATTATATTCGTTCATCATGTAAGTAGGTACTGTT
Source organism: Philereme vetulata (assembly GCA_918857605.2). Lineage (NCBI taxonomy): Eukaryota > Metazoa > Arthropoda > Insecta > Lepidoptera > Geometridae > Philereme > Philereme vetulata. Next base: position 3,102,492 of record OU975449.1, on the reverse strand, counting down.
AAACCGACTAAGCAGCTTCGTCAACAAGGCGCCGCCGTATATATGTACGTTTTTACAAATTTTAACGTAAATTCGTTACAATTTGTGTATTGGAAATGTATCGATTGCTGGATAAATGTTCAAGCTATCGGTATTATACACACCTCTAAAATCAGATACCACGATACCGGATGTGTGTTTTAAATTAATGTCGTTCATAACAAAACAGGTTGTACATCAAACGCAATGTTTGGTCTAGCCTCTGACTATCCTTTTGTTCGATCTTCATGGGTTTGCGTACTGAGAAAAATCACCATTGAGGATTGCTAAAGTCGTGAGGTTACTTTTTAGGGTTCCGGATTAAAATGGTACAAACGGAAGCTTTATGGTGTAACTCTGTCTATCCGTCCGTCCGTCCGTCTATCCGTCCGTCCGTCTATCACAACTAATTATCTCTAGTAGTTAAAATAAACCTACCGGCTTTAATTTGGAATAGTTATAAATAATACTACCCTTCCTTTGTTGCAAGTAAAGAAATTTAATAATTTTGTTCATTTTGGTGGCTAAAATGGTGGGGGTAAAATTTTCAAAATAGGGTTAAAATGTCAAGTGGGCTATCATATCGAAGAAATTGATTTACACATTCCAAAACTATATTATTATCTTTTTATTTTGTACCGTTTTGGAGTTAAGATGAAAAATTTCGAAAAATGTACCGCTCCCCCACCCCTTATTATCAAAGTTTGCGAAATGAAATGTCTGAAATGAATATGATTGATAGTTACACTAAATATAAATATTACAGGAAAATTAAAAAAAAAACTAGCTGACTTGCCCGCGGATTCGCACGCTTGAAATTTCCCGTTCCTGTGGGAACTTCATAATAAAAACTATAAAAACTTTATTTAAATTATATGGATATTGTTCATACAAAAATACTAAAATTCGATTAGAAAATGGGGGGTCGGGGTAGGAGGGTCTAAAATAATTCACGATCTATTAACATACTTACCAAATATAGAAAAAAATCATTAAAATCGTTCACACGTTTAGGAGGAGTGCGACCACAAAGACCGTGACACGAGATTTTTATTTAATAGAATAAACCTATCCAGGTTCGGAACCCTCAGTACGCGAGTCCTACTCGCACTTGGTCTTGTTTACATTGGCATGAGCATTAAAATCTTATCTTCTTTCGCTTTACAAACACACACATTAGACTAAACTGCAAATTGTATTTTCTATCTCCGGTGAAAAGGAAGGCGTTGAAGATGTCATGTCTCGGTGTCATATCGTACTGTAATGCCCAGCAACATTTATCTGAAGGCGGCTACTGTGACAAGGACAAGTGCTTCCGTGAGTGTCGGCGGTTATGCTTAACAATGGCTACCCTACATCTGCACACCAGGGTTGCACCTAGTTCCATAGGAGACTAGACTACAGGAATGGTAGGTGCGATTTTACCATGATTTTACACCCCATGGTTTGCGAGTAGTATAAAAAAACTCGCTTATGGCCGAGCTTTTTTTGTCACTTAGGGAGCAGAATCGCGATGATATGGTAATCAATCAATCAATCAAGCATTTATTTTTGAACATAATCCACATAGGATAGCTAGATATATAGATGAAACACAAAAATGCAGCAGTAAAAACTGTATCGCACTTTCCAGTGCCCGACCTTAAGACTCAAGGAGACATTGACATTCAAGAGCAGGTACAGAGAATTTGATGAAAAATTATTTGAAAAACAAGAAATATTTATATTAGTAGTTCGCCCCGAACTGAGATCTCGCGAGTCTCCGAAAAAAACAAAAAAATATTATTCGTAATCTTCGACTATCAAAATAGTGCCATGAAATACCTTGACCTACAGTTTCATTCAAATTACAGGTAACGGGAGTTCATGTAGTTTGTTTTTTTTTGGGGTAGAAATTGCAGTTATTCTGGATTTCAGACTTCTGTCTATATTTGTGTCACTAAAGCTACACGCATACCAAATTTCAGCACTGTGGGGTCACTGGTATACTCTGTGAGTTTTGTCAAAGTTTTTTTTATATTATAGCTAATAACTCAAAAACTGAAACGATAAAACTAAAAATAAAAACAAGGTTGACATTTACTAACAAAGACCTTTCAATTGACGTCCCACTTGACCTAATAGTTTCATTTTCATTTTGTTTATTTACCTTGAACCCCAATATCTCAAAAACCCCCCCACATTTTTAGCTCATTTAGTCACACCAAAATTGTGCCAGCACTGCCTACTACGAGTATGTATCAAATTTCACAATGATCGGTTCAACGCTTCGAAAGTGATCCTCGGACAAACAAACGTACATACATACATACAACGTCGATTTGCCTAAGTTGATTTGGAGATCTCGCTTCGGTCGATCAATTATATAAATATATGATAACAAGTTTTTATAAAAATCGCAAATATTATAAAGATAACATGTGTATTGGGGTGAGGGTGTGTACGTGAGGTGAGTATTGTGTTGTGTGTGTAGGGGTGGGTGGGTGGGTGGGTGTGTGTGTGTGTGTGTAGTGTGTGCAGATGCTTAACAGAATATGTATGATTAAGTATGTTCGTTGTAAGTATTATTTTCTAATTTGTATTTGTACCTAGTTCCATAGGAGACCGGACTGGATTAATGGTAGGTGCGATGTTAGGCTCCATGGTTTGCGAGTAGTATAAAAAAAACTCGCTTATGGCCGAGCTTTTTAGTCACTCAGGGAGCAAAATCCTGATGAAATGGTAGCCGAGACGAAATCGTAGACTAAAATAGGATGATAAGTGAAATTAATTAGAAAGATAGATAACTGTATAATGAATTACCACACAAACAGAAACAATACAAAAATAAGTACTAGGCTAGAATAAATAAGACAACACAATGGGCGGCCTGATCGCTGAAAGCGATATCTTCCAGGCTACGTTTGGATGGAGCGAAATTTACAAAGATACGGAGTGTACTTTAGAGGATATATTTACACATACGTATATTCTTAGGTATAATAAAAATATGATAAAGTTTTAATCCTAATACTTAATATACTTAAAAAGCCACCCCTTAAATCAGTTAATACAATTTCGGATGTGTGTTTTAAATTAATGTCGTACATAGCAAAACAGGTTGTAGGTGTAGGTACAAAAAATCTTATATTATCCCATACTAATAAATTAAAATTAATTAATAAAATTAATCATTCATCATATCAGCCGTAGGACGTCCACTGCTGGACAAAGGCCTCCCTCATTGATCTCCAGGAACTGCCGTTGGAAGCGGCCTGCATCCAACGCCGACCTGCGGTTATTACCAAGTCGTCTGCCCATCTTGTAGGTGGACGTCCTACGCTGCGCTTGCCGGTCCGTGGCCTCCATTCGATAACTTTCCGGCCCCATCGGCCATCTGTTCTGCGCGCTATATGGCCTGCCCATTGCCACTTCAACGTGCTAATCCGTCGGGCTATGTCGGTGACTTGAGTTCTCCTACGTATCTCCTCATTTCTGATTCGATCCCGTAGAGAAACCCCGAGCATAGCCCTCTCCATAGCTCGTTGAGCGACTCTGAGCTTATTCATAAGGCCAATAGTGAAGGACCACGTCTCGGTTCCATATGTCATCACTGGTAACACACACTGATTGAAGACTTTCGTCCTAAGGCACTGAGGTATGTTGGACGAAAAGACGTTGCGAAGTTTCCCAAACGCTACCCATCCGAGTTGGATTCGACGATTGACCTCTTTCTCGAAGTTGGACCTACCTAATTGGACTGTTTGTCCTAGGTATACATACGCGTCGACAACTTCAAGAGCCGAGTTCTCAATCATAACTGGGGCAGGGACGACATGGACATTCGACATGATTTTCGTCTTGTCCATTAATTATTTATGGTCCATTAACAAAAATTAATCATTATTTACCACCTATTATTACATTATGGAATACAATAAACGATTGAGTATTGAGTATTGAAATTATAATACTATTTTTAGCTGCTCAGTTATACACTCAATTGTATGAAAGTCAGCGCCCCTGCCCATGACATGGTCCCTGGCTTTGTCCCTGTTCTCCACTATCGCATTACGAGTCTTTCTGTGCGATTTGTAAAGGCTTCCTCCCGTCCTACATAAATTGTATCGCGTTGACGTTTTCAATCAGCTCGGCCGGTATCGGTAACTATCTGTTACTTTGCGGTTGATCTGTCGTGTCTCATGTCAAGCAATCTGGGACGTATCAACTTGGGTATCGTATTATTTCTTGATGCCTATTGTTCAAAATGAAATGGTATATTCAATTGTGCACTATCATCTAATTTTGATCAATAGCTTGAATAAATACTATCTGCTATCGATGTGATTGAATAAAGCCTATGTATGTATAATTTTTGAATCTCAAGATGGATTGATTAAAATAGGAATCGAACAAGTCAATCGAATTTGCTTAATAATATAAATAAATATAAAAATATAAATATGGCTGGATATTTCACACAGCGCTATCTAGCCCCAAACTAAGCCGAGCTTGTACTATGGGTACCAGATAACTGATAGAATACTTATATACTTTTTTTGTAAATACATACTTATAATATATAGAGAAACAACCAGACACGGAACAAATATCTGTAGATCATACAAACATTTGTTCCGCGGCGGGAATCGAACCCGCTACCTCCTGCGTCTCAGCCGGCTATTCGCCCGCTGTACCACGGAGATCGTCCGTGTAATTACCATAAACTACATTTTTTATATTAATTCATCATCATCATTCACAGCCCGTGTCGATCCACTGCTGGGCATAGGCCTCTCTTTGTTTCGTACGACGGTCTTGTTCATCGACTATCTCGCTGGTGGACGTCCCCTATTTCGATGCCCAGTTCTCGGCCTCCACTCTGTTAGAGCCTTAGTCTACCTGTCGTCACTACGTCTGGCCAAGTGTCCTGCCCAACTCCACTTGAGCCCCAATATTCGCTTGCTGACGTCTTGTACTCGTACTTTGTCTGCTTGCGAATTTCGGTATTGGGAACTCGATCTAAGAGTGTAATGCCGAGCATGGCGCGCTCCACTTTTTATATTATTTTACATTATTTAATAACAGGATCTTTTATGAATTTAATGCCGTTAATAAGCCTGAGTCAAAATATATATGGGTCTCCTTGTGTCTGACAAAACAAATAATTATATTGTGTATCTAATTCCATATGAGAACTCGAATAATGCGACGAATAATTTCAAAGTTGAGAGAGGCAAAGTTTCCTCATCGCGCCAAACGAACAGTTCATAATTATTTTGTTAGCCAACGCGAAAGCTACAGTTTTAATTGAAACAAAACAACCGAAATATAAAGTGCTTGACCTGCCTTTGAGAACTGACAAGTTAGTTTACTACAGTTATGCCTTAATTTATCTAGTGGCTCGCCCAGAACTGAGATCTCACGAGTCTCCCAAAACAAAAAAAAATATTCTTAGGGCAATGAACTCGTAACGATGCCTAAACGTATTTAGTGGCTAAATGTGATTTGAGAAAAAGTCAAACCATACAAATATGTTCCATTTAAACATGTTTAGTCGCTAAATACGTTTAGGAATCGTGCTAGCCGGCCTTAATCATTGACTAATAAAATAGTGCCACGAAATGCGACACCAATTAACTTGACCTACAGTTTCATTCAAATTACAGGTAACGGGAGTTCGTGTCTAAGGTTTTTTTCGGGTAGAAGTTGTTTTGGATTTCAGACTTTTGTCTATATTTGTGTCACTAAAGCTACACGCATACCAAATTTCAGCACTGTGGTGTCACTGGTGTACCTTGTGAATTTTGTCAAAGTTCAGTTTGTGTTATGGCTACTAACTTAAAAACTACAAGGTTTAAACTAAAAACTAAATGGGGTCGAAATGTACTCACAAAGACCTTTTAGTAATCGTGTCACCTGACCGGATAGTCCCATTATGTTTTTTTAACCCTCTGGAACCCCAATATCTCAAAAACATTTTCCACAACACATCCCCACATTTTTAGCTCACTTAGTCACATCAAAATTGTGCCATCGCTACCTACCTATATACCAAATTTCACGATGATCGGATAAACGCTTGGAAAGTTATCTTCGGACAAACAAACATACATACATACAACGCCGATTTGCCCAAGTTGATTTAGAGATCTCACTTCGCTCGATTCATCATATTTTAATGAGTTTTTTGATGTAAAAAATTGATAACCTTCACATGCTGTCTTTTATTTCGGTCGGCAATTCTCAGGGTGATAGAAATATTTCAACACCTATCTTCTGAAATGTTTTGCAATTACATAACTGCGGTTGCAGCTAAAATATCAGAAAACGAAAATGCAAAATGTAAGGTGAATATACCTACTATTCAGTCGATAAGTTTGTAAGTCATTCCCGTTGGTTGTCTCAATTAAAAACTGCCGATATTAATTTGTTGAACAATTTAGCTTGCGAGTGGTCCGCTCCAACTTTACTTCTACCTGCCGATATCGGCCGAGCTGACTCTGTCAAACTACTGAAAATTAGTTTCCAAATTCTGATGAAAGCTTTAATTGGATCCTCAAAGCCAATATGTGGCTGCCACTGTTAGTTGAATCGAAAAGTCTTGACTTTGACAACAATACCGAGAAGAACTTTTGTAATGAGATGTGACATACTCGTATTTGGTTGATATAAACGTACTGACTTCGAACCCTTCTTCATCAAGCTTTGGGTCTTCAAGTCCTGAATAAACCCACAAAACAACTTTCTTGTTTTGAACTTGTGTTAAAGTGTCTATGAGAAATGTTACTTCAAAGTTCTCTACCACTTACAGTAAAAGATTCTAAATGTATATGACACTTGTAGCCTTTATTTTCAGCTAAAGGTTGGAAATAGCACAAGAATTTCTGTTAAATATTTCCTCGCTAGTTGGTGCACATTACTATGCCCGCGGCATCAGGTGCAAACATTTATAATTCCACGTAAAGTATCGTCCGAATACATACAAATATGCCGTGCTATTTGGCTGGGCAGGGATGTAGCCAAGGCAATAGCTTTAAACTGCTGTGACGACTGCTTTACTTACAGTCAACGTAATAAAGCTCATCCACATTTCATCGACAATTGGGTATCGCGCACCACACGCTTCACGCGATCTTTTCTACCCCATACTTGCAAGATGTGGAATAAGCTACCATCTGAGGTTTTCCCGTTAGGCTACGACATGGCAGCGCTTCAAGAGATATGTAAAGAGGGTTCTACAGTTTAGGGAACGCATCGACAATACCCCGGGTGTTGCCGGTGTCAATAGGCGACGGTGACCGCTTACCATCAGGTGGGCCGTAAGCCTGTTTCCCCACAAATAACAGAAAAAAGTCACACACAATTGAGTAAACTTTTCCAATGTTATTTAACGAGTTCAACCAAGTTTATTTCTCAATTTTCAGAATCACCCCGACAGACTTGCATTTTTGCAAGTCTGTCGGGGTGATTCTGCGTATGAAACTTTTAAGGGTGTAACATAATTATTTATTAGTGGCCCTATATAGCATGCGAATATTCGGGTATATTGAAACTATAGAAATGTTTCCTTGACTCCGTTCCTGAGCGGAGGTAGGTGTTATTGTTTGGTGTGCCATTCTTCTTGCCCCCAGAGGAATCTGATTAATAGCAGCAATATTCGGGCTCGCTACTCGCGTACCGCAAGAATTGTAAGGCCGATGCGCCCTGGAAGTACTTCGTTATTCCATGCCCAGCTTAAGCGTGCACTATTCGTTACTCCGCCGTCTCCTATATGTATTAACTTATAAATACTTATTGATGCTTTTAGGGAGAATATCCTAAATCTTCAAAAAGATGAAACAGTAAACGCACAGCTTCCATCTGAACATTTTGTATTTTGTTTATTTTGCGGATGTTTCCCGGCTGCGGCGAACAATTATAGCTTAATCGTCAATTTGCATTGATAATACTTTGCGATTAATTGTTGTGTTCGTATGATCGCTTGTTGACGGATATTCGAAGCCAATGTGTGTTATTTTAGTACATAAATTGAAGAAATAATGTAATGGTACAGAATCAATTGAGCAGCTCTTTAAACACGGAGATACTATATAGGCTATGCTTGTTCGTAACAAATTTTATTAGAGGGGTTAATAAACTAGTATTTGTACAATAGTAGGTCACATTAGGTAGGTAATAAAGATTAAAGGATAAAGATGGATTGCATCTAAAGCATATTAAATCAATGATACCCTTAAACCATAAAAATAAGCAAGTATTCATACTAAAACCACTTATTCGAGTTCGGAAACCGCAAAGCTTTCCGAAAACCACTGCCCACAGAATATCAGTGTCAGCGCTAATAGAGCTATTGATTCGGAGTATTAAAAAATGTGAAAGCTAAAATTTTATCGCAAAATTTACATATTAAATCAATTACTCGTGGCGCTTTAATGATGCAAATTGGCAAATAAGCTATCACTGGCCACAACCCCAGTTTATCCCGTGAGGGCGCTAAATAAATAGGAACTCTCGACGTAGTGATCATTTTCGATAGTCCCGTAGAACCCGCAAACATTGATAATTGGGTTTAAATGGCCTAATTTATTAGCCAGCTTCAACTAAGAAATTCCAACTGTTCAACCAAAATGTTCTTTTTGATTGATCGTATCAGTTATTTAAATACAGCTTCGGAATGTTAACTCACTATAATTAAATAAATAATAAATAAATCTTTATTTATTTTTCATATTATTATTAACATTAAGATTAGGGATTAATATCTACTTATAGGTAAGATTTTATACATTTCCTGAACTAGGAAAACCTGTATCTCATGCGAAAAAGGCTGGCCTGGGGTAACGTATGAATACTCAAATTAGCAAAACTTAGAATCTATTTACATAATGAAAAAAATTAAAATAACTAAATAAACTAAGTGCAAACATGGAAGGTATGAGTTTACGTACTATCATCATTTCAGCCGTAAAACGTCCACTACTGAACACAGGCCTCCATGGATCTCCATGATGCCATACTCACCACGCTTGGCAGGCGGGTTGGCGAGCACAGTACGGGATGTTGATACACGGAAAGACGCTGCTGCCCATCTTCCGGAGGTTACCCTTAGCAGGCTCTTACTGCATCCACGGGCATGAGAGGAGGGGTAACATTCTACTACCGGCACCCCACGGCATTACGTACTATATACAATCTTTAAAATCTTACTTTATTACGGTTAGTAATTCCTCAGTTTTCTCGTAAGACAGATTGGATAGAGCAGTCTGTAAGGCTGTATTACAGTTTGAAAAGTTCATTGAGTGGATGCTCAATTTACGATTTAGCCTGTTGTACAGCAATGGTCCTAGGAACATTAGAAATCTACATGCAAAAGCATGCTTAACTGGGGTGTTGTTAGTGCGGACGATATTTATTCGTCTTTTGTTAGTACTTTCAGTGCTATAGAGAAGTGCTCTGTGTTGTCTTAAAACTATGTTTAGTATAAATAGCTATCTAACTGTTAGAACTTTACACGACTTATATAATAAGTTGGTTGTATAGAGAAAGGGACGAAAAGTGGATACCTTAAGTATTGCTCTTTGTGCCCTTTCTGTGTCTAATAAAAAGGATTAAAAGATATATGTTTAAAAAATTATAAAACTATAGCCCGCCATTAAAACAACTGTTACTTGCACTTTGTGTGCACTTAAACTTACAAGGTGTTGGACTTAGATAAATACATTCGGGATAAAGTAAGTTTTTCTACAATGACAAACATCGAATTATGAAAGGTCGTGGGTACTGACGCTGTTCTCGTAAATGCGAATATTATCTCTTATGTTGGTTATCTGTGATACATAATTCAAAGCAAATCTTTTTAGTTTAATAAAAGATATAAAATCAAAAATAAAATATGTCAGATAGTCCTGAATTTTCATTAACAAAAAAAATATTTCACAATTCATACCTCATCAAGCAAATCGCGTCAGCCTTGGAAGAACTTGTGTCTATTTTGCCAGAAAATAATTATATAGTTTCTAAGCAACAATCTGAAGAGGCAATAAACGGCATCAAAGACATTTTAACCCATTTTCAGGTATTCTGTTATCGTAAATTCCAACGTCTTCAAATTACAACAGTTCAAATTTATGATTAAAAACATGGGATCCTCTTGATGGATTGATTGAACTACCATCAATTAATGTAATACCGGATTTATATAAAAATAAAGCTACGCAAATAATATTTCAAAGCTTTACAATTTCAAGATTTTTTAAAAACATCTCAAAAATTTCAAGCCTAGACGGGACTTGAACCCGCGACCTTCCTCTTGATACGAGGATGCACTACCATCTGTGCTACAAGGCAATTCACGTCTAGGTCGAAATTAGTGAGATCATTCAGAATTACGACTAAAGCGCCGTTAGCTCCATCTACAGGAATACTTATATAGTTCTTTGTACCTGCTCAATGCCGAACGTTGCAGTTCAGTACATTGACAAGAGATGTCGCGTTGCTTATTTCAAATAGTATTTTTATTTATAGTGTTACCCGAACACATGCGGAAAATTCCAAGATTTTTTAAAATCATCTCAAAAATTTCAAGCCTAGACGGGACTTGAACGTGCGACCTTCCTCTTGATATGAGGATGCACTACCATCTGTGCTACAAGGCAATTCACGTCTAGGTCGAAATTAGTGAGATCATTCAGAATTACGACTAAAGCGCCGTTAGCTCAATCTACAGGAATACTTACATATATAGTTCTTTGTACCTGCTCAATGCCGAACGTTGCAGTTCAGTACATTGACAAGAGATGTCGCGTTGCTTATTTCAAATAGTATTTTTATTTATAGTGTTATCCGAACACATGCGGAAAATTCCAAGATTTTTTAAAATCATCTCAAAAACTTCAAGCCTAGACGGGACTTAAACCCGCGACCTTCCTCTTAATACGAGGATGCACTACCATCTGTGCTACAAGGCGATTTACGTCTAGGTCGAAATTAGTGAGATCATTCAAAATTACGACTAAAGCGCCATTAGCTCCATCTACAGGAAAACTTATATAGTTCTTTGTACCTGCTCAATGCCGAACGTTGCAGTTCAGTACATTGACAAGAGATGTCGCGTTGCTTATTTAAAATAGTATTTACGTATTTATTTACGGCGCTTTAGTCGTAATTCTGAATGATCTCACTAATTTCGACCTAGACATGAATTGCCTTGTAGTACAGATGGTAGTGCATCCTCGTATCAAGAGGAAGGTCGCGGGTTCAAGTCCCGTCTAGGCTTGAAATTTTTAAGATTTTTTGGAATTTTCCGCATGTGTTCGGATAACACTATAAATAAAAATACTATTTGCTTTACAATTTGTTGTTCATTACTTTAAATACGGGATATCAAGTACCGTTTTATCAGTGTTACATACGACACGATTGACAGTATTGTTGTTGTTTGTAGATAAAATATTTACTTACAACATTTATTTACAGAAATAATAAATCATTGTAAATCACAACTAACCTAAAATGGGATGTACAGATTGTAGAGATTGTGAAAAGAGCAAATTCTGTGATGTATATTATAAGAAAGGCCTTTACTTACATTAACATGGAATTGTTTCTGAAACTATATAAGACATACCTTAGGCCATTGTTGGAGTATGCATTTTAGGTTTGGAGCCCATACTTCAAAAAAGACATTAACCTTATTGAACGAGTACAACGAAGAGCAATGAAAATGGTACCTAGTCTCAAAGCACTTACATATGAGGAACGACTTCAGGAACTTGGACTAACTACCCTTCAGCAACGTAGAGAGCGCGGAGATCTTATAGAGACTTACTAGATTCTAAACAACCACTACAGCATACCTGACTTGTCACAAACACTATATACCATGAACAATAATGCAAGGTTGAGAGGACACTCACTGAAGCTGCAACGCGGGCCAAGTACCAGCAAACCAAGGGAGCACATATTGCCCAATCGCGTAGTGGACACTTGGAATCGGTTACCAGAGTCAGTGATCAGTGCCCCCTCAGTGAACGCTTTCAAAAACAGACTGGACAAATATTTAATGCGCACTGACAATAAATAAGATATACACGCATCAGCTCTAATAGCTGCCTGGGTATTACAAATAATAATAATAGGTACAATTAACAACATAAACAATAGAACTATTTACATACTTATTTTTATAGTTATATTAAGCGTTTATAGCCTTTATTTGTCGTTGCCTGAATCTGTGAAACGGATGGACAAAATTTCAATATTGCTCGACATTTCACAAAGCGCTATCAAACCCCTAAATTAGGCATAGCTTGTACTATGGGAACCAGATAACTGATAGAATACTTATATACATTTTTTTAGAACCCGCTACCTCCTGCGTCTCAGCCGACTATTCGCCTACTGCGCCACGGAGTGTTATAGTGAGGTCGTATAACAGTAGCAATGAATAACCATTAGAGAGTTATTATCTGAAGTCTACTAAACCAAATATTCAAAAATCTTCTGCACCAGTTGGTTTCAAAACAAATGGCTTTACTTATACGTTATATAATCTTGTAATATTTAGTTTAACTAAATATTTTTGTTATATATAAATTAAATAATACGGTCATTTAATTATTTCTACTTGTGTTAAATTGAAATTTAGTTCGTTGTCCAAAAAGTTGAATTGATTTTTAGTGTGTGCCTTATATATTTTTCCTCCGTTCTGTTTGTTTGCTGTAAGGTAGGATCTAGCGCTGTCTTCAAAATTAAAACACGAACATCATATACGGTCATATGGGTCATCTTTACCCAAAAGGATCAACTTTACCTTAGAACTTTTTAAATTTTCGCGAACTATAGGTTATCATGTTTTTAAGACAAAACGGGTCTTTTCGCGCACAGATTTATATCAAAATCATAATTTTAACTAACCTCGACGTTTCGGCCAAGTTACATCGGCCGTGGTCACGAGAGACTGAACTTTTGTCTGACTTTTGTCTTAAAAACATGAACTTTACCTTTGTCTTCCTTGCATGATAAAAACTAAAATTAGACAAAATGGTAATAGGGTACAATTTTTATTACTATTTTAGTAGTTTTCTAATGAATAACGGGTATCCCAAAACTTTTTTCAAGCTGGTAACATAGACAGTTGACAAAATCTTGAAGATTGTTTGAAAAATAACGGCCATGTTGGCAACACATCAACGAATGCTATCTTTACCTAATTTGCTTAGTTCTAGCTGGATCAAAGGAGAAAACAGTAGTAAGTAAAGTTGCCAAAATTGTGTCATCTTTTCCTGATTGTTATTTTTCGTGGTAGTGCCGTCACTATGAGGCTTAGAGACACAAATTATGACTATCACTAAAGGGAAAGGCTGCATGATTACTTAAAAACTGAATATTAAACCCCCCTAGTAAAATAAATACGCAATATAGGTATTTTCTGATAAAAATATGGTAAAGATGACCTACTTGACGGTACCTACATTATAACCCAGATCCACAAACAATAAAGATTTATGATATATTTATATTTTTACTGGCAACCCAACAGAAACTTAATCCTCTATTCATAACAACCTAAAAAAATATTTGGATTAAATAAAATATGGACGTAGATTTCACCCAGTCAGATCTTGGGCTAATAAGAGGCAAAACTTCAAAAGTTCCAGCACCAACTTACAACAGTAAACATTCTTATTTAAGATTAAAACATCGATAGTTTACCGAACTTTAATCCTCAGTCTTCTGGTTTTTGAGCCAAAGGCGAAGGTTGGAACAGTAAGCTACTCGGAAGTATGCTAAAATGAAAACTATAAAATAAAGTTTTCTTGAAATTTCCAGTAAGCCTTTTTTACTAGTAAGTTGATTATGTGATGTATTCAATGCTATTTCATCGAGATAACAGAATTACATTAGTAAAAGTACTAGTTATAAGACAAAATACAAGACACTTATTTATATGCATAAATAAGTGTACACACGGCTACACATCAAGCTATACATTTCCAGTATAAGCTGACCTCCCATTCTACGAAAAGCCTGCACAATGCAAGGTCAGTTTATACTGGAAATTTATAGCTTGATGTGTAGCCGTGTGTACAATATTGTCTTAGAAACTAGGTAATGGGACTTTATACTTGTTTGCCCTTTACGAGGCATCGCAAACTGCTGATTACTCAGGCACAATTAAAGACTTCTGACTTTTTCACTCAGCAAGGAACCATTTTACAAATACCAAATATGCAATAAGTTTTTGATCATAAACCATATTGAAATAGGTTTTTCCGTTTCGAATTCACGATATCAACGACACACAATACGCACTATATAAGGATTCTAAATTAAAACAAATTAAACTGATTCTAAATTAAACTGTTTATTTTTATACTCCATACCCTTCCCTACTATTTAAATAATACTGATTCAGCTCTTCTGCAAGTAAGAAACTAAAATATTTATGTTCTATATATTACATTACTAACGAAACTATCTATGACAAATATAAATAAATTAATAAATATTGCTGGACATTTCACACAGCGCTATCTAGCCCCAAACTAAGCAGAGCTTGTACTATGGGAACCAGATAACGGATAGAATACTTATATACTTTTTCTTTTGTAAATGCATACTTATAATATATATAAAAACAACCAGACACGGAACAAGTATCTGTAGACCATGCAAACATTTGTTCACTGGCGGGAATCGAACCCTCCTGCGTCTCAGCCGGCTGTTCGCCCACTGCGTCACGGAGGTCGACATAGGTCTTATTTTGCTAGACGTTATCTAAATTGATCTTTATTCGCCCGTCAGTCATTATCTTCTAGTACCTAGTAGAATGTTAAAAGTAGGATTCATTCTAAGAACTATGTCACTTTTATTTTCTTCAAAATTGAGTCCATGGTTTTTTCAGCATTCTTCTCTATGCCCCATAGTTCGGAATCTCCCCATACTAGCTAGAAAAAGAAACATCATTCTGTATAGTTATAATAGTTGTTTTTAGAAAACAACCTTCAAAGTTTCCTGAGTTTACCGCTCACATAACTAGATGGCGCTGCTAAATTAGCATAAATCTAGGTAGGTACGGAACCCACGGCGCATGACCCTCACTCGCACTTGACCGGTCTTGTTTAGAGACAAAATGAATTATGAATCCAGCAACAGTCGACCGAAAACTGTAGTATTTTAATCTTCAACAAAATCCTTGTGTAATCGAACTGAAACTTACAGAATCAGCCTCCCGGCCGTGTTACGGATTATTGCGTTGTTTCAAAAGTTTGTATAGAATTAGCATTTATGCCTATGAACTGGATTAAGCGGAACCACCAAACTCTGAGTTTATTCAGAAATTCGCATACGTAGCCCCAAACTTCCTCCATTCGATTGCAAAATAATAAGCTTTGTAAGTAAATATTTTGGTTTCAAACTTGGCAGCCTACTCTTTCAAATAAACTCAACTCTGTTTTACTTACTTCAATCAAATTAAAATTTTGTCGAGCTCTTTATATTGGGAGTCCAAAGTTTAATTGTTTTTTAATCGTGTTTGTTTTTAAAAATATTCAAAATATTGTCAGTTTATTACTAACATTTTGTGAATCAAAACAAAACGACATGGCACGTTTCATGAGAAATGTAAAGAGGCTTCTACTGTGTAGGAGCGCATCGACAATACCCCGGGTGTTGCCGGTGTCAATAGGCGACGGTGACCGCTTACCATCAAGTGAGCCGTAAGACTGTTACTTTTGGTATATTTGGTTTTATTTGTTAATGATATATTTATATATTTATGATTCTTGTACACGCACCTTTAAAATCATCTCTCTCTCTCTCTCTAGCCTCAAAGGTTTGCTGGAAGAAAACTCTTCTTAGGGTTAAGCTCGCCTTTGTACATGTCCTCAATTTCTGTACTTTTTTAATGTATTTTCTTGTGTACAATAAAGAATAATGACTGTTTCCCCACAAATAAGATTTAAAAAATCACATCGTCACAGAAAAATGTACCTAATTACCAACACAATTCTGTAGAAGTACTTAGAGCTAAATTTTAAGGATAAAAAGCATTTTTCAAATTAAATCATGGATTTTAATAGTAGGTTTGTCTCTGCCTACCCCCTTGTGGGTTTCGCGGGTCAGCGTACTGAGTAAAAGATCCAAGGATGACCATCATGCCGATTGTTGTAGTCGTAAGCTGTACACACACATGATGCAGCCTATAAAGTCTAAAACCACGCTAATTGCTGACATGCACTAACTAAAAACTTTTCCATTCAGATACCAAGTCCTAACCACATTAGTGTACGTTAATAAACCTTGAAAGCTTTTTTTAACTCAATTCGACACATTCACGTAACACATTTTGACATGAGAAGTTTTTTTTATACTACTTATATGGCAAACGAGCATGCAGTCCACCAGATGTTAAGTGGATACTGCAGCCCATGGATACCAACATAGAATTAAAAACAAGCTATTATGTTGTTTTGATATCTATGTGAATACGTTCCCATACTATAGGACTTAGCTGGTATGTTTATGTGCCAGTAATTACAGGAACATACCATTACCATCTAACCGGAACACAGCAGCACAAGTTACCTTCGATTTTGATTATATTTTTGTTAGGTTTAAATCAGCTCTTTCACAAACCTTTGTCTCATCCCTTTTTCCGCATATACGTACATTAGGTATCAATACACATGCCCTCTCGAATTTTATTCAATAAAGGGTAAACAACAAGAATGATGCCATATTTCTTTTCAAATTGGTCGTTATATTTTCAGTAAGCTTCTGTTTACCTTTGTAGTCATCGAGTTGTAAAAATATTTGCGGGATCCGCAATAAGAAATAATGGAAATCTTGTATCGAGTTATCAGAAAATTTTATCCAATAGTAATATATCTGGAGAGATGAGAGGAATATACATTTGTCTGTGCTACTAAATAGTAAATTTTAATGAATGTTAAACTGAAATATCAGTTCATCATATCAGTCGTAGGACGTCCACTACTGGACAAATGCCTCCCTCATTGATCTCCAGGAACTGCGGTTGGAAGCGGCCTGCATCCAACGCCGACCTGCGGTTCTTACCAAGTCGTCTGCCCATCTTGTAGGTGGACGTCCTACGCTGCGCTTGCCGGTCCTTGGCCTCCACTCGAGAACCTTCCGGCCCCATCGGCCATCTGTTCTGCGCGCTATATTCAATAGGTTTATTTCACGGAACGCCACGTAAGTATAATTCAAGACAAACTGGCATTGTCACGCTGACCGCACAGGCACCATGGTTCGCCATGCGCCAACAGCGCAACCGGCCATTGCCACTTCAACGTGCTAATCCGTCGGGCTATGTCAGTGACTTGAGTTTTCCTACGTATCTCCTCATTTCTGATTCGATCCCGTAGAGAAACCCCGAGCATAGCCCTCTCCATAGCTCTTTGAGCGACTCTGAGCTTATTCATAAGGCCAATAGTGAAGGACCACGTCTCGGTTCCATATGTCATCACTGGTAACAGACACCAAAATTTCAGTTATTATTGTGTAAATCCCAATAAATGAGTCAAAACAAAACACAAGTATGTCTATGTTTTCTAGATGATGTAAAACGATAAATCACCGCAGGTAAACTAAATGTACCGACAGAAGCTGGCATATCACTTTGGGAGACAATTTTAGGGGATTGTTTTCAATATTTTGGTAGACGACATCTGCCCCGTGCCGGACCCTTTTCAACCCTCGTCGATTCCCGACACTATTACCCGTCAATGTCTTCATAGTTTTCGGTTGATTTGATACCTTTATTTTTAAATATACCTACCTTTCGTATTAAAAAAAAACGAGTGTGCTTAAATCCACACGACTTAAGTAAAGCTTCTGCTGCTGCCTGCTATCTGTTGTGGAATAGCTGAACTTTTTCATAAATCGAAGCAAACTATTTCATGAATAAGATTCAAAATACGTAGAAAGAGTATTAGAGTTCTTTGTGAAAGAGCTCGCCCGGGGAAGTACTACCACCATACCTATTTCTGCCGCCAAGCAGCATTGCTGTGTTTCGGTATGAAGGGTATGGTTGCCGGTGAAATTACAGGCACATGAGGCTTTACACCTGTATGCCTTAAGTTGATGGAAACAGGGTAGTGCATCGTAGGGCACGTTCCTAAGGAGCGTGACCTACGAGGCGATACTTTGTTATAGGCGATAGAGACCACTTAACATCAGGTGGGCCATAGGCTTGTTCCATCTCCAATTCGTATAAAAAACAAAAAAAAAATACGTAACGTCGTAAATACTTTTTTTTTATCTATAGCAAAATGAACTCTATTAAACAGCATGAACATGAAGAAGGGGTTTGTTGTTGCAATTTGTATAATTTAGGCTAATTTGGGATAGGAGATATGCGACAAATCAACTAGCTATGAGAGAAAGAGATAATGTAAATGTTTGCTCGCACCTCTCTCTCTCTCTTGCACCTACAGTAATATACGAAACGTAACTCTCTCTCTCTTGCTATCTTCACTAATATCTCCCTCTCAACTTCCGTTCGCACTTTTCGTAACGCATTCACCAGCTAATACCCCATGTCAAGCATGCGTAAAGAAATTTTACTTCCAAAATCTAACGTTAACGGTATCTAACGGTTTACCAATTCACGCTGTATCTACACTAATATTACTCGTATAAAGAGGAAAGATTTGTTTGTTTGTATTGAATAGGCTACGAAACTACTGGACCGATTTAAAAAAATATTTCACTGTTGGGAAGCTACACTATCCCCGGAGGGCATAGGCTACTTTTTACCCAACTGCGCAGAAGGAGGGTAATATTTTTATTGAAAAACTACACGTGCGAAGCAGCGGATTGGTCAGCTAGTTAGAAAATACAGCGTGAATTGGTAAACTCAACAACAAATTTTAAGGAATTGTTCTGCTCGTCGGCGCCGTTCGCAATACGCTAGCATTAATTATTGTAATGTTATTAGCGGTTTTTGGGATCCCCAGCAGTCTTCTCGTGATCTTCATCTACAATCTCTGCTTAGATTATATCTGAAAGGTTGTCTGGAAGAGATCGCTTTTAGCGATAAGACCGCCAATTGTACTATCGCGTGTCTAGTTTTAAGTGTTTTAATTATGATTTGTTAATTTAAGTGTGGTATACAATAAAGCGTTTTCTATCTATCTCTATCTCTGAATATTCACCGTTCCATACAAACCGCACTAAAGACGCCGCAATGTATGAGAAACTGGATTTAAAATTTAATTATTGAATTGAAACAGTTTATTGTTGAGGATTATAAGCAGAGCCATTCCTTAAAATTCATCGACTATTTGCCATACCTGTATATCCCACTAGAATATTCCATATAAAATAAAAAATGCTCGCAAAAATTCAGGGAATCAATCTGGTATGCCTAAGGGTGCTTGAACGCCGGACCTGGTAAAAATGTAAGCTCAAACACAAAAGACGTTTTTGGGACCTTGTCCAAAATAAGGATTTCAAGAGCTACGAGTGGGGAAGGCAGGAATACGTAGGACCGTGTTCTAAATAATGTTGGCGTTCCTATACAAAACATGAGAACCAGCAACCTTCTAATAAAATGCTGTAAATGTAATGGTAGATATTTAATATATGTATGACGTTATTTTTATAATTCATTGTATATTAATTGAATGCTGGCAATTATTATAACAGTTAATCTATATCTATACTTCTGTACTAATATTATAAAGAGGAAATATTTGTATTTTTGTGTGTATGTTTGTAATGAATAAACTCAAAAACTACTGGTCCGATTTCAAAAATTCTTTCACCATTAGAATGCTACATTCAACATAAGTAACATAGGCAACTTTTTACTCAACTGCGCAGAAGGAGGGTAATGTTTTTATTGAAAACCTACGCGTACAAAGCGTTTACTCAGCTAGTTATTAATAATAGCGATGTAGACAGACACCGTAATATACCAGTATGAACAAACAGTACAAACAACTTTTTTATGATTTTTTACACGTTTCTTCATTTGAACTATTGTTGTTTTTCACGCCAACTCTAGATAATCGACAACGAAGAATTTCCAGAATATTTTTCGCTTCATTACCAATTGCAGCTTCTTCCGTTTGAACCAGTTCATTTTTAATTTGACTTCATTTACCCTCACTTACCTTAGCAAGTTTTAATAAGGGGCATGTAAGGCAACTGCCTGAGGCTCCACGGTGGAATTACAAGGTCGGTGGAAAATCTTGTGGCACCATTTTATTCTATTATGGCTATACTGTTATCTATTTCTTATGTGTTAGACAAAAGTATAGATATTTGATTTGTCTAAACAGATTTATTTACCGACATTTAATTTATCTATACTAATATTATAAAGAGGAAATATTTGTATTCTTGTGTGTATGTTTGTAAGAAATAAACTCAAAAACTACTGACCCGATTTCAAAAATTCTTTTACCATTGGAAAGCTAAATTCACCTTGAGTAACATAGGCTACTTTTAACTCAACTACACAAAGGAGGGTAATGTTTTTATTGAAAAACTACGCGTGCGAAGCTGCGGATTGGTGAGCTAGTCGTTTATAAAGATATGTATAAATCATCATCATCATCATCTCAGTCCGTCTCCTGTTCCTGTTGGGTATAGACCTCCTCTTTATTACGCCATTATTTCTGGTCCCTTGCGAATCTCATCCATTGACACCCAGCCACGCTTTCAAAGTCATTCGACCATCGCGCGGGTGGTCTGCCTCTTGGTCTCTGCCTCAAGCATCTCTTGGCCACCACTCTGTAATGGCCTTCGTCCAATGCCCGTCATCCCTCCTAGCCAAGTGTCCAGCCCATCTCCACTTCAGCCGTGCGATCCTCATACCCACGTCCATAACTTTTATGCGACGTCGGATTTCTACATTATGGTCCAGTGGTATGTGGTCCAAGAGTGATATACCGAGCATGGCACGCTCCATTGCCCGTTAAGCTACTCTAATCTTATGTATAAATAGTTAATAATAATGTTAATTAATGTCATCATAATCGTGTCCACCAAAGGACGTCCACCGCTGAGCATAGGCCTCCCCCATAGATTTCCAAAGTGACCGATTGTGTGCGGCCAGCACGCAACAGCTTCCAGCAACCTCTTTCCATCTAGTGTCGGGCCGTCCTACGCTCCAGTGCGTGGTCTACAGGCTCGAGAACCTTTCTGTCCTGGCGGCCGTCAGTTCTTCGAGCTATGCGCCCTGCCAACTGTCACTTAAGCTTGCTAATCCTTTGTGATATGTCGGTGACTTTGGCTCGTTGACGAGTCTCCTAATTTCTAATTCGATCTCATAGAGAAATACCAAGCATAGCTATCTCCATATAGCACATAGCACGCTGTGCTACCTTAAGTCTACTTAGAACGCAAGGACAAAAATCAAATCAAATCTTTTATTTGCTAAACATAATACAAAACTAACTGCAAAAAATAATACGAGTACAGTAGACCACGTTTCTGTATTATGTGGTAATAAATGTATTACTTAGATACCTATTTAATTTGTTATTTAGAAACTAGAAGAAACCACAGTTTGAAGTACTGCTACCTAGTTACCGCCATTGAACGCGCCTACTTTCAGTATAATATAGCTTTTTCTATATTCTAGTTCTTGTATGCGACATTAGCAGTAAAACGCAAGTCTTAAATACAAAGGAAAGAAAAACACCTGCTTTGCTGTTCCAGAAGACTAACAATTTCATTGAACCAGTTAACAAAGAAAACTCGATATAAAACGCACTTCCTCGTAAGCATGCAACTTGACGCCATACTTAGCACCTTACTGGACGTTTTAATTAAATTTCAGTCTACATTGTTACAATTTAACACCATCCATGTTATAAAAAGTAATGTTAATAAGGATCCAACCTCCGGTTTACGCAGCCCGTAAATCAAGCCGCTTTTCATTTTGGCAGAGGTGTCTGTTCATTTCTTTTCCGCTTACAGAGGAATTAAACTTATCTATGGGCAATTGTGCTCCGTGCCAAAATTAATATGAGTTTCATCTAACTCCCGCGGCGAGCGAGCTTGCTAAATGTAGGTACCTCGTGAAAAGCACAATTTGTAGACGAAGTAAGCAAAGTAAGTTTCTAATTAAGTTTTAAATGAACCAATGTGCAATAGATCTGAAGCAAAACCATAAAACACGATTTTATTAGATGTTCAGAATGATAAGGAACCTTTTTACTCATTTAATTTTATCAGGAAATCTCGAAGCGCTTAACACGGACCATTAACTTCATATTATGTCGCCGCGCCACGGTCTGTAATTCACGCAGCCACGAAATTTTCGGCTCCACATTCTCCAATGAATATCTGAGCCTGTCCCCTCGAATCTCGCATCACCTTTATCTCACCTACGCCTAGCCCGGAGTCACAATTCAATTTTATAGACGCAATCGTTTATCGGTCCCCAAGGATTTAACTTTTGAAAGAAAGCTATAGAATTGAAACAGGTCCCTTTTTTACAAGAATAGGGTCGTTCGACGTGATCGAAGTGGATATGCATCTATAGTTATTAATGTAGTGATCCTCAATGCCAGGGAAACATTAACAAATATTATTGTCGTTTCACACTAAGGCAAGGGAGGAATCAATTCGTTTCTACAACGTTACAATAGAATAAAAAGGTTTTAGTTTATTTTGCTTAAAACAGGTACAAACAAACCGTTGGGCTACTGTAAGCCGACGTTATAGGTCAGGTATAATACCTGTCTGCGCGGTCAGTGAAAGATCTAGTTTTATTCTGACCCCAGGAAACCAACAACCTAGTGAGTACCGGGTAATGTTATGGGAGCTACTAAAGAAAATTGGGTACCCGAGTAAATTATGAGGATAATTCGTGAAGTCCCGGAAAATTATTCTTATTAGAGACAGGTGGAGCTGGAGTGAAATTATGAACATTAAGCAAATCAGACACCCAACGTTGGCTTCTTAATCATGTGCAGACGAAACGAGCTTTTTGAGTGAGACGATTAGTTACGCTCGCGACCCCTCATGCCATTCACCTATACCTTAGTGAATTTATTCTTATACCTACTCGTAGGAGACGTTTACATGTATAGCAAGTTGCGGTTTATATTAATACTAGCTGACCAATCTGCGGCTTCGCACGCGTGGTTTTCCAATAAAAAGTAGTCAATGTGTTAATCCAGGTTATGATCTACGGATATGCCAAATTTCATCGCAATCGGTTTAGCCGTTCCAGCGTGAATGAGTAACAAACATCCATACATACAAACTTTCGCGTTTTTAATATTAGTAAGAAGTAGGATACAGCAAAAAATAATTACTCCGTTAATACTTACCTCTGACAAGAAGACAGCCAGTGGAATCTCAAAATATTTTCACAGATACCTCGCCTCATGAGCAATATCGTAAACAGAATGTTCGAAAATCTAATAACAGGAGCTCTATCATAAATCGTAATACCCATGTATCGTTAAAACGATATTTCACCGACCGCATCCTATAAATATTTTCATTTTCGTCGCTGTACTATGGCGGTACTAAAATTAAATTCTCTTAAAAGTTTTACATATATGAATACTTTGGGAAACGTTTTGAAGCCATAAGGCCTACAATTTTCCAAGTTGAGAGAATATTTGCGAGGTAAACGAAAACTTGTCAAAGACCGTCACCACGTTACACGTTATGAATAGGGTGGGAATTCCTACCATGTTTCAACTAGACAAGTGACTGTCGAATAAACAAGCGCGGTTATGCTTATCTCGAGGAAGTGTATAAGAATGACATTGACAGTCAGTTGCTATTCTACGTAGACTGCCCCTTTTTCTGCCCTGTGACATGAGATTAAAGATCACACACGAAATAGAGCTATAGTCAAATGAAAGTAGACCCTGAAAAATCGCGGCAAATTCAAAAAATATCAGCGTGGCATCCCAAACATTAGGGAATAATAATGATGCCACACTCCGATTCTCATTTTCCCTAATCTGTTGAAAAAAGTCAAGAGTACCTATCTTAAACGACGACCTATTTGAAGAATATTAAGAGAGTGACTGAAACTAAAGAAGTAAGTCAGATTCATGGGAAATGGTCATTCGTGGTTCCTGCCTACATCTTCGGGAAAAGGCATTTTTTGCCTATTTTTCCGGTTCAGAATGACAAAACCTATAAAATAGTTCAATATTATTAATCTGCAGTTGATAAGAGTGGGTTACAATTCGTTATTATTATAGTTATTTATAGTACGTGCAATTATTATTTTATACCACCCTAAATTTACCCAGCTGTAGAACATAGCGTCCGTAGGAGGAAACACATTAGTATTGCCATGTAAAAAGTTACGAAAAAATGCGAGTGCCTACTTTCGTTTGACATACTCTACTAGTTTGCGTTACATCGCACCTTATCGCCTACCCGGAAAAAACTTGCTCAATAACCATTTCATTCATTTAATTTTTGGCAGATTTTTTACTGATATATTGTCATACATATCCGCAATAAAACGACGAAAGCTACTTCCAGCGGCCACTTGTCTAAAAGCTCTCTTGCCAACTCGAGAGCAGAAATTAACCGCACATACAACTAACCTACATTAGGCAATCGACAGCTCTGTGGAGATTAGTTCGGTAGTTTGATAAATGGTAACATTGAAAGTAAATAGAATTTGTTAATGGTATTGGTAAAGTGGATTATGTCCCAGTAGGTAAAAGGACACGGAAAATTATTATTGGATTTTGTTGGTAAGAGGTTATTTTCTATGAGGAGCTATTTTCTAGAAGACTTTTCACTCTTACCTCTTCTTACTCTACTCTCTCTACTCTTACCTTACTCTTTTCACTTAAAGAAGCCCGGCCCCTTATTACCTAAGCCAAATTGTTGTCGTGTCGCTATCGCTAGTCAGGCCATCCCTTTCACACGTACAGTAGGTTCACGTATGAAAGGGATGGCCTGACTAGCGATAGCGACACGACAGCAATTTGGCTTAGGTAATAAGGGGGCGGGTGGTAGTCTCAGGAAAAACAGATGGTTGTAAAGTATGTCATAAAATTATATTAGCCCGGTGTAATTTAATCTAGAATAGTGTTTCTTAGACTCTAGAGCTTTCTCTGAATAAAATTCAGGGGACACGAAGTTCATTGGAGAAAACTTCAGTAAAACAATTTAATGTGGGATCTTCACACTCTATAAAGCGAATACCTGGTAGCGTCTAATGTGTTTTACTTGTAAGTTGTAAATACTTACCTACATATAAAACTAAATCTTATATGCTTTTCTTTGTTTTATCACTGTAACAACTTAGGCTATCACCAACACAAGTCCCTGCGCCACTAACCCTCTATTTTCCAGTCAAAACACAAGCTTCTCGTAAGTTAAGCCCGAGCTCCGTCTCCGAGATACCTAATCGGATTACCCCACTCCGCGATATTAGGGTGCCTCCACATGGGAAATATGTCTAAACACTACAATCTGCGAGACACAACGTTCATGTACTCGTATAGGTAATAGTACTTTAAAACGTTGAGTACAGTTGGGTGCCTGATTTTGGCTTTACTGATATTTTTAAGATTTTGTATCGTAGGTAAGCCAAGATAGATATAAAAATGGAGGTTTTTCTAGATAATATTACGTTGCAAATCCTGTAGATGCTTTTCTGAAAGAAATTTTTTTTCCACGATAATATCTACGGTAGACAATATTTATGATTTCCTATTCAAAAGCCTAGCACCTACGTCATTAAACTAAAATATTTCTCATGCATGTCAGAGTATTACGATTGAAAAGGCGTCGTACCTCAATTTTTCCTAAGCAACGGACTCAGCTGCATCTCTTCACGAGAATAAGTTCTTTTATGAGACGCTGGGACGCGGAAATAGATCTGTATCACTCAAAATTTACTTTCAAAGCAAAGTAAGCTTTATCGTGCTACGCTTAGATTGAATGTGGTTCGGATGCGGATACCCGACCAACCGAGGAATCGCGAACAGCAAGCGCTGATCGTCTGTGAATACAGTACCTATAATCGTTATTGCCCTACTATACAAATAATAACAGTAAAAAACTGCTATAACGTGGGTTACACTTACAGTGTTGTGTTTTAATGTCACAAAGTTTCCTAGCAAAGGTTTTTCTATATCTTTCAAGTGAAACAGCTATTTTTCTCTATAGCGAAAGCATGAATGAAGCGTGGACGAGTCACATGAAGCAATTAAAACTCGCTACCATCTACTCTAGGTAAAACAGGCACGAAATATGATTTTCCAAATGGTTTTCTTTTCTTTTTTCTGTTTGTTGGTTGGGCTGGTGGTGTTTTTTCGTCTTAGGTAAATGCAAATTAGCTTGGCTAAATTAAGTTGTTTATTATCAAAATAGGTTTCAGAGAACTGCCATAACGTAGGTCGCCATCGAGATATTTTCACAACATAAAATAAACAGCAAACTCATTTCAGTTTCAGCAATCTGTAATTCACGCCTGAAACCATCGTACGTTAAAAGCAATTATTTTATGGAGAAACCTACATAATACATATATTATTTATTGCAAGTCCACTGGACCATCACGTGCAAAGCCGTTGGAGAGCAGCGTCCAACAATATTGAAATAGTTTGTTTGTATTTACCTTTCGACAACCGGTACTATTCTCTTTCGTTTTGCAAGTGAGCCAATTTTGTGCTATTGTATGCATGAATGTGGTCTTTGTGCAGAAATAAAGATTGGAGAAATTCTGTAGCTTTCATTGAAATCCCTCTACGTCAGTACCCTACGTCTACGTAGACCCCAAAACATAAGTTCTTCGGATGCACCTAAGAAAAGCTCCATGTAGTTTACATGCAAAGTTGACTCTAGGTGAGTTTGTTGTTTCATTTACGAAGCTATTTTGCTTGGCTGTCTTTACGAGGTCAGGCCTAACACTAAAAGAAACAATGCTGCAGACAGAAGACATAACGAAGAGGCTCTATTTTTAACACCCGACCCAAAATAACGTATTTTGAATGCTGATCTTTGTCCGTCTGTGTGTCTGCATATACTTACGATTCAATATCGGTTTTTTAAAGCCGTTGTTTAAGAAAAATTTATTATGTTATATCACAAAATTTCTGAGCCGTTAATTATTAGTACATATTAGTAATATCACCAAAGATAAGACGTTGATCGTTCAAGTCAGTCATTCAATGATGTATAGCGCCCAGATTGGATTAACTCTTATTGGAATGCCTGATATCAACACACTAGGTAACTGCTCACATGGATTCCTGAGGGCAAAACAATAGGATACATTATATGTGCATATGAATTCATAGCATACCAGCACACTGGCGACATATTGGCATGCACAGATAGCTTAATTACTTCGGTATTGGGGAGTCTTGCGATACTGGTATAATCTCATCTGAAATTATAATAGAGAGCTTTGTTACGTTATGTAGGCGTTGGTAATTGATCGAGTGACTTGCCTGAGAAGAAGAGTCGTGCATGAATTGAAGAGGACTAATAAAAATACTGGTTTCAGCTTGGATGATGTGCACAACCTCTTGATGTATTGTTTCAAGAACAGGACAGAAAGGAAAGAGAGAGAGAACAATCAGAACATTGTAGTAGGTTCTGCTTTTTTAAGAAGCGGCTAATTTGCTAGCTAAAGCTTTTATGCATCAGTGATTTAATCAATGTACTTATCTACTGCGTTGTTTGTTGTTCTGGGGTGCAAAATACATATATATATAAACTTTGACATCCCCTTTTTATCCCATGGGTACTGATTTAGGGGATAAATGGTAGCCTATGTGGTGATCCAGGTTATAGTCTAAGTATATACCAAATTTCATCGATATAGGTTGAACCATTACGGCGTGATTGAGTGACAAACAAACAAACATCCAAACTTTCGCATTTATAATATTAGTGTGACATATATTTCATGATGATATCCAAAATGCATCTAACAACCCCATGTTATCGAATACAGCCAGAGCCCATAGACGTTTCTATGTTAACAAACCACCGGTACGTAGACAATCCATAACTTTGCAAACTCATAAAAATGCATAAAGCCATTCAAATCTGGAGACTTTATTTATAGCGTCCGCTATATTAAAGGGATTAGAAACTTTAATTGGTTGCAGGACCGGCTCGAAATCGTCTATTGTAAGTACCCCCCGGCTCAGGCCCGCTAGGCGACCGATCAAACTGTTTAACTGTGCACTCCTGCTGATAAGAGTCAGTGGAAAATTAGTTCTACGGGCTTTACGCTTCCGTAGCGTTTACGTAGCGCAGGAAATAATGCACCACCTTTCAACCCTATATCTACCGCTACCTACTTCTTTGTTGATCGAGCGAAGCGAGATCTCTAAATCAAGTTGGGCAAATCGGCGTTGTATGTATGTATGTATGTATGTTTGTTTGTCCGAAGATAACTTTCGAAGCGAATATCCGATATTCATGAAATTTGGTACATAGGTAGGTAGTGTTGACACAATTTTGGTGGGACTAAATAAGCTAAAAATGTGGGGGGGTTGTTGAGGTATTTGGGTTCAAGAGGGGTAGAAAAAACAAAATGGGACTATCCGGCCCAAGTGACACGTCTACTAAAAGGTATTTATTTTTAGTTTATACTTTGTATTTTTTAAGTTATTAGCTATAACACAAACAGAAATTTGACAAAATTCACAGGGTACACCAACGTGCTGAAATTTGGTATGCGTGTAGCTTTAGTGACACAAATATAGGCAAAAGTCCGAAATAGCTGCAATTTCTACCCCAAAAAAGCGTAACCACAATGCATGTACTCCCGTTACTTGCAATTTGAATTAAACTGTAGGTCAAGTTAGTTGGTTTCTCATTTCATGGCACTATTTTATGCACAATGTAATGCTAAACGTATTTAGCGACTAAACATGTTTAAATTTGATGTATTTGTATGATTTGACCCATGATTTTTTTTTAATCCTTAAATCATATTTAGCCACTAAATACGTCTAGGTATCGTTGCGAGAGTCGCCCTAAGAATATTTATTTGTGTTTTAGAAGACTGATATCTCAGTTCGGGGCGAACCACTAGTTTATTTC
Organism: Philereme vetulata; assembly: GCA_918857605.2. Classification (NCBI taxonomy): domain Eukaryota; kingdom Metazoa; phylum Arthropoda; class Insecta; order Lepidoptera; family Geometridae; genus Philereme; species Philereme vetulata. The sequence goes on along the minus strand of OU975449.1, from coordinate 3,073,452 downwards.
TTACTTTGTTAAGTGTGTTATGTATGACTCTGTTAATATGTTGCAATGTTGTCTGTGGGTACAAATAGATGTATTTTGTTATTTCTTTCCTTAGCATTATCAATTACAGGTTTGCTTTATAAAATGGCACGTTATCAAAGTATTTTAATTAAAATAATAAAGATGTCCAAAGTTTTCGGCGGATATTTTTATATAAGCCCCCGTTTTAGCATAAATTATTTTAATTGGTCCGTTATTAATTTAGAATCTGTAACGAGAGTAAGCTGATTTCAAGTTTACTGATTACTTTGTTTAATTAATTCTTAAGAGGTTTTTTTTTTAATTTATAGTATAATGAGCATAGCTGTTACTTAGAACCAGCACTAATTAGATATCTACTAGGGTACCTAACCCTAGACATCTAGTTAATAAAGGTAGGCCTCACAAGATTGTTTGCCCTGGAAATCTTTGGAGGAGGCTTAATTATGTTCTACAGTGGACGTTATGTGACTGATATGAAAATGTCGACGATGACTTCACAGCGTATTATATCCTGTCTATCTAAGTTGATTAAAATCACATAAGTGCTTAGTACATCTACTAACAATCATAGTCCTTTGAAAAGACTAAAACAAAACGCTTTACCATCAGTCGTCTGTTTTTCCTGAAGATTACTATAGAGGCAAGATTGAATGAGTCTTCTATATCTTCGTGCTCCATCTTAGACCACATCATCGCTAACCATATAGTGAGATTAGGGTCAAGCGAAGATCTATAATCAGGAAAAAAAATTGTATGTTATTCGTTCATACAAAACCACATGTACTTAATAGGTACATATATTATACTTAATAGGTATATTTTAAATTGTTAACAAAAATTAATCCAAATTATTTCAAAATACCTTTGAATAAAGTACGTAAATCTTATTTGTTACAGGTATCTCAAACATACAAAGGAAAGGCGAAATACAGAGAAAAACTACATATCAACGAGTTTTAAAAGACATTGTAAGACATTACATCAGCTTTTAATAACATGTGAGTACCTATAGTATTTTTTTGTCATTATCTAGAGTATTAGGGTATGTTTTTTGTACCTACTTACATGTTTTTAATAAGTTATCAAGCCGCCTAAGGGTTTTAGAATATATTTTCTAACATAGTTGTGATAATAACATGGCCCTAGTTTTAATGAAAACATAAAGGGGAAAAATTCTGAGCAATCCCACCGCGCATAAACCTCATTAGTAACCAAATAAATAATATACGTACCAGTAATACCAATCTAATATATTAAAAATAATTAAAGTCACCTGGTAATAGTTTGTATAAGATATTGCCCAACTTGGTAAGAACCGCAGGTCGGCGTTGGATGCAGGCCGCTTCCAACCGCAGTTCCTGGAGATCAATGAGGGAGGCCTTTGTCCAGCAGTAGACGTCCTACGGCTGATATGATAATGATGATGATGAATGGCCAACCTCGATAAGTCCTCCAAAAGAAGAAAAAACAAGTGTGCTTTAGTTTAGACCACACGACTGAAGTAAAACTTCTTTTTCAAAATATTAATTTATAAAATTGTCACGTCTGTAGGTCGTTCAATGTTCATTCTGGACAGACGCAACTCGCACTCAATACGAAACGTAACTCTCTTTTCGTTACGCATTCACCAGCTTAATCCCCAAGTCAAGCGTGCGTAAAGAAGTTTTACTTCAAAAAAACAATAAATACAGTGGCCATGCGGGACGTTGCTTGGCTTAGCAAGCAAATTACGTACACTTTTCACTTACTGAAAACTTAATACATTGTGTGTAAAGAATATAGTTTGATAAACTATGAACAATGAGGTATCTTAAAAGAGATAGTAGGCATAGCATCTTCAGATAGAAATATTAATGGCAGAGGTACACAGAGTGGTGATGTACCGATGTAATAACTCACTCACCTTTAGAAAACATTATCGCGCGCACCTTTTCATGTCTGAAATGAAGCAGGTGGCTTCATTTCATTATCTTTTATTCATAAATAGCCAAATGATAGGTTAGATAAAGAACCAGACAAACGTATAATCGAAAGTCGGCCCATATTCTAGTTCCCAGAGACCGTGTCGACGTGTGCAAGTGCCTGTACATAAATCACAAAATACAGGACGTGCAAAATTTTTGTAGATTCTTACAGGTTTTTATATTTTGAATTAAATAACGGTCACAAATTTACTTGGCCTGAAACTCTATTTAGTTTGTGCTTTATTTCTGGAATAGAGCCTCAGGGAGGCTTTCCACTAAAGCTGTGCGAGCAAGCAAGGAAAAACTCGCACAGTGCAGCAAGGTATTCGTTATTTTTTCGATTCTTCATATAGCTATGGTGGAAAGCCACCCTGGAATGTTAAATAGAGACATTAAAAATCAGCGAATAGAATCACGTGCGTTATTATTGGTTGATTTTACACATTTCCTCTCCCCTCAGCTTCGGTGGATACCGGCCCGTCTTTATAATTTATTATCTAAGGTTTTGTAAGTTTATAGGAAACCAAAATGAAAGCAAAACATCGTACAGCAATGTTATTTTAAGCTGGTTTTATTATTTTTTGTTTTTTTTCCTTTGATCATACAGACACAGTACGTAACCTACTTACAAGAGTTTCTACAGGTAGAAACGGTACTTTTCCAATCTTTTAATCTTGAAATGATGTTTGTCTCCAATTCGACTCCATATTTACCCAGTAAACACGTTTGTTTAGTCTTTAGCTCGCAATGTAGTAAAGATTTTATATCTATAGATATAAACAGTTATTTGTTATACAAGTGCAAAGTTGCTTTTTAACCGCGTGCTCAATTTTGATGACCGAGCAAGCGAAGGATTCTAAAATGCAAAAATTTGAATTCTGAGCGTTATCGAGGGAATCAAAAGAGCACGAGGTGAAAAATCTTTACACTCGAGTGCAACACGTAACTTTTCATCCAACCTCAACGAGGAAATGACTAAATGCAAAAAAAAAATACATTTGCGCATTTTTAACAGTTTCAGTCAATTCTGTTGGCGTCAAATAAACTTCCTCGTCGCTATAGTGTGACCATTAGTGCTGTGCACTCCCTGAGGTATGCGCGCGGCGAGACGGGGGGGAGAATCGGCTGCTGCGCTCTGTCAGTTCGCCGTCAACGCTCGTGGCGGCAGGTAGTGTTATTTGTATCGGAATGTCTATGTCAGACGCACATGAGACAAATATTCAAAGATGGGTCGTGCGTTATCTCGTGATATGAAATGGAAGATGAAGTTGAAACAGAATCTATGTCAGAATAACTTTCGTTAGAATATATAATTGTTTGTAAATATAAAAAATGTTCAATAAAACAAGTCCTTTGAATTATAAGTTTAGTTCTTATTTATCACCTGCATATTTTTAATAAAATATGAGTATATTTAAGTTACATTTTAATCAACTAAGTAAGTATAATATATTACAGATAGATAGCCTCCGACCATCGTCCCGCCACAAGTCTTGCTTTAGAAATGCAAACTGATATCGTAAGATATGTCCGACGTGTATTGAACTCATGCAGTTTTTTCTTTGCCTCCCACCTCGCCGCGCATACCTCAGGGAGTGCACAGCACTAATGGTCACACTATAGAATCACTCATTTTAGGTTTATCACTTGTTTTTAAGTTTCTTATTTTTAACCTAAGGTTTTAGCAATGACGTGAAAAGAAAATAGCGCCGGTAAATAAATTAAAAAAAAAGTTAAATAATACACCAAGAAGTTTCCGAGTCTGAGTTTTTAACAAATTAAAAAAGGTTGTATGATAAATTCGGCACCATGGAGGTAGAAGTAAATGGGTTTAATGATGTTTTGAATTCACAAACTTAGTGCACACGATGTTCTTAATTCAATTTACTTTATTCTCTAGCGGATAAAAACGGCTTTTGTACTCGGATATCGAAGAGCAAAAATACTCTTTCCGAGATGGGGGGGATGAAAAATCTTTTAATTATTTAGGAAGATTATGTTGCAATAGAACTTAGAACTATAGAGCACTCAAATGAATTATTAATTATTCTGGTCAAGTTATTCTGGTCGAGGTTGAGAGGTGAAACATGACCCTGGCCTGATATGACATATGACCTGTAAACTCCTGTTCTTGCTCTGGGTAGGTACGTAATTACCGTTTGTTAACTCGGGTCATTCTCAGTGAAATTTCAGCAACAATTTAATTATAACTACACCTTATATTCACGTATGAAATTCGTGAATTTTGTGCAATAATTAACTGTTTTTTCCCGAAATCAGGTGATTTGCACCACGTGATTTTTTAATTAAAACCATGTGTTTTCGGAAAGTCGTAAAACATACTTGCAAGATGTGGAATGTGCTACCATCTGAGGTTTTCCCGTTAGGCGAAACACGACATGGCACGCTTTAAGAGAAATTTCATGTTTCTACAGGGTAGGGAACGTATTGACAATACCTACCACGGGTGTAGCCTGTGTCAATAGGCGACGGTGACCGCATACCATCAGGTGGGCCGTAAGCCTGTTTCCCCACAAATAACATAAAAAAGCATTATTCCAGGGGAAAAGAAAATACCGAAATTATTACTTAAAAAATACAACGCTCGCTGACTTCCTATCAAACGTTTTAAGACATGTTATAAATAATCGCTCCAAAGAGTATCATACTATAGGTATTTGAAACCTTTTCCCCTAGCACCCACACATAATACTCAATAATACTAACATTATTACCTTTGTAATCAATGTATAAGGCAATAATGATGATTGAATAAAGTATGAAGCAAATAAGGTAATCCAAATCCTTAGGATTACCCACTAATCGTTCTGTTTATCGAAACACGACAATTACGCATCGAAAAATAAAGGACTACCTATAGGATATCATATCATTACACAGTCAAAAAATGTATTACATAAAAGCGCTTTATATGAATATGCTAGTAGGTATTTATGACTGCGATGTACCTAATGGATGGAATTGGTGAACCGTCACACGACATGCGAGGCTTTCGCTCTGAATAATTTGATGTCCTCTGCGCGAGCCGTTGTCATGAGATTATAGTCATGAGGGATCCATAACACTCTATACTGTAATCCATTACTTACCTACCATTTAGACATACGTCGCTACAGATCATGGTTAATATTAATTTACCTAACACTTTAGTTAAATTTAATTATGAGGTTTATACTTAGCTACTAGTCAGGGAAATTAGTTAAATAGCTACTTACCTATATACCTACTTACAGTGATTTAATTATAAATAATAATAACCAGACACGCGGAAATACAACTGGCGTCTTATCCCTGAAAGCGATCTCTTCCAGATATCCTTTGGTATAGCTGCTTGTGTGGCCTTTGCCTTTGGAAACCTACATACTTAGAGTAACCAACATAGAGTACCTATAGCTGTTTCCCCGCTTTTTGGGGTGTCCTGGGCTGTCCTGGATAGTTTTTAGTAGCGTCCTGGGTTTTTAACGGGTCCTGTGTAATTGAGGCGCCACTACTGTCTTCAATCGTTTTGTCACTGGACTCGCGCCTCGCGTGTGAAGGTCGTTGACACGTTTTAAAACAAAAAAGCAATGTGGACAGTTTTGTATAGGTACCTTTTTAACCGATTTCAAAAAAAGGAGGAGGTTCTCAATTCATCGGAATCTTTTTTTTTATGTATGATCCCCGATTACGCGAAGACGCCGGGACCGATTACAGAAATTATTTTTGAAGTAAAACTTTTTACGCAGTCTTAAGTCGTGTGGTCTAAATCACACTCTTCTTTTTTTATTTAAAAGGGTATACTTTCCTGGTGGTACCATTGGCACCAAGTCAGGATCTGATGATGGGATCCCAAAATAATCGAGTGCATCTCAAATTTTATAGAGACACATTTCGTTTTTATGTTTGTAATTGAAAAAGGTACTTGTCTATAAAAAAAAAACTATTTATATATTTGCGTCTGGTAACTACTGATCATCTGATGTTGCTGAGCTGATGATAGAAAATATAACTTCTTAACTATTAGGAGTTAGTGGATAATTCTTTAAATATCATAGGCTCGTATAGACTGCTACTTATGTTCCTTTGAGTTATTCAGATGAGCTGATGATGAAAGGTACAACTCCTTGTTTATTTGAAAGGATATACTTTCAGATTGGTCTAATAGAAATTTCATCAAAATCGGTCATGTGTTTGCTGTTATCTGAAGTCGGTTATATTTGTTGTTAAAAAGTTACTTGTCCAATAAAAGCTTAAACGAGCTCTCATGACGATTCCAAGCACAATAGTGTGTCCACTAAAACCTGTATGGTCTTAAACCGAAATGTCCTGGTATGTCTACCTTCAAGTCCTGGATTTCAAAATTTAGAGATGGTAATCCTAACCTATAGTAATACCTAGTCAGGTCATAAATTCTGTCACATGTTTAATATAAAATAATTGAAACAAGTTTATTCATTATGTAACCATTTATATACCAAAATGAACTTAACAAAACATAGATTCTTATGACACTAAAGTTTATTCAAAATGACCTCCGTGATTTTGAATACAGGCCTTCAATCTGCGCGGCCAGTCGTCTATCGCAGCACGAACGAGGTCCATGGCAATATCGGCGGCTGCCTTAATCAAGGATGTCTTGAGTGACTCCAAATTGGGATGAGGCTTTGAGCACGCCTTTTCCTCCAAGTGTTGCCATATCTTGTAATCTAACGGATTCAAATCTGGACTGGAGGAGGGCCAGTCTTCGTGCCGGATGAAGTCGATTTCACGCACCGCCAGCCAGTCTTGTGTGCTCTTCGCTCTATGAGCTGGCGCCGAATCTTGTTGGAATACCCAGTGCCTGTTATTGAACATGGTATGAGAAACAGGTTCAACAAGGTTCGTCAGGACTGTATTTTGATACACAACTGCATTCGTTTTTACACCTTTCTCACAAAAATGTACCTCTGTTAAGCCCCAATAAGAAACTCCCAACCATACCATGAGCGAGGATGGAAAATGACCTCGTTGGACACGCGGAATACGGTTGCTCGCTTCTTCTCTACTGTGTGCGTACACCTTATCATTTTGTTTGTTGTAGCTCTCTTCTACGGTAAAACTTTTTTCATCCGAAAAAAGAATTTTCCGATATTTTTTTCCCGCGTACCGCTTCAACAAAGCACGGCATCTCTTCAGTCTCAGATCCATTAGACGAGCATTCAAACGATGTCCTGTTTTACTTCGATATGCCCGAAGCCCTAAGTCTTCATTTAACACCGTTTTCACCGTGGTTCTGCTTAACCACATCTGAAGGGCCAACAGTTTCTGCTTACGTTTGGGATTTCTTTGAATTCGCGCCTTCACAGCTTTTATCACTGCTGGAGTCCTAACAGACCAGGGGCGACCACTTCTTGACCTGTCATCTACACTAGAGTCTTAATTGTATCGTTTGATGGTGCGATAAACGAATCTTTTGGTTATATTCAAATTTTTCAGTATGTCAAAAATTTGAATTGGCGCGTAACCGCAACGATGCAACGCAATAACTACAACACGGTCTTCTTTAAGCGTCCACTCCATATTTAAAAATGAGTAAAATTCTAAAAAGTATACATTTTTATTTTCATGAACAATTCGAAATTCGAATTCTATAAACTTTTTTGTGGCCAGCATTCTAAAAGTTTTTACTGTGTGACAATACTTATGACCTGACTAGGTATAATGTAGGTAGGCCTGTACTCTTTTGATCATAGTTATAAAATCTACCCGAGATTCAATAAAACTCTTACTAGTCAGTCCTGGATTTATTTTTAGAAATTATCACCTGGGTACCTACATTATTACATACTTACCTACAATAATAGTAGAGTAAGTTTAGAGTAAGTTATAACTTTATTATGCTTGATAACTTACGGCGGCGTACAAACAAGAGATGAGGCAGTACATTATTGTTGTGAACATCCGGGCAAAATACGAAAAACCTTCCGTATTTTATAAAAGTGCTAGAACTTGTTATTCAATAAAAATAAATACATTAAAAACTTGTTAGTTCCACATCCTGCGTCAATAAACTTTTACTCTAAGTGGATAGGTATTTCCCACGGACTTCACATTTCCCTACTGCTTCCTACCTACATTTATTGGCTATAAACTAAGCTAATACCTACCTACCCTTCCTATTATGTTTTGGTTGAGCGCACTCTAGGTGTCACGTAACACAAAGCAGAGTACGCCCTTATCTGCTCGTGTGCAAACATAATACTCAGCTTTCCAACGTTCAGCGTTTACCTACCTGCTGAAGAGTCTGGTCGAATGGCGCGCGGCAATAAAATCAAACGCATTTGCATGGGACACAGCGTCCAACTCCAATATTGCTCCAATATCGACAATTTTCAGTGAGTAAACATTGGCTTCGACTATTTACAAATTTATCCTACTCGATTAACCTGCGTTCAGTAGGATAGTGATTATGTCACAGATATTCCGACCCGCAATTTTATTTATCTAACTTAATTAACATAACTCTAACTTACTTACTCTACTTTAATCTAACTAAAAAAAGTACATACGCGATAAATACCCGTTTTAATCAATAATTATGTACAGTGATCGCGAAAGTTTGAAAAATACTATTAATCTAACTAGGTATACACAATCTTTCTATATCTTTGTAGCCTAGTACATTTTTTTATTGCTACTTATCCAATATTTATATTTTTCAAATCGCGATGTCATGTAACATTTCTGCAACCATCCGCTGTAATTTCTAACAGTTATTTATATACTAGTTGACCCGCCGAACTTCGTACCGCCTTGACATGCATATAACGCGGGCTGTCAATGTACGTCACCCTGGTAGAATTGTCAATTAATTGTTGTCCCTGGCCATCATTATGTATGAGAAAATGAATGTTCTTCGTAAGTAATGTCTTTTTGCTTGATTTTTTCCGATATTTTAATAGTTATTCTGCTATTTGGGGCGGAGACAAATCCAAGAAATCAAAGATCATCAAAATCGGTCCGGCCTTTCTTGAGTTTTAAATAGTGTAACTAACCCGATTTGTTTACATATCCATAGACAAAATTACGTTTAGCTGTCATTTGCGTTTTATTTTTTTTTTAGCGTCGCACTGTTTGTACATTTGCCATTGGCAAGTGCGTTTTGTTATTCCATGTCAGATGCGTTTTTGTTAATACCACGTTTAAAGTGACTTGTATTCTCTTTGATTTTTATGCCACGTTACACGGGAACGCGGTCGAACGGGATAAAAAGTATCCTATGTCCGTCTCCTGGTTCTAAGCTACCTCCCCACCAATTTTCAGCCAAATCGGTTCAGCCGTTCTTGAGTTGTAAATAGTGTAACTAACACGACTTTATTTTAAATATTTATTAAAGATTTTTATTCAAAATAAAGCAGGCTGCCGATTTTGCTTTACCGACCCAGCTGCCAAAGATACATTTCATTTCCGCTTGTGGCGCGGCTATCGCAATTGCATGCTGTCAAACCGTTGTCTGTGCCAGTGTCAGTCTATTGTCAGTTTGACATTAAACACAAGCCAAGCCGTACGTGTTTCTTTCTTTCATACTTCATTTTATTCCCGACGACGCGTCACTGTGTCGGTTCGGAATATTTTTATTTTTATTTCTAAACTACAAAGAATATTGTGATAAGTGTGATTTTTATACAAATCTTGGTGATATTTAGTGTTAAGATTTGTTATGTTATTGTTGCAAAAGTGGAAAACAAATCGAGGTAAGCGAGCTGCCGGGAACAGGCTCCGGGGGTTATTGTTTGGGATTTGCGGGATCGATAACCTGGGTCGGCTAGCCATGAGGCGCGCCGCTGAGGTTATGTCGCGCGCCGCGAACAGGTACCGGAGTTCAAGTAACGGTTCCTCGGCCGGAGCCGCCCGACTCGCGTTACAGCCGCAGAATCCGGTCGTACCTGAGACCAGTTAGTTTATAATAGCGTCTAGATCCTCATTTGCCGCCCTCATTCCGTTACGCTTGCCACCGACCGTCACTGTAAATAAATATTCGGTAATCGGCTTCGCTTTATACAAGGACGATAGCCCATGCCCCCTACACCTTTAGTTGGCTCGACACCTATGGACGTTCCTTTTGAGATGTGCGCCTGTTTTCCAGCTTACCCTGCCTGCAGTGCGTGCCACGAGCCCCCGACTCCCAGCCATTAGATTGAGTGGAGTGTCCCCTGTGTCCGCCCACACATAGCCCTGTACGCAGACTAAATTCCGCAAGGTACAACGGACACCTCCAGCATGGACGACAAAGCCCCCACTCTCCACGAGGAAGACTCCAAATTTATCCTCACTATCAGACTGATTATGCAGGGGAAGGTAAGACAACACTTCATTATTATTTGTCACTCAAATTGGCACCATTCATCTCAAATTGTTTTGTACCTATAACTTGTGAAGTACACTTTACCTTCTTCTAAATGCCTCTGCTTCTAGCATTTGTCTATTTATAACTACCAGCACAATCCTTTTCTTACCTATTATTTTTAAATAGCCACTAACCAACAGCTAGGTAATTAATCTAATCAATGTAGTAACCATTTTTGACATTCCTTTCCTTAATTATAGACAGTTAATAGCTTTGAACTGTAAATCTTGTAGATTTAGTTAGTCAATAATGTACATCAATAGCTTTGGAGCAATACAAATTCTGATGTGTAAAAATTTTAATTCGAGACCATCGTAGAAATAAACTATTAACTATGACCGACCTTAGGTAGATAAGCAGGCAAGCAATAAGTTTATGGAAGTATTAATGTTTATATATTGATAAACTTGAAAAAAAGTATTTTATGCGACAAAATAAAACTATAATAAAATATGTAGTTCACAAAATAAAGCATGAAAGAGTTGTATTTATGTAGTCATGAACCTAATATGGTAATCTAATATGACTTTGGTATTTAAATCTTGTTAGGGTACGCACGGGGTACACACACTTGTATGGATTCTTAACACAATATCCTGTTTGCTACCCATGTAGGCTTGCCCAGTGAATAGGCTTTCATTATTATTCACAATTATTGCCCTAATCACCTGACCATAGTTTCTTTTAACCTATTATCTATTTTGTAATCCAACATCTCAACTTGCTAACAGAAATCAAATTAAATAACGTTGATACCATGATCAATTTCATTTTATATGGAATTCTAGTTGAACAAACTCAGGTGTTTATTTTGATTCATGTTTCTCAATTGCAAAACTAATTTAGCACACCTTGATGTGGCTAGATAGGCCTGACATGTAAAATGTATGGATGCTAGTCCACCGACTTCTACGTCTAGGTACTTTTAATTGGCTGTAATCCAATGCAAAGTACAACTGGCACATTGCCAGCTATCGGCACTCGCCCTGTTCATCAAACTCTTTGATTTGTACCTTTTTTTAATTGAAATAATGTTTGGTCTGTGTTGTCACTGCATGTGAGACATTTCCTTATCTTAAACTTGATGTATGGATTGTGTTTTGGTTTTCTTGTATGCAGTATCAGTCTTCTTGGTGTCCTATTCTCAATTTGTCTTAGTACAGCTCATTGCCGTGCATGTTCTTACAATTAAAGACACAAGTTACATGTTTGTAAAAGATTGTGTTTCTGATCGGATAACCGTACTATTACTCTACGCAAAACATTAGATATGTCATAGAATTAAAAGTATTTTAAAGTTAATAATTAGGGATTTAATAAAATTATATAAACAAAATATCATTCATTTGCATAGAATGAATGAATGATATTGTGGCGTATTTTGAACTGTGGTTTCTAATGTTTAGCGATAGTTGTGTTTCTGCACTTGGAACTCATTTGAACGAATGTGAAAATGTCCAGTAAATAATTCATATTCAATACTAAATGGCGATTTGAGCATCAATGCGTTACGGCGAGAGTTCTTTGAACTGACCACTTTCAACATCAATCAACATTGCTATTTGTGTCGTGAGATGCGCGACGATATATCGTTGAGTAAGAGCATTGTTCGAATACTGCAGGAGTCAACATGCCCGGTTGGCAGGAACAAACGGTTTCGTCTCTAAAACCGTCCTGATGCAACCCCGATACATCTGGTCTGCAAAGAACTCGATGCGACAGCTATTATTGGCACCCAGACAGGAAATCTTTTGTACCTACGATAAATCTAAGCGGGCCTGCATTAATTACGTACGACTCGTTGCACAATACGCGCCAATGTGTTATCCCTTCGCCTATTTTCGGCGTCACGACTTTAATGCTTAGAAATTAACGTTGGACATTTTTATTTGCAGGAAGTTGGCAGTATTATTGGCAAAAAAGGAGAGATTGTTAAAAGATTTAGGGAAGAAGTAAGTTGAAATTTCATAAGGCCGCAAATTCTAATTTGCAATAGTATTGTATCAAAATGACGTGACAATGAATAATTAAAATAGTTAACCAATATTAGAATTAGCTGGATGTTGACCAGATGATAGTAAACCGCCCAGCTGCAAATGACATAAAGTTCCGAATTTGCGGCCATTTATAATCAAAATAATGATTTTATTGTAAAGTTAAGGTCTAACTCGTTGTATCTTCTTTCAGTCTGGAGCCAAAATCAATATATCCGATGGATCATGCCCCGAGCGCATTGTCACTGTCACTGGAAACACAAGCGCTATATTCAAAGCATTTACACTTATATGCAAGAAGTTCGAAGAGGTAATGTTTTCTACTTAAGTTTAGTCTAACCTAATCACTATTAGGGCGACTTGCGCTTGCGCAATGATACCTGATCGTATTTAGTGCCTAAATTTATGAGACAGAATCATACAACTTTATAACATGTGTTCACAGTAGTAGGTCAAAATAAATAAATAAAATAAATATTGCTGGACATTTCACACAGCGCTATCTAGCCCCAAAATAAGCAAAGCTTGTACTATGGGAACCAGATAACTGATAGAATACTTACATACATTTTTTTGGTAAATACATACTTATAATATATAGGGAAACAACCAGACCCGGAACAAATATCTGTAGATCATGCAAACATTTGTTCCGCGGCGGGAATCGAACCCGCCACCTCCTGCGTCTCAGTCGGCTATTCGCCCATTGCACCACAGAGGTCGTCAATGTATTTTAGTTTATTCTTTCTTGTACAAATATGTCAAATTTATACATGTTTAGTAGCTAATTACGTTCAGGGATCGTTGTGCAAGCCGGGCTTAGCCAGTTCTTCATATTTCAGATATTATTAATAACGAAGTTAAAAAAAAAATAGGTTCATATTTTTATTATTGTCCATGATAGACATCTCCGGATTTTTAACTCAGTATGCAGGTCCTTTGCATAGTAGCATTCACATGACAGGTCACAAGTTTAATGCGCTTTTTAGAACACTAACCTTTGGTTCTTTGTTAAAAATATCCAAAAAGCTTTTAGTCAGACGTAGGTACTACTCGAAACCAAGGTTGATAAAAAACTTTTTTGTAAGACTCAAATTATGCAGATTTTTTTTATTTAAATCGGATCGGGAATGGGACATATGCTACTTTTTGCCCGACTGCGCAGAAGAAAGGTCGTCAGATTTTTTTATGTAATTTATTGATAAAATACGCTTGCGATGCCACGGGCGGCAGCTAGTGTTATATAGTTTACATTCGTTTTACTTGACACACGTGTCCAACTATTAAATTGTTTGGCATGTTTTAATATTTGTATCAGGTAGGTGAAACAGTGATACTAACTTTGCTGCAGCTTCCTCTCTTAAACGGCTGCGAAACTTCCTTCCGACTTCCACCAAAATTGCACTTGCACAATCATTGTTGCATCCCATTCTCGACTATGCTGACGCCAGCTATCTTGATTTAACTGAAGATCAACTCAACAAGCTTGAGCGTCTCCAGAATTTCTCTATTAGATTCATATTTGGCTTGCGTAAATACGATCACATTTCTGAGTATCGCCACAGGCTCAAGTGGTTACCCATCCGCCTTCGTCGGAATGCTCACATCCTGTCCCTCCTTTACAGCATCCTTTTCATTTCTTCTACTCCGCCCTACCTCAAAGAACGCTTTGAGTTTCTTCATGTTTCCAACTCCCGGTCCTTACGCTCCGCTGAAAACCTTAAATTGAAAACTCCTCATCATACCTCAGTATTTTATACTAACTCCTTCACTCTTCAGGCTACCAGACTCTGGAATGCACTACCTGTTTCAATTCGTAACGCCAAATCCCTTCCTGTTTTTAAAAACATGGTTAATAATCATTATCTGTCGTCCATCGCTCACTAAGACTTTGCAACTTTAAATTTTGTATATAATTTTTTATTGTTTTTTCTAATTACCTAATGTATTTTGAAGTAGGTTATTTAATGTTATAAAATTATTTATATTTATTTATATGTATATTTTATTTTAGTCATTTATGTACTAATTCTGTTAGTTATAATTTGATTAACGCCGCCGTTTTCATTTGTTCACACATATCCTGTCCATCCAAAGGTTGCCTGGAAGAGATCGCTTTTAGCGATAAGGCCGCCCATTGTACCTTTGATTTAATTTTATATTCTCTTTTGTTTGTTTTATTTTTAATGGTGTGCAATAAAGAAATTATCTATCTATCTATCTAACAAATAAATAAATAAATATTGCTGGACATTTCACACAGCGCTATCTAACCCCAAACTAAGCAGAGCTTGTACTATGGGAACCAGATAACTGATAGAATACTTATATACATTTTTTTTTGTAAATACATACTTATAATATATAGGGAAACAACCAGACCCGGAACAAATATCTGTAGATAATGCAAACATTTGTTCCGCGGCGGGAATCGAACCCGCTACCTCTTGCGTCTCAGCCGGTTATTCTCCGGTTATTCCACTGCGCCACGGAGGTAGGTAAATAAAATACTATAAATGGTAAAGTAACTCACTCACGTCTCTGTTACGTTTTCACGACTATACGGCTGGATCGAACGATTTGCTTCAACTTTTCTGATTTTTAGGGTTCCGTAGCCATAAAGCAAAAAATGGAACCCTTATGGATCCGTCATGTCTGTCTGTCCGTCCGTATGTCAGACCCACTTTTTTCCGAAATTATAAGAACTATACTGTTGAAACATGGTAAATAGATGTATTCTGTGAACCACATTAAGATTTTCACACAAAACCAGAAAAAAAAACAATAAATTTTGGGGGTTCCTCATACGTAGAACTGAAGCTTTAATTATTTTTTTCATCAAACCCATACGTGTATCTATGGATAGGTATTCAAAAATGATATTGAGGTTTTTAATATAATTTTATTCTAAACTGAATAGTTTGCGCGAGAGACACTTCCAAAGTGGTAAAATGTGCCCTCTGTAACTTCTAAAATAAGATTCCACCGAAAATTGGTTTGAACGAGACCTAGTAAGTAGTTTTTTTTAATATGTCATAAATCGTATTTATAGATAATGGTACGGAGCCCTTCGTGCGCGAGTCTGACTCGCACTTGGCCGTTTTTTTTTTGCTGATATTCTTCATCACACATAGCTAAGAACTACCCCAGTTAAACTACCTTTCTTTAATCAACCTTAATCCGAATCGGTATTGTATCAGTAACTGGTTGCCATAATACATAGCATAATAATGTTGCTTAGTTTGGGACTAGATAGCGCTGGTAATGAAATTAAAACGTAAGCCAATCCTGGTCATAATCTATTTGTATACCAAATTTCGTTGAAATCAGTTCAGCCGTTTAGTCGTGAAAACCTAACAAACAAACAGAGCTACATTCGAATTTATATTATTAGTAAGGATTTCTAGGAGCTGCGTTATTGATAAATAGATAGATTTTACTCTTTATTGCGTACTAAATAAAAAAACAGTAACAAAGGAAATATACAAAGTCAAAATCTTTTATTCATTAAAATCACAAGGATCACTTTGAAACGTCAATTTTACTGCTTGTCCCTTCGCGATCAAGCCAGGAAAGGAAGGCAAGAAACAAGGCGGGTTGTTTTTTTAATGATCCTTTTACAACATACTGTTCCATAACAATACAGGAAATAAATTACGTCTAAATTGTAACATTTTGAACGAGTTGAAGCAATTTCAATCCCAAGCTTCTCTATCATCTAAATAATCCGATATTTTATAGTAGGCTTTTTTTTATAAAGATTTTGTTTAATTGCGTTTTTAAATTTGTTAATTGTAATTTGTCATTGTTGTTGTTTGTTAATACAACAGATAACGGTACAATGAGCTGTCTTATCGCTAAAAGCGATCTCTTCCAGACAGCCTTTTGCTTTTGCATGCGTGTGTTTCTTTTGGTGGTGTTCCTAAATAAGCGTAATGAATCGGATTATTCCAGTGGTGCTCTCAGTTCAACGAGGGCGGCGGCGGCGGGTCGCGGGCGCCCATCACGCTGCGTCTCATCGTGCCGGCCTCACAGTGCGGCTCGCTTATCGGCAAAGGCGGCTCCAAGATCAAGGAGATACGTGATTCCACCGGCGCTAATATACAGGTAATTCATTCAGTTTAATTCAATAAAAATAGTTTACAACTTTACAGTACAAGACCAAAACGTTATAACTAGTTACCTACTACAAAACAAATATAAAATAGGAATCATACAGTTATCCTCATATACATAAAAACAAATAGAAACACTAAAAAAGTTATACAAACAGGAAAATACAATAAAATGAACAATGAACACATTAATTAACACTAAGTTACTCAATATACCCATTATGCAACTTTACACCGTAACACGTATGAGATTGATGTGGGGTTTGTATCTCATTAGGTATTACCCGTGCGCGATAAGTTGGGACCTGAGCGCGGTGACGTCATATTGGCGTGTTTGTACCGGCCGCAAAAAAACGAACATAACAAGCAGCCGCCCGCGGCTTCGTCTTTGTTTTTTTTAACCTAATTTATTATGTTACTCAGGGAGGACGCTGCTTTTTATCTAATCTTTTTTACACTATTTGAATAAAATAAAAATACAATGTTTAAGTTTATACATTTATTTTATCTATTATTTACATTATCTCATATTCGTCACTATCTTCGTCATGTTCGTTTTACTGCCTGGTCAACAGGTAAACAAAACTGTTTGTTCCGTTTTTCGTTTTCAAAAAACTCTAACACTTTTAGCACGAGGTTTCTTTCTCCGCTATGCAAAGGTTTACCCTTCATAATGATAACAAAAACACTTAACAAGAACTATAACAACAAAAACTACAACAACAAAACAATAACACAAACGAAAACTAAAAGAATTCCAGAGCGCGTCGTTACGTGACATAGGCTAGTACGAGACTAAAAACCCTAGTAAAAAATAGTGATGCGAACGGTACAATACGGGCGCCATCGGGGAAGCGGTCGGGGAGTCGCATTCCTAGCAGGTCCCAAGTTATCGCGCACGAGTAATACTAATTCATACGTGCTTCACAAAAGCTGAGACACATCCTGTCAATGGAATGTAGTGTATCCGCGAATATGTCAGCCTCGGTGTACTTTTATAAGCTCATTCAGATGCGTTTGAGCACGGCAGATGGGTGACTGTTGTCTAGCGACAGCACGCGGAGGGATCGGTGCAAAGACTGGGACTCGCCCAAGGCGGAACCTAGCTCGCTGCTTAGGACACGCATAGGCGGCTCGCTTCGCTCACCAATTCCGGGCAATTAACGAATCTATTAAGCCGAAGGCACGCCCGATAGGAGAACCTGGGGCCCTTTTAATGTATTCTATACAAAAATGTAAAGAAGCGTTGCCACAAAAGAGATTGGTACAAAAGTTTAGTACAAGTAGCTGAAACAGGCGCACGCACCCATAGACGCGCGTGTACTCGGATCTCGGATCAAGTCGATCGAGCGTTCAACCGGTAATAAGAGATCCCAACCCTAGTGAATGTACTCTTCTAACTAGTGGTTCGCCCCGAACTGAGATCTCGCGAGTCTCTCATAAAACAAAAATATATTATTCGTAATCTTTGACTATGAAAATAGTGCCACGAAATAAATAACCAACTTACTTGACCTACAGTTTCATTCAAATTATATGTAACGGTTGTGCATGTTAATTTGTTGCTCGTTTTTGGCGTACAAATTGCAGTTATTCTGGATTTCAGACTTTTGCCTATATTTGTGTCACTTAACCTACACGCATACCAAATTACAGCACTGTGGGGTCACTGGTGTACCCTGTGCATTTCGTCAAAGTTCAGTTTTTATTAAAGACTACTAAAAATAAAAACGGAGTCGAAATTTACTAATGAAGACCTTTCATTTGACGCCCCACTTGGCCTAATAGTCTCATTTGATATTTTTTTACCTCCCTTGAACCCCAATATCTCAACAAGCTCCCAACATTTTTAACTCGTTTAGTCACACAAAAATTGTGCCATCACCTATGTATGAAATACCACGATGATCGGATCAACTCTTCGAAAGTTATCCTCGGACAAACATACATTCATACGTACATACCTAGAACGCCGATTTGCCTAAGTTGATTTGGAGATCTCGCTTCGCTCGTTCAAAAACAATAAAAAGATATAAAGTATAGAAACGTTTGCCTGCGTCTATCTTCTCTGTACGTTTAGCGTCGCGACGCCACAAAATAGATAGACAACAGAAGTTAAATTTAGTACAACGATCAAGTCAGTCGAATTCGACCGTGTATTATGTGTGCATGCGTCTGTTTTCACTCGTTGTACTAAACTTAACTTCTATATCTATTTTGTGATAGTGAACTATGGTTGGGAGCTGAGTCCCCTCTTGTTTGTGGTCGGTAAAGATCACGTTTTGTATTATGATTATTAACTCGTCGCCACTACACAGTGGTCGAAATTCAACCGCAATTCGTATTTTTTTTTTATAATTTTATTTAAGTTTCACCCCTCCTCCATACAACTTTAATTACTTATACCAAATCTCACACTTCCCACAACAAGTCTAACAAGAGAAACAAAGTTTTCGTTTCACGTATTCATACAACCTGTTTTGTTTGTTATGTACGACTAATTTAAAACTCACATCCGGGATCGTATTAACTTATTTTAGATGTGGTTTTTATACCGGTAGCGTGAATAATTTTATCCAGTAATCGGTACATTTCCAACAAATAGTTTTTAACGGAAATCGTCGGCGCCTCTGTGACGATGCCGCTTATGGCGGGTCCCTATATCCGTCGGTAACCAGCTGCGACTCGTTTCTCCTTGGAAACGTGTCAAAAGTTTGACACTTTTTGAGTTGAGGTCGGTTACGGACGGATATAGGAACCCGCCATTAGTCAGTTTAACAGCTATATTACTTTTTATACAGGCTGTTTCATTGTTTAGGGCACTGATAATAAGGTTGTTTAAAAATTTAAAATGTAGGTACATAATAGTAAGTGTTGACATTGTTTAAATAGTTCTGTAACATTCTGAATTCCAGGTAGCGAGCGAAATGTTGCCGAACTCGACTGAAAGAGCGGTGACGATCAGCGGAACATGCGACGCGATCACGCAGTGCATTTATCACATTTGCTGCGTTATGATAGAGGTGAGTATTGACTTTTACAAATAAATCAATACACAAAAAAAATCATACATTTCACATAAGGAGAGTAGTCACTTGATTATGTAAGCATCGTAACTACAAACTTAACATACAAAACATGTATACTGTATGTATGTATAAGATTTTAAAACCATCTCAAAAATGTACAAGCCGGACGAGACTTAAACCCCTCAACCTTTCTCTTGATATGAGGATGCACTGCCAATTGTGCTACAGGCTCTTGTTACATCAGGGTCGAAATTAGTGTGATGATTCAGATAACGACTCAAAGCGCCGTTAGCTCCGTCTACAGGAAAACTTTTACAGTTATTGACCTGCTCAATGCCAAACATTGCCATTCAGTACATTGACAAGAGATGTCGCGTTGCTTATTTCTAATAGTATATTTATATTTAAAGTGTTGTACGAACACTTACAGAAAGTTCTTAGATTTTTTTCAAACCGTCTCAAAAAATATGGTAGGTATGTATATATAGCTTCGATGTTAAGTTTGTAAACGTAATTTAATAAATCACTATCAAGAGTTTCCGACATAGCACAAAGAATCAGCAAGCTGAAGTAGCAGTTAGCTTCGATGTTAAGTTTGTAAACGTAATTTAATAAATCACTATCAAGAGTTTCCGACATAGCACAAAGAATCAGCAAGCTGAAGTAGCAGTTAGCTTCGGTGTTAAGTTTGTAAACGTAATTTAATAAATCACTATCAAGAGTTTCCGACATAGCACAAAGAATCAGCAAGCTGAAGTAGCAGTTAGCTTCGATGTTAAGTTTGTAAACGTAATTTAATAAATCACTATCAAGAGTTTCCGACATAGCACATAGAATCAGCAAGCTGAAGTAGCAGTTAGCTTCGATGTAAGTTTGTAAACGTAATTTAATAAATCACTATCAAGAGTTTCCGACATAGCACAAAGAATCAGCAAGCTGAAGTAGCAGTTAGCTTCGATGTTAAGTTTGTAAACGTAATTTAATAAATCACTATCAAGAGTTTCCGACATCGCACAAAGAATCAGCAAGCTGAAATAGCAGTTAGCTTCGATGTTAAGTTTGTAAACGTAATTTAATAAATCACTATCAAGAGTTTCCGACATAGCACAAAGAATCAGCAAGCTGAAGTAGCAGTTAGCTTCGATGTTAAGTTTGTAAACGTAATTTAATAAATCACTATCAAGAGTTTCCGACATAGCACAAAGAATCAGCAAGCTGAAGTAGCAGTTAGCTTCGATCGATGTTAAGTTTGTAAACGTAATTTAATAAATCACTATCAAGAGTTTCCGACATAGCACAAAGAATCAGCAAGCTGAAATAGCAGTTAGCTTCGATGTTAAGTTTGTAAACGTAATTTAATAAATCACTATCAAGAGTTTCCGACATAGCACAAAGAATCAGCAAGCTGAAGTAGCAGTTAGCTTCGATGTTAAGTTTGTAAACGTAATTTAATAAATCACTATCAAGAGTTTCCGACATAGCACAAAGAATCAGCAAGCTGAAGTAGCAGTTAGCTTCGATGTTAAGTTTGTAAACGTAATTTAATCAATCACTATCAAGAGTTTCCGACATAGCACAAAGAATCAGCAAGCTGAAGTAGCAGTTAGCTTCGATGTTAAGTTTGTAAACGTAATTTAATCAATCACTATCAAGAGTTTCCGACATAGCACAAAGAATCAGCAAGCTGAAGTAGCAGTTAGCTTCGATGTTAAGTTTGTAAACGTAATTTAATCAATCACTATCAAGAGTTTCCGACATAGCACATAGAATCAGCAAGCTGAAGTAGCAGTTAGCTTCGATGTAAGTTTGTAAACGTAATTTAATAAATCACTATCAAGAGTTTCCGACATAGCACAAAGAATCAGCAAGCTGAAGTAGCAGTTAGCTTCGATGTTAAGTTTGTAAACGTAATTTAATAAATCACTATCAAGAGTTTCCGACATCGCACAAAGAATCAGCAAGCTGAAATAGCAGTTAGCTTCGATGTTAAGTTTGTAAACGTAATTTAATAAATCACTATCAAGAGTTTCCGACATAGCACAAAGAATCAGCAAGCTGAAGTAGCAGTTAGCTTCGATGTTAAGTTTGTAAACGTAATTTAATAAATCACTATCAAGAGTTTCCGACATAGCACAAAGAATCAGCAAGCTGAAGTAGCAGTTAGCTTCGATCGATGTTAAGTTTGTAAACGTAATTTAATAAATCACTATCAAGAGTTTCCGACATAGCACAAAGAATCAGCAAGCTGAAATAGCAGTTAGCTTCGATGTTAAGTTTGTAAACGTAATTTAATAAATCACTATCAAGAGTTTCCGACATAGCACAAAGAATCAGCAAGCTGAAGTAGCAGTTAGCTTCGATGTTAAGTTTGTAAACGTAATTTAATAAATCACTATCAAGAGTTTCCGACATAGCACAAAGAATCAGCAAGCTGAAGTAGCAGTTAGCTTCGATGTTAAGTTTGTAAACGTAATTTAATCAATCACTATCAAGAGTTTCCGACATAGCACAAAGAATCAGCAAGCTGAAGTAGCAGTTAGCTTCGATGTTAAGTTTGTAAACGTAATTTAATCAATCACTATCAAGAGTTTCCGACATAGCACAAAGAATCAGCAAGCTGAAGTAGCAGTTAGCTTCGATGTTAAGTTTGTAAACGTAATTTAATCAATCACTATCAAGAGTTTCCGACATAGCACAAAGAATCAGCAAGCTGAAGTAGCAGTTAGCTTCGATGTTAAGTTTGTAAACGTAATTTAATAAATCACTATCAAGAGTTTCCGACATAGCACAAAGAATCAGTAAGCTGAAGTAGCAGTTAGCTTCGATGTTAAGTTTGTAAACGTAATTTAATCAATCACTATCAAGAGTTTCCGACATAGCACAAAGAATCAGCAAGCTGAAGTAGCAATTAGCTTCGATGTTAAGTTTGTAAACGTAATTTAATAAATCACTATCAAGAGTTTCCGACATAGATCTATCACGTACCGTTATATCGGTGCTACGACCGATGTTTCTGTTCAGTTTGTGAGCGTTCATTGTAGTCGTAACACCGATACCGTGCTTAATCTTACCCTCTGCCATCTCAGAATAAAATACCGCTTAAATGGTATTTCGTCATCGAAATCGATGAGGAGGACTATATATATATTTCTGGACATTTCACACAGCGCTATCTAGCCCTATATACATTTTTTTTTGTAAAAACATACATAAAATATATAGAGAAACAACCAGACTCGGAACAAATATCTGTAGATCATGCAAACATTTGTTCCGCGGCGGGAATCGAACCCGCTACCTCCTGCGTCTCAGCCGGCTATTCGCCCATTGCACGGAGGTCGTCGTATATATATATATATATATATATATATAACACCGATAAATCGGTACGAGATAAATCCCGTATTTATAATAATCATAGTAAGTTAGTTCGTAGGAACTTCTGGAATTTATAGCTAGGCTATAGCTAGTGCTTCGCAATGCACGTTGCATGTCGATCATCTTAACGTGCATTTCAAAGCACAGAAGGGTATATTTATACCATACGAAATTAGTTAATGACGTATGTTATCCCTTGATCTCATCAGAGCAACCAGAATGCCAATTCACGTAAATTAAAATATTAAAATTCAAGCTTTGATCTAGTCTCGATGTGTTAAAATGTGAAAAACGGTATTCCGTTAATGACAATACGATGGTACGAGTTGACTGACATTCGATTATACACTTCAATTATATCAAGAATGCCAAAATATGATTGACTAGCTGTTGCCCGTAGCTAGACTTCGTACGCGTTACAATACTAAACTAAGGTATACCATTCTAGGTAGGTGACAATATATATATATAAATATATATATGTATTTTATGTATCTTAATATTAATATTTATGTAATTTTATGATTATATTATTTAATATAATTAAGCATTTTATTTTATATTAACTATATTTTTTATAAATAGTAATATATATTTATTTAAAAAAAAAAAACTGATTCTAAAAAAAATCTTATGCCGCCGTCCTTATTTGTTCATATAGATCCTGTCCATCCAAAGGTTGCCTGGAAGAGATCGCTTTTAGCGATAAGGCCGCCCATTGTACCTATGATTTGAAATTGTATTTTCTTTTATATGTTTGTATTTAATGGTGTGCAATAAAGAAATTATCTAATCTAATCTAATCTAGGTGTAGGTAATCTAGAAATAAAGCTAAACTCGCTGTTGCAACTTGACACCACATTGTTTCCCCATGTGAACTGATTCATGGGATAAAAGGTAGCCTATATGGTAATAATCTACGTATATACCAAATTTCATAGAAATCGGTTCTGCCGTTACGACGTGATAGAGTAACAAATAAATAAACAAACAACATCCAAACTTTCACATTTTTAATATTAGTGTGATTCATGATCATATCGCATTTGGGTCAAATATCGTTAGGTTGTTAAAATTTTATTACGTGCATTGACTCCTGGGTAAAAAACGCGAGTTATTCTAAATAAAAATAATTAGGATAAATAAACGAGATCTTTTTATGCTCATTGGTAGCTGGTTTGTAATTTAAAAAAAAAACATAGAAATCATATTAATCTCCGTGATTTTAACGTCATAAAGTTGAAGTTTGTTTCAGCTGTATTTCAAATATATCGATTATTAGCTTCCGCCCGCGGCATCGCACTGTTATACGAGGGATGTCTGATGGTGTTTTAAAAAAAGATGTTTTACTAGTTAAGGTTTAGTATAGGATTAGGAATACAATTAAAGATAATATTATTCTAAAACCCCCGAACGCGACCGTCTTTACGAAAGGTCTAACCGTGACTGCCCCTGTATCACTGCTAAGAAATACACAAAGAATATAATATGCCGGTAAGACCGGTATATTATATTCTACCTATATTATATTCTTCATCCGGTAAGACTACCGGATGGCCACGTAAGCATAGCTGCTTACAATGTAGGGATATAACAGCACGCGTGGTTTCTCAATAAAAAGTAGCTATGTATCCAGGTTATAATCTACGTACATACCAAATTTTATTAAAATCCATTCAGTAGTTTTTGCGCGAATGATTAACAAACAGAGTAATAACATACATACAAACTTTCGCGTTGATAATATTAGTGGGATTTGTGTATTGTTTCAGAGCCCGCCTAAAGGAGCCACAATCCCGTACAGGCCAAAACCAAATGTAGCCGGGCCGGTCATCCTCGCCGGCGGACAGGCGTACACGATCCAGGGAAACTATGCTGTGCCCGCGCAGGATGTAAGTTACCTTATTTCACATCGAAATAAAGGTCAATATTGTACAAACAAATACAAACATTTCGACGACATATTGTGCCGAACAGGATCGCCGCAGGGGATCTATATTATAAAATTACTTACGAGGATATTAATTGGTCTACTATTGCCTGACAGATAATGCAATTCATATTTTTAACGTTTAGCGGTCTGCCACTTTTAGAGGAATACGTTTTTTGTTGAAAAATTACTTTTTCAAAACAAGCTTTTATAAAATTCATAATCAGAACCGCAAGCAGATTCAAATGAGTCCAAACACTAGTAGTCTGCTATAATCCATTCAGAAGTTCCGTTGTCTAGCATCCGTCTCCATCATGGGACTCTATGGTACCATATTATTGCGTTGTCACCCAAGCTACATATGTATTCCAAAATTCAGCTGAATGGGTTGAGGGGAACGGTTTTAAAATTCAATTGCAAGATTCCACCCGCGACAAACATACATACATTGCAAGTTAATAAAAAGCTTGTAAAAAGAAATAGTGACGTAAAGAAAATTACCGTTGATCTTACGGCTTATCTGAGCTAAACGCTATTTTGGTACTCAGACAAATGAGTCGAACTGTCATAATAACTCCACTTGTACCTACTGTACTGTAAGTACAGTGTAAACTCCATGTAACGTCACTCGTTTTAACGACAAACTCTCTAAAGCGTCGAAATCACTCGGCTTTGGTTGGTTTAGCTTGTCTTGCATACAATGGTACACTCTGTATAGCATTACACCCACTCTCAATAACGACAACAATTTGTAATAAAAAGTTCTTTTTAAGTTGCCAAATTAGTAAAAACTGCGCAGCTGTGTATGTATATCCTTTTGTCGTTTTATTATCCTAGACCATAATAAACTCGACTGTCCGCATCATACACACCAAACTTTCTAAGAAATCCGTTCTTTTGTTTACAAAATGGGATTGCTTGCACGTGTAGCTGCATACTGTTGTTAGTAGAAGTGATGGATTTTATCTATACGTCGTCATATTCTTAGTAGCTCACAAACTTTCAATTGTAAACAAAGTTATAACAGATTTTTATTGTAGGTACTATTTAACAAAACTAATCAGAAATAACCGTTTTCTTTTTCTAATACAGATTTTACTTCTCTCCATTTAACGACAACTCTCTATAACGTCAAAATACGCTCAGTCCCTTGAGTGTCGTTATATAGAGTTTACACTGTAGTTATTTATACTTGTTTCAAGTGTCATTTTGTGTACCAAATGAATGATTAATCTATTCTACGACTCATTGGCTCATTGAGTTGATTGTAGTGAACTAGCTGACCCGCCCGCGGCTTCGCATGCGTGGTATTTCAATAAAAACATTACCCTCCATTGCGCACTCGGGTAAAAAGTAGCCTATGTCCTTCCCCAGGGGATAATCTATCTCCTTGCCAAAATTTCATTACGATCCGTTCAGCCATTTAGTAATGAAAAGGTAACAAACAAACAGTTACTTTCGCAGTTACTATGTATGTATTATACATATTAATCTTCCTCTTGAATCACTATGTATTGCTGAAAACTACATTAAAATCCGTTGAGTAGTTTAAAAGATCTAAGGTAACAGACAGCGGAAGCGACTTCATTTTATACTATGTAAAGAAGTGCTGAAGTTAAATTTTAATTTAAACTAAATTGTACTGTCACTAAACTGAATTGAATCACTCTCATTAAAATCTGCGATGTACCAATACTAGCGGTGGCAACATTATTACGCATTTTGACTGATGATAAACGTTGGAAATATGAGTTGAATTATTTGTTGTATTTGTTGTTCAAGCTTAATATTTCGGTAGTTTACTGCCGATTTTAAATTATTATGCTCTATAAAATAGGGTCCAATAGTTAACTAAATTGTCTTCAGAATGAAACGGCTAAATGTACTTGATTTGGGTTACTCAATTCCTTAAGCTGCGTACGGCTAGCACGTTCCTGTGTTACGTGTAGTCGGTATACGCTGTCCACGCGTACAGCTCATGTACGGTTCGCCGCGAACCTGAACGCGCTGTCAATCGATCCGTAGCGCTACGCGAGCTCCAGTCATCCGCCATGAGTTAGTTGCTAATAAAGTTGTCATTTTATTTTTTTAATAATACAATTGGAATTTTCAATTTATTGGAAATTGCCTTCCATGCGTCTAGGCGTAAATCGTTATTTCGATAGTTAATTTGTGTGCTATCCCACAAAACCCGTGTGAAATTCATAAAGTTGAATCAATCTCACAATATCTTCAGTATTGAAACTTGATGAACAAGCTAATCTATCTTTGCAGTCCAAATATAGCGTACCCTGGGCGTGCGCGTCCCCTTTGACGCGCGCCCAAAAACCGACTGACGGTGGCTCGCGTGGCACGCCTTCCCCAAGAGTACGCGTAGCCGACTACGCGTACAAATGTACGCACTGTCCGTACGCAGCTTTAGACGAAAAGTGGGTTCAAGTCCTGCACCGTAATCAGATATTGAGTAATCTAAAATAATAACAATACTATAACTTGTAAATATTCTTATAAATGTATAGATAAGCTAATCAATCATGGTATAAATTCACGCAGTGTTTCTCTATTCGTTACAGTTTCACACGGTAACAAAACCCATTATAAACGTTTACTTAGTTGAAATTAAAATGAGAAACGAATGTAACTCACTGATAATACACATGGGTTATATTACTTTTGAGAAATGATATCAGTGACGCTTGTGGATAGTTAATTTTCAAGGGTGGATCCAGCATGACTCTGTTTTAACCGCAAATTCTAATAGGTATGTCATACACGTACCGTTTAGGCTAATATCGCAATAGAATTTACCGAAAATATTCGGTGAAAACAGATTCGTGCAATTGATTGTTATGAGCGCCTGGTTGCAACACTTGCAACAGTAAAGGCTCTTATGCATTCCCTTAATGCAATTCGTATAATTATCGAACTTTAAGGATTCTTGTTCTATCATCATCATCATATCAGCCGTAGGACGTCCACTGCTGGACAAAGGCCTCCCTCATTGATCTCCAGGAACTGCGGTTGGAAGCGGCCTGCATCCAACGCCGACTTGCGGTTCTTACCAAGTTGTCTGCCCATCTTGTGGGTGGACATCCTACGCTGCGCTTGCCGGTCCGTGGCCTCCACTCGAGAACCTTTCGGCCCCATCGGCCATCTGTTCTGCGCGCTATATGGCCTGCCCATTGCCACTTCAACGTGCTAATCCGTCGGGCTATGTCGGTGACTTGAGTTCTCCTACGTATCTCCTCATTTCTGATTCGATCCCGTAGAGAAACCCCGAGCATAGCCATCTCCATAGCTCGTTGAGCGACTCTGAGCTTATTCATAAGGCCAATAGTGAAGGACCACGTCTCGGTTCCATATGTCATCACTGGTAACACACACTGATTGAAGACTTTCGTCTTAAGGCACTGAGGTATGTTGGACGAAAAGACGTTGCTAAGTTTCCCAAACGCTGCCCATCCGAGTTTAACTTAACATAGAGTTTAATTTAACATTATCTAGCCATATTATGGTAAAATAGATAATGTGTCAAACATTCTTCGATTTTAATGAATTTGTAATATTATAGTTCTCTAGATTAGAGTTATCTTGTTCTATGCCCACGCGTAACGGTTTGAACACACCAAATCCATCATCGGCCGTAGTATGCTCGGACATTGACGGCCGAATTCGGCCGTTCAAATCAAACGTATGTATTTTAAAGATATATGTATGTATTATAAAGTAATATTGTATATAAGTAATATTGTAAAGTAATATGTATGTATAATATTATAAAGAGGAAAGATTTGTATTTTGTGTGTGTGTATGTTTGTAATGAATAAACTAAAAAACTACTGTGCCGATTTCAAAAATTCTCACCATTGGAAAGCTACATTCACCCTGAGTGACATAGGCTATATTTATTGCTAAAACAGATTAGGGATCCTTACTAAAACTTAAGTAACGTAACCCAAGATGTAAAAAAGTGCCCTAAAACGTCTTTCGTCGCATGCGCTGCGAAAACTATTGATTATAGAACAAAAGTATGTTCTACAATATTAAATAACATATCAATATCTACAAAAAACTTTACGTAATATTATAAAGAGGAAAGATTTGTTTGCTTGTGTAAAATAAAGAGAGCGCGTACTCCAGAACCGGGACGATATTGGTTGTAGTACACTACGCGCTATTTATTTTACATACGTTTTTTGAGTTCGGCCGTCAACGTCCGAGCATTCTAAGGCCGATGACGGATTTGGTGTTTTCGAGGCGTAAATCGACACGACACATAACCGTTTTTTTTTTGACAGCATACTTTAAAAACTGTCAAAAGTCTCCATTCACTTCTAAGTCTTAAGTATTCTGACTTACTAACAAAAAGCGTTTAGATTATTTTTCGGACAATTATTATAATTTAAAAAAAACGTCTTATGGATCCGCCCTTTTATTGTGTTATCTCGATAATGAAAGTAATAACAACCCGACAAGTAAATGAGAACTGTTCATTTGTACCCAGCTCATAGAACGTTTTCACTCGGTAATAAAATATTTTGGTTTAGTTTTGTGAGCATACAAATAAATGTATAATATATGGGAATAAAAGTAAAGTTGTTAACGCGTGGGGCCGCGTCGGCAGGCGGTGTGCGCGCCCGTGTTCCCCCTGCTGGACATGAAGCCTCCGCTCGTGGGCGCGTTGCCTCCTCATCATCTGCTACACCCGCCGCTCCACGAGCACCACATTGTGAGTCGTACGCTCGACACGAACCTCATAGAGCTAGCTTGTTTATACCCCCCACGGAATACGTATGTTATCCTACAGACTCTAAAAAACACTAAAGCCGCGTTGGCACGGTCAAAGTAAGCTTTGTCAAACTAGTTTTGATGACTACCTGGACGCTAATTTGATCGTGGTAACACTTATCAGAGCGCTTGGATGACGGCGTCCAATCAAAGTAGACTTGGACCGCGTTCTACTTTTCATGGCTACTTGGATGTCAATTGACAAAACAAAATGACGTCAAGTGCAAAAACAGTGGCTCTTCACAATAACTGCTTGAAAAAAATATCCAAGTGAAGTATGGCAACCGGTATCAAAGTGAACTTTGACCATGTCCACACGGCTTTAAGCCCGGCGCACGTGCTCACTCGCATTGGTGATCGCGAGCCACGTGCGAGTGTCTGCGTTTAAAAGCAACGGAAGTAGTACCGATCTCCGTATTTGCTCTCACGTCGACGCTCATGTGCGTGCCTGCTTCGACACGTGAAAGCAAATTCGGAGTGCGGCACATTTTTAGCAATTTGTAAATAACTTAATAGGTTGAACATTTATGAATTCCTAGTTACGCTAAATTATATTAGTAAGAAATTACTCTTTGTCGAACCTGATGTAGGGAAATTCGTACACATGGTCGAACTAATCTGATGCGTGGAATTAAAACTTTCATTAGTAGTTACAGAATAGTGTACCAATTGAAAATGTATATAGCTTTAATAAAACCACCGTCAACGTTTAATTTTTGTTAGTAAGACTTTCAAAGTAAATAAAACTATTTATATAAAAAAAATTAAGTATTTAGTTGAATGAAACAAAAATGATAAGTTTAAGAAAAGTCAGGGTAACTTTGTGATAACATACATGTTCTTGGGTATACTGTACAGGTGTTAACAGACGATGATTGGTTGGTATTGTACGAGTAACTCGCTGAATGTTCATTATAATAAAATCATTTCATAATAAAACGTAAAGAACAAAGGAAATCACGTCTACTAATAAAAATATGAAATAAGTTTTTATTCGAAGTCACGAATTTATACATACAAATCGCATTATTGAACATAAAACATTTGGTACAAATTTCTTCACTATTACTGGTATTTCAGTAAGATTGACTAAAATACGGTGTTTTCGGGTTTTATTTTGGTAATTTTGTCATGTCTATCACACCATCACAGTTCAATTCACTCATATAGTCAGTATCAACCAATCATTCTGTCTAATTTTAAAAGGTATATTAGTCTACTCCGCTGTATTGGTCGAAAACACCCGCCCTAGTAGACATAATTGAATGATCTTTTCTTCTCAGTACTCTATGGAAAATACCTGAATCTATTAGTTACGACCTTTCACCTACAGTCTTGATAAAAAAACTTCTGTTGAATAAATAGTGATATTCTCTATGAGGTTGTGTGATCAGAGCGTTAAAGTGAATGGTGCTGCCCCAAATTCCCCTCGAATTGGTTTGGATGTGTGGTGGCGAACCCCGTAGCGGCAATGAATTAACCTTGTATGTCTAGTCCCCATAGAATCCCGGTGATGTGACTACGATAACTATATTTATTTTAAGCAGTACCCCCTTTGCTTGGATACCATCGTTATTTCTTTTTTGCACGCAACCCCCTACCGTATTTCAGTAGATTCCAATGTAATAATTTTGATATCTTAATATATAATTTTTAATAGTATTTAGCACCATGTTTAAACTACAATAGATGGAACATCTATTTTATCAAGTGTTAACTCACACTTAAGGTAAATATTAAGATTTTATGTTATTCCGAAAATAACCGGCCAGGATGATCCTCCCAGTTGGTAATTTCTGAGTATTATAAAATCTTAGATATAACTTTGTGTGGAGAAAACACATACAGTTGAAGCTTTATCTGTTTGTTTTCTGGCATTGCCGAGATACGAGCCTCGAGTACTTCAGATGCTCGCACATTTCTGCGATTCGAATATTACATCCCGTATTTGCACCTCTCCTTTGCCATTCAACTTGACAACATTTTTTATTTGACTCTAAAGTACGTTTATATATGAAAAAAATATTGCACTGGTCTCTGAGCGCGTCGACAGAGCAGGTTTTGTATGACAAGGGGTAGTATTATATGAAATGTTGTCAATTGCCTTTCCGACATTCTTTCTTTTTGTTGTCACCAAAAATAATACTGATGATTAACCATGTAAACGCATGGCATAATGTCGATACAAATTGTTTGTTGTATAGAGTTGAGTAAATTATGCCTATTTTTGTATTTTGCGGTGCCTATATGGGCAGCACCATCAACTCACAATGTGGATTTTTGTTTTTATCTGAGTATGCCTGAGGAAATTCGCAAACCCCCTGTCTTGCGGTGGTATGTTTAATCCAGATACTGATTGCAGTGTAGCTTAAAAATCATCTGAATTAGGCATGCCGCGTTGTTGCGAATTTTCTTAGTAATGTTTACTTCTAAATCTTATAGTTTCTACCCAGGTTACCCTCCCAGCGATCCCATCCCGGCTCTGTCAGAGAAGATGAAAACAAGCAGCTGGAGCTAATAACTATTTAAGCAATTCTGATTGCCTTTTTGACTGAGGCACAATCTTGAAGGCAGATGGAATGCTTAACAACGTCCGAAATCTGAAATATTTCCTTCAAGATTGACCAGAAAACTGACCTAATATATTGAAGTTTAGTGTGCTAATGATATTTGTTTTTATAAAGATGGGCGGTCTTGCGAAATCGCCGCTGGCCGGACTAGCGGCGTTGGGTCTTGGAGGTCTTGGACCAACTAACTCTACTGGACTCAATCCTGCAGGTAAATTGAAAATTTTACGGCCTCAAGTCAACTTTCTGCGACCCGTTACAATGTCATCGGTCTATTTATTGAAGGTCCGGTCACTGCATCAACCGGTTTGTGGGTGGTTCAAGAACCGAATAACTGAGCAAGATTATTATTATTATTCAGATTGAATTGGCATGCAAATTAAAGTATGAGTACTGAGAAATCTTCGACAATTCTTAAGCCCAATCTATACTGACGCGCTCTCCGGTTTTCCAACTATCGACGCTATAAGGATACTTAAAATCTTAGGAACAAGCCAGCTAGCCAACGTCTCAGAAAATGATGTTACTGTACGTAACACAATGATAAAATGAACGATCAACAAACGCCTTTCTGCGTACAGCCCATTTATTTACTAACTTGCATCCATATTTCAGCAGCTTTGGCGGCGTTGGCTGGATCCCAGCTCCGCTCCACTAATCAGACGCGCAACCAGCCTGCGGCGACCAATCAGCAGTCTCATGAGATGACCGTGCCCAATGAACTGATCGGATGCATTATTGGCAAGGTAATACCTACCATTTTGCCACTGCCTTCATCTATCTTCCTACCCTCTGCCCAAACACACCTAAAATGTTCTGATAAAATTTCCAGGGAGGCACCAAAATCGCTGAGATCCGCCAGATCTCCGGTGCCATGATCCGGATATCGAACTGCGAGGAGCGCGAGGGCGGCTCCACGGACCGCACGATCACCATCACCGGGAACCCGGACTCGGTCGCGCTGGCGCAGTATCTCATCAATATGAGGTGAGTACTATGATGTAAGGAGTTAGATGCAAGATAGCGGGTGTAATAAGACGACTGCGGAATACTGAACGAATTGTTCACTTCAATTGTTATGTTAATTACGCAAAAATGGTTTAGGTTAACCAAACAGTAAATAACTGCAGCATTTTTATTGTATATCAAAGTTACGTATGTATTTCATTTCTATACTTATACCAAACTTATATACTTATTAAAAATGTATTTATCTTCCTAGGCTACTCTATCTATCATGCGACGTTGCCGATCTGCTATGAAATAAAGCGGCGCGCGGTTGTTTGCACCGGTAGCAACTTTTGTTTACTTTTTCAGGAACTCATATAGTCGTGAAAGGTAAACGCTCTAGAACAAAACTTCATAAATGATGTGTTCTAAGTTAAATCTAGTTAAGTATGGAAAAAAGTTGATCATTTTAATAAAAACGTTTCGTACCTAAATAAGTTTGCGCATTTTACAAATAACCCAGTAAACAAGGGGACCCAAAAAAACGAAACTTGCTGGAGAATTGCAATAATGTTAAGTGTCACTTTAGATGACGTTTTTATAACAAGGTTTTTTTTTATACATTGTAGGCTTGCGTTTGACCACGATCTCGCCTGATGGTAAGCGATGATGCAGTCTACGATGGTACACGCTTGCCTAGAAGAAACCTATTCACTCGCGACTTAAAGATACCCAGGCTGTAGCTATCTGGAAACACAGACTCTGGCAAGGCGTTCCACTCTTTTATCTTTGCATTGATGGTTTACACATAGTTTACATCAAGCGATTCATCATTTAGCTTCATAAATAAACACTTTCATTTTTCCAATTTGGGTTAAGAAAAATACGATAACGTGTTGACTGAATCGAAAACCATATTTATTCTATGAAGTATTCGGGTGTTCTCTTATTACACACGTTATTTACCAAGAATCTAGCTCTTAATCCTGTATGTATATGTCTCGATGCACACACACATACATACAATCACTCCACACGCAACGTCATAGACGTCTAACAAAAATGTGTGCATGGGATATAGACAGTTTTGACAGAAGCTACAGGTTAGGCTAAATTAACGGAGGAGAAAACCATCATCCTACCTTTTAACCTTTACAATAACCACCACCTTTAATACTGTTTATTTCAAATCCTGTGATTATCCTTTTTTGTACCTATTGGACCATTTCGAAGTAGGCGGTATTATTTTGTTTTAAATACCGGCTGACCTGAGATTTAGCGTAGTATAATATCAAATTTTATTAAATTTTACGTTTACA
The DNA here is from genome assembly GCA_918857605.2 of Philereme vetulata. Lineage (NCBI taxonomy): Eukaryota > Metazoa > Arthropoda > Insecta > Lepidoptera > Geometridae > Philereme > Philereme vetulata. Next base: position 3,039,013 of record OU975449.1, on the reverse strand, counting down.
AATATTGCACAATTATAAATCTTACGCACAAGAAAAATGTTTTAATTCAGAATGAAAAAAACATTGAAACAAGACACAGCTTTCATTTATCTGTAGTTGCGGATCGTTTCGTGTCGAGGAACGATAATTTATGTAAGTTTAAGGTATGATTCCGAAGGTAGCGACCGATCGCAAAAAGCAAATAAAAAGTAGCAGAAACTATTGAGTAATGTCGGCAACAAGGAATAGTCAGACGCGGTCGCATTCGGGATCAGACCTTCAGCAAACCGTCCTAGTCCCTCCCACCCGCGCTATCTCAGGTCGGCGCGGGCGCCTCGTCCCCTCCATCCGCTTCGAACCGGTCCAACAGCACCTATCCCGCTCCCGCAGTGTGGAGCTTCAGAAGGCGAATCTCGAGGGTGGGTCGGGCAGCGCTGGACCGCCGGGCGCCGCGGGCAACGCGCCCGCCGGCTCAGGCTCCGCCAGCCCCCTCGCCTCCGCCATTCCCTTAGCGCAACTCCTGAGCAAGAGCGGCGCTCTCGGCGCACTCAGTTCCCTCTCCGCCCTCGGCGGTCTCACAGACCTACTCAGCGGCGCCAACGCGTCCACCTCGCCTGTGCAAACCACTGGCGTTCACAGAAACCACAAGTCGTTCAACAACCGCCGGCAGGATGATGACTCGCCCGCCAAACCGTCCAAGGATCGCAAGTACAACCCGTACTAGATCGGACTAACTTACAATACAACTACGCGACTCTCGATCCGAGTACCAATCATGGGGATCTAATTAACCTGGACTTCATTCTAGACCGGTAATGGCGTCACGCCTGCGCGTTACGGTCGCAAAATTTCTTCGATATTGGAGCCTACGTTGATAACAAGAGAGTAGATGATTATAGCGATGTAACACTGTTGCATGTTATCTCCATTACGGTACAGTTTAAAATTGCATAGGCCGTAGCAGAATAAAAGTGGGAAAAATTATGAATTCTACGCGTGCAATTTTAAATCGTATCTCATTTAGATTCATGTCTATAATTTGCGATTTAGTTTAATCAAAATGCAGCATTTGTTGATGTGAGGAGTAATCGTAATCGTATGGATTAAACCTTAAGGGTTCCGTATTTACCATTTTGGTCCGGAACCCTGAAAAATGAAAAACTAGTAAAATCACACAAATGTTTTGGATATTTTATAAAAATCAGACCTATTGCTATCATTAAATCATGTATATTTAGGCGTCATATATTATTCAGTAAATTTGAAGTTGAATAGAATAATTTAATCTCGTCGCATTTAGATAAGATCGGTTCGCGTAAATCTAGGAAAGGGGTTGTTTTGTGTAATAAGTTTATCCCTTACCTTTATCAATATTTGATATTCTTATCCTTGACTCCATGTATCCATAATTATCCTATCATGATGATTTCCATGTAAACGTATGTATTTTTTGCATTAGGAAATATTAATAACATCACTTGCATCCAATATGCGATAAACTAAGAAAACAATTTAATTTTTGAGATAATAATATTTTTAAGTATATTCACTAGCTTTTTAATTTGATTTTTATTGCGGAATAAGTAACGTAACAGCTATGTTACGTTTTATTTCGCAAACTTGCTTTTGTCTTTTTACTGTGTTTGTGTTTAGGTGTAGTT